>JAAAWK010001186.1:0-1200000 GCA_022496015.1 Hordeum marinum
GGGGTAATATAGCATAACGTTCTTTTACATTAAGGGATTGGGCATACAACCCAAAAAGCGCATGACAACCTCCCATTCCCTCTATGAAGGGACTATATTTTACTTTCATGTATTAACTTTTATGTAAGAGTAAAGGTGAATACGTTGGAAGGCGAAACTATAAGCCCCTATCTTTCTATGTGTCCGGTTGGAACTGTTTGCTCATAGGTATGCAGTGAGTGTTAGAAATCATAGAAGACTAAATGATGGTTGATATGTGGACTTCCCAAAAGGCTCTGACATGAAACCCTTCCTGAAAATATAAATAATTGTAGTTGCGAAGTTGACTGAGAACATAGTTTGTTGGTTTTCCAAAAAGTTTTATGCTTTATACCTCTATGTTGTGATGAATTGTTACTTGTTCATGAGAATTTATATGATGAAAGTATATGAATAAGTTTTATGATAGAGTTTGTTGTTGTTATGATAATAAGCATGATGCTTCTATGTCTGTATTTTTTTTTATCGATACCTCTCTCTCAAACCATGTGGACATGCTTTTCAATTTCGGCTTTTCGCTTGAGGACAAGCAAGGTCTAAGCTTGGGGAGTTGCTACTTCCATTTTGCATCATGACTTCCTACTGTTATTCATAACGTTTTATTGAATAATAATGCTTTCGGGAGTGATTATAATGTTTTTTCTCTCATAATATGCAAGGTCTACACAAAGAGGGAGAATGCCGGCAACTGGAATTCTGGACCTGAAAAAGCACATCAGAGTTACCTATTCTACACACCTCCAATGGAACTGAAACTTTACAAAGATTATTTTTGGAATTAATAAAAAATACTCGAGCAAAGAACTACAGGAGGGGGCCACCCTAGTGGGCACAAGACACCAGGGCCTGCCAGGCCCCCATAGGCATGCCCTGGTGGGTTGTGCCCTCCTCGGCCCACCTCTGGTGCCCATCTTCTGGTATATAATCACTTTTTACCTAGAAAAAAATAAGATGAGTACTTTTGGGATAGAGCGCCGTAGTCTCGAGGCGGAACTTGGGATGGAGCACTTTTGCCCTCCGGCGAAGCGATTCGGCAGGGGGAACTTCCCTCCCGGAGGGGGAAATCAAAGCCATCGTCATCACCAACACCCCTCTCATATGTGGGAGGCCAATCTTCATCAACATATTCAACAAAACCATCTCCTCTCATACCCTGGTTCATCTCTTGTGTTCAATCTTTGTGCTGGAACCTCACATTGGTACCTCTAGGTGACTAGTAGTGTTGACTACCTTGCGTAGTTGATTACTATATGGTTTATTTGGTGGAAGATTATATGTTCAGATCCATTATGCTATTCAATACCCCTCTGATCTTGAGCATGATTGTTATTTCTGAGTAGTTACCTTTGATCTTGAGGTCATGGGAGAAGTCATGTTGCAAGTAATCATGTGAAATTTATATGTGTTCAATATTTTGATGATATGTATGTTGTGATTCCGTTACTGGTGTCATGTGAATGTAGAATACATGAAGATTCACCATTCATGGGCCTAAGGGAATGCATTATGAAGTAGTTATTAGATGATGGGTTGCTAGAGTGACAGAAGCTTAAACCCTAGTTTATGCGTTACTTCGTAAGGGGCTCATGTGGATCCACACATGTTTAATGCTATTGTTAGATTTTGTCTTAATACTTTTCTTGTACTTGCGGATGCTTCGAGGGGGTTAATCATAAGTAGGTTGTTAGTTCAATTAACAACAACACGTTAGCACCGGTCCAGCCACATATCAAATTATCAAAGTAGCGAACACGAATAAAACCAACATGATAAAAGTGACTAGACGAAATTCCCGTGTACCCTCAAGAATAGTTTGCCTATTACTAGTGATTGTTATGGCATGTCCTTTGCCTCAAAAGGATTGGGCTACCTTTCTGCACCTTGTTTACCGTTACCGTTACTTCCTCATTACAATTTTCCTTGCTATCAAACTATTTGTTACCTACAATTTCAGTGCCTGTAGAGAATACCTTGCTGAAAACCGCTTGTCATTTGCTTCTGCTCATCGTTGGGTTCGACACTCTTACTTATCGAAAGGACTAAGATTTATCCCCTATACTTGTGGATCATCATGGCCCAGAGCACCACCTCGTTCGCCTCCCTGTCCTGGCCATAGAAGACGTCGGTGTGGGCACACGCGATGGGCTCGGCGTCGGCGGGGTCGAGCACGGCCTCGTGGAGCCGTGGCTATGCTAGCACAAACATGTACCGATGTGTACGGATCTGGCCTCTCATGGGAGAGGTTGAGATGGAGCGGCGATGGGAGGCAAGGTCGCTGGTTCTGGCGGCACTGGGAGGCGAGGTCATCGATTCTTGCAGCTGTGGAGGTGAGGGCGGAGGCCGGCGGTGCAGGAGAGAGAGGGATGGGGGCAACACGGTGGGAAGACGAGTCGCGGAAGAGGAGTTGAGTGGTAGATATGGCTGTTTTTTAACAAGAGGTTGTAGACTATAGTGATTAGTTAGGTGAACACCTTTCTAAAAAAAGTTAAGTGTAAAAAGGAAAAATCGTTTTTTTACAATTTAAAACAGATGTGATAGTTTTACTTTTATTTTTATTATATATTATATATGCTTATATGATCCTATAACATATCATTTATATTTTAAATTCCACTTTTGTTATATGATGCAGTATAAAATGAGTTCTCACATATGCACTGATCTCACAATGACAAACATGACTGAAACAACAAGTGAAGAGGTGTGTATATCTAACCATTCTTTGTATACATTATCATTATATTTAATCTCAAAATATTATATCAAATTTTATTTTTTTAATATTTTTCAGGAGGATATGAAACACTTTCGATCACAATTAACTGTCATTTTGTTGATTCGGAACTAAACAAGCTAAAAGGATGCCTGTTATACTGCCAATCTAACGATGAAGTAGTACTCTTACCTAATTCCCATCTTGAGATCTTGGATAATCCACCTCGTAGATTAAAAGACAAACGTTCAACCCCAATCCCCATCATGCCCATTGACCAACGTTATTTACATGTCGGGCTATGCAACTACATCATGTTGATCGATGATGCTCAGTGTTTGGAGTAAGCATCATTTATATTTATAATTATGTAGTACACAAGTATACATATTATTATTCTTAACATCTATTCACTACTAGTAGAAAGCCTAGTAGTAGCGCTAGAAATACCCTTACTAGTAGCGCTGGGTCCAACGCTACTGCTAAGGCGCTACAGCTAAGTTGTAGCAGTAGTGCTGGTTGGTGTAGCGCTACTACTAAGTATGGTTAGCACTAGCGCTGCACTGATCAGCACTACTGCTAACTATGTGTAGAGCTGCATAAAGTCAAGCGCTGCAGCTAATCCAGCGCTGTTGCTAGATGCGTTCCAGCGCTGCTGCTAGTATTCCTACTTTCATAGATTCATACCCCCTCTATGTATTCGTGATGTATTTATACAGTCTCCATACAGTAGTTTCATCAGATCACTATAAACATACACTATTATCATCATATCATACACATACAGTAGTATCGTCATACCATCATCATCATTCAACACAAATATCATCACATCTCAAAAATAGCGATACACAAGTCATGTCATTTCTCGAATAAGTGCAACTGCATGGTCATGGCACACAAAAGTTTCATCGTCTCTATACAAACCATCATGTAGAAGAAAAGAGCGATCAACATGAGCAAGACCGCGACTATGTAGTACTTGAGGTACCGGCGGTTCCGCCCCCGCTCTTGCCGGAGCATCCACCTCAAGTAACTCCTTTCCGGTTCGGGTCTGCTGTCGAACCGTCTGTGGCTAGCACCCGGGTACTTGTCCACCTGGGCCTGAGCGTCTGGCCAGTGGTCGTAGACTCCTGGAACCTTCCCAAAGAACACGGCGTAGCAGCCCTTCGCCATCTCTGATATATGTACCTGCATCGTGAACGATAATACACAACATAATGTACTGAAGAACACAAAGAGGCATAATTAGCAAAATACAAGCAACCTATAGTAAACATAAATGACAAAGTTCCTCATACCCAAACTAATTAACTAGAGAGATTTACGCTAGTTCAGGACCACGGATTAATTACATCACATAGTTTCATATGGACGCTAGTGACACATATATTGTCAACGATAATAAGTTCTCGGTCCAATCTTCATAGTCAGGGAGGAAGCACCCGAGCTTCTTGAAAAGCTTTAGGTCCAGACACTGACCGATTAGCAGTGCTCGGACATCATCCCACGTGATTGGCCCATGGTAGAACATCCTTGTTGGTTCGAGGACCTGCTTCATGATCACTTGGGCAAGTTCACACTGCACGTGATAAAACTCAGCTCGGATTCCATGATCCGGTGTCTTTCCTATGCTTGTGGCCCGGTTGCCAATCCCGGTATCGTTAGTAGTAGCTTACATGCGAAGGCGTTGATTATCCCTTCTGAACTCGAGCAGGTGATGCATGAGGTAGAATCCATCAGCCTTACAGATGTGCGGTTGTTGGATGCACCAGAAGTCGGTCTTATGGCTGAAAACCAGCCCGTTCCTCCTATACTTTTTCACCTTGATATATCCAACAGACAGACTGAAGGTTAATAGGGCACTATCGAGAACGCTCTTTATGTGCTTGTAATTCTTTTTCTTGATGTTCTTCAATGAGTCCAAGTATATAGCATGGGAGTATTCTGGGTACAGAATGATGAGGACGCCCCCCCCCCCCGCCCCCCGCTGTGCAAATTAAGTACAGCTCAAATTAGCCTCCATGCTTGCAAAGGAATGATTAACACTTATGAAAGGATATGCACAGATGACCTACGTGGTATGATAAGGCAGAAGAATCGCTTCGTTGTCCTTATTAGCGATCATGAAGCCGCCGATGTACTTTCTTGCATAGTCACGATGCTCTTTGCAGACATCCAAGAAGCTCTCGTGCATATGGTATGGGTTCGCGACACAGATATATTTTATGTTCTCGATCCTGATGATGTAGTTGAGATACAACGCATACATGCAGATGAACTGGAAATCCAGCTTGGTCATGTGGAACATGTCATAGATGTAGTCAAATCACAAGATGGACTTACCCGTGGGCCATCCCTCGACGTACAACTTCCCACCCAGCACCTAAGCCGGGTAAAGCTGGTATCCTAGTTTTTTCGAGATGAGAAGGCTTTTCTCTCTGGCCAGCACATCAACATGAAGTCTCCTTAGATCATTGTTCAGTAGGTCCTCTAGCGCTTTGTAAGGTAGGATCGGGTGGCCGGCAAAATGGAAACGCTCCGCACCTACGACAGGTATTCTGTCTACCTCTTGGGGCTTCAGAGGCAGCTGGCTGCTTGAAGTAGCTCTTGCGCCTTTAGGGCCTCTCTTGTCCGGTCTCCTCCTTTGCTTCTTGGCGGGTGGCGGTAGTGAGCCCATCATACCTTCCCTAACTGTCAACCCCAGTGTCGTCATGCTAATCGGTGGATGACCCTCGGGTTGTTGCTGGGTAGAGGCGGCATCTGGAGGCCTCTCCTGCGAGGATCGCTTGAAGAGAGAATTTTTGCATTCTGCCTTAGGATGTTATGGCTTCGGAAAATCATGCAACATCAAGTCATCATCTCCATGCTCATAGCCTGAGTCTTCATTGTCCCGAGCCATCAATCCTCCATCATCATAGGCGGTATTGAAATACTTGTCTGGGTCATCATCATCCTCCTCCATGTCATCTCAGCATTTGCTTCTTCGACAACGGGGGCAACATCATCTAGCACTAATGGAGGCTCTCCCTCGCGTCGTCTGCTATCACCCGTCACGATGGGTGCAGGTAATCCCGTAGGTGGGGTGGTGTTCATACCTTCTTGAGAAGCTGTCATTGGTGTGATACTGGGTGCCTCAACAGGAAGAAGAGTCTTCGACCAAGGCAAGAACCAGATCTTGCATGCGCCAATCCGTTGAGGGGTCTCCTCATCATCGACTGGTTCCGGAGGAGGCAAATCCTCGAAGGCCGCTAAGACACTGGCCACGTTAACCTTGAAGACGCCATCGGGCATCTCTCGATTGTGGAACATGCAGTCCTTCAGCTTCACGATCGATACCTTTCCCATGGCCACCTTCTGGCCCTAGATGTCATACAGTAGGGGGCATGGGGTATCGTTGGCCTACGAAGACATGTGTGCAACATCAAACATCCGAAAGGCAATTGAAATGGAAGACTATCTAGACATGCTGGTGAAAAGTGTATGCCGCAGAATTACCGTGAGGGCGTCGAGATCAGCCGTAGACGAAGGCCCGCCGAGTTGACCAGAGATGGAGGACGGGATGCTATGAACAAGATTGGGAGCATGTGCGGTGGCATGAGCAGGTGCTGTCGGTGCGATGTTCACTGAATTGCTCCCGACGCAGCTGGGAAGAGGAAAGTCTGCTGGCCCTTTATCTGGATTTTTCTTCGTCCATTCAAAAAATGGCCGGAAGCAAGCTGGAAATGGAAGATGTGAAGTCAGCCATGATGCCAGCTACCGCTGCATTGCCCTTGCATCGACTATGTCTTCCAACTCTACTTTGGTCTCAGCTTTGGACTTATTGATCGCAAGTGCGACCTTCTGGTCGATGGTCTGTTGAGTAAGCAACTTTCTCGTCCTTCTTTCCTCTAGCTCCTCGTGGTAGCACGTCTTCCATGAGGCACCATCTCCAACACCATGCACACATCCATAGGACGACGGTGTGTCCTCCAGGACCTTTTTTAGTATGTTCAGGGCCCGGTTGAAATGGGTGTCCCACTTGGGCCTCACTGACGACTCTGCCGACTCATTAGTTTTAGCAGCCTTTTGGTGCTGCTCTTTCTGCAAAAGGAACGTGGATGGTTTACTAATAATGTGACAAAACTTGTAGTCGAATTGATTGGAAGATAATATGATAATGTGGTAATATAACAATTACCAGAAGTATCATGAACTCCCTCGTGTTCGGGTCCGTGTAAAAGGTCTTCTTGACGCGGTCCCACTTCTACTGGGCCCTGATCCAGTCACACTCCAGCGGGTCGGTGAACTCATCCAAGGGGTCTGGGAATTCGTGAATTTCACGTTTGGCGTCTTCCTTGGCCCATACATGCCTCGTCCCCTCGTAACCACGGCTTCCGAGGCAGTGGGGAGGCGTGTTCTTGGCTGGAGCGCTTTCATTTTCTCTGACTTTTTCTTGGTTTCATCTTTAGCACAAGTCTCCTTGAATTTTTCAAAGTCCTCTTCCGTAAGTGACGGATTATCAGCATGAATCTTGGACCACAGTTCATTCTTATCGATCTTAGACAAGTCATTGGTGAACGTCACCATCGCCTTGTTGTGTATCTTTGTCATGATGTCATTGTCCCACGGATCTTTGCTTTCTGTGCGGCCGGGAACAAGAACCTATTGTGCAACTACTTTAGGAGCATGTGCTCCATATGTAGTATATTCTTCAACTTCTCGTCATTGCTGTTGGCAGTTTCCCTGAGGATGCATCCTAGTTGATTGCCCAGCACGAGTGCGCTTCATCCGGCGCCATTGGCTCTAATTTCTTGGGGTGCATCTCCATGACCACAATTTGTCTGATGCCGAGTTTGTTTGGTCTTCATTTCCTCTTCTGCTTTGGTGCTTTACCAGCTACGGCAGCATCGTTGCCGGTCTCGGGGGTGGTGTCGGTGCCGGTGCGAGTGCTAGTGCCGGTGTCGGCGTCGGCGTCGGGGTTGGTGCCACTGCCGCCACCATGCACCCCCATCTGATGTTCGTCCAGGTAATCGAAATAGTGGTTTGCTGCCTCGATGGGGTCTTCTTTGAGGCGAGTAGAACCCCTGGCTGACGCATGGCTACACATGTTTCCTATTCAACAATTGTAAATAAAAGATATAATGAAGAGAAAAAAGGGGCCTATATTTGGTCAGAATGTTGATTCATTCCCCTTCCGGCAAATACCGGGTACTCCATATGTCCTAGTTTCTAGCACAAGTCATGCCAAAAATCACGGAAATCTTCGTTATGACCTTTGCTAAAAAGTGGACATATGGAGCGCCTGAAATTTGCTGGAACAGAAATGAATCAACATTCCGGCAAAACATAGGCCACTCGGATATTCTTCGACATTCAACCAACATTACAAACGTTTTGCAACCAACATCAATTTGCAACAACCATTTTGCAACCAACATCAATTTGCAACAAAGATTTTGCAACCAAGAGGAGCACATATATAACATCAATTTGCAACCAACATTCAACCAACACGAGCACATTTATAAATTTTTGCTGCTGTTTTTTATAATTTTTGCTACTGTTTTTTATACCTACAAAGCCTAGCTAGTTTTTTATTTAAAGCAACAAGATTTTCTACTACTTTTTATTTAATTTTTTTTATTTATACCTACAATCCTTTTTTTTTAACCCTAGATACGAACCCTAGATTTTTATTCCTAATTGACTAGAGAGAGGGGGAGGTGGGGGAGGGGAGGTACCTGCAGCGGCGTGGACGAGGAGGCCAGAGCGGGCAGGGGCGACGACGGCAGGCAGGGGCGACGATGGTGGGCAAGGGTGATGGCGCCGCACGACAGAGAGGATGGGGAGAGGTGGGAGAGTGGGGGGAATGGGAGGGCTCCGATGTCCACGCGGACAAGGAGGAGGTCGGAGTGGCAGGCAGGGGCGACGGCGGCGGGCAGGAGGGCGACGGCGGCGCGCGACAGAGAGGAGGGGGAGAGGTGGGTGGATGGGAGTTGCAAAATTTGAGCACGGGCGGTGGTTAACTCAAAATAATAGTAGCGCTGGGTTAGGACCAGCGCTATAGCTAAATTAGCTATAGAGTTGGTTCATAATCCAGTGCTACTACTAACTGTTTTAATTTTCAGTTTTTTATATTCTAAAATACACATAGTAGTAGCGATGGCTTAGGATCTAGCGCTGTAACTATATGAGCTATAGCGCCGGTTCATAATCCAGCGCTACTGATATGTATTAGTTTTTATTATTTCTCTTTTCTTTTCTTTTTACTTTTCTTTTTATTTTGTATTACTTTCTATCTTTTGTTTTTGTTCTTTCATATTGCTTTCTCCCTTTTCTATTTCTTGTGTATTGCTTTCATCCTTTCTGTTTACAATGGCGTCTCCCTCCCACACTGCGCGAATATCACCGGAACCATGCATGCATAATAATGGTTACTTACGTGCGTACACAAAATAGATACATATATATAAATGATGGTTTCTCAACTGCGTCGACGACGTTTCACATTGAGCTTCTTCCCTTTCTTGTTCGTTGCTGAATAATTGAGCCCCCCCTTGTGACTTTTCTAGAACCATGGAGTACAATCTTTCTTATGTAATGTAGTATTGATTCTTCTTTTTACGTATGCTTCATCGTCCTCGTCATCTTCCCTCATCGGGTAGCCGTATTGGTCGTAGTCTTCCTCGTTGGCGACTCCATTCATTCCGATGATGCACCTTTTGCCTCTCCTCACGACAACACGGCTGGGTTTGGTCGTGTCGGTTATGAAGAAGCATTGTGTCATGTGCTTAGCGTGTACTCATGGCTCAGTTTTGGCGATCACGTTAATGTTCACGGTTGTGCTCTTCATGTCAGCGGGTGGTATAGACATGGTAGTCAAATACTTGTTTTCTCTTACGATGTCCTTAGCCCATCTGACACGGAACATCGTCGCACCATGCAATCCATTATAGTCAAGCTCACAAATCTCTTTGACCCTTCAATAGAATCTTTCAGTTGTGTCGTTGGCGTCGGTCACACATTCAATCCTCACCCCAGAGTTCTGGTAATCACTGTCCATGTCTTTGGCCTTCGCGTAGAACGTGTACCCATTGATATCGTATGACTGATAGGTTGCGCTTTCTAGAAAGAACGCTAGTATTAAATGGGGCCCATTATCAGTAGCGGTTCCACCAAATAAACCGCTACTGCTAAAGTATTAGTAGTAGCGATGTATTCTCGACAACGTTGCTACTACCAATAGTGTCAGTTGGCTCGTCGGGTCCCAATTAGCAGTAGAGCTCTTTGTGTTTACAACGCTACTTCTAACTACTTACTTGTAGCGCTTCCTAAATATATCGCTACTGGTAATTAGCAGCAGCGTGTGTAACATTCCAGCGCTACAGATATTGTCCTGCCTATAAGGTTTTTCCTAGTAGTGATTTTTCAAGAAGGAATGGGTCCAAATCTCGATACCGTATCCAATGTGTTTAAGTCTCGAAAAAAATCATGGAATACTTACATGGAGCAAATTATGGACGAGGATTGTTTCAACATCGTCATGCGCATACTTCCGTGTGACGAGGGTGTATAGTTCGCGGACCCTTCAATATACTACATGGATTTGTGTTTTTGTGTAAGTTATCATGATTCTTCATTCAGAGTCATTAGTATCAACATATTGAAACAATAGTTGTTTTTGTACTCATTCCATGATGCTATAGACAACACAAGATCAAAAGTTTTGTGAGAAGGAAACTATTCAGACGTTGGTGACATTGTTTAATGTCTGGCCTAGGATAGACAACAACATCTCATCATGTAACATGGTAAGTAACATATTTTGTCTATTGTTACCACTTGTAGATTTATCCTCCGTATGCATCCATAGGACGATACATTTTGTACGTCATTGACAAAGAGGCACATTGTGTATATATTATGGATCGTATTCATACATCACGGTTGTCAGAGAATAAAAATTTAAGACATGTACAAAAGTTAAAAGGATTTGCAAGGGAATTCAAAGAAGCACTCGAAATAAGGAAACCCGACCGGAATTCCGATATATCTAAATGGCAACGCTTATTTCCGTCTAATATTCCAATAAGCACAGATGGATAATAAAGTCATAATACAAACATTACTTTTTTGTCACCACTATATTGTACTCCCTCCGGTCCATTTTAGTCTGCATATATGTTTTGTCCGAAGTCAAAACACTTCTACTTTGACCAAACTTACAGGAAAAACTATCAACGTTCACAATACCAAATCAATATTGTTGGACTAATTATGAAATTTCATTTCATACTATATATATTTTGTACTGTGGATGTTGATACATTTCAATATATATTTGGTCAAAGTTTGCAAGGTTTGACTTGATAGAAATCTAATACACGGAGTAAAAAGGATTTCAGATTGGTATGAGTTGAAGAAGCAATTTTTATTATACTTGCTACAACATCATAGGAATGAAGCTAAAGAAACTTTTCAGATATTATGTGAGAATTTCTTAAGCGCATGAAGTAGATCTTAATAATTTGTAATGGATTTTAGTTGGATCATTGCTCAAATTGTTACACAGACACGTCGTCAATTTGTCTTTTTGTTATGGATTTACATTGCAAATGAATTGGAGTTCAATTATTAAGCAATTGTGCCCGTCTTATATTGTCTCTACGTCTGAAAATTCACATGCATTAGAATTGTATAACCCGCACAGGTATTTCAAGAGACCGTGGCAACGCACGGGCATTCTACGAATATAGGTAGTATGAAAGAAGGATAATGACTTGCCCCGCTTCAAGGATGGTTGGAGGATGACCTAAATCTACCTATGGGCGTGATTTATTCGCCATTGTATATTTAAGGGTGTAAATCGGACCAAATTTCAATTCAACAATCATCAAACTGCGCTAGGACACATTTCAGGGTGTCATTTTCCTTCAAAATTTGTTGACCCAAATTCTTAGCTATATTTTCACTGAGGCATAGCCCTAGGGGGTGTTATTTAGAAAAATTATAACTTTGTCAAGGACGATTGGACGAGGACCTAAACTGAAAATCAGGTTCAAAGACAAAGTATTTTCAAGAAGAGTGGGTTTTCATTAAAAAAGTTAAAAAAATAAGCCAAGAATGGGATTATGTAAAATATGTTCCAAAAACCAAACTAAAAATCCGGAAGAAAGAAAAGAAATGTTTTAAAAAGAGTGGCATTGTTACAAAAAAGGATTAATTGGGATTATTATTAAAGAGATAAAAAAATTGTGCCATGGGTGGGATTTTTAATAAAAGAGTTCTATAATTAAAGTAAAAATTGAGAAGAAAGTTTTTTTAAGTGAGTTTGCTATAAAAATGGTAGATTTTTTTTTCAAGAGTGGCCTTGTTATAAAAAAGGAATGAAAAATGTCAAGAGTGGGATTATGAAAAAAAAAGACTTCTGAAAACTGGGAAGAAAGAAAAGAAATAATAAGAAAAGACCCCAATAACTGCCATGTGAGAAGTGCAAGAAACAATTCCAAAAAAATGACATGAATACGTGATAAAATTCCCTAAAAGCTTGTCATGGGACATTACAAAAAGACCTAGAAAATGCCATGCTACATATAATAAAAACGCACAAGGTAAGTTTAAAAAAATCCCTATAAATATAGGGATTCTATTTGTTTAAATGATGGAAAATTTCTAGATCTTATTAAGATCAAAAAGTTAATTAAGAAATAGCAACAAAGCAATGTTCAAAATATCATCTCATTTGGCGATCTATTGGGTGATTTTTCGCTAGTGGGTCGTTGCTAAGAATATAGCACTTATCGCTGGATCATGGCAAATAATATACCTTGTATTTGCTATTTATTATTTGAGCCCATTTATAGCTCTGCCAAGCGATAAATCGGAAATCTAGCATTAATCATGTAGGCCCATGTGCTCTGAAACCCCAATATGGGGCCTCCCTTTCAATAACATCCCGCACATCACACTACACCGCTCGTTCGATAGGATATGAGTTGTAGTCTTGTCTTATTTATTTTGTCATTGACTCATTGTTTGACATGTAATCTGTAGTTATGCATTGATGCAGTGTTATCTTATTTAAAGGCTTAGAGCACACTAATGGTTGTTTTCATTTTTTGCCTTAATAGTACTTGAAACCTTGGAATTGCAAGCCTAAACTGCTGATAAAATTGATTAATCCATTGATTTTTGATTAATCCTTAATCCCCAACTGACCAAAAAGCTTGTGATAAGAGATATCATGAAGATTCTTCAAAATATACATAAATAAATTTAAGTATATGTGTAAAATACCTACTTCAGACCAAGTTGTAAAGAGTGAACCTCGTCAAACATAGCAGTCCCAAGTTCCGAAGCCAACACCTAAGATCATCTCCAATAGATGATGTAAATTCGGAGATGTAAAAGTAGGTGTTATATAATTCACATCACCAAAAGTGGTTTTTACATCTAAAAAAACCCAACTCCAACAGATGATGTAAAACTGTGATGTAAATGGGCAACTCCAATAGATGATGTAAACTGGAGATGCAAAACAGGCCGGCAGCCGAGCGACTGTTGTTCATGTGCGGTTGGCCGCATTTGCACATCAAATGTTCATAATTGTAGCAAGAAAAGTGCATCATCGATCATAGTTTTAAATTCTACAGCAAAAGTTAATCATCTCAAACGGAGTTGTTGGTCCAAGAAATAAAAATGCACATAGACATCACTCAATTTGCGTCCTCTACATTCTCACTAGTGCCATTGTCGATGGTGGTCTCATTAGCATCAACGGCTTCTTTCTCGCCGTTTTCTTGTGTTGAAGTCCTGTTGTCGCAAACTCCACCAGAAGCACCTTCATTGCCATCTCCCATGTCGGTCATGTTGCCACCGAAGCCACCTCCCATGCCACTCATACTGTTGCCACCGAAGCCACCTCCCGTGCCGGTCATGTTCCCACTGAAGCCACCTCCCATTCCATTCAACATATTGCCGCTGAAGCTAGCTCCCATGTCGGTCATGTTTCCGCCGAAGCCGCTTCCCATTCCACCTCTCATTCCTCCGAAGGCACCACATCCATGTTGCCACCAAAGCCACCTCTCGTGTTTCCACCAAATGAACCATTCATGGCAACCTCATCATGTTCATGTACCCTCTTCCTATGTCGCGACCCATTCCTCCTCCCATGGGATCTCCCATTTCCTCCTCCCATGGAACCTCCCATTCCTCCCATGTGACCTCCCGTTCCTCTTCCTATCATGCTTCTCATAAGCATTTGCTTCTTCATGAGCATTTCATCATAACAAAGTTCGACATATGCCTTTGCCTTGACATGAAGAGTGTCCATGAACATAAACTTAAGTGCCTTCACCTCCACTATCTTCATCTCCTCAGTCGTCGCCGTTCTCTCCTCAATATCAACTTTTCTCTCCTCAGACACCGCCCTCTTCTCCTCGGCCGCCGCCCTACGTCGGTTGGCCTCACTCCGCTCCTCAGTTTCATTGAGCTCCAACAATTTATTTTCTTCCGCATACTCTTTCCTCGCCAACACAATGGCATAAAATCCATCCTTGAGATCATTGTATTTCACCTTCAACCCCTCCAACACTTTCTTAGTTCAATCGGGCCTTTAAGACTTGGTCACTGAGTGAGGAGTGGCGATCCTTCTCTTCTTACCCGGGGCATCTTCATCACCCTCCACCATAATAATTTTTTTCTTCGAAGCATCAAAAACTTCTCTAGTTTTCCACTTCTCCTCATCCTTGAGCTCTTTGTAGCAATGATGGAAAGTGAAAGCTTTTCCCTTCCTCTTCCTCTTCTCTCCTTTGTTGTTCTTCTCTCAAAACAATCCTTGCGCAATCATTTTCTGCAACAAAACAATCAATATGTCAATAACAAATTAGTGATCATGACAATTTTTTTGGGAAAGTAGAGCAAGCACATGATTATTACCAAGTCACTTTCACTGCAACCACTTGAGTTCATCCAATGAACATTTTCCAAGCAACCCGACCAGTTTTGCCATTCGGTGTTCATGGTGCCCCAACATTGGCGTATGGAGTCACATGAGCGATTGTGCCTGCTAGTGTTGCGAGCATCGAAGTACTCCTTGATGCGTCACCAAATGTGATGGCGGATTGGTCAGTCCCAAAGGTTACATCTTGAGAGACTTTCTTCCAAGCGGTGCAAATCAACACATTGTTTTTTGTTGGTATAATTTGTGGTTCTTCTCTTCAAAACAAAGCCCTCATCATCCAAGTCAAGATTGTCATCACCATATTGTGGAGTTTCATATTCTTGTGATGCATACTCACCATGTGAGTAATGATCATTTGTCACATTCGTGGCGCGCATGAAAGCTTCAACATCGAGACTACAAATCCACGTACGCACAATCAACTACACATTCCATTGCAATTTAGAATTACAACAACAACAAAATGCACAAGATTTTTTTTAACCTTGGGACATATCATTGAACATGTGGAATGCGGTAACGTTCGGCATGTACACATCTTCCTCCATGGCCGGCAGCAGCGGCAGAGGAGGTGGATGAGGAGCACTGTGGCCATAAAAGGACGTCATGGTCGCTGGCAGCTGCAAATTAAATATCGAAATTGCATCCAGCTTACACTTTTTCGCTGGCTGACCTTCGTTCGTCGCCTGGTTGCGGCCGCGCAATGCCAGCCGCTTGACGCCTCCACCGCGAGGCAAGGAGGCGGTGGCTCTAGCGAGGTGGTCACGGCACCGATGCCGGAGTCGGAGAAGGCAGTGGGGTCATCAGCGTGGGCCATGGCGGCCGCGGCCTGCGGGCCGGAAGGGGCGGCGGCTGGTGCCGCTAAAGGGGAAAGAACTGGCGGTTGGGCAATAAGCAAGCGGATGGGAGTCTACATCTCTTGAAGTTGGAGATGTAATTTTGCAACTCCAAGTGGTATGTGATACATCTCGGGGAGGCGGAGATGTAATTTTTTTTACATCTACATCATCTGTTGAAGCACTGTTTTTGGTGTACATTTTTTTACATCTACATCATCTATTGAAGCACTATTTTTTCAAAAAGGAGGCAAAGATTGCCTCATCTATTAAATAAGCAGAAGAAAATTGCCCAGTTAATTAGAGAAAACCGGGCGAAAACCGAAACAACAAGGGTCAAACCCACGCACATAGACCGAAACACTCCGAGCAAAGCCCACCCTAAACAACGACATGTCGACCCATGGCAGACAACACAACTCCAACTCTGACGGAGAACTCTATTTTTGACATCTAAATATGCAAAAGGTAGTTATTTTTACATCTACTTGATCTATTAAAATATTGTAATAGATCTGCTTGTTGTCATCGGTGAAAGCACCTCACTACCGGAATAAAGCTCAACGCCGACGGCCAAATCTATGACGACAACGGCCGTAGGCATTGTCGGAGCTATCCCGACGGCCTTGGTTGAACCATAGGCGTAGAAAAGCCGGTGGCGTCCCTTCGACTATCCCGACGGTGGTCGTAGGCACCAGAAGGCCGTCAGTGTATCTATAGCTATCCCGACGGCCCCTGTCGGCATAAACGGGTCGTCGGCATAGAAATGCCCTAGACAACCTGTGAACGAATGGGGAGCTGACGACCTTAGAGCTACGCCGACGACTTTTACAGCGACCGTCGGCGTAGCGACGTCGACGGTTAAACGGTCGGCATAGCCATTGTCCACGTCATCGATCCGTGGCAGGTGTCACGTCATCAATCCGAGGCGCGTTTGTTGGGCATCGCTGGTTCGTAGCTACGCCAACGGCCAAACCGTTGGCAAAGCCTTTTATCTGTTTTCTGATTATT
Organism: Hordeum marinum; assembly: GCA_022496015.1. Taxonomy (NCBI): domain Eukaryota; kingdom Viridiplantae; phylum Streptophyta; class Magnoliopsida; order Poales; family Poaceae; genus Hordeum; species Hordeum marinum. Next base: position 16,544 of record JAAAWK010001186.1, read on the forward strand.
ATTTTCTGTTTTTATGTTTTTATTATTTTCCTAAATTAAATTTTGATTAACTTAAATGTGCCTTATCTAAACATAAACATACATAAATTATATATCGATTTGGTGTAGAATTTTCCATAGATTATGAATATGTGGTTTGTATTTGTTTTCGAGTATGTTACTAATGTGACCTCATGTTCTTTTGCATATAGGTCCTTATACTTTATTGGAATAAAAAATGATAATTATGTCTATTTTGAGAAGTTTTATATGTTTTTTACAGGAATCTTGAAAGTGCTAGATCCGTCGGTCAACTGTGCCAGAGTTTGACGACATGGGGGACTTTGGGGGGTACCTATGTCGCGCGGTCTTGTCCTGGGACCTCTTACACATCCTGAAATGTGGTGGCGGGTGTAAGCACCCGACACGCGGCTCCATAGCATGACCTCCTCACGGACCTCGCTGTCGCTATCACGCGAAAGATGGAAACGACCACGTCAGGTAGACACAGAGGGATTCTTGCAGTGGGTTGGGCCCGGACCTTGATCCGATGTGTATCTATGGGCTGGCCTATCACAGCCAGGTGAAAATTACCATCGGTCATACCTTGTCCGGTGAAAGTCAAAGGGGTGGACCCATCCGGTTAACAATGCTAGGGTTAGACAGGACATGGTACTTGGGGGGTGGCAATCCCGCCAGGTCTTGCGCCGGGCCCTCTTACACGTCTGGAAGTGTGGTGGTAGGTGCAAGCACCCGACACGTGGCTTCGGGGTGTGAGCCCCCTCATGGAAGTCGCTCCCACTGCCGCACGGAGGGTGGAAATGGTCACGTCAGGTTGACATAGAGGGAATCTTGCGATGGGTTAGGCCCGAACCTTGATTCGAAAGGAATCTTGTGGTGGGTTGGGCCTGAACCTTGATCTAAAGTGTACCTATGGGCTAGCCCATCACAGACAGGTGAAAATGTCCATCGGTCATACCTCGTCCGGTGAAAGTCAAAGGGGTAGACCCGTCCGATCAACAATGCTAGGGTAAGATAGGACGGGGGTACTTGGGGGTGGCAATGCCGCTAGGTCTTGTGTTGGGCCCTCTTACCTGCATCGAAGTGTGGTGGCAGGTGCAAGCACCCGGCACGTGGCTCCGGGGTGGGGCCCCCTCACGGACGTTGATGCCGCCGTGACACGAAGGGTGGAAACAACCATGTCAGGGAGACACGAAGGGGATCTTGTGGTGGGTTGGGCTCGGACTTCGATCCGAAGTGTACCCATGGGCCGGCCTATCACAGTCGGGTGAAAATCTCCATCGGTCATACCTCGTCCGGTGAAAGTCAAAGGGGTAGACCCGTCTGGTCAACAATGCTAGGGTTAGACGGGACGGGGGTACTTGGGGGTGTCAATGCCGCTAGGTCTTGCGTTGGGCCCTCTTACATGCCTGGAAGTGTGGTGGCAGGTGCAAGCACCTGACACGTGGCTCCGGGGTGTGACCCCCCTCACGGACGTCGCTGACGCCGTCGCACGAAGGGTGGAAACGGACACGTCGGGGAGACACATAGGCCACCAGTGTAATAAAAAGAACAGAAATAACTTCCCTAAAAAATTTAAATAAATCCCTAAAGAAAATAAAAAAAATAAAAAAATTATATGCCGACGGCTAGGCCGTCAGCGTATAGTGCCACGTGGCTCCAATAGGCTATGCCGACGGCTGCCATCGGCATAGGCCCCTCACCTTATCCGGTCAAGCAGGCTCTCCCTTCCCCACTCATCTCGTCTCTCCCCCACTTCTCCCGACCCGACCCCTGCCCTAGCGCCGTTACCCCGCCCTACGCCGCCGTCCTGACCCCGTCCCAGCCTCGCCACGTGTTGCCTCCCCTCCCCGTGCTGCCGCCGGGCCCCTCCATGGCCGCCGCCCTGCCCCCTCCCAGAACGCCGCCCTGTCGTGCCTCGCCGCGCCCCCTCCTTGGTTGTCGCCCTGCACGGGCCCTTCCCCCGAAGGCCGCCCAGCCCGGCCCTGCCTCGGACCCCTCCCGAATACCACCGCCGCCCTGGCCCCTCCCCGATCATCGCCACCCCACCCTGGCCCTGCCCCTACGCCCGCCCCGCCCTAGCTCCTCCTCGGCCGCCGCTCCGCCCCGTCCCGCCCCAGCCCCTCCCAACGCTTACCGCCTCGCACCGGACCCTCCACGGACACCTCCCCCCGCTGGCCACCTCCCCCCCCCCCCCACATGAGCTCCTCCTCATCTTTTTTTTGAACTAAATCTCTTGGTTTTTTATGAATGATGATGATAATTGATGATGTTAGATGTTAGATGCTGATTAATGATGGTTATTTATTGATGATGATTGATGATGTTGTTAGATGGATGCATGATGATGTTATGTAGATGGATGATGATGTTGTTTCTGTTAATGTTAACATGCCAAAATGTGAATGAATGATGAATGATGTTGTTGCTTCCGTTGCTAGATGGATGTAGATGGTCTTGATAAAAATAGATAATGAGAAATATTAATAATGTTAACTTGATAAAAAATGCACAAAGGGGGAAACGCATATTAATAATGAAGATCTTGATGTTATTAATAAAAATAGATATTTGATGTGATGATCTAAATTGGTTTGTCGGCAAAATTTGCAGGCTTTGTCGTGTTGCATCTCTTTGGAGTCATCATCGTCGAAGTTGTTGGTCTGTGATCCTGCCGCTGTTCGACTACTTCCTCTACAGCCGAGGGTGAGCTACATATCCAACACCTCCCCCTACTCTCTTTTAATCATGTCACTAGATTTTCTTTTCACATCAAGTCGCGTAACCTAGGCGTCTCCCGTCCAAAAGGGTTGCTCCGTTAAATATGCATTCAATTGCATATTTATCACCACAACTATATTGGATTGTCTAGCATTTTCCACGCACAGCCCCAGGATGTGTAGATTGGGTATGTTCTCCATGCCCTACCCCGTTCCGAGACAAGAATTCGGTGGTGACTCCCCGTTGTTCTCTGGAGCACATTCTCTCGGCTATTTGCCGAGACATGTATCTGGAGAACAGCGGGGAGGTGCTGTCGAAATTTGGTCTCGGAACGGGGTAGAGCAAGGAGAACGTACACAATCAACACATCCTCGGGGGGGGATTAGGACCCTCTTTACCTATTAGAGATGTAGGTGGATTCAGTGCCATTTCTCGTCAACCCGGTAGAAAATAAAATTGTATGTGATTAATTTTAATGAATCCATAATTTTGTTGTGTGGCTCGTGATAAAGCAGAGGATGGCAGATAATCAGTGGATGTACAATGGTTTTATCCTTCAGAATCAAGTGACAACATAGTGGGTCAAGAAAACCGATGTGTTCTAAAAGGAGATATTCCGTCCTGCAATGATAATTAACCCAGAATGCCCCTGTGCAAAATGAGAAAGACGTCACCGTAGAGCTCAAGGAGAAATGACTTTGCACCTTCGCACGTTTGGATATATGCAATACATTAACATGCCCATAAACTTTGTCGAGCGGGACCGTGGTAGAGAGGAGGTGATGCGACAACGCATCGGTGGTTATGAGGACGATGGGGTTAGAAACATGCTAGATGATGTCTTTGCTGCCGAGACGACACATACAAAACCTTGAGAGAATGAACCAGAGGTGCCGGAGGCAATCGCAAAGGCCTTCTTGGAGGTCTTGTCCTCGTCAAAGAAACCTCTTTATGCGGGTGCCAACATTTCTCAGTTGGATGCCATCTCGCAACTGATGGTAGTCAAGGCTGAGTACGGCTGCACCCAAGCTTGCTTCGAAGCATTTTTGGGAGTATGGGCTAGCAGCTTTCCTGTGGGTCATGAACTTCCGAAAAGCATGTACGCTACAAAGAAAATCATGAAGGCACTATCTATGAAATATGAGAAATAAGATGTTTTCCCAATGAATTTCCTTTTGTTTAGGCACAAGTATGTCGGTGACAAGTACTATAGGGAGTGCGGTTCCTCTCGGTACCTTGAGTTGGTCGATGAGCATGGTCAGAAGAAGCAACTAGACATCCTCGTAAAGATTCTTCGGTATCTCCATTTCATAGAAAAACTACAGCGCCTTTTCATCATGGAGGAGTCTGCCAAAATGATGAAGTGGCACAAGGAAGGAAAAATATACGATAAAAAAACGTACATTTATCCCAAGCTAAAGCATGGAAGTCATTCGATATAGAGTACCCCGAGGAAGCAGCCGAGGCAGGGAATGTCAGGATTGCGATAACAGGTGACGGGTTGAATCCATATGGTATGTCGTCCAATCCATACAACTGCTGGCCCATGTCTGTTATTCCGCTCAATCTCCCTCATGGTGTCGTAATGCAACGCAAGACCATGTTCTTATCGCTGATCATTCTGGGGCCTGATTACCCAGGAAAGAATTTGGGAGTGTTATGCCGCCGCTGGTGGATGATTTGCTCCATTGTTGGTTCTTCCCGAGGTTGACATATGATCGACATCTGCAAAAAAAATCTTGATGAAAGTTTGGTTGATGTATTGCATGCATGACTTTCCCAGCTATGCCCTATTTTGCGGATGGTGTACAAGTGGGAATATGCCATGCCCAGTGTGCACGCATGCTCTATGTTTTATTTGGCTGCAGAAGGGTGGCAAGTATGTAGCCTTTGACATGCATCGACAGTTCCACCCCTCCAGACCATCCAGACAGGGAAGACAAGAAGAACTTCACGAAAGGCCGGGTTGTCCATGAAGTAAACAAGATTCCAAAGTTTTCTAGGGCATATGTTCTTGCTCAGCTAAAAGCTCTCAAGCCTAAAGGCGAAGGCAAAGGAAAGGGCAAAAGCAAAGGAAAAGGGAAACTGAAGGCAAAGGCCCAGGCAAATGCAAAGGCAAAGGCAAAGTGCAACGCTTTGAGGGATATGGTGAGACGCACAACTGGACTCACATTACCCCATTCATGAAGCTTCCCTATTTCAAGGACCTCAAACTTCCTTATAACATCTATGTGATGCACACCGAAAAGAATGTCGTGGAGTCCCATTTTTCCACGATCCTCAACATTCCTGATAATACAAAGGATAACATTAAAGCTAGATACGATCAACAAAAAATTTGTGATAGACCACGGCTAAACATGTGGCCTCCAACAGACGGTCGAAGAAACTGATTCAAACCAGATGCTGACTTCATCCTTAAACCGCCAGAAAAGAAGGAAGCAGTTATGTGGCTCAAACACATTGTGAAGTTCACTAATGGTTATGCATCAAATATAAGTAAGGGGGTCAATCTTTCAACGCGCAAAGTGACCGGGCTCAAGAGTCATGACTACCATGTGTGGATTGAGCGGATAATGTCGGTGATGGTTCGAGGCTATGTCCCCGAGCATGTCTGGCGAGTACTTGCGGAGCTAAGCCATTTCTTTCGCACGATATGTGCTAAAGAAGTATGTCCTGAGGTGATTGAACAATTGCATAAGAAGGCACCAGACTTGATATGCAAGCTAGAGAAGATCTTCCCACCAGGCTTCCTTACTCTGATGACATGTCTCATTTTGCACCTCGTGAAGGAGGTATTGTTGGGGGGCCTTGTGCAGAATCATTGGTAGTACGTCCCTAAGAGACAAAACAAGCATCTCAGAAAGAAATGTGGAAACAAAGCTAAGATTGAAGCTTCCATAGGTGAGGCAGTTATCCTAGAGGAGGTGTCAGACATCAGGACATCATAGTACCCAGACCACGTTCCCACTCTGTATAATAAGGTGTCTCGATACAATATAGAAGAGCCCAAGTATAAACCCAAGCTCGATCTATTCAATGGGCAATCTGGACGGGCTGGGGGTTCGAAGCCTTATAACAAGCCAGAACAAGAGTGGGAGGACATCATGTTCTATGTCTTGAACAACATCAAGGAAGTCGAGGAAGAGTGGATGAGGTAATACCGCTACACCATTCCTTTCTTTACTTCTTGAGGATGAGTCTCGTTCTAACACCGATTTTCTTCCTGTAGTCAATTCCTACATGAGGAGTGGACGGGAATGATTCCTCCTACCAAAGCGGAGGCACTTACTCTATTACGGAACGGTGCCTCTGGCAGGAAACTAATGCATCCATAAATTTCAGTTAAACTTGTAGGGCAAAGATCCGAACACCTCTATGGATGACGAATCGAGATAGATTTCCATCGGTTTTAATGCGGTCATGAAATTTTAAAAGTATGATGAATGGGTATCGCTTCCATATAGAGCATCACCAGAACAGCCGGCGTGATCCCAAAACTATAAACACAGGAGTGTACACCTAGGAGAAAATGAATTTGAGTACTACAGAAGGGTAGGAAAAATATACGAGCTGTCATTCGATCTTGGAGGCGAGGACCTAAATCTAGTTGTGTTCAAATGCCAATGGTTCGGCCCATATGAGGGGTTGAGACATACGCCTTTCCTTGGTTTGGTCAAAGTTAAACCATCCACTGTTTATGCAGAAGCCGATCCATTTATTGCAGCTACCCAGGCCACACAAGTTTATTATCTGCCCAACCCATGCCAAAAGGAGTACCTAAAGGGTTGGGAAGTTGTGTTCAAGGTGGCGCCAGATGGTAAGCTACTGGACCTGGACGATGACGATTACTTCTACATTAACCCCATGACATATGAGGGAGTGTTCTATCAAGAGAACCTTTGATGATGTTGATGTGGTTCGATACAATGACGCTGATGCCTTGGGTGATGATGATGTGGATCCAAACGATGACGATGCACGGAATGATGGCAAGACCATTGTGAACGACCAAGACATACTTATGCTAGAGAAATTAAATGAATACACTGAAGACGAGGAAGAGCCTGCACCTACGTCAGACAACGAAGATGATATGCGTGATAGTGACGATGAGACCGGTCGAGGAAACGGTTACAACGGTGATGATTCGTATGGGTTCTAGCACATGTATGTTCTATTAATATGTATTTTTTTATATGGTTTATTATTATGAATGCGCTTTTTTCCTTTTTATTATGTCTACTCCTTCATTATTAATACACTAACTTTTTATTCTCTTTTCAATGCAGGTTCGCTAAGTACGGGAAAGGTCAAGGCCGATGGTACTGGTTTGCTAAGCAAACTCTCCGCGAAGGTTAGTCGGAGTGGTCGACCCCGTAATGTCCCCTCCCGACTACTTGACAATGAGTTCTCAAAGGGAGGTCGAGGGAGAGGTGCCCCTAGAGGAGGACGTGGTGGGGGGAGAGGCCCAGGGGGACGGTCTCAGGGCCAGAAACTGCGCTTTGTGACCGACATAGGGGGGTCGTCTTCGTGACCCTTCTCTAGGGAGGTAACCTTTGAGGAGGAGCAGGAGGTTGGTGAGGAGGAGGAGGAGCAGGAGGTTGGTGAGGAGGAGGAGGAGGAGCAGGATGTTAGGGAGGAGGAGGAGGAGGAGCAGGAGGTTAGGGAGGAGGAGGAGGAGGATGGTGAGGAGGGGGTGGTGGCGAGGAGGGGGGTGGCGAGGAAAGGGATGGTGGCGAGGAGGGTGTGCTGGCGGGGAGGGGATGGTGGCGAGGAGGGGGGTGCTGGCGGGGAGGGGGTGTCAAGTAGAAGGGTTGGCTGCATGGTGGTGCGTGACTCCCAAAAGCTCCTGATACCAAGAAGATGAAGTGGCTCATTAAGCCCAAGGGGAAAAGGTAGGTGCCCCTTAATAATATTTTAAACACATAGCATCATTTTGATTGTACACATGCTAATATTCTCATTCTTTTGAAGTAGCTGGGAATATCCTGCGGGCGCCCGTGTCCCAAACGGCATCCTTACTATCCTATTGAAGAAGCTTTGGCCGGGGATGTTCGCTCCGGACCGAAACAACCAGGAGTACAAGATTTTGGCCACGAGCTGGGAGGACTACAAAGCGGCCTTCCACCCAACCCATCTGACGGCCGCTAAGGCCGTGACATCAAAGTTTTGTGTAAGTTCTCTTGAGACACACAATTCTTGAGTTACTTTCATAGTTTATCATCAAATCGTTTAACTCATGGCTTGTTCCATTCTGGTTTCATGAATGAATGTAGAAATTCTATAGAGTTCTTGACGAGGACAAGGCCGAGGCCGATGAGTTCTTGTTGCGGGCTGCGAGGAAGCAGGCCCGTCAGTTGCAGTACGAGGTGCGCTGGGTGGCCATCTCGCATTATTATCACGAGGTGTGTAACAAGAAGGCGACCAAGGATGACGTGAAGGAGCATAACCTTACATTGACTAAGGAGCAGTACATGTTGGTAAGTATAACAGACTTTTCGTTACGATGTTTTTGTGGTAAATTTCATTGTTTCGTGGTCACATGCCATTATGCTTCTTATGTAGGTGCGTCCTGATTGGTGCTTTGGAAAGAATGATGGATGGGAGGGATTGATGGATCTGTGGGTCAGCGAGGACACAGAGTTTGCTGCCAAGAGCAAGATAAACAAGGCTAATCGAAGTACCGACGGAACACACCGTCAGGGAAACCGAAACCAGTAGCGCCAGAAGAAACTTCAGGTATATCTATGTACATGAAACATTCTTGATTTTCTCTTTACCGTATGTTATTATTTATGACCAACCTCTGTTTGGCGGTGCAGGAGGAGAAATTGAAGCGGCCGCTCTCAGACATCGAGTCGTGGAGGTGAGAGTGAGTACTACGGCCATACCGGGGAGAACCTGACATTATACACGAAGGAGTTTTAGAAGTGGAATCCTGGCCATCACCCCTTCTGTTTCCTACAGGCGAATCCACACTACCGACCCGAGGCCGAGCCAACGCCCGCACCCCAATGCGTCCTCTACACTGTCACTCCTAGCCAAGCAAAACTCTATAAGTATTTTCCATCTTATCTTCTTTCTTTTGACCTTTATTTTCTGCATTGCTATGTTTTATGAGTTCCACCATGTCATATTTGTAGGCCTACATGGACTTCCAACGTCAGCAACTCTTCGATTGGAACGAGAGAGTTGCAGCAGCCACTGAGTACAACAGCCGCATGACGCAGCTTCTAGTTGCGTCTATGGCAACCGAGCAGATTCCTACACTGCAACCACCACCACCTCCTGGACAACAACCAGTGCCGCATACGTTTGAACAATTCCTGGCAGAACACTATGGCACTCCGGTTAGTACATCACCAAACTATTCAACCACAACTTACTGTTTATTCAATACAATCATATATTGCCTTGCCATCTCTTTCGAAACATGCAGGGAACCGGTGGATCATCTGCCGATGGTGGTGCTACTTATGGTTCCACTCCTGAGTCACAAAGCCCAGTCACTCCGGTCTGGCAAGGCGGTGGCGGTGGCGGTGGCGGTGGTGGTAGCGCTAGCGTTGACGACCTCGGCTTTGGCTACCCCGGCTTTGGCGGTGGAAGTGATGGCGCTTAAGCCTTTGGCGGTGATGATGTTGTTGGCTTTGTCGAACTTGTCATTATGTTGTACTATGCCTATGTTGAACTTGTCATTATGTTGAACTATGCCTATGTTTAACTATGTTGCCTACCTTGAACTTGTCATGTTGTGTATGTTGTCAATTTTATGTATATGTTGTGTATATTCTGTGTATATGTTGTGTATTTCAACCAAATAAATAGGGAAAAAATCTATGGTACCTATCCCGACGGCTTAACCGTCGGCGTAGATGGCACGAGCCACCGGGTTTCGGCATGTGGTAGCTCCTGGCAGCTCCTAGTGACCCTCTACGCCGACGGTTATGCCGTCGGGATAGCTTTAACACCTATGCCGGCATAGTGGGCCACATGGCCGCTCTGCGCATCTCCTGGTGGCCCTCCGCGCCGACGGGTAGGCCGTCGGGATACAGAGAAAACTATCCCAACGGCATAACCGTCGGCGTAGAGGGTCACCAAGAGCTGCCACGTGGTGATGCATGAGTGGTCGGCTTCGTCGTCCACGGCCGTCCGTCCTAATTCGTTGCCGAGGGTGTCTCTGCGCCAACGGTTGTATGAAAGCCGTTGGCGTATATGTCTATGCCGACGTTTTTTTTATGCCAACGGCTTCCATAGGCCGTCGACATAGGTGGTTATTCTGGTAGTGCCTCTAGGAGCAATAATGGGTGGCTGGCAGGCATGGCTGCAGCTGTGTAGTCATATGACTACAGAGAAATTTGGAAAGTCAAGTCACCGTAAGTGTAGATGCTACACTACCGAACAAAATATTTTATAAATTTGACTACACAAACTCACATGACATCACAGTCTTCGAATCCTGACACCGCTACTGCATGGAGTGGCCGACGAACGACAATTTCTGAGGTAGAGGGAAACGTTGGGCACGGACCGTGGAGCACCAAAAGGGAGGGCAATCGACGCAGATCCACACCTCCTCGTGGTGGTCACCAAAATTAACTGGACAGTTTTTTCTTTCTTTTGAGATAAACTGGAGCAGCTTAGGTGCGCGCACGACTGGACCCAGGTGCGTGAGCAACGACGCAGGCTCGATCGTTGCAGCCGACGGCCCCGCTGGAGGCATGCAGAGGCACATGAGCCAGAGCACGAGTTTCGCCGCGCCCAAATCCCCACCAGCAGTTGAAGAGGTCCCGTGGCGACCGAAGCAGAATAACAAAGCATTTATCGAGAATATAGCATTGAGATAGAAGATATCATTATCCTTCTAACTATTTAAACATACATTGGTTCATAGCCGTCCTAGCGACACGGAAGGGTGTGCTTCCCCAGATAGTCGATTATGAGGGCTGCCCATGTATTTACAGACGGCAAGGCAGTAGGCACAAACCACAACCGCTTATGACTGATGGTTCGAAGTTTTTCTCAAATTTTAAAATAGCATGCTATCTCAGTGTTATAGCATTTGGAGGGGCATCACGGTAACTGACAGTCTGACATCGTCTACAATTCAGCGGCTTTAGGGTGATATCTGAGGGATATATCAACGCTGTAACGTTTGGAGGGGTATCACGCTAATTACATCATGTACGATGTAGTGGCTTTAGCATGAGTGATGGAGTGAGGCCTTTTGGCTCTTGGGCTCCATGGAAACCAAAATTTCCAAAAAAAAGTAAATCAATCAAAATCTGACTTTTTTAGATCAAAAATTATGAAAAAAAATAATAAGTACCTATAAATATATACTAGATGTGTGCAAAATTTCATTATAAAATACGTTTTGATATGAGCTGTATGAAAAAAAATCATGTACATACATTTTGCTAGTACACATCCATAAGTATGTGTGTGCTTTTTTCAGGTCCTTGCGAAACATAAAGTTGTAATATTTTTTTAAATGCAGACTCCATGGGGCTCGAGCTCCTTTAGCATTCTCCGCTTTAGGGCATTTATAATTGATCACCTATAAAATTAGTATATATCCGGCCAAGTAAACTATAATGAAGTATTTATACTCCATTAAGTTTTGGTCGGTTCTAATCGATTCCTTAAACTTAGGGAAGTAAAACATAAATTTGTGTGAATTCAATCTAGTTGAATCGAAATTTGCATAAATTTAAACGTAAGTTCAAAATAGTCTTGACAACCGAATATTAAATATAAATTCAAACTTACTAATAAACTTAAAATACACTAGACTACTTACCAACCATAAGTGAGGTCGAAGCAATCCTTCTTCCACCTGCCACCGGAGGTGAGACATGGGTCCGGCCCGGTCTTGTCGTTGTCCTCGTCGGGGAAGATGCTCTGCCACTCCTCGATGTTGAACGCCGCCCTACTCGCCGCCCTCCTGGTCGTCGAGATGACGATCCCTACCGTTGTTGGCGAATATCGCCCGCTCCGCCTCCACGAGCTCGGTGTGCTGGCAGCCGAGGTCCTTCATGTATGCCTGGTCGTCTGTCTCCGCCTCAAGTCGCTCCTGAACCTCTCAGTCATCGCGATCCCTCACCACGATCATCACACCTAGCTCCAGTGGGTGGAGGAGGTGGACAGGCGTCGTACCAAACGGGAAGTTGAGCCGCGCAGGAGAGCTGTGGAACCAGACTTGCCACCAGTCATACTCCATCGTCACGAGCACTGCCGTATGAAATGACCCGAGCCACTTTCTAGTGTGGGTCCCCCGGTCACTGACCTCCACCACCCATGTCCCCCACGACCGATGCCACCGTGGCGGCCACCGTGAAGGGAGCTCGGGGAAGTCGGCCAACCGGGTAGGGACGACAGGATCTAACGAGCGGCGGCAACTCAAAGATGCGCCCCTCGAGTACGAACCCCGGCCATGGCGGCATGAGTCCTCGCTATGCATTGGCGGGGCGGGGGGGTGCTCTGGCTACCATCACTGGTAGAAAACCACCCTTTTGTCCCGGTTTTTAAGGGGCCTTTTGTCCCGGTTGCCCAACCGGGATGGGGCAGCCGGGACGAATGCCCAACCCATTCGTCCCAGTTGTACCAGGACCCGGGATGGATGGAGCGTCCACGTGGGGGGCGTGGGCTGGTCCCTGGTCAGGACTATTCGTCCCGGTTCGTAATACGAATCGGGATGAATGCCCTCTGTCAGGGCAGAATTTTTTCTTCTTCTTTTTCTTGTTTTCCTTTTAGGGTTTGGTTTGTTGTATTTTTTTCCTATTTGTTTCCCATAAGTATTCTGCATCTAATACACGACCACGTTTTTTTTATTGTATTCCATTTTATTAGAATATACAAGTTTGCTGACCGCATTAGAATATACAAGTATATGGTGATCGCATTAGAATATAGTTGAAGAATATAGAAGTAAGTACGCACCATGAATCGAATATACAAGTAAGGAGTGAAGAATATACAAGTTTGTACTCTTTCCCATAATTATTCTAATACACCACCATGCACCATGACTCGAATATACAGGTAAGTACTATGCATCTAAGAATTCGAACATCAAGTTCGTCGAGCATCGTTGGCGCTGACATAGTATTCCCCTCCTGGTGTTAGGACCTCTGCGTCTAAGAATCCGCAAATTTCCTCTTGAATTGCTCGTAGGCGCTCCCTTGGTAGAAGACCGTCCCACAGCCGCTCGATCTAATATAAAGAAGAGTGGTCAATATCTAATTAAAGACAATAGATGGTAATAAGATAAAATTGATGGTTGACGTACACGAAGTTTTTCTAAATCTCTGCCCAGCTTGGCGCATGTCGTCTGACGCGTGAACTCGCAGACATAGTATCCACATAAGTTATTCCCATCTCCCTGGTTCAAGCACTTTACAAGAACATGGTTTCAATCAAAATTATAATATAACATTATAATGATGTCGAAACTATAATCAAGGAGATGCGTGGATATAGCTAGTACCACTTACTTTCAGATGTTGAAATTTAAGCTTCTCCTTCCATTCACCCCTAGCCTTTGCTGTCAACCGTTTCCAAGCGCTGCCTGGCAAAGAAAATGAATTAAGTGAGTTATCAGAAAATAAACGAAACTTGTCGATATAGTGTCATAAAGATTGAAATTACCGTTGGATCAGTTCATGCATGTCCTCCCAGTCCTTAAGGGGTTTATGTTTTGAGTCCATTACCAGTACTTTTTCTTTGTCAGTTTCAAATATTAGAAGTATATAGTGGAAGTTGCGCAAACATAACTCATCAGTTATACACTTATCATCGAGTAAGCAAAAAAAATGTTTACCGGACAAATAACACTCACTTGAAGTTGTAAGGAAAAAGTATTTCCCTCTTGGTTTCGTGAAACCTTAACGCCTTCACAATTGAATCTTCTGTTTCCTTGGAATTTTTGAGAAGAGTTGCTTCATTAACCCAATATGGGTCAATGAACCCAATGTCATAGATGTGTCCTCTTTTGCATTCGAGAATCTTCATTCTGCAATTATAATATAGTGAGTATTATTATAAAAATGTAATGAACGAGGTGAGCTAGCTAGAGACTTAACTACAGCGAAATAAATACTTACAGACAATACGCACCGACGATAGATTTGTCGAGGGCCTTTAGCTGGAATAACTGATATAGTGTGTCAAACTCAATCAGAATTAACCTTTCTCCATAACCGTGATGCTCGTTTCTAACTTCCATCGTTATCCATCCCTTAGAGTGCTCCGAGGCTTCCATGTACCAATTATGCACTCTTCGCATTTTTGTTGGTAGATCATTTTCCTCCCCAGGTTTGACTAGAGGATGCCCGTGCCGATATGGGTGCGCGAAATCAGAAGAGGGGAAGACATCTAAGGTTTGGAGATACTGCGCAATGGACATACCCGCAGCAGCGGCCGCTTCTCCGTACAGTGCAATAAACTCCGGGTCAAGTTCCTCGCCTGCGCCTGTGCTTGGCCCACCTCGGTATTGGAATGCACTATGAGCGGGGGGGGGGGGGGTGGATTGATTTTTCTGTTGTCCGAGCTGGTCAACTGTTTTCCCGCATTTCCCGCTTCCGGTACTACTCTTCTTCGACCGCTTCTTTTCATCGTGTGCCTTAAGAATAGAGCGGTCATAGTCAGGAATGAGACTCGGCTCGGGCTGATGAAGGGTCTTCACCATTTTCAACGCTCGGGCTTTGTCTTCTTCGGTGTTTGGGAAATCTAGCTCTTTCGGTGACTTCTCCTTAGATTTCCACGCCTCATATTCGGCCTTTGCAATCTCCTGGGTTTCCTTTGGAGTACAGTGGTAAGGTAACTTGGGTAGATTCGGATGTGGTACTCTTAGGAGGGGCGACAATCGACGGTTCGGTGATGCGGTGGTTCTCCTCCGCTTTGAGCTGCTCTGATCAGACTTCATGGGCGGAGACGGCTACCGCCGCGGCGTAGACTCACACGCTGGAGACGGCTGACGCGGTGGCGTAGACGCACGCGCTGGAGACGCCGAGCGCAGCGGAGAGTACGAAGACGACCGTTCCGCTGGAGACTGGTCTTGAGGCGGCGGCGAAGGAGGATGGCTACTCCGATCAGTCGTTGGCCTTGGCGTCCAATTAGGAAACACGATGTGTTCCTTTAGCCATAGAATGCTCAAGTTCTTGGCGTCTCCAAGTTCAGTCACCTCCCCGTCTTCACCTTCAGGATAGTCAAGCTTCACCCGCTCGAATCCGGTCATAACTTCATCCACCCCGACAACAGCGTAGCCCAGTTGAACTGGCCGACAATGGTGTGTTGGTTCAGGGCCAGCTGGTTTCACATAGCCAACCGCCGCCTTAATGGTTATATTGTTGACGACTTTCACATGCAGCTCACACGATGTCATCTCCGTTATATGATCCACCGGGTGCATCATCAGCGGTGCATCTTCACCATCATCACCCTGGAGCTGCGTGGAAGCAACACTACTCTTCCGATTAGATGGTGCGGCTTCCATTTCCTGCTGAGATTGGGTGTTACCTTGCTGCTGGCTAAGTCTGTCAATTTGCTCCTGCTGCCGCTCTGATTGCTCCCGCTGCCGCTTTAATTCTGCTTCAATGCTAGTCCACCGGTCTACCCGATTACGTGCTTCAGCTGCCTCCAAATCCTTTCTCCTCTGACGGCTTCTATCCGGATATTTCTTCTTCTCCTGGGGAAACCCATGTTTCCACGGAACAGAGCCTTTTGTGGCTCGTGTCCGTCCATAGTGTTCCTTATTCCCAAGGGCGCGGGTGAGCTCATCGTTCTCTCTAGCTGGATGGAACTTCCCCTCTTTAGCAGCCTTTATTGCTTCTCTGATAGCATCGATGGGTAGAGGATCTTCTTCATGTCTTACATTATAGATGCATTTCCCTTCTGAGTCCAACGTGCCCCCATGGCCGAAAAACCAAGACCTTGTCCGTTGGTCCCAGTAGAACGTCTCTGGAACGATGTCCTTAGCAAGCAAGTCGTCCTCAAGTTTATTCCACTTAGGCATGTTACCCTTGTAGCCAGCTTGCCCCATAGTATGGTGATAGATCTTTTTAGCGGCGTTTATCTTTTTTTTTAGACTTTTCCAGAGCTTCCTCCGACTTCTTGTACTCAACAAATTCTTCCCAGTAAGGTTTTATCTTCTCATACGTTCCGGTGAAATCCGGAGACTTGTTTTTCTGGATAAAGTCAAGGTTCAATCTTTTCTTCCAGCTCTTGAATTGCTCGGCCATCTTCCTAAAAGTGAACTCCTTGACCAAATTCTCTAAGGCTTTGGTCTTTCGCTCTAAGATCAATTCAGGATCCTTCTCATTCTCATCCAACTCATCTTGAGTAACCTTCGGCGTCGGTAGGGTGAAATTAGCCAACATCTTTTCAAAAAGTTTTTCTTTGGCTTTGTCGCCGACATATGAAATTCCGAGACCCTCCTTTGGCTTATGCCACTCCCGAATGGTGATCGGGATGTGGTCCCTAACAAGCATTCCGCATTGCTTCACATATTTTTGGGCAACAACTTCGGGAAGCTCTGGCGTGCCGTCTACAGCGATCTGTTCGATCCTATACCTTTCATGCTCTTTCAACTTCTGGGCTCCGACTCGTTTAGTCTTCTTTCCGGTGGATTTGCTAGATCTGGATGGCTAAAATATATAAGAAAGAGTGTTAATATATGTATATAGAAAACAAATGCTTCATTTAATTAACATATATATATATATATGCACCTCGCCGGAGTTTCTAATTTGTAAGGTTCGACCGGAACCGTTGGCTTCTCTCTCATGGGAGCCCTTGGCTTCTCCCCCGACGATGTCGTAGGCTTCTCCCTCGCCGGAGCCGTCTCTTTGGGCGAGCTCCAGATCTACCTCACCAGAGCCGTCTCTTCGGGCGAGCTCCGGATCTCCCTCACCGGAGTTGTTCATCCACTCGGAGACATCTGGGTCTCCCCCGGGCCCGCGGATAACATCCGCGACCATTTCTTCCGCATCTTCGTCTCTGAAGTTTGGGTCCATAATTTCTGCAAATTAAAAATTGCAAGTTAGTGTCAACGCACAAGAATTCATAATTTGACATTCATAATTGCAAGTTTGGGTCCATAACCTAAACAACTAACTAAGATAACAACTAAACTAACAACTAAACCTAAACTAAACTAACAACTAAACTAACAACTAACAACTAATTAAACTAAACTAACAACTAAACTAAACTAAATCTAAACAACTAACCTAAACCTAAACTAAACTAACAACTAACACAACTAAACTAAAAACTAAATTGAACTAAAAACTGAATTAAACTAAATCTAAACTAAAAACTAAACTAAACTAAAAACTAAGAACTAAACTAAACTAAACTAAAAACTAACACAACTAAACCTAAACCTAAACTAAAAACTAAACTAAACTAAAAACTAAATTAAACTAAATCTAAACAAGGATGGATATATATGGAGAGGGGGAGGGAGGGGGAGGGAGGGGGAGGCCTTTACCTGCGGGAGGAGGCGGCCGCGGGGGAGAGGTGGCCGCTGGCGAGGTGGCCGCCGGCGACGCGGGCAAGCATGGTGGCGCGGCGCCGCGACGATGTACGTGCGGGCGACGCGGGGGCAGAGGCGCTGCAGGGGGGCGACGGCACGACAAAGAGAGAAAGGGGGGCGTTCGCGGAGCGCGCGAGGGGGCCGGCGGCGACGGCGACGACAAGGAAGAGGCGGCGCGCGGGAGTTGGGCAGCCTGCCGGCGTCGAGTCCTCCTCCTCGCGCTGATCCTTGCGACAGAAGAGGAGGGGGCCACTTAAGTATGTGGGGAGGGACATCCGTCCCGGTTGTTTCCAATAACCGGGATGAGTGACCCATTCGTCCCGGTTGTTGGCAATAACCGGGACGAATGCCCCACCCATTAATCCCGGTTGTTGCCGACAACCGGGACGAATGACCTAGATCTGGAACGGCGCAAAGAGGGGCATTCATCCCGGTTGTTAGCAATAACCGGGATGAATGCCCTGTTTTTAAAAAAGTTTCATATTTTCAAAAATTCCCGCCAGATTATCTGCTAGTTCAATAATCAGAAAAATATGAAAAAACTACCAAAACATTTAGAAAATTATAAACTAACTAAGTATGTTACTTCCAAACATATTTAGTGAAATTCAAAATTCAAAATTATTTGAATTTGAATTAATTCATTTAAGAAATGGAGAAAATATCAAATAATTCAATAAATTCTGAAAATTGCAAGTTTTATATCAAAATGATCAGAAAGATAAATTAAACTCACTTATGATGTTTTGGTACTTCCTAGGGCTTCACCGGAGAGGGGTTGTTCTCTCCAGCGGGGCTAGGGTTTCACCGGAGAGGGGCTGCGGAGCGTCGGGATGGCACCAGAAGCAAGGATTTGGCATACCAATGTGTTTACAGGTGTTCTTAGGGTTGTACATGCCAAATATTCACTCACTCTTGTTGTTGGGTCTTCACCGGCATCGATTTCTCTCTCCGAGTCTGAGTGCTTATAGGCTGAAGGTCCCCGAACCGACGAACGAGAGAGGATCTTGTGTACAGGTGGTTCATGCCATTGTTTTGGGACTTCATGCCATTGTTTTGGAGCGTCGGGATGGCACCAGAAGCAAGGATTTGGCATATCATGTGTTTACAAGTGTTCTTAGGGTTGTACATGCCAAATATTCACTCAAAGGTTCAATACCCTAACACAACTAATAAAATTACATAGATTTACATTAGAGGTTCAATACATTATTATACATCACTCCGTTAAGTCCATGAACCCTTGCTTACGATCGCTTCGGACGTAACCATGGAGAATCTTCTTTATTTAACGGGATGGTTGGGTCAGCTTTCACTATGAAGGGCGAAATTTCAGCAAACTTATCATAATCTTCAGACATGTCTGTCTTGTCCTCGACTCCCACGATGGTTCTTTTCCCTGAAAGAACTATGTGATGCTTCGGCTCATCATATGATTTATCTGGTTGCTTATTTTTTCTTTTCTTTGGTCTGGAGGACATGTCCTTCACATAGAAGATCTGAGCCACATCATTGGCTAGGACAAATGGTTCGTAATTGTAACCAATTTTGTTGAGATCCACTATTGTCATTCCGTACAGCGGGTCTACCTTTACCCCTTCTCCATTCAGGTTGACCCATTTGCACTTAAACAAAGGGATCTTAAAAGAAGGTCCATAGTCAAGTTCCCGTATCTCCTCTATGTAACCATAATATGTGTCCTTTTTCCCATTCTCGTTTGTTGCATCAAAGCGGACACCACTGTTTTGGTTGGTGCTCTTCTTATCTTGGGTGACCGTATAAAATGTATTCCCATTTATCTCGTACCCTTGAAAAGTCCCAATAGTCGAAGATGGTGACCCGGCCAACATGTAGAGCTGATCTTCAATAGTGATGTCATTTATAAGATGTGCTTGCAACCAACTTCCGAAAGTCTCCATGTGTTTGACTTTAATCCATGTGTCATCCTTCCCCGGGTTTGTGGAGCGTACAATATTCTTGTGTTCCTCGATATACGGAGCCACGAAGGTGGAATTTTGTAGAACCGTGTAGTGTGCTTTAGTGAAAGAATGCCCGTCCCTGGGTATCATTGTTTTCTTTCCTAGCATTCCTTTTCCCTTCAGTCTCCCCTCATGCCGCGATTCAGGAACACCAATCGTCTTAAGGTCAGGAATAAAGTCAACACAGAACCCAATGACCTCCTCTGTTCCATAGCCCTTGGAGATGCTTCCTTCTGGCCTAGCACGGTTATGAACATATTTCTTCAAGACTCCCATGAACCTCTCAAAGGGGAACATATTGTGTAGAAATACCGGACTGAGAATATGAATCTCTTCTACTAGGTGAACCAGGAGATGCGTCATAATGTTGAAGAAGGATGGTGGGAACACCAACTCAAAACTAACAAGACATTGGACCATATCCCTCTGTAACCTTGCCAGACTATCTGGATCGATTACCTTCTAAGATATTGCATTGAGGAATGCACATAGCTTCGCAATGGGTACTCGAACATTTTCCGGTAGAAGCCCCCTTAGTGCAATCGGAAGCAACTGCGTCATAATCACGTGGCAGTCATGAGACTTCAGGTTTCGGAATTTTTTCTCTGCCATATTTGTTATCCCCTTAATATTCGACGAGAAGCCAGACGGCACCTTGATACTGTAAAGGACTTCAAAAAAGATTTCCTTCTCTGCTTTGGTAAGAGCGTAGCTGCTTAAGAAATGACGCCCTGTATCCATGTGCTTGTTTTTTGGGTCTTTCATACGTTGCTGGTCCTCTCGTGCTTCTGGTGTATCTTTTGACTTCCCATACATGCCCAGGAAGCATAGCAGGTTGATGCAGAGATTCTTCGTCACGTGCATCACGTCGATTGAAGAGCGGACATGTAGGACTTTCCAATATGGTAGCTCCCAAAAGATAGATTTCTTCTTCCACATGGGTGCGCGCTTATTAGGGTCGTTCGGAACAGGTTGGCTGCCATCACCCTTCCCAAAGATTACTTCTAGGTCCTTGACCATACCGAATACATCATTACCACTACGGAGGTCAGGCTTCTTCCGGGTATCTGCCTCACCTCTGAAATGTTTGCCTCCTTTCTTTCTTACGGGATGATTCATCGGAAGAAATCTATCCAAATATACACTATCAGTCTTATCTAAATAGTGTGTGCATGCATTGTATCCCTTGTTTGTATGTCCAGAAATGTTACTAAGAGTAGGCCAATCATTGATGGTTACGAAAAGCAACGCCCGTAGGTCAAATGGCCTTTGTTCGTTCTCATCCCACACACGTACACCTGGTTTGCCCCACAACTGTAATAGTTCTTCCACTAATGGTCTTAGGTACACATCAATATCGTTGCCGGGTTGCCTTGGGCCTTGGATGAGCACTGGCATCATAATGAAGTTGCGCTTCATGCACAACCAAGGAGGAAGGTTGTAGATACATAGAGTCACGGGCCAGGTGCTGTGACTGGAGCTCTGCTCTCCGAAAGGATTAAAGCCATCTGTACTTAGACCAAACCATAAGTTTCTTGCCTCGCGTGCAAAGTCTGGGAAGTCTCTCTCGATTTTTCTCCACTGCGACCCATCAGTGGTGTGTCTCAACTTTCCGTCTTTCTTACGGTCTTCTTTATGCCATCGCAACAACCTGGCATGCTCTTTATTTCTAAACAGACGTTTCAACCGTGGTATTATAGGAGCATACCACATCACCTTGGCAGGAACCCTCTTACGGGGGAGCTCGCCGTCAACATCGCCAGGGTCATCTGCTCTGATCTTATACCGCAGTGCAGTGCATACCGGACATTTATCCAAATTCTCGTACTTCTCACCGCGGTAGAGGATGCAGTCATTAATGCATGCATGTATCTTCTCCACATCTAGTCCTAGAGGGCAGAGAGCCTTCTTTGCTTCGTACGTGCTGTCAGGCAATTCGTTATCCTTTGGAAGCTTCGGCTTCATTATTTTAAGTAAACTCTCAAATGCTTTGTCAGTCACACCGTTCTGTGCCTTTCATTTCAGCAACTCTAGTGTGGTACCGAGCTTTGTGCTGCCATCTTCGCAATTTGGATACAACAACTTTTTGTGATCCTGTAACATGTCGTCCAACTTCAACCTCTCCAATTCACTTTCACAGTCTTCCCTTGCATCAGCAATAACTCGACCAAGATCATCATCGGGCTCATCTGATGCCCGTTCTTGATCATCATCGGGCTCATCTGATGCCCGTTCTTGATCATCATCGGGCTCATCTGATGCCTGTTCTTGATCATCATCGGGCTTATCTGATGCCCGTTCTTGATCACCTCCTTCTTCTGCATTGTCTTCCATTGCAGTATCACCATATTCGGGGAACATAGGATCCTCTTCTTCTTCTTCATTGTCTTCCATCACAACCCCTCTCTCTCCATGCTTGGTCCAACAATTATAGCTGCGCATGAAACCTCTCCGAAGCAGGTGGCTGTGAAGGACTCTCGAGGAAGAGTACTCCCTGATGTTCCCACAGTCAACACATGGGCAACACATAAATCCATTCTCTTTGTGAGCCTGAGCTACAACGAGAAATTCATCCAGGCCGGCCCTGTACTCGGAAGTGCGTCGGTCACCGTACATCCATCGCTGTCGTGCATCCATCTACATCGTATAATTAAGTTTATCAAAAACCATTACAACAATAACATCTTCAATAGCGAAATAACCACAGTACATCGACAAATATAACATTTTTGTATCAATTATAGATGAAATGGATAAGTTTGCTAACCTCGGTCGAAGATACCATTTTCTGTGAAGTTAAGTGTCGCTCGGGTATTTCGTCGAACACCTCGTGCGCATAGCAAAAAGAACACAGTACACTAGCACCCACCTCTCTCACACCTCCTAGAAAAAAAAACCAGAGGAAGAAAGGGGTCTGGATGCAGTATTTATAGGCAAGGGGCATTCATCCCGGTTGCTGGCATGAACCGGGACCAATGCCCCTGCACACGCCACGTGGCATACATCGAGGCATTGGTCCCGGTTCATTCCACGAACCGGGACAAATGCCGACTAAAAAACCGGGACGAATGCCCCAGGGGGGCTAGACGCTGCCCTGGCGTAAAGAACCGGGACGAATGCCGGGACGAATGCGAATTCCCCCCTGGATGAAAGGGGGTGTTTCTACTAGTGCATGTCCGGCCATCGGCAGGAGCGGGGGCGGTGGGGAACGGCCGGTGACGTGCCGGCGACGAAGCGAGGGGGGAGAAAAAAAGGCAGAGGAGGGAAAGAGAAGGAGAGATTGTTTGCTCGGCTATCGAGCAGTGGAGTAAATATATAAAGATGAGCGACGTCTATGTATATTTTTTACTGTACTAGCCCCGGTTGGGGATCGATTAGGTCCTGATTAGAGGAGTAAAACCGGGATTTTACTTCGCTAACCGGTTATTGTGAATCGGTTAGAAATTCCCTTAGCGGGCTACCGTGCCATTTAACTCACTATTGAAGCTCCGCTAGTTACAATTTCCCGCTATTGAATAGTCTGGTACTTTGAAGTAGAAGCCCGTGTTTAATTCTAATAGTCATTCGACGGGTCAATATCAAAGCATACAAATGCTGACTCGTGACGTGACAAAACGTATACCACCTGAGTGAGAAGATCTCGTCTTGGAGACTAACCATGGAGAAACGATTGTGGTGGTAAATTGACGTTGACGAGAGCAAGCTAGAGACAACCAAACGCTAGTAGAGATCATGGTTTCTATTGCTCTTTCCTCTAGTATATTTTTGTCTGTGCATTACTGGTTCGCTGCATCCAAGGACAGTATGAAAGCAGCAGCGCAGAACGGTCTCCCGCCTAGATTACGCTACCTGTGACTGAGACGGATATACGTTTACACATAGGACCACTCGTATCGTTACTGTCTGTTGTTGATTCATGTAAAAAAGCAAAACGGTATTTTTCTTTCTCTAAAGAGAAAAATATACTTTTCGATTCACATTCTCTTGGCGAAGTCTAGGTTTAGTCATAACAACTTTAAAACTGGACAACTTATACCCTAACTTTTGATGAAAACGGATTTTCTATACAATTTTGCTAAATCACATCTAGATGTGCTCTAAGTATTGCATATCCAAGTCCTATGTCATTGATTTTATGCTAAGATTCGTGCAAGCATTTTCTTTGGTCTTTTCTCCTTTTCTTTTCTAGCGGGCGTCGGGATCCGATGGTTGTTGGCGGCCGGTGGCGGCTTCTGCGATGGCCGATGCACATGATCTGGCGCCTCCCCTCCTTCCTTGTTTGGCGTGCGGGATATCCTCATCGGGATGCGCTTCCTTGGGTCGCCGGTTCTGTACAGAAGGCGTTGCTGGTGGAGGGGATCTTGTTCGGACGAAATCCCTGACCGGCCATGGCCAGCCGCATCGACGGCGACGCCTAAGGGCGCCGTTCCACTCCTTGGAGGCGTCGGTATGGACTGATCCCCTCACTTCCCCTTCGCCAGGTCTCCTGGACGAAAGCCCTAACTTTGTTGGGCGGCGGCAGTGCTCACGGCGTCGTTCCCTTCTTGAAGGTGTCGCTTTGGGAACCTTGGGGCTTGGTGGCGCTTGTGGGTGGTGGGCGACAGCGGTGGTGCGGCCCTATCCTAGCATGGATCTGCGTCCGCTGCTTGGAGATGGACTCGCGTAGGTGGAGGTCGTCGTTTGACGTCATGGTGGCGTCGATGACGGAGGCACCCGGCAAGGCTGGCACCTTAATCTACTCTGAAGATGAACCAATAGAAGATGGTGACGACAACACATCTGAGTGTGTCAGACCAGTTTGTGCTCCGGACCCGGTATGTGGCTCGGTCGCGGCCTGCAGCTTTAGATGTTAGGCTTAGGTGAGAGGTCTAGGTATTTGGCCCAGCTTGCACCCTTCATCATTTGGATAGTAGTAGCGACAGATGTTGCCAAGATGATGAATTCAGACATATTTGTTGTATTATTTTGTAAGGTTTTCAAAAATAATCAATAAAATGGTCGCATGCGTCTTCTAGATACGGAGGTCGGGGGTCATTCTCCTTTTCTAAAAAAACTTAGATATGCAATAACTAGAGCACATCTAGATATGCCCTAGACAGAGCATTTCCTATATTAATATTGTATAAAGCAACAACCACCGAAATAACAAACATGTAGCAAGTCTTAGGTCCAACACACACAAAGGCGCCAAATCCAATGCACTAGACAACATAACAGTTTTGCCCAAACACAACGATCCCCAAAGATAAACTACAAGTTAATCTGCTCCGATGAAGGCGGAGGTGCCGGAGGGGCAAGCATGGAGGCGGTCGAACAGAGCTCGGTACCGATCCTGTCGATGAAGACTTGTTCATGTCGCTTGCTAAGCGGTCTCTAGAGCTGCAGAAAATCACACACACACACCCTAACTCTTGAAGCCGGAGAAGTTTAGTCCTTTGTCTTCGCTGACCCGATTACTTGTACCCCAACTCTTGAAACCGAACAAGTTTAGATCAATGCTTTCTAATTAATCTTTTCAGTTCTGAGAGTAATCTCACCACACAAAAGCATTTCTAGTCGATCCCTTATCATGTAATGTTTTGAAGAAACAAGACAAATTTTGTCAAAAGATCACCTGGGACAAAAAGGTCCTATATCGAGTCTATCAAACACCGTGTTCCAGTTGTGTTTCTAGCATGCATACATACGATTATGACGTGACTAGCATTGTGGAGGTGGCGCCGTGGATGGCCAAAACTTCGAGAGACGTGGTGTGGTTGGACGTCTACCTCTCCCACGTGATTGTATTCCTCGACCGGTGGGACGGAGGGAGAAGCCTGTTCAGCGGTAGCTATGACGAGAAGGACAACTGTTTTTTTTTTTTTTGAGATAAGCTGGTGCCAACGTTAACGTACGTACACTAATTGAATACGAAGAGCTCATCATGCATCCATCTGGAAGACTTGGAGAGACAAGCACCATCCCTATTGCACCAAGTTCAGTGCACCGCAGATATGTTGCTTTTGCCGCCTTATAAAGCAACCGATCTAGGTTGTGATGCTAACCTGATCAAATGAGCTCGGCAGGCATGGCGAACCTCGTGCAGAAGATCATGCTAGAGACCACGCCTCCTCGGGCATGGTTTCTGTTCCTGCTGCCCCTCCTCCTCTTGTCTCTGCATCACTGGTTCACCAGAAAGACAGCATCATCAACAGGGCAGCGCCTCCCGCCTTCGCCGCCGGCGCTGCCCATCATCGGCCACCTGCACCTCGTCGGCGCCCTCCCACACGTCTCCCTCGGCGGCCTTGCCAGGAAGCACGGCGCTGACGTGATGCTCCTCCGCCTGGGCGCCGTGCCGACCCTCGTCGTGTCGTCGCCGCGCGCCGCCGAGGCGGTGCTGCGCACACACGACCACGTCCTGGCGTCGCGGCCACGCTCTGTTGTCCCCGACATCATCATGTACGGCTCCTCCGACATTGCCTTCGCGCCGTACGGCGAGTACTGGCGGCAGGCGAGGAAGCTCGTTACCACGCACATGCTGAGCGTTAAGAAGGTGCAGTCTTTCCGCAACGCCGCCATCGAGGAGGTACCGATTTCTAAATTCTAATGGTCGAGCAATTTTCGCCATGTCTCTCGTGAAAAAAAGACTGCCATATGTTCCATGTCTATCGTGAAAGAAAAAATTACTTCAGTGTTGTCCTCTGATAATTAACAGTTACATATATGAATGTTGGCTTCTGATAATTTAAGATGCATGCTGTAATCTCATCTCATAGGTCAGCATGGCGATGACCAAGATCAACGAGGCAGCCACAAGCGGTGGTACAGTCGACATGAGCGAGCTGCTCAACGCATTCTCGAATGACATGGCGTGCCGCATCGTATCAGGAAAGTTCTTCCTAAAAAATGGACGGAGCAAGTTGTTCCGGGAACTCATCGAGGACTCCTCCCGGCTTCTAGGCGGGTTCAACTTGGAGGAGTACTTCCCAGCATTGGGTAGGGTAGGAGTGCTTAAGAGGGCAGTTTGTGCCAAGGCCGAAAAAGTGAGGGACAGATGGGCCGATCTGTTGGACAAGGTGATCGACGATCGTCTGAGCAAGCTCAAGTCAGAGTCTGATCACAATAAGGATGGCGACTTCGTAGATATTCTGTTGTCTGTTCAGCAGGAGTATGGTCTCACAAGAGAGCACATGAAAGCTCTCCTCACAGTAAGTACAGATAATGAGCAATTTTAACATGGTCCCTCTGATCTTCTCTTTTCACATGGAAAGTAAGAAGGTAAAAGTTGCTCAGAACAACTGCTCAATGAAATCAATTGCTCTAATCTATTAGGTACTCTTATTCCTCATGCCAATAAAGGAGGTAAGAGGACCCATGTTAAAATTTACAAGAGATAATACCTTTCAAATTATATACCTTGATTTGTAATGTATTTCGTTATCCCCTAACTAATTGTTATCATAGGATGTATTCTTCGGTGCAACAGACACGTCATCTAATGTCCTTGAATTCACCTTGGCTGAGCTCATGAGGAGGCCACAGTTCATGGGGAAGCTACAAGACGAAGTGAGGAGTATCGTACCCCAGGGACAAGAAATTGTGAGCGAAAGTGACATGAACAAAATGGTGTACCTAAGAGCAGTAATAAAAGAGTCTCTCAGGTTGTATCCTGTTGCGCCTCTCCTTGCTCCGCACCTTGCCATGGCTGATTGTACCATCGATGGATACATGGTTCCTGCTGGGACGCGTGTCGTTGTCAATGCATGGGCCATTGGGAGGGATTCAAGATCCTGGCAGGATGCCGAAGAGTTCATACCTGAAAGATTTACAGATGAAGGCAACGCTAGGAATGTCAACTTCAAGGGGAATGATTTTCAGTTCTTGCCGTTCGGGGCAGGACGAAGGATATGCCCTGGTATAAACCTTGGAATCGCCAATGTCGAGCTTATGTTGGCAAACCTCGTGAACCATTTTGACTGGGAACTGCCGATTGGAAATGAGAGAGAAAATATCGATATGACAGAGGTGTTTGGGATAACCATTCGCAGGAAGGAGAAACTACTGTTGATTCCAAAACCACGCATGTAAAATCAAGCTAAGCTAAATACTTTGTGTTATAGTACAGTACTTTTCTTAGGAAGAAGGTGTTACTAGGGATAATGGTATCAAAAAGTAATGTCCAATTCTTCCTTGTGTGGCTATAAATATTGTTGTTTAGAAGGTTGACGATCGTCAATGCACATGTTTGAACACTACTTTTATCATTACATGCATATGAAATAAAAGAGAAAAAACATAACGTCGAAGTACTTTTAAAATATACTAGCATGGTTACCTGCACAAATGCACGCACAACATGTTACTCGTCTATTACTTTTGTGATTCAAATTTCTTATTTTTATCATATAAATATAACATCCAATGGGACAATACGAAATGAAAACTCACTTGCTTAATATACCGTAAAAATCTACCATGACTCATATTTTCAGCATCTACCATGACACATATTGCCAGCATTAAAGTTGATTCACAGCTCGGGAAACAAAGTCTAAATACAATTATACAAATGAGTAGAACATGCATCTACGACGGCACAAAATTCGAGATCTAAATTTGATCTGTATGACTCTATGGAACAAGTTTAGATCTAAATGTTTCTGTTATTGTACATTGAGGGTGTATATATGTGCAGTCAGGATCTAGTGACTACAGGGTATGGTGCCCCTCAACTTCTGTCTGTTAGATGTCAGTTGTATGATGGGCGAGTAAGTACTGTTTTGCCTTGCTAAGAAAGCGAAATTGGGAAAATGGCATGTGGAGCTGCATTGTGTTGCACGCAAGAATCCCTGACATGAGCTAAGTACATCATGCATGCTACCCTAAGTTCTATGAAAAAACAACGACAACTTCTGTAAATCAAGCTAGGTGCATTGTGTTGCATGCATGCATGCCTGGCAGGAGCTAAGTACACCATGCAAACTACCATAAGTTCTATGGAAAAACAACGACAACTTTGCTTACTAGAATACCTGGCAGGAGCTAAGTACACAATGTTCAGTCGTAAATCATAACCCAACACCTGATGTTTCTCGCAGCAAGCTCCTCAGGACAAGACTATATCATATAGGTATATTTTGACGAACTTTTATTCAAAAGCAACCTAAGTAATACATGAAGCAACTTTAGCGATACAGAAACCAACTTCGAAACTTTAGTGCTGCATGAAGCAACCTAAGTGCTTAAATACAACCCACCGTCATTCCGATCACTGTTGATACTTTCGGTGATGCCATTCCCTACACCACATCTGTGGCAATACGGAGAGCACACCGTCGGAATCACGTCCTTTCAGGTCCTGCACGAGGAGAAGAGGCGAGTGCATGCTCACTGGTATTCATGTTTGTCCTCAACTTCCACTAAGTCCTCTAATTCCTTAACATCACTATGTCTGGAGACTTCGAAACGTAGAAGAAGGTTGCCGAGGATGCGGCTGCAGCTGTTGCGACTTTGACTTGGCCAACAAGAGGGTATAATCGGTCATATGAATGAAACCAATCAGAAAATTATCAATTTATCAAACAACCACCGCCGCCTCTCTATGTCTGCAAGCAAGATCTTGGACACTGTTGACAGTAGGCGAGGGCATCCTCGGGCTAAGATATATAGTGGAGGGATGGGGGAGAAGGAAGGCTGCAGCGGTGTGGTTAGGTTTGGCAGATCGAGTAGCTGGGAGGGTGAACCCCGGCGGTCATATGAGCGGAAGGAGATACGCTCGCTAGGATTTCCATTAGAAGTCTCCACTCTAGACTCTCCTGTTAATTCTCTCTATATGTCCCATCGTGCAATGATTTTAAACATGCTAATTTTAACCCCAAAAAAAATGAAGACATGTCACAAATCTTAGAGCAAGAACCGATGATGTATATATTGGTCAAAACTTGGAGTGCCGTGGATGGTCAAAACTTGGAGTCCCGTGCTGCGCATGGGCTCCTACTTCTCCCGCGTGATTGATTGAATTCCCCAACCGGAGAAGGTTGCTATGGCGGCCTGTGTATGCCTACGGAGGAGGAGGTGGCAGCCTACACTGATTGAGCACGATTGTACGGCGTGTTAGTCCATGTGTTCTAATTTTACCTCACACGTACCTCATAATCTTATCTCACCGTACCTCATAATCTTATCTCACCGACACGGTCTAATCTTACCTCGCATGCGTTCGATTCTCACCGATGTGTTATAATCTTACCTCATCTCATACATGCATATCGTAATATTACCTCACATGCATGATATATTTGTTTCTCACGGTGGATGTTAAGATGCCCTTAACTACACATCATAATATTACCTCACATGTTTTTATTCTTACAGTGACTATAAGGTGCATGAGGAGATGGGGTGAAGAATACCCGGGTGACGAATAGTCAATCGCTATATATGTAGCCTTTTTTCTTACTTTGTATGGGTGCTTATAAGAAATTGAGCTGGTAATTTCTTCGGCAGAGCTCCAGACGCTGATTCGCCATGCCAGAGCTCATGCAGAAACTCGTGCCAGAGACCCATTCACTAGCATGGTTGTTTCTCTTCCTCTTCTTCCTCGTGTTTGTGCATTATTGTTCAGTAATAAGTTCGGTGCAAAAAGGAGGCAGCGCCTCTCGCCTTCACTGCCCGTGCTGCCCATCATCCAGCACCTCCACCTCATCGGTTCCCTCCCCCATGTCTCCCTATGCGGCCTCGCAAGGAAGTATGGCCCGGACGTGATGCTCCTCCGCCTGGGCGCTATGCCCAACATCATGAGACGTCGTGTGTAGCATTCGCCGGAGGTTTCACCCGTCGGCGACATGCACTGCCCAACGACTCCGAAAGAGACACATGTGTTACCCGTCAAGCCGCGTCGAACTGATCCGTTGATGGAGAGGACGTCCCATACCGCCACCAGCCTGAAAAGTTTATCACCATCTCGAGATCCAGACTCCACGCCACCTGGCATGATCATGGAGTCCACCACCGTCGAAGAAGAGGGGGTCACTGACCCGATTTCGGGTGCTTCTTTTTTACCATTTGAGTTTGGACATAATTTGACTGTGTACATCTTTGTTAGAGTGAATTTCACTTTTTACCCCGTAGTTGTACATTTGTGACACATAATAACCAATTTAGTAAAATTTCTATGCGAATATCAGTATTTCAAGACTTTTAACATGGTTTTATCCCGATTTTGCATTTTCCTCATTTATGTTACGTACGATTGGCATGTTGCATCAATGATAAGTAAAGAATGTGTAAAGATTGGAGGGCATCATTTATGATCATGTCCAGACTTTTTTTGTCCATTTATTTCATTCCTCGTCATCGTGCGGATATTTTTAGACCCCAGACGTCACCTCACACCTTGTCCAATGGACACGCATCAAAAAGAAACAAAGATACAAAGCTTCTAAAAAGGATATTCTACACAAATTTCCACTCAACTGGGCAATTAGTGTCACAAATACATATCTAGACGGTAAAATGTGGAATTCCCTCTCTTTGTTATGCATTGGTCGGATGCAACACTTAAACCTTTTAAATAATAAAGCATCCTTTATAAACAAATTATACGGTAGAAAAACCACTTTTGGACAAAATCCGAGCCTATCAAAACACCGTGTTCCACTTTTCTTCCTCACATGCACGGTCGTTCTACGGTGGGTGAATTTCCAGTGCCGTGGATGGCCAAAACTCGGAGTCCCGTGGTGCGCTTGGGCTACTAGCTACTTCTCCCGCGTGATTGATTGAATTCCACAACCACCGGGCCGGACAAAGGTTGCTACGGAGGAGGCGCTGCATTGGCTGGACGAGCGACACTGATTGAGCACGATTGTACGACGTGTTAATCCATCTGGAAGACTAAACGTGGAGACGCAGCACCAATATTGCTCAAGTTCAGTGCACCACAGATATGTGTCTAGTATACTTTTAAGCAACCGAGGTTGTGGTGCTAATTAAGTGCTAACCGAAGCTGGTCCTGCTTTTCCAGCGTGATTGAATTCCACGACCGGCGCCAAGGACGACCAACGGAGGAGGAGCTGCTGGCTTGGCTAGAGGAGTGAGTGTCAGCAAACGTATGCTGATTGAGTACGAAGCTTAGCTAGGGCTCATGCATGTGGAAGACTAGGCTTGACTTGGACACAGCTAGGTCACCATCACTCAGCAAATTCGTTGCTTCAAAGATATTCATATACTATATGTTTTCGGGCTTGCAAAAAACCAGTCGATTGAGACTTCATGAAGTCTTAGTCGACGTTATAATCCGTTGATCTTGCATCGAGATTCGTGCAATCAGTTTTTTTAGTTTTTTTTTCATTTTTACATACTATATTACTTGACTAAGACTTCGACTGAGACCTAGACATTTCCGTATGTTTTTGTCCTCTACGTTGCCTGGCTGCTTATAAGCAACTGAGCTCGCTCGTGATTTCTCCGGCAGAGCACCAGAGAGAGTACTTACTGAGCCAGTCAATCCATAGTCCAGACGCTGATTTGCCATGGCCGAGCTCGTGCAGAAACTCGTGCCAGAGACTCTTCCACCGGCATGGTTGTTTCTCTTCCTCTTCTTCCTCCTCGTGTCTGTGCATTACTGGTTCACCGGGAAGTTCAGTGGGGAAAGGCAGCGCCTCCCACCTTCGCCGCCGGCGCTGCCCATCATCGGGCACCTCCACCTCATCGGTTCCCTCCCCCACGTTTCCCTCCGCAACCTCGCAAAGAAGCATGGCCCCGACGTGATGCTCCTCCGTCTGGGCGCCGTGCCCAACCTCGTTGTGTCCTCCTCGCGCGCCGCGGAGGCGGTGCTACGCACTCACGACCACGTCTTCGCCTCACGGCCCCACTCCGTCGTCTCCGACACCATCATGTACGGCTCGTCGGACATCGGCTTCGCGCCGTACGGTGAGTACTGGCGGCAAGCAAGGAAGCTCGTCACCACCCACATGCTGAGCGTTAAGAAGGTGCAGTCGTTCCGCGGCGCCGCCGCGGAGGAGGTACTGATTTTCAATTATCTTGCAATTTCGAGGCGCTGACAGACGATTTTTTTAGATCTTGCTCTCATCATTCTCGTACTGATTTGGACTCGTGAGAAACAAAATAAAGGAAAAGGACTTTCATGCTGTCCTCAGCTAACAGTTATTCCTTCGCCTGGGTTTATTATTATTTTTTTGACGGAACCTCGTCAAGAGGGCAGGGTGCTCCTGTAATTTTATAAAGAAAAATAGAGTTGATCGGGTTTATAAGGCAAACTAGGCCGAAAACCACACAATTGCTTGATTGATTAAGGGACAATCAAGCGAAAACCAAGACCAAGCCATAACCGACGAACTCAAACTTCACCTTCTACTAGTTCGCTATCCGGAGAGAAGTGAACAAGCTCTTCGGAGACGCCTTCAAGAAGGAAACACGACGCCCTCGAGCGCCGTCGTCATCGCTACTGGGTTTATTAGTTTCACTCGTAGTTTGTGTCTAAATTTGATCATAAAACTAAATAATACTGTAAATTATAAACTTTATGTATAAAAAAGGACACCACATCTGGAAATTCATTTGAATA
The DNA here is from genome assembly GCA_022496015.1 of Hordeum marinum. NCBI lineage: Eukaryota > Viridiplantae > Streptophyta > Magnoliopsida > Poales > Poaceae > Hordeum > Hordeum marinum. Next base: position 49,347 of record JAAAWK010001186.1, read on the forward strand.
TGAATCCAACGCTAGCTAAATCTATGGTCCAACTTTGAACCAAAATACGAGGGGGACTTGTATATTAACCCAGACCGAGAAAGTACTACACCTATGCAAATGTTAGCTTCTTATATACTTTACGACCCATGCTATTGCAGGTCAGCATGGCGATGGCCAAGATCAACCAGGCAACAGCTGCCGATGGTGCGGTGGACATGAGCGAGCTGCTCCACACATTCGCGAATGACATGGCGTGCCGCATCGTGTCGGGGGAGATTTTCCTGAAAGATGGTCGAAGCAAGTTGTTCCGGGAACTCATCAAGGATACCTCACGGCTGCTAGGAGGGTTCAATTTGGAGGAGTACTTCCCAGCGTTGGGTAGGGTAGGAGTGCTTAAAAAGGCGATTTGTGCCAAGGCCGAAAGATTGAGGAACAGATGGGCCGATCTGTTGGACAAGGTGATCGACGATCGTGTGAGCAAGCGCAAGTCAACATCTGACCACAAGGATGCCGATTTTGTGGATATTATGTTGTCTGTCCAACAGGAGTATGACCTCACAAGGGAGCACATGAAAGCTCTCCTGACAGTGAGTACAGATAATACCTTTCGAACTATACAAGTTTATTCGTATATATCTTTCATTGTCCTAATTAATTGATATACACAGGATGTATTTTTTGGTGCCATTGACACATCAGCTAACGCCCTCGAATTCACCTTGGCTGAGCTCATGAGGAGGCCACACCTGATGGGGAAGCTACAAGATGAGGTAAGGGGTATTGTACCCCAAGGACAAGAAATTATCAGTGAAACAGACATGAACAACATGACGTACCTAAGAGCGGTCATAAAAGAGTCGCTCCGGCTACATCCTCTTGCTCCACTCCTTGCTCCACACCTTGCCATGGCTGACTGCACCATCGATGGATACATGGTTCCTGCTGGGACGCGTGTGGTTGTCAATGCATGGGCCATTGGTAGGGATCCGAGCTCATGGGAGAACGCGGAAGAGTTCATTCCTGAAAGATTTACAGATGAAGGCAACACTACGCATGTCAACTTCAAGGGGAATGATTTCCAGTTCTTGCCGTTCGGAGCAGGGCGGAGGATGTGCCCTGGTATGAACCTTGGAATCGCGAATGTCGAGCTTATGTTGGCAAACCTTGTGTGCCATTTTGACTGGGAACTTCCGCTCGGGATTGACAGAAAAGAAATTGATATGACAGAGGTGTTTGGACTTACCGTCCGTCGGAAGGAGAAACTAGTATTGATTCCAAAATCACGCATGTAATCGCAAGTATAAAATTAAGCTAAATACGTGTTATATCGGTATAATGCCTTTCTTCCTAAAGAAGGTGTTATCGGGAATAATAGTGCAAATAAATAATGACCAAATCCTTCCTTCTTATAGCTACCAATATTGTTAAGTAAATAGTTGTCAGTTGTACCATGGAAAAAAAAATTGTCAGTTGCTAATGGACAAGTTTGACTACTAGCTACTTTTATATAGTTACATACATATGAAATAAAAGATACAATACAAAATGTCGACGTACTTTTTGAGTAAACTAGCACGGTTGCCTGCACAGATGAACGGGCAACTTTCTAGTAGTCCACTACTTTTGTGATTCAACTTCTTTTTATTGTAGGCATGCAATGTAACGTCCATTGGGACAAATACGAACTGAAAACTCGCATTCTTAGTGGACCGTAAAAATCATATGCAGAAGTCTAGCCGAAAGAACTCTAAATCCTACTGATAATACCAATGAGCACAGTTAAAAATTTCAACAACATTTCATTGGAATTTCGCATATTTCACTATGGTCCGTAATTACTTTAATCCTGAAACTGAGCCAGATTAAAATTAATTTCAAAATATATCTAAATGAGGTTAAAATCTCATGAAATTTGAAATCCGATCCCCCCCCCCCCCCCCCCAAAAAAAATGCGTATTACAGTGAGGCCCGAAATTGTTTTTCTTACAAAATTTAAAAGCTTGCCAAGGAGAACATATCTCTAAACTCGTGCGTAACTCTGAAAATAATTCAGCACATATATGATCGACCGAGACACATGTTTTTATATTTTATTTTGATTCGCATCTTGAGAAACAACGACTAATTACAAATTTTCAGAAAACGAGAGCTACCATGACACATATTTACATATCTAAATTTGATTCACATGACGCTATGAAACACAAGTTTAGATCTAAAGTTTTTGGATCGTGTATATTTGTGTGCTGACTTATTCTCAGGATGTTCACAACTTTATTGGGTTGAATTTGTGTGTTCAAGCAGCCCATAAATTTTTTCCAATGGTAGTAAGATACATCCATCCTCGAATTGCAACAAAACCATAAATTCTGAAATCAACGTTTCATGCATGTGCGGATTTAATTACAGAGACGTATATATGATCAATCAACCGACACAAACTTATTCATCGGGCCCAATCGATTCCAACTAATCCTCCCAATCACGAGCACGCGATGACGGAGGAGAATGGCGCGAGGCTGAACTTGGTGGCTGACGCATAGTTGAACTTGATCTTGTAGCCATAGTACACCGGGGAGCCGTTGTTGAGGGTGCCGAGCTTGCCGTCGGCGTCCGGCAGGAAGACCTGGGGGTCGACTGGTTCGGAGGACTTGAACCCGGGGGCAAGCAGCTTGACGTCTGTCTGTGTGCAGATGCACTTGTTCTCCACCTCCACGGCGTACTCCGGGTTCCCTCCGGCGTTCTTCCCCGTGGCGGTCTGGGTCACGTGGAGGTCCGACAGGGTGCACTCGGCATTGGCTATACCACCAGAAAAGAAACAGGAGTTGATCAAAATCAGCATGAGAATTGTCCGACTTGGATCAAGGCATCAGTGAATATGAACGAATGAGTACCTCTGTTGCAGAGGGAGAAGAGCAGCAGCATGGCGAAGATCTTCATCAGCTTGGCCTCCATTTTTTTTTCTCCTTCTTTTGCTGTGCGTGTGAGTTGTGCTTGTTGTAATGCTATTCTGCGTCTTCTCTGCCTGCTATTGGTAGGCCTAGATGGAGCATTTCTATGGTGCCGTGCGTTGATTACGCTATTCACTATTTACCTCTCTATATAACGTTTTTGATTCTTATTACGATTCCATAATTAAGGAACCGTATATGCCATCCCAAGGATACGTTGCAAACGTGTAATATCAGTACGTTTATTTGCCGATTGGTTTCCACGCAATAGTTTCGAAAGATCAGTTACTTTGATTTATTACTATTCCACAGCGCAGCTAGTAACGCATCCGCCTCATACTTGATTCTCCTAGATCTGGTCCGTGTCATCTATCCTATTCTAGGGGTGTTATAACGCATGCGATGCCCTCGTTTCTACCAAAAGGAGACGAGGAACGATAACAGGGCCAGAAGGGAGAACTCTTCATCAAATTCTTTTTTTTTGCGACAACCTATATGTGATTAATGCCCATATACCTTTCTCTTTTCAAATTGCCTTGATTTATGGAATTTGCCGTATATGATTACAAATATAATTTGCAAATATTATTGTTACATTTGAATTTTACATGCCTTGCAAGGGAGTGTTTGACAAAAAAACTACCACTTTAGGGGTATGCATCCCACAAAACTACCACTTTTTAAAAAGTGACCGAAAACTACCAAAATTTCTTAATTTTGTCACTAAAAAATACCACTTTTAGATAATGTCCAGTTTACATGATTTAAACAAGTTTAAGACATCAGGAGGGCTGATGTGGCGGTAAAGTCAACTTCATTTATTTTCACAATTAAGTTGACCGTTATTACAAGTGAGGACCACATGTCAGCATCATCCTTCTTCATCCTCATCTTCCCCTCTCTTTGGCATTTCAACAAGCACTTTGTGTGCATTGGGCAACACCCCTTCGATATTGGAGCGCACTGCCAGTGGGGCAAGGATCGTCGGCTACGGCTCGAGTGCGACGACACGCACCACCCACCATGCATGTACGGACAGGAGGTCGGCGCCATCTCGCTCGGGTTGGAGGACCATGGCACAAGGAAATACGGGCAGCGGGGGGAAGGCTGGCGTGAGCGAGCCCGCGCCGCGGCCGAGGGCCACATCAGGCATCCTGGTGGTGGTGGCGCCCATGCTTTCGCTAGCACCAGAGCCACGGTCGTGCTATGGATTGCTGGAGATAAACGCGAATGTGGTAGGTCTGAGCTGAAGAGACACCGGTGCGCGTGCTAACTGCTCAGGTCGCTGCTTGGTGCTCGCGTCCGGCTGTAGAGCATGCCGCTAGGACGCGGGCCTCCTTGAGTAGCTCGCCCACGCTAGGGCACCTCACGCCACCACCTGCCCGCGCCATCATTCGCTGATGCACATGGGGTGTTTGTTGAAATGCAAAGAAGAGGAGAAGGGAGAAGGAAGAAGGTTGATGATGATGTGTGGGACCCACCAGGTAATAACCGTCAAAACAAACGGAGGTGACTATGCCGCCACGTCAGCCTTGACGGGTGGATCCCACATGTCATAAACATGTTTCAATCGCCTAACCAGGCCATTACTTGAAAGTGGTAGTTTTTAGTCACAAATTTAGAAAATTATGATAGTTTTCAGTCAGTTTTTAATAAGTGGTAGTTCTGTGGGACGACAAACCCTAAAGTGTTAGTTTTGTCAATCACTCTCTTGCAAGCATTTACTCGACCATGATCAACCTTGTTGTTTTCCAATCTGGGCTTTCCCTTTTCATTATTTTCATTGTGAGAATACTACAAGTCCAGCATATAAGTATTACAGAAAAAGGCTTTACGTCTGCTTTACAAATAAAGCAACCGTCAAGTTACCATAGAATACACACACGGTTCCTGCAAGAAAACACAAAGACATAGCACAAACATAAGGTGCATAAGGTCATGCTTGCGGCACAAAACAACAAGCCCAATAATAGAAAACTAAAAACAACATCAGGCCTGGCATTTCCCTGTCCTCACACCAAGAGGATGTCGTCCAGTCGGGCTCCGCCGGTGGCGATGGAGGACGAGCCGCCAAGTGAAGCGCCAACAAGCGAAGTCCAGCCGCAAGCGAGTCGATGTCGTCATGATCCGAAGTGTGGCTAAGCGACTTCCATAGGTGCAAGAAACCACACCATTTGTATAAAGCGTCAGAAGTCCTGCATAAACGGAGCGCGTTCAATCACAAGCTTGTTGCGGATCGTCCAAACGGTCCAGTCTAGGGCCCCAACTCCGAGCCACCTAATGAGGCGGGCACCGACGAGGCCATCCTGGAGTTCTTGGAAGAGGTCCGGGAAGTTGGAGTGGCACCATCCACCTTCCAAAACTTCCCAAAAGTAGGACCATAGGAACCACATCGACACACACGTAAAGTATATGTGATTGGACTCTTCATCAACATCACATAAGGGGCATATGCCATCACTAGGACCATTGCGCTTGAGGACCTTGGTCCCTTATGGCACTCTACCGCGAATCCATTGCCGGAGGAAGATTTTGATCTTGAGCGGTAGCCGGATCGATAAGATAAGTGGCAGTGGTTCCGGGCCCAACCTTGGCTCAATGGCCCGGTATAGGGACCAGTTGAAGGTGAGTTCGAGCATTGCCAGGAAACCCGTTATGTATGCCCGCAGTCGGTAAGCACTCTCGACAGTAACTGGCCAGCACATCGGGTGATCACCTTTCTATTAGGAAATTGTTGGATCCAATTTTCGGCCCAAACGTTTATATTCTGGACATCACCAACTCCCCACATATACCCTTGTTTAACTATGTCAACACCGGACCTAATGTTTTGTCATGTATACGACCACCCCTTCTTCTTCCTCTCTTGTTTAGCACACACATCTTCCATCAATCAAAATGCATACATTTATAGAGGTGAGTGTGTATATGTGTATGAACATATATGTGTCACGTATTTATATTATGTTCCTAAAAATAATACTTGGCCTGCGTGGGCCCTCCTCTTCAAGTTTCTGAGTCTTCTTGGGCTATATTGCGGCCATCCCGTATCGGCTGCGGCTCGCGAAATAAAAAAAAACAAAGAAACACGAGAAAGCCCTAAAAACCATCTAAAATTTCCTCGCCCGTCCCCGGCTGCGCCACCGCCACCAGGCCACGACCGCCGCCCCCCTCTCCCTGCCACGCTCGCTCTACCCTCCACCAGACCGCCGGCCTCCCCGCTGCCGTCGTTGCGTCGTGCTGAATCATCGCTGTCCAAGATGAGCGACGAGGTGATATGGCACTGCCTCCGCCACAACCACTGCAGCTTCATGGCCAAGTAGGTCACCGACGGCACCCTCCTATCTGGCAATTGGTTTATCCCCCTCGAGTCGTCCTTCTCTCCGATGATTGAAAATCGTCTGCTGCTCTGCGCAGGATCGAGACGGGGCTGTTCTGCCGGAACCCCTACAACGCCACCGGCATATGCAACCGGAGCTCCTGCCCGCTTGCAAACAGCCGCTATGCCACCATCCGCGACCACGACGGTGATTCCTGCTGCTTACTGCACTACACCCCGCCCTCCTCTCCTCTTTTAAGGTTTAACCACCGATTTTGATTTGATTGAACGGCCGTACGTACAACCAATCATCGCACTCTTTAGATGGTTGACAATTGCAATTCACAATTCATACTGCGTGGATACAACTTGTCGTTGTAATTTTGCCGTCGTTCCGCAAACCTCGAACAGATAGAAGTGGTACAACGTGTTAGTAGTGTCTACTGTCTAATTAAGAACAATTTACGGTTTTCTCTTGGAATTGAAAAAGCTGCTCCCCCACAAAGCTATATTTTTTTAATTACGAATGATTGTGTTGTAGAAGAAATATCTTAGAGCACTACGGGAACAAAAAATAATGTGTTCGTTAGGTGACCCCGTATCATAATAGCTACCTGAGTAGCCAATATATTTCTGTTTTCCACTAACACCACAATTTTCCATTAAGAGGCTCTTTCCATTGCCTTCGATTTGTGCAGTGACATAGTAAAGTCAGTTGTGTCATGTTATGAGAACGAGTAAGTGTTCACTGAGTCACTTAAACTGGTGGAATAAGTAAGGTGTAAGACTGAAGCATGTCCTATACGAATACCCAAAAATGTTGTAGAACACTAGAACTAGAATTCAGCAGAGCTTGAGTTCTATGGGACATTAAAGAAGTCATCATCAATGCATGATCCAGAAAACAAGTTTTTGAAAATAAAAAAAATCGTTCCTAGCTTGTAGATTACAAACATGATTGAAGCAGTTATCTCTTCCATGCATGATCACATGTGTGATGTGAAAGTAGTGCTGTTTTGCGAGCATAAAGGCTAGAGTGAGTGCCTTAATGTTAGATGCTTCAGCTTGCGACTGCTTAGAATATTGTGGCCCGCATGCTTTAGTCATCGTGCTCTTAGTTGTGTTTTGTTGGGAGCTATGCTTATCATCGAAAGCTCTTGTTGATGCTGTCATTCTTTCTACTTTGACTGGACATGCAGGTATTTTCTACTTATACATGAAAACTGCTGAAAGAGCTCATCTGCCAAACAAATTATGGGAGAGAGTCAAACTGCCCAGGAATTATGAGAAAGCAATGGAAGTCATCGAAAAGCATCTGGTGTGCATATCTAGCTAGCTGCTGTGCTTTGTCACTTCATCTCAACGTGAGTCAAGTTAGCCTTATTTGCACCTATTTTGTTTCATTATGTAGGAACATTGGCCGAAGCTACTTGTGCACAAGATCAAACAGCGCCTTACAAAAATGACTCAGTATCGGATAAGGATGAGGAAACTTCAGCTTAAAGTGAGGTAAGCACTTCTGGTTTTAGTACCCCACAACATATTGTTTTGTTACCGTCATTTTCTCCTGAATTATGGTTCTGCCTTAGTAAATGTGGATATATTTCTTTATATATTACACCATATATGATTGAAGACGTAATAAATGAATCATGATCAGTTTAGCGCATTCTTCAAAATATCAGTCAATACATAAGTTCACTAGCCGATTAACCTTTCCTCGGTGGGTCACCAAGTAGCCGGTTAACTGGCCATATTCCTGTTAATACCCTACTCGTCACTAGACCGATCAGTTACTAGTTAACGATTTCCTGAACATTGTTCCGTTTGTTTTTCTTATATGGTTTGCCAAAATGGTAGAATGTAAAAGGGAAATACATTAGAGATCATAATAGAAGATATAATTTAGTATTGTCAGCAATGATTGTATGTCAAGACTGAATAGTTATGCTAAATTTATTACAACTTGAGCCCACCAACTTACGAGTAGATCCGCTTTGTTAAGGCTCACCCCCTGTGAATATTTCCTACACCTTTTTTTGTCAATAACCTTAAAAACAGTAGGTTTTGTGGATCGATTAGCCATTTATTTTATTTCTTGCTTTCGTCTCCATTGCGTGCACTCTACTACCCTGAGCAGGTGAACTCTCGCTGACCATGCTGTACCTTGTGGGCGTGTCTGTTATTGGGATTGCTCGAGTCTATGCGAGTGCACTCACTTTAGCATGCGTCGGTTGTGAGTCGATGTGGGTTTGTTTGTTAGTTAACCGCAATTAGGGGAAAAGTTTTCACCTCCGGTGACTAGCCCACGCCCATGCATGACTTTAGTGCTTCATCTTATGAATTTGGCTTAATCCGATGTTATCATGTCAAATCATTTGGTCCAGAAAATAGTGTAGCCACCTCAAATGCCACATGCAGTCAATCGTGTGATTTCTTTCCTTCCTCGACGGACTTTACAGAGCATATTATCAAGCATTTTCTTCTGCACCTAGAGGAGGTGATAGCCTAAATTGACGCAATCACTCGATAGAGTCAGGGTTTGTTAATCCCCTGTCGAGCACTCAATGGGAGATTGAGATTTGCGCATGGGAGCAGTTTTGGACGCCCAAAAAGTTGATGACCAGTGATTACTTGAGATAGAAAATTGACTAGTGATTACTTGAGGCTTATAGTATGTCATTTGTGCTATTAACATGTAACCAGGTTCAGTTACATGCTGGCTCATACTGTTGATGTACATATTTATAATGTTAACTTCTGACACATAAAAAGTTGCTAAACATATTCTTCTGCTCTGTCAGAGAGAACATAATGACAGTCCCCAGAAAGAAGACTCAGCGCGATCTCCAAAGGTTGGAGAAAGCTGAAAAGGCTGCTCAACTGGAGAAGGTTACTTTTTGGATAATCACTATCACTTGTGTGTTATACATTGCCATGTTCTAACATCTTCCTGCTATCGGTCAGAGTATTGAAAGTGAACTAATAGAACGTCTGAGGAAAGGTGTTTACGGTGATATTCATAATGTCCCCTTCAAGCAGTTTCATACCATCCTTGACATGGAAAAGGATGATCTGGCTCCTGAGGTAGAAGAGGAAGAAGTAAGCGCAGACTGATTATGAGAGTTAAGCTAACTTTGTTATGTTGTCAGTGCTCACAAACCTTCTCATATAGTCTGGATTCACTTTTAATACAGGAAGGTGTTATAGAGTATGTTGAAGGTGCTGATATCGAGATGGGTGAAATGGAAGACATGGAAGATTTCGAAGGCTTCGTTGGGGAAGGTGGTAAACATTTCCCTTGTTTCTACTTATTTTAATTGGGAATGTTCTAGAATGCTCCGACTTGTGAAGATACCTTTTTTTTGCTCATAATAATATGAAGAAGTTTACGTGTTTGAATTATGGGCCTTGAAAATTCCATTCCGATTTGTTTAATGCGATGCAGACATATGTGTTTAGATAAAATGGTTATTCTGCATAGTAGTGCCAACTACAAATCTGACCCCCGAAAAAATATGAATTGATTGCAGATAATGGAGATGAAGATGGACATGATGGTTTTGATAAGCCATTTACAAGGAAGCCCAAGAGATCAGGCTCAGATATGTGGTCAAAAATTGGGTGGCAGTCTACTAAAGTTATCGCCGAGGTAAAGCACTTGTTTCTGTATGAATATTCTTAATGTCATGGTACACAGTGTCACCTAAAGACATAGATAAAATCAAACACAACTTATTGTTTGTCACATATTTGGTGTCCTACAAATAGTGGTGGGGAATTAGTATTACGCCTTTTCTCTTTATGTACATTGTTGAAATCTCTTTTGACGATTTCTTCCTCAATGGAGAAGTTTCCCCAAAGCGTGCATCTGGGGCATACATCATATCATCTTTAATTCTTTTCAAAATGATTCCATTGTTCCCTAGGTTAACTCTGAATTAGCAGCACAATTTCTGCCGGAGTCTAAGTTTTCCTCACCTTTTCACGACAGGTGGAACAAGACGAAGACAGGAACAGTAGGTTAAGGATGCGGATGTGATTCACTGAGCACGACACCTTCAGTAACATGCGTGGTGTTGATGATCGTGTAATTTAGACAATTTTTCTTTTATCTTCTCACGATAATCTACTGAGTTTGTGCAATGGTTTATTTCGCTGCACGCATGGAAACTGGCATGAGTTGTACTAACTTAGCAAAATATTCAGTCTCTGTCCAAAACCAGGTTCTTGCAAAGCTGCAGAGGATGTACGCTGTTAACATCAAGTTGTGTAATGAATTTACAAGAGTAAACTCCATCAGTGCGGTCAGTGTATTTCAATAAGGTTTTTGGTTACTCTAGTCACTGGACTTGAATGTACCCACGTTACGGTCACACAAGAAAGGGTTTAAGTTGCACCGTTGGTCACAAAGTGTGTTTCTCTACCGTATCCTGCCTGTAAGGCATGCGGGTTGCCCTAGGCAAGAGGAAGCCATATCTCTCTTCTGGCCAATCGCTCGAAGGTTGATGCCGTCCAGAAGCAAGCCATATTGGAGCAGTGGTATTGAACTTGGGAAAGAAATTTGCTTTTCTTTTGTGTCGTAAAGATAGGACAAGCAGTGATTTTGGAATGCAGCTATCATGAAAAGATTGTGCTAGTTGTTATTGAGTCCCCTGCAAGGCTGCAACTACTACATTCAATAGAGATCCGGTTTTGCAACACCATAGTTTCTTTTCTGCAACATCCATATCTTTATTTCAGGAAATAGTGTTGTAAAACCTGCTGTCTGTTGGAACTTGCTGACTACATCAGGAATAACGGAACCGAGTACCTGTCACGATACGTGAAGGGTACTAGGGTAGCCTTGTCAGAATTTGTTCTTTGATGAATTCTTAGTCTTGTACTATGTATGTTGCATAACAAGTGTGCTTTGTAAAAAAAAAAAATCTGTCAGTTAATACTTGCAACATGTCTTGCAAGCTGAAATTCACAACACTAGAAACTACTTTTTCCCGATGATCAACATTACAGACTTGGCTAGACTTACATACACTTACTAACGTATACACATTGCGGACCATATTGCTGCGAAATATAACTTGTGCATTACTTGGGCAACATGTAATTCCCAGGCTTCTGTATTCAAATCAAGGGAAAGAAATAGCATGCTATACAAAATAGTGCCGCCCCTAAAAAAATATTATTAGCATGCTATTAATGAGACATTACACTGATCAATTCAGCGAGACAATTCTTGATATGCTATAGCATGCTATTAGCGGCGCTATAGCGTGCTATTTTTTCCAGTGATTCAAATACATGTTATGACATTAAAAATTTGGCTGGACCAAGTCACACGATAAGTTCTTTCAGACAAGCCAAAATTGTGAAAACATGGAAATATACATACCCAGTTAAAGTGGGATATGATTGCGTCGTGTTGTATAAATTCAACAAGCTCAATGACAAATGCTTTCAAAACAGGCTTTCGTCCCCCCCCCCCTATAAATATAAATAGGGATTTCTATTTCTATTTCCTCGGTTGCTTAGCACTCCTCAGTTTTCCACCACCCAACTAACATCCTCAGTTTTCCCCTCCACCACTCGGTCCACACTCAAGTCTGCCCAAAACGTAGTGTTTTCATCGGGTCAATGTAGTTGACCGTTACCTGGTGCATATGCTAACACGTGGGACATCCAGGACCCAACTGTCAATGTATAGTATATTTGTTAAAAACTAGTGAAATATACTGACGGTTGGCACACTGTAGGTGTTGGAAATATACCCTAGAGGTAATAATAAATTAGTTATTATCATATTTCCGTGTTAATGATAATCGTTTATTATCCATGCTATAATTGTATTGATCGGAAACTCAGATACATGTGTGAATACATAGACAACACCATGTCCCTAGTATGCCTTTAATAGACTAGCTCGTTGATCAAAGATGGATATGGTTTCCTAGTCATGGACATGAGATGTCATTTGGTAACGGGATCACATCATTAGGAGAATGATGTGATGGACAAGACCCAAACTGTAAACGTAGCATATGATCGTGTCAGTTTATATCTACTGTTTTCTGCATGTCAAGTATGTGTTCCTATGACCATGAGATCATGCAACTCATTGACATCGGAGGAGTACCTTGTGTGTATCAAATGTCGCAACGTAACTGGGTGACTATAAAGGTGCTCTACAGGTATCTCCGAGGGTGTCTGTTGGGTTGGCATGGATCAAGACTGGGATTTGTTACTCCGTGTGACGGAGAGGTATCTCAGGGCCCACTCGATAATACAACAGTATAATAAGCCTTGCAAGCAATATGACTAAGTGTTAGTCACGAAATCTTTTACTACGGAACGAGTAAAGAGACTTGCCGGTAACGAGGTTGAACTAGGTATGGAGTTACCGACGATCGAATCTCGGGCAAGTAACATACTGAAGAACAAAGGGAACATCATACGGGATTAACTGAATCCGTAACATAGAGGTTCGACCGATAAAGATCTTCGTAGAATATGTAGGAACCAATATGGGCATTCAGGTCCCGCTATTGGTTATTGACTGTAGAGGTGTCTCGGTCATGTCTACATAGTTCTCGATCCCACAGGGTCTGCACACTTAAGGTTTGGTGACGTTTCGGTAGTATAGAGTTATTCGGAGGTTGTTCGGAGTCCCGAATGAGATCCCGGACATCACGAGGAGCTCTGAAATGGTCCGGAGATAAATATTGATATATAGGAAGTCCTATTTTGGTCGCCAGAAAAGTTTCGGGCTCATCGGTAGTGTACTAGGAGTGCCGGTAGTGTACCGGGAGACCATCGGGAGGGGTATTTCGACCCAAGAGGCTACATTGGCTGTGGGAGAGTTTCAACCAGCCCTTGGTGGGCTGATTGAAGTCCCACAAAGGGCCCATCCGGCTGGGAAGAAAATCCCAAGGAGAAAAAGGTGGAAGAAGGCAAAAAGTCTAAATAAGGAAGGAGTCCTAATCCTAATAGGATTGGAGTAGGACTCCTCCACCTCCAATTTCGGCCAGATCTTGAGGGTTTGAGGCTGCCTCCTCCCCTCCCTTCCTCCTATATATACTAGAGGATTTAGAGGGAAAAGCTAACCCTAATAGCCACGTGCTACGTCTCCTCTAGATCGCAGTTTCTCCTCTAGATCGGTTTTCAGCGGTGCTTAGGCGAAGCCCTGCTGGAATAGCTCCACCACCATCGCCGCAATGCCGTCGTGCTGCCGAAGAATTCATCTACCTCTCCGCTCCCTCTTGCTGGATCAAGAAGGCAGAGATCGTCATCGAGCTATACGTGTGCTGAACGCGGAGGTGCTATCCGTTCGGCGCTAGATCGAAGGACCGTGATCAAGATCGCGAGAAATTTCGTGATTGGATCGCGGGACGGATCGTGATGAGATCGCGGGACGGATCGTGATGAGATCGTGGGATAGATCGTGATGGGACCGCGGGACTCTCGGCGATTTGGATCGCAAAGACGTTCGACTACATCAACCGCATTTTTTAACGCTTCCCGCTTAGCGATCTACAAGGATATGTTGATCCACTCTCCCTCTCGTAGATGCTCATCACCATGGATAGATCTTGCGTGTGCGTAGGAAATTTTTTGTTTCCCATGCAACGTTCCCCAACAGTGGTATCAGAGCTAGGTCTATGTGTAGATGAGATCTCGAGTAGAACACAAAGAGTTTGTGGGCGTTGATGCTTAGATTGCTTCCTCCCTTGGTCGTGTTTTGGTTCAGCGGTATTGTGGGATGAAGCGGCCCGAACCAACCTTACTCGTATGCTTACGAGAGACCGGTTCCATCGACTGACATGTAACTTCGTTGCACAAAGATGGCTGGCGGGTGTCTGTTTCTCCTACTTTAGTTGGATCGGATTCGACAAAGGCGGTCCTTGAGAAGGTTAAAAAGCAACTAGTGTATCACCGTTATGGTTTTTGCGTAGATGAGAATTGTTCTTGCTAGATACCCGTAGCAGCCACGCAAAACACGCAACAACAATTAGAGGACGTCTAACTTGTTTTTGCAGGGTATGTTGTGATGTGATATGGCCAATTACATGATGTGATATATGTGATGTATGAGATGATCATGTGTTGTATAGAATATCACGACTTGCATGTCGATGAGTATGGCAACGGGCAAGAGCCATAAGGTTGTCTTTAATTATTGTATGACCTGCGTGTCAATCATTAAGCACTATGTAATGCTTTACTTTATCGCTAAACGGTAGCAATAGTAGTAGAAACATGGTGGGCGCAACAACCCAGATGGCGACACGTTGATGGAGATCAAGATGATGGAGATCATGGTGTCATGCCGGTGACGATGGAGATCATGCCGATGCTTTCATGATGGAGATCAAAAGCACAAGTTCATGGCCATATCATGTCACTTATGATTTGCATGTGATGTTAATCCTTTTATGCACCTTGTTTTGCTTAGGACAACGGTAGCAATATAAGGAGATCCCTCACTTAATTTAAGGATAAATTGTGTTCTCCCCGAGTGTGCACCGTTGCGAAAGTTCGTCGTGTCGAGACACCACGTGATGATCGGGTGTGATAGGCTCTACTTTCACATACAACGGATGCAAGCTAGTGTTTCACATGTAGAACACTCGGGTTAAACTTGATGAGCCTAGCATGTACAGACATGACCTCGGAACACAATAGACCGAAAGGTCGAACAGGAGTCATATAGTAGATATGATCAACATGATGATGTTCACCATTAAAACCACCTCAACTCACGTGATGATCGGACTTGAGTTGGTGAATTTGGATCATGTGTCACTCTAATGACCGGAAGGATGTCAATTTGAGTGGGAGTTCTTAAGTAATATGATCAATTGAACTCATTATCATGAACATAGTCAGTAGTGTCTTTGCAAATTATGTTGTAGATTACTTGCTCGTGCTGTAGCTCCTTTGAATTTTTATATGTTCCTAGAGAAATAAAGTTGAAAGACGATGGTAGCAATATTGCGGACTGGGTCCGTGGTCTGAGGATTGTCCTCATTGCTGCATAGAAGGCTTATGTCCTTAATGCACCGCTCAGTGCGCCAAATCCTCTAGCGTCATTTGCAGATGTTGTGAACATCTGACAGGCACGTTCTGATGACTACTTTATAGTTTAGTGCGTCATGGATTACGGCTTAGAATTGAGGCTCCGATACGTTTTGAATGTCATGGAACATATGAGATGTTCTAAGAGCTGAAATTAGGATCTCGGGCTCGTGCCCGTGTTGCGAGATATGAGATCTCCAACAAGATTCTTTGCCTGCAAGATGAAGGAGAATAGCTCAATCATTGAGCATGTGCTCAGATTTTTTGGGTGCTACAATCGCTTGAATCAAGTGGGAGTTGATCTTCCAGATAAGATAGTGATTGATATAGTTCTCCAAGTCACTGTCACTAAGCTACTAGAACTTGGTGATGAACTATAAAACGCCAGGGATAGAAATATTGATCCCTGAACTGTTCACGATGTTTGACACGACGAAGGTAGAAATCAAGAAGGAGCGTCAAGTGTTGATGGTTAGTAAAAACCACTAGTTTCGAGAAGGGCAGGAGCAAGGAGGGAAACTTCATGGATAGCAAGTCAGTTGCTGCTCTAGTGAAGCAACCCAAAGTTGAACCCAAACCCGAGACTAAGTGCTTCAATTATGAGGAGAACGGTCGCTGAAGCGGAACAACCCTAGATACTTGGTAGATAAGAAGGCTGGCAACGTCAACAGAAGTATATTTGATATACGTGTTATTGATATGTACCATGCTAGTACTCCTAGTAGCACCTGGGTATTGGATACTGGTTCGGTTGCTAAATGTTAGTAACTCGAAATAAAAGCTACGGAATGAACAGAGAACTAGCTAAGGGTGAGGTGACGATGTGTGTTGGAAATATTTCCAAGGTTGATGTGATCAACATCGCACGCTCTCTCTACCTTCTGAATTAGTGAGGAACCTAAATAAATGTTATCTGGTGTTTTGCGTTGAGCAGGAACGTGATTAGATCGTGTTTGTTGCAACACGATTATTCATTTAAGTTAGAGAATAATGGTTATTCTGTTTACATGAATAATACCTTCAATGGTCATGCACCCAGTGAGAATGGTTTGTTGAATCTTGATCGTAGTAATACACATGTTCATAACATTGATGCCAAAAGATACAAAGTTAATAATGATAGTACCACATACTTGTGCCACTTTCGCTAAACGTCATATTGGTACAAAGCGCATGAATAAACTCCATGTTGATGGATCTTTGGACTCATTCGATTTCGAATCGGTTGAGACATGCGAACCATGCTTCTTGGGCAAGATGAGTAAGGACCCCGTTTTCTGGATTGATGGAGCGGGCAAGTGATTTATTGGAAATGATACATGTTGATGTATGCAATCCAATGAGTCTTGTAGCGTGCGGTAGATATCATTATTTTCTTAACTTCACAGATGATTTGAGTAGATCTAGTATATATTTACTTAATGAAACACAAGTCTGAATCGTTTGAAAGGTTCAAGCAAATTCAGAATGAAGTTTAAGATCATCGTGACAAGAAGATAAAAATGTTTGCGATATGATCATGGAGGTGAATATCTGAGTTACGAGTTTGACATACAACTTTAGACAATGTGAAAGTCATTTCACAACTCATGCCACCTGGAACACCATAGTGTGATGGTGTGTCTAAACGTCATAGTCATGCTCTATTGGATATGGTGCGGGCTATGATGTCTCTTATCGTTGTGCTACTATAATTTTAGGGTTATGCATTAGAGACAACTGCATTCACTTTAAATAGGGCACCATCTAAATCCGTTGAGGTGACACCGTATGAATTATGGTTTGATAGAAACCCAACTATCATTTCTTAATGTTTGGGGCTGCAACGCTTGTGTGGAAAAATGTTTTCACCAAATGAGCTCGAACCCAAAGCGGAACAATGCATCTTCATAGATTACCCTAAGAACAGTTGATGAACCTTCTATCTCAGATCCAAGCATAAAGTGTTTGTTGCTAAAACGGGTCCTTTCTCGAGAAAGAGTTTCTCTCGAAAGAATTGAGTGGGAGGAAGATAGAACTTGATGAGGTTGTTGAACCTTTGTTTCAACCAGAGAGTAGCGCAGCACAGAAAGATGTTTCTGTGGAACCTACATCAGTTGAAGAGGAAGTAAATGATGATGATCATGAAGCTTCGGATCAAGTTACTATCAAAACTCGTAGGTCAACAAGGATGTGTACTGCTCCTGAGCGGTACGACAACCCTGTCTTGGAGGTCATATTGTTGGACAACGATGAACCTATGAACTATGAAGAAGCAATGATGGGCCTGGATTACGACAAATGGTTAGAGGCCATGAAATCAAGAAAGGATCCATGTATGAAAACCAAGTATAGACTTTTGTGGACTTGCTCGTTGGACAACAAGTCGTCGAGTACAAATGGACGATTAAAATGAAGACAGGTGCTGATGGTGAATGTCACCATTTATAAAGCTCGACTTGTCGCAAAGAAGTTTTCGGCAAGTTCAAGGAGTTGACTATGATGAGACTTTCTCACTCGTAGCGATGCTAAGGTCTGTTGGAATTATGTTAGCAGTTGCTGCATTTTTCAACTATGAAATATGGCAGATGGATGCCAAAACATTGTTTCCTTCCTTAAGGAAAGGTTGTATGAGATACAACCAGAAGGTTTTGTCAGCCCTAAGGATGCTAAAAGGTGTGCAAGCTTCAGTGATCCTTCTATGAACTGGAGCAAGCATCTCGGAGTTGGAATATACACTTTGATGAGGTGATCAAAGTTTTTGAGTCTATACAAAGTTTATGAGAAACTTGTATTTGCAATAAAGTGAGTGGGAGCACTATAGAGTTTCTGATAAGTATATGTGGATGACATATTGTTGATCGGAAATAGTGTAGGATTTCTGGAAAGCATGAATGGTTGTTTGAAAAGTGATTTTCAATGGAAGACCTGCATAAAGCTACCTAATTGTTGAGCATCAAGATCTATAAAGATAAATCAAGATGCTTGATGAGACTTTCAATGAGTACATACCTTGACAAGATTTTGAAAGAGTTCAAAAATGGATCAGTCAGAGAAAGAGTTCTCGCCTGATTTGTAAGGTGTGAAGTTGAGTGAGACTCAAAGCTCGACAACAGCAGAAGAAAGAGAAAGGGCGAACGCCGTCCCCTATGCCTTAGCCATAGGCTCTGTAGTATGCCATGCTGTGTACCGAACTTGTGTGTACCTTGCCATGAGTCCGTCAAGGGGTACAAGAGTGATCCAGGAGTGGATCACTGGACAGCGGTGAAGACTAAGGAGATGTTTCTCGATTATGGAGGTGATAAAGAGTTCGTCGTAAAGAGTTACGTCGATGCAAGCTTTAACACCAATCCGGATGACTCGTAGTAGCAATCTGGATACGTATAGTGGAGCCGCCATTTGGAATAGTACCAAGTGAAGTGTGGTAATAGTGTTTACGGTTTGACATAGAGATTTGCAAAGTACACATGGATCTGAATGTCGCAGACCCGTTGACTATAAGACCTCTGTCACATGCAAAGCATGATCGAGCCCCAGAACTCATTGGGTGTTAGATTCATAACAATGCGAATCACATGGTGATGTGAACTAGATTATTGACTCTAGTGCAAGTGGGAGACTGTTGGAAATATACCCTAGAGGCAATAATAAATTAGTTATTATCATATTTCCTTGTTCATGATAATCATTTATTATCTATGCTATAATTGTGTTGATCGGAAACTCAGATACATGTGTGGATACATAGACAACACCATGTCCCTAGTATGCCTCTAATAGACTAGCTCGTTGATCAAAGATGGCTATGGTTTCCTAGTAATGGACATGAGATGTCAGTTGGTAACGGGATCACATCATTAGGAGAATGATGTAATGGACAAGACCCAAACTGTAAATGTAGCATATGATCGTGTCAGTTTATTGCTACTGTTTTCTGCATGTCAAGTATGTGTTCCTATGACCATGAGATCATGCAACTCACTGACATCGGAGGAGTACCTTGTGTGTATCAAACGTCGCAACGTAACTGGGTGACTATAAAGGTGCTCTATAGGTATCTCCGAGGGTGTCTGTTGGGTTGGCATGGATCAAGACTGGGATTTGTTACTCCGTATGACGAAGAGGTATCTCAGGGCCCACTCGATAATACAACATCACAATAAGCGTTGCAAGCAATGTTACTAAGTGTTAGTCACGAGATATTGTATTACGGAACGAGTAAAGAGACTTGCCGGTAACGAGGTTGAACTAGGTATGGAGATATCGACGATCGAATCTCGGGCAAGTAACATACCGAAGAACAAAGGGAACATCATACGGGATTAACTGAATCCTTGACATAGAGGTTCGACCAATAAAGATCTTCGTAAAATATGTAGGAACCAATATGGGCATCCAGGTCCTGCTATTGGTTATTGACTGTAGAGGTGTCTTGGTCATGTCTACATAATTCTCGAACCCGCAGGGTCTACACACTTAAGGTTTGGTGACGTTTCGGTAGTATATATAGAGTTATGCATGGTGGTGAACAAAGGTTGTTCGGATTCTCGGTTGAGATACGGACGTCACGAGGAGCTCCAAAATGGTCCGGAGGTAAAGATTGATATATAGGAAGTCCTATTTTGGTCGCCGGAAAAATTTCGGGCTCATCGGTAGTTTACCGAGAGTGCCGGTAGTGTACCGGGAGACCATCGGGAGGTGTATTTCGACCCAAGAGGCTACATGGGTTGTGGAAGAGTGAATACCAGCCCTTGGTGGGCTGGTTGAAGTCACACAAAGGGCCCATGCGGCTAGGAAGAAAAGCCCAAGGAGAAAAAGGTGAAAAAAGGCAAAAAGTCTAAATAAGGAAGGAGTCCTAATCCTAATAGGATTGGAGTAGGACTCCTCTACCTCCAATTTCGGCCAGATCTTGAGGGTTTGAGGCTGCCTCCTCCCCTCCCTCCCTCCTATATATACTAGAGGATTTAGAGGAAAAAGCTAACCCTAATAGCCACGTGCTACGTCTCCTCTAGATCGCAGTTTCTCCTCTAGATCGGTTTTCAGCGGTGCTTAGGCGAAGCCCTACTGGAATAGCTCCACCATCATCGCCGCAACGTCGTCGCGCTGTCAGAGAACTCATCTACCTCTCCGCTCCCTCTTGCTGGAGCAAGAAGGCGGAGATCGTCATCGAGCTGTACGTGTGCTGAACGCGGAGGTGTTGTCCGTTCGACACTAGATCGGAAGGACCGTGATCAAGATCGCGAGACATTTCGTGATTGGATCACGGGATGGATCATGATGAGATCGCGGGACGGATCGTGATGAGATCACGGGACGGATCGTGATGGGACCGCGGGGCTCTCGGCGATTTGGATCGCGAAGACGTTCGACTACATCAACCACGTTTCTTAACGCATCCCGCTTAGCGATGTACAAGGGTATGTAGATCCACTCTCCCTCTCATAGATGCTCGTCACCATGGATAGATCTTGCGTGTGCGTAGGAAAATTTTGTTTCCCATGCAACGTTCCCCAGCAGTAGGATCCACATGTCAGTGTCTGATTTGTTTACAGAACAAAGTGGAATAATAATGCCTCCCGCGGGGGTCGAACTCGGGACCATCGCTTGATTATGCATCGAGCTAGTCATTTCAGCTGTGTGCGTTTGGTTGCTTATGGGCAGAACTTCTAGTCAACTTGACATTTCTACGTTACAGAAGGGATGACGTATCTCGAAAGAGAGAACATGACGGTGTAAGACACAACATATTAATAGATTCAGAGATTCAGATTAACTTAACAAACACGTTCATAGATTAACAGAGTGAACTAATATAGTGATATTACACTAACTGATACTATATTTTAAGGAGAGGGTTGACATAAGATGGTCAGCCGACACCGACAGCAACAACACATGGACGACAACTTGTCTTCATCATCCGAAAGGACGATGGTGTCGTCATCGTTGTTGTGGTCTTTGTCGTCGAAGGAGGATAGGATGGCAACGTCTGGTCCTCGCCTTCTGCCTCAACGGCGGTCGTTGCATGCACTGTAGCCGCCCTCGTCTACTCTCGATCTACGTCTTCTTCTTCAGCCGCCCAACACCTGACATCCTATGCCTACATCATGGACAGAGACGCGGCTAGTGCTGCATGGTCGAGCTGCTTCTGTGGCGCGTGCAGGGCCTCCTTGTCGTGGGTAGTGAGCATGGCATCATCGGCGCAGGAAGATGTGTGTCTTCCCCGGTGGCATCTTCCACGCTATAGATTTCGAGGTGCTCCTGCATCGCCTCGAACGCCACCTCCTCCTCGAGCTCCCTGTGGTTACAAGGCAATGCATGCGGCGTGGGCCCGAGCTCGTAGTAGTTGGAGTAGGTGTTGGAGCCCAACGAGGATGCGCCGGAGTTGGAACCTACAGCTACTCCAGTGTTGGAGCTCCCGCCGGTGCCAGGCACCAGCGCCCTAGGGCAGAGACCTCCCGCGGAGATCATAGCGGTCTGTAGTTGCCTCGTCATGGTGGCATAAATAGCTCTGGATTGTGCGGTGCATGGAAGCAATGGAGTGAAGCGTTGATTTAACGTTATCGCACACCGGTATTTAATGAGAGGAGTGTGGGGAGTGGAGCGGCACTGCGGGGTGTTCAATGGAGGAGAGGAGTGGACCGTCGGTGCGAGGAGTTCAACAGAGCAATGTCTTTGTATTTTCACATTGAATCAAGGCGTGACGATCGGTAAAGTTGTGTCCCAAAGGTGCACTAATTGCCCTAATGCGACGAAACTGCATGGCAGCGTGCATGCAGGACAGGCTCCTTCGGGTGGTTCGTTCATGCATGGCAGGCTGAGACTAGGCCTCTACGATGACCCATCGGCCAAGCACGCAGCCCACGCCCGCTGTTGGGTGTCCCTGTTCCCCTACTACCAGGTGGGCCACTCATGTCCGCAACCACGAAGCACCTGCCCGATCCAGCCAATCTGGCCTCATCTCGCGGATCGATGATGGCAAACCCTAACGCCTGATCCAAACTGTTCCGGAACAACAATCCAATGGTCCTGGTAGTGACGGGTTTTGAGAAGGGTTTTGAGAGGGGTTTTGGTGCTAGGGTTGAGTATGGCTAATTTAAAAAAAAATAAAAAATAGAAAAGGTGCGCACATCATCGTTTTATGTTACTAAGTTACTAGGAAAAATAACAAACCACAACTACAAATATTTTCAAGAAATTTCCTTCATACAACTTAGCTATCACAAACAATGATGCATGGTTTTCATGGGGAATGAGCTAGCGTTTAGGGTTAACCGTGGCATAGTTTGTCCACACGTTCTCATATTAGGCATATGCCATATATTTGCACACTAGATGACAAGGAAGGACATGGAAAACTCGATTCTTAATTTAAATATTTATTTTTGCACACACCTTTTTTAAGTACTATTTTATTTCTCTTCCATATATTTATTATATTTCTTTCATACATTTGCTAGACCCCTTTTCAATTCTTTGTAACACTCCTTTTTTCACAAGATAATATAAACACAATATAATATAAGACATGCGCCCTATATTTACACACTAGATGACAAGGGAGGACATGGAAAACTCGATCCTTAATTCAAATGGTGATTTTTGCAAACACATTTTTACCTACTATCTTATAACGCTTCCGTATTTCTTTTTTATTTCTTTCATACATTTGCTAGACTCCTTTAAAATTCTTCTTAACAGTCTTTTTCCATAAGATACTATAAATCACAAATAAACTCCAACAGTTCACATATTACGATACAAAATATACAATCTTCCAACATGTCACAACCACTTGGACTTTTACAAAAGTAAAATATTAGATGATCAAGATCATGGAGGGCTACTAAATGGGAGTCCAAGCCTTCAGGAGGGCTGCATGCTAAGCCCTGATCTTGGCATCCTCCCCACTCTTCGATGAATCCCATGCATGAGACACAAGGTACTCAAAGAACCCATCCTTGTGCTTTGGCTTAGTGGTACAGTACGGGCACCGGAATTACTTTCTCTTGTAGTAGGCATCCGTTCTGGATTTCCTTCTATACGAAGGAGTCGATGTCCCGTCATCCACATTATCTCTAGAGTTATATTGCCCACAAAAATGAGTTGCATTATTATAATAAAACAAATATATACAAAAGTCGCACTGAGCATATAGTAAACCAAACAAAATTACAAGTAGGATTTACCTCATAGACGTCCTCATCAATGAAGTCAGGATCATACTGGTCCTTGAACCCAGTCATGACCAGCTTCCTCTTGTTGCCCACATGATCCTCCTCCTGCAATATAAAAGTACATCCATTACGATTAATTGCAGGAAACCAATAGATAATTCAAATATACACGAAAGTCACATTGATCATATTATCCATAATATTAACCTATTTGCATTTTACATAGCCACGTGCACAGATTTCACAACAAAGCAAAAAACCTATATATGGTGGAGAAATTTATAATTAGTGGAATCTTACAGAAAATAAAAATAAAAATATACCTAATTTTTTTATTTTGGATAATGCAGGAAAGCTCCAAAATATGCTGAAAAAGTGCAGTTGAAATAAATTGATAGGTACATATGAATTAATGCATTCATTTTCAATAATAGCCAAATCTACACAATATTAATGCCCGATTTTATGATCAACTGAAGCATGATATAGAAATATATGACCAAAATGAGTGCAAATGGAAATGACAGTGACAAATATAGCCATGCGAATTAATGAAATCAATTGTAACAATCCAATTCCAAATACTTCTAACTGCTTGATTATATAGTTGCCGAGGGGATATCAGTTGACGTAGCAAGCACGAATCTAATACAAAAAAACCTCAACTCAACTAATCTAACCAACTATACTAACACTAGAATCATAATTAACTAACCCTATATTCTTAATCTTAACACTAACTGCAAAAGGGAAGTGAGAAGAAGAACCTCCTAGACCACCTGCTCATCTCCGGCTTGCGCACCTACACGCATTGCGCCACTCGACGTCTTCACCTCCAGCTCCGACTTGGCCGAGTCGGAGCCTGCCACCTCCTTCCCCACCAGATCTGCCACATCAGTACAACTCCTGTGACTGCGGTTGCAGCATGCATCTCCCGCATCGGCCAAAGGCAACTTCTTGCATGACATCTGGCATGGTCCCCATGACCTTCTCCTCCAGCACGTCTCCAGCCAAAGTGGCAGCAGCACCACGAGCGTCCTCCATCGGAGCCGGAAACAAGCGGCCAGACAGAGGGAAGTGCTATTGGGGTGAGTGAGTCGGTGTGATAGGAAGTACGGTGGGGGTGAGGGTTGCTACGGTGAGGGAGGCAATTGGGGGGGGGGATGGGGGGGGCGATGCGTCCGGTGGTGGTTCCCCTCCATTTGTACAATGGGACGTTTTTGGATGTTTTCCGTCGACACACCACAATACGGTGCACGAGAAAGCAAAACGCCCACTTATAAATATCAGTATACGGTCAACCCATGTCGAGGGCTCTATGTTGGGGAACGTCGCATGGGAAACAAAAAATTTCCTACGCACACGCAAACCTATCCATGGCGATGAGCATCTACGAGAGGGAGAGTGGATCTACGTACCCTTGTAGATCACTAAGCGGGAAGCGTTAAGAAACGTGGTTGGTGTAGTCGAACATCTTCGCGATCCAAATCGCCGAGCGTCTCGCGATCCAATCACGAACCGCCCGCGAACACATCATGATCCGTCCCGCGAACTCATCATGATCCGTCGCACGATCTGTCCCGCGAACTCATCACGATCCGTTCCGTGATTACATCACGAACCGTCTCGCGATCTCGATCACGGTCCTTCCGATCTAGCGCCGAACGGACGGCACCTCCGCGTTCAGCACACGTGCAGCTTGATGATGATCTCCACCGTCTCGATCCAGCAAGAGGAGGTGGAGAGGAGAGAGAGTTCACCGGCAGCGTGACGGTGCTCCGGTGATGGTGGTGTTGCAATTCCGGCAGGGCTTCGCCTAAGCGCTGCAGAAAACCGATCTAGAGGAGAAACTATGCACCGGTGGAACGGGTAGCACGTGGCCGGAAATTCTGTCCAAAAACCACCCAATCCACTAGTATATATAGGAGGAGAGGAGAGGAGAGGCAGCCAAGGCCTTTGGGTCGGCCGAAATAGGAGGTGGGAAGCAATCCTACTTCACCTCCAATCCTAGTTGGAGTAGGATTGCCTCCTATTGGCTGATTTTCCACTTTTTTCTTTAGGACTTTCTCTCCTGCGCCATGGGCCTTTGTGGCTGTTTTCCCAGCCCACTAAGGACTGGTTATTATTACCCCACAGCCCATGGACCTCTTGGGGTCGAAATACCCCTTCCGGAGGCCTCCCGGTACACTACCCGCACTCCCGGTACACTACCGATGAGCCCGAAACTTTTCCGGAAACCAAACTGGGACTTCCTATATATGAATCTTTACCTCCGGACCATTCCGGAGCTCCTCGTGACGTCCGGGATCTCATCCAGGACTCCGAAAAAACTTCAGTCACCACCATACATAACTCTACACTACCGAAACGTCACCGAACCTTAAGTGTGCAGACCCTGCGGGTTCGAAAACTATGTAGACATGACCGAGACACCTCTACGGTCAGTAACCAATGGCGGGACCTGGACGTCCAAATTGGTTCCTACATATTCTACGAAGATCTTTATCGGTCGAACCTCTATGTCAAGGATTCGGTTAATCCCATATAACGTTCCCTTTGTTCTCCGGTATGTTACTTGCCCGAGATTCGATCGTCGGTATCTCCATACCTAGTTCAACCTCGTTACCGGCAAGTCTCTTTACTCGTTCCGTAATACAAGATCCCGCAACTAACAATTAGTCACATTGCTTGCAAGGCTTATTGTGATGTTGCATTACCGAGTGGGCCCCGAGATACCTCTCCGTCACACGGAGTAACAAATCCCAGTCTCGATCCATGCCAACTCAACAGACACCATCGGGGATACCTATAGAGCACCTTTATAGTCACCCAGTTACATTGCGACGTTTGATACAGACAAGGCACTCCTCCGATATCTGTGAGTTGCATGATCTCATGGTCATAGGAACACATACTTGACATGCGGAAAATAGTAGCAATAAACTAACACGATCATATGCTACGTTTGCAGTTTGGGTCTTGTCCATCACATTATTCTCCTAATGATGTGACCCCTTTATCAAATGACATCTCATGTCCATGGCTAAGAAACCTTAACCATCTTTTGATCAACGAGCTAGTCTATTAGAGGCATACTAGGGACATGGTTTTGTCTATGTATCCACACATGCATCTAAGTCTCCGATCAATACAATTATAACATGGATAATAAACGATTATCATGAACAAGGAAATATGATAATAACTAATTTATTATTGCCTCTAGGACATATTTCCAACACTCTATGCACGAGTAAATTGACTAGCCCACGTCCCACTTGTCATAGGTTGTAATGGTCAGGTCCACATGTCATACGCGGCCCACGTGTCTCTCCGACCCCACACGTCAGTAACTGAGGAGGTAATAGTCAACTGCGTTGACCCGACGGCAAGGCTCCGTGTGAGAGTATGACAGGTGGGGGAGGGCAAAAATGATAAAATTTAGACTCCTTGAACAAAACTAAGCACAACTAAGCAACCGGGGGCACAAAAAATATAAATACCTTATAAATAAAGGTACAAATGGCCGAATCGATACATGGTGGTGAGGAAAACCTCAAACAAGAAGGTCGGAAAGAAAAACAAAACGCATGGGCAAATGACACAAGTACCACAAGCCAAACACCAGGTCAATGAGAAATGGAGCAACCAATCCTTTACCAGGAGAAAACAAAATCGTCAACGGTACAGGAAAACAAAATCGTCAACAGTACCACAAGCCTAGCGCCCATGGCATGACGCATACATGGTAAAACATAGTTCATGAACAAGATATGTAAACTCAATATTCCTGGCTTTTATCTCCTAGGACACACAGATACACGCCCAACACTGGCAGCAATATAAATTTCTTCAAACAATCCAAATCTCACAAACTAACGCTAAAGCTGATTTTTCCGTGTTGAACCATTTCAGCACTTCAGCATATCAAACAATTCAATTGGGCAGTATTTAAGCTCCATCACATCCACCGGTAACACCTATATTTAGACGTGTAAGAGGTCAGGCAATTCTGATAATTTTTAGGATAAGTCCAAACGAATAAGAGAAAGTAACAGTCACTCAGTCAGATGAACCCACAAATGTAACTCGAGAAAAATTGCAATGACAAATTTTCTACATATGTTTATGAGATCACCTTTTGATACTAGCATTAGCTAATCGAAAACATATATGTTGTAAAATGCAAATAATATTCCGGAAAACAATATATTTAGCAACAACATAATGAAGAATTTAGCTGAGGTATAAAAACTTTCCAATATTCTTCTCATGTGAACTAATACCTGTCATGTCTCAAGCCAACAAAAATTAAAATGCCCAACCTAATAGCAACAGAAGTGATATGGGATATTCAACCTCAAATAAATTGGGCCTGATTTAGAGATAAGAAATTCAATATATTTCTATGTGCTACAGATGTACTAGTCACTTACGGCAGGCGTCATTAACAGGTGTAATAAGAAAAATGTATACAGAAGAAGGTATGGATGCAATGAGAGCCATAATTATTGTGTTAAGACAAATAAGAAATTTAAAAGAGATACATATACCAATAAAAGAATATGACTAGTGCAGAGGTCCAAATGTGGCAACTGAGTTGCTTATTTGACAATTGTTTCGATATCTAGAAAGAGCGAGTCAGCAACATTGAATGATACTCCATCTCTTGATTAGTTGTTACTTCCTAGTTCACACACTATAGCTACAGGTCCTCGAACGGGCAGGTCCCTGGTGCCGAGGACGAAGGGCGGCTTCAGCCGTAAACAGTAAAACACTAAACAGTAGAGCTACAACTGGTTTGTATTACTGCCACAAGCAGTAAAACACTAGAGCTACAGGTCCCTGGTGCCTGTTTTGGCGGGAGTAATACAAAACAGTAGAGCTACAAGTCCATCTAGCAAAGGGACATTATCTAACAAAGATTACCTGTTACTTTCCTGCAAAAAAGAAGAAGATTAGTTGTTACTTCGTAGCTAGTTCATACTTACTCAACACAATGACAGTATTATGGAGCACGGGTGTGGAAAACATTACTTGGATTAGATCACTACAAAAGCACTAATTAAGACGAAAGATGAGCAATCACCTCATATATAGAAACCTGTGAAAGGATAACATTGTTGATTGATATAATAGGCTTTATAAAATCGTCTGGATTTCATTGACTTAAATTCAACTGTGTAGACATGGAGATCCGCAGCATGTAAAAATATAACATCATTATCCTCATCGTACCCCAGAATTTTCATGTGTATCATCATTCCCTCAATCCGAGGAGCGAGCCCAAAAATATCGTGCATTTCAAGAGTCTTTTCGAGTAACCATGTGCCAACACCGTGGCAATTAACCTTCCTCCGCCACATTTGGAGTCCATCAGAATCAAATGTGGCGAGACCAGGTGAACCATCCTCTGCTCGGATGATTTTGTGTCTGGGGTTATGATCCAGACCGGGTGGTCCGCTGATCATAGCTAGACTTCGATTATCCAAATCAAACTCAACAATGTCCTCTGTGAGACTAGCCAAAGCCACCACTTGTAGGTTGGTTCTCACGTACTAGTAAAGGCGCCTGCCAACAAGGATCCCATGATCACCAACACCACAGAACCTACATTGAGCCGGTTGATGCGATGAGGTTGCCCCATTTGGCAGTCTCCGAGGAGTAAACACATGCGACGGGTCGATTATCCTCTTCTTGCAAGGATATCAAGACCACCTTAAAAGGGCTGCCATCCACGTGGCCATGGCCGTCGGCCGCATAGAGCACCGCCCCGTTGAGGTAGCCCATTCCGAGCTCCAGTGGAACGACAATACGATGCTGCTCGCCGACGATGGGGTCGCACACAACAACCTCTCTCGACGCGCAATCCATGAGGAGGACCCTGCCCCGGCAGCACCCGAGCAGATAGACGCTGTGGGCGCTGTTATAGCGTCCGAGGGAGAAGCGATCTGGTGGGACGCGGTAGGGATGGTCGAGGACCGGGGTGAACACGATCTCCTTGTAGCTGTGACGGAACATGCCGAGGAGGGGCGGCCTGCTGCTCCGGTGGTGAACGCGGAAACGGCGGATGAACTTGGGATCGGTGGCGATGGATCGCCAGAGCCTGCAGATGGCGGATGCGCGGGGGAGCGAGGAGGGATCTGGCGGGAGGCGGAGGAGGAACTCCGGGTCGTCTCGGTGCCCTCCTCGGCTCCTCGCTTCATGTCGATACAAGAGAATGGAGGCCCCGACGAGAACTACAGGGCTGGACTTCTCAGAAGAAGACGTAGTATTGGGCCCTGGCTAAGTATGGTTGGGCACATTGAAGTGCTTGCTGCGAGACTGAAGAAATATAATTGGGGCCTGGTACACTTGGTTCTTGAGCGAGATTTCTTATCATTCATCTCGAAATAACTAGTTAAGGAGCATCTTGTTAAAGGTCAATTCCAACATTCTAGGTTGCGAACAAATGTCACATTGATATGCGTCATTTATGGTGACCTGAGAGTTCTTTCTTTTCATGCAGATTTGTTTAATTAAAACATTTATCTCTCAAATCGTGCGACAAATCTCAAACCATTTTCACTGTTGAATTCCTCGCGTCGAGATCTTTCAAACTAGATTTCATGTTAATAAGTTTTGACAGACTTTTTTTCATGAAACAAACCGTACGAAAAACCCCAAACCGAAAGCATGTTTTTCCCATTTCGCAGAGGCATGACGGTGGCTCTCGCGGAAACAAATATGTGCCTCCACGAAAGGAAAATATGTGCCTCTGACGGAAGGGGAAAAAATCCGTGCCTTCGCGAGAAGCAAATTTGTGCCTCTCGCAGAATAAAAGAAACACGGTATTTTTGTTTACTTTCTGAGAGACATGACCCAGCCTCTCGCGAAAGGAACTGTACCTTCAGCAAAATCAAATCCGTTCCTCTTGTGAAAGAGAAAACAAAAGAGAACACGTTATTTTTTTTCAAGAGGCATGACCGTGCCTCTCGTGAAATGCAAATCATACCTTCACGAGAAGCAAATTCATGCCTCACGCGGAAGAAACAAAAAGGAAAAGACGCTTTTTTCCTTTAATGACATGCACGGCCGTGCTTCTTGCAAAAGTAAATATGTGCCTCCATGAAAAGAAAATTTGTGCCTCTGGCAATTGAAAAAAATATTTTCTTTTCTTTTTCGACAGGCATGACCACGTCTCTCGTGATAGCAACACCGTGCCTTCATCAAAAGCAAATCCGCGTCTCTTACGAAAGATAAAACATAAGAAAAAGTGCTTTTGGCGTGAATTTTTTTAACTTTTTTTGTTCCATGTCCTAGGAAAAAAGGGGAAAAGTCAAAAAGCTAAAAGAAACAAATTAAAGCCAAAAAAATCATATAGAATAAATTTCGAAGGGAGCATCCAAAACACGATACGTGGCGAATACTGATAGTGCGCTAAGTGGCACGCTCCCAGCCCATCCAAGGGACCCTTGAGGAGGCTTCCAAACGAGTGCTCTTCAAATAGTTGCTCCGCTCCGTTGCCCCTATCTCTTGAGATTACTTTTTTGATAAAAGGAATATATTAATATCGCGAAGATATTAATTATACACAGCCTTTGCACTAATAAGATATCGAAAGACATCAAGGACGCACATAGCCAAGAATAAAAATAAAAAAGAGAGAAAGATAAAAATGTAGATCCCGTCGCAGTGATGAAACACTCGCAACTGTAGCGCACTAACCACCATCAAAGACAACATCCGGACTAGATAAGAGGTTCTCCAAAAGCGACGCCTTCAATAAGGAAACAATGCACAAGCGTTGTCACCCCCCGATCAAGAATTTTTAGTTGTCACCCTGGAAAGAGTCCGGGATCCCAAAAACAATGCTTTCACAAGACCATTGCCAGATACAACCAATAAAACCCTGACCTTGGGCATTCATCTTAGAGATCGCGGTTCGGTCAGGGGCGGGCCCACCTCAATTCAAGGGTATTCAGTTGAATACCCATTATTTTGGCAAAAAAACGAGGTATATACTATATGATATATATACTGTGCATCTATAAAAGAAACTGATACACCAGAACATGTTAGTCCAACATTTAAGCCCAGAAACAGAGGCTCCCCACGGTATAGCCCAGTAGACCACCACGACTTAGCCCAAATGGCCGCAGCACAACACGCACAGTCGCACACGTCCGTCGTTGCCCAAAAAATTCATTGGTCGAACCGTAAGACGCGGAGACGAACCGGCACCTTCCTTCCCCTCATCCCATGTTCCGTTGTTCGTTTTTTCCCTAGTTCTTTTCCCAGTCGCAGATCGCACAAGAGCCGCCAGGCGGCTAGGGTTGTTGTCGTCGGCTGATCAACGATCGCGCGTGTGCAAGGCAGCGCGCACGGCGCCAAGAATCCATCCCTCGCTGGCTCGCTCCCTGCCTCCCTTTGGTTATGATCTTTGCAGTTGGCAGCGGGCAGCACACCACATCGATTCAGTTTCATAGCCACAACTCACGGATTCAACTACTGAAGGTACAATTGCTAATTAGATGTACTGATCCTTCGATTTCGAAAATTGTGATATCTTCTCTCATGCAGCCATGTTGATGCTTAGTTGAACTACAGTCATGCTAATTCGATTTCTGAATTTATTTACCATTGCAGGGTGCAGGCAGGGGCACAGTCTTCTGCTCGATGTTCAGCACGGTGTAGTATAGACATACAAGATTTAGTAAGTTAGTTTGATCAATTGATGCCAGTTCTTCCTGTCGCAACAGTCAACGTTGAGATGGTCTTTTCATCAATGAACTATATATACCAAACAAGCTAAGAAGCAAAATGAAGCAAGAATACTTGAATGATTGCTTGGTCACATTCGTTTTAAAGATATTTCTTCTTGCAATTTAACGACGAGGACATTTTCACAGCATCAAGGATTGCAAAGTTATCTGTAAATTGTAAGGCTTCTTATCATTTGCTATTTACTATCCTCTATATATCTTAGATTTTGCAAAATTTTACTTTTATATGTTGAATAATTTCAAGTTATGATCAATTTTTATCTATGTAATATATTATTCGATATCTTTATATTGTTTAAAACTAGTACAATGCTGCTATAATCGGTGATACGTGTCAAAAGAAAGGCTATAGGCTTTCAGAAAAAAAGTTTATGGGCCCGCCCCTGGGCTCGATACTCAAGAAGCACGCCCAAAATTCTTGTCCACCTGTACTGCCACCCCCTCCTACCAAGGCTGCCGCTGCAAGCCTTTAACACGCGACACACAGGGAAAACCTATGTGGCCATTCTTCAACGAAACCAAAACTTGTCTTTGTCATTAGAGTCTCTGATCGCAGCCACCATGACTTTCTTTGCCATGGTCAACGTCATGAAAATCTATACTTAGACATGTCCTATGACACTGGCAACACAACGAAGTTTCGTGTCACATCCTCGTGAAGCCTCTCTAACCTAAGATGAGGTTACACCCGACCGGATCAATTCTAATCTAGGTATCCAGTGGCGCCAAACGCCAAAAGCTAAGATCTTCGAGCAAATAGATCGAAATTCATCGGTGTCCGGATCAGGGAGGCCGGCATGAAGCAGATCAAAGTTTTGAAGCATGAAGAATAGCACGGCTAACCATCGTAGGACTCCTTGGATCCCGACATGGCAGATCTGGGCAGTGCCACTTTCATCCGCCAACCCAGTCGAGAGCCGTCGCCGTGGCTAGCCCTCTACGATCGGGACGATGAACTGGAGACAGGCCGCCTCTGCCCAAGAAAGCCGGCTCGTGCCGAGCCCCCACAAGCGAAGAGAAGAGAGCCCCCCCCTCCCCGCGTCGCCAGCACCAGTCAGGCTTTGTTTGGCTGTGCGGACCGATGATGGCAAGGGTAGAGGATGAAGGAGGGGACGCTACTCCGACGGCGACTAGATAACCTCCTGTGACTCGCTTGCGGGGCGCGTCACGGGAGTGATCCGTCTTTCCAACGAAGTCCTATTTCTTTTTCTTGAGATTACTTGTAGCTTCACGTATATGCGCGACGTAAGGTTACTTGCTACGTACATGCGTTCTCTCTGATGTGGCAATTTTTTATATATATCCTACGACCGGGTGTAGTTACTCCATGTCTTATATACTATCATGTGGTAGTATATATACTACTTTAGTATTTTTAGTATATTCATATACTATATCTAAGATATTCCAAAGTGAATTCTATGAAAAATTGCAAGTTGACTCATATTTTTATTATATTTATAAAATACATTTGTACGTAAAAAGTATATGCTCAAAATATGGGACATACTACCAAAATTTTTGTATATATACTATCTAAATATTCTTATATACTACATACTATGTGTACATACACTTCAGAATGATAGATACTACCTATAGCATACGAAATAAAAATGGGAGTAACTATATCCGGTCGTACAAAACATTTGTCTCTCTATATATATATATAGAGAGAGAGAGAGATAGATAGATAGATAGATAGAATTAGTAATGAGAGTAGTTCAGTCGGTCGTCAACCGTTGTCGTTATGTTATACCCAGTGACCAAGCATTATCTACAAAATATTATTTAGTTTAGATGTCGCTAGGGAGAGATATCGGATATAATGGAAAATCAAACTTGTCTCCGAAAGAGGATTCCCCCGCTTTGTATTACAAAGCAAACATCCGATACAACCAACGATAGCTGTTGAGACGAAAACAACACATGCACGCCCAAAGAAAATGACAAAGAAGCAAAAAAGAAACAAATGCCGCTAATGGCGGATCAACGAAAGCGGAGAAGCCCCGCAACCGATGCATCCACCAAAGACCTCCCACTAAGCACCTAAACTCCGAAGCACCGGTACCCATCAATACCTCCAAGAAGGAACGCGACGATGACGAC
Organism: Hordeum marinum; assembly: GCA_022496015.1. NCBI lineage: Eukaryota > Viridiplantae > Streptophyta > Magnoliopsida > Poales > Poaceae > Hordeum > Hordeum marinum. The sequence goes on from JAAAWK010001186.1 coordinate 83,701, forward strand.
GCTGCTGCAAAGGGTTTCCCCCGGTACTCGACAAGGAGAACGGAAGGGTAGCCTCGACGCCCCCCAGGAAGGTCCGGCGGCACCCTCAGGCGCCACCTCGTCGGTGTCGGCCAAGCTGACAGGGATTTCTCCTGATCCCAACCTTCACCTCTGACGCTCCGGAGTCCGCCACCAACCCACCAACCTGCGTGCGCCAAGACGGACTAGAATCTTCCCACGCCGTCTCACCACAGCACTGCGAAGTAGGGCTGCCCAACGAAGAAGAAGACCCGGGACTAGGGGCAGCAACACCGACGGCACGCGGGAGGGCCCAACCTCCACCATCAACGACGGTAACCGACCGGACGCAATGGCAGGAGCAGACCAGGCCTGTGGGCCCACAGGCCCAGCCGGGACTTCAAATGCCCGTAAAACTTCCGACTTCACGTTGCAGAACGCATGCCGTCGACGTCACCGCCCCCTGACCAAGCCGCTCCTCCTCTCCCCGGCACAGAAGGCAGCAAGGTAGCGCTGGAACCGGCCCGCTAAGACCCAGATGGGGCCCTCAGGGCCCAGATTTGGGCCAGGGCGCGCAGCCAGCCACCCACAACCACCAGCACCGCCCCGTCGCCAAGTGGAGGCACCACCACCACGAGGACCGCCGGCCATCGCCACCAGGCGGCCAGACCACCACCGGCCTAGCCTCACAGCCGCTGCACGCCCACGACGTGATGACACACCGCAGCTGCGGGGTACCATAGCCAGGCCCACGCCACCACACACGCCGCACGCAGCCCGCGCCGCCGGAATTGCCTGCGCGCACCTCCGCAGCCGCCCATGCCCACCTCACCGGAGGGCGGCCAGCCAAGCGAGCCGGCGAGCCCCGCTCGCGATGCTCGTCGCCAGATCTGATGGGCCCGGCCCAGCCAGCCCTGCCATGGCGTCGCATAGGCCCGCCCCACCATCCCCGACACGCAGCCGCCGCAACAACATTGCGTCGCCACGCCTGAAGCCCGGCCGCACGAAGCGCCGCCACGCCGCCCTGCGGGAGCGCCGCACTCCCATCTCGCTCGTTGCATCTCGCGCCGCAACCACCAAAGGAGGAGGGAAAAGGGGCCCGCCGCCGCCGCCGCCAGCCGGGCTTCGCCCGTCGGCGCCCTCCGGCGGCGGCGAGGGGAGGACGAGGCGGGGAAGGGAGCGGGCGGCGGCGGCTAGGGTTACGCCCGGCCCGCCCGTGAGAGCGGCCCGAGCGTCCGCATAATGCGGGTTGTGTTGGAAAATCAAACTTGTGGCGCCAGCAGATTGTGTAGTTTTGCAAATCCGAGAAAAGAATGTAGGTACGTGAATGCATCCATGTGTAGGAGTACACGCAAGGCCTAATGTGAAAGCGAAGCATGTCGCCCAAAGACCTTATGATAATCCTTGCTTGTTCACCTAACATAACTACCAGGTTTAGCCATATTCTCATATTCGTCAGAGATCACTGACTTTTATACCGTTGAACTGGTCACTGTTTTCCGTTACTTGCACGCAATATCCACGAATTCAGTAAGTGCATGCAACTGAAGCTGCATTGCTACATGAATCCCAGCGCCTATCTCGAACGGCAAAATATATAATGGAAAACCTCTTACATATATCCCCTTAAAAGATTGCATTGTCACAAAACAAACACACATCACCGTCCGCGGATCACAATCTGTTTTGACAAGCCAAATCACCATCCTTTATTTGATCCCAATTTTAAATCCACGTAATAGGTTGATGTCTGAATGAAGCAAACAATAATAAGGCTAGGGTGTGTCTAGGATATTTTTTTTCGCGGATACGCACAACGCGTATCATTCCATTGATAGGGAAAAAAAATACAGTGATGGACGTCCAGAAGCATACACTAACAGACGCTTAGGAGGTCGCTATGAGCAGAAGATGGGGTGCTCGGCCCACAAGATACAAAAGTCAGGTTACAGGAATGATTGAACTAAGCCCTCGAGCACCGGCATTGGCCCATTTGCGAGCTTCCTCCTTGATGTTGTGAGTTAGGAGGGATGCTGACGGGGTCATGCCGTCAAAGATGAAAGCGTTGCGATGTCTCCAAATGGTCCAAGCAGAAAGCGCGATGAGGGAGGCGAGACCCTTGCGCTGGACTGTGGGCGAGTCGTTGATGGTTACGATCCACCAGTCGTCGATGGCTGTTATCATGTCTAGGATACATCTAGATTTGCCCTAGTTATTGCACCTCTAAATGACTCGATCAAGCATAGAAAGAAAAGGAAAAGTAAAATAAATTATTCACACGAATCTCCTCGTAGGATCAATGACATATAAATTATTAGATGTGTGGTATTTATAGCACATCTTGATGTGCTTTAGCAAAACAGACATGGCTAATATGGACTCCTCCCGTGCTTGAAAAGAATGCATATAACTTTGTTTGAAGTCAAATGATATGAAGTTTGACCAAATTTATAGCAAAAGCTATCAATAATTATAATATCAAATTAGTATCGTTACTTGGTCAAAATTATGTAGTGTTTGACTTCAAATAAAAGTTATATGCCTTTTTTGAAATCTGAAGGAGTGTATTTTACCTTGACGCAAAACATGCACAACTCTTTTATAGATAGTATGTCGATTAACCATTTTTTAGATCAATGTAAGGCGATTAACTGAACTGGATAATACCCAACGGGTACGATAATGATAACTTCTGTGTACTTTTTTTTTTGCGACTGAACTCTTGTGTACCATCTCCGTATCCACTTTTGTGAATCATGAGCAGTTGAACCTGCAATAAAGCTCGATTGAACACCTACCATGGAAACTATATGTGTACAGAAATATCTTTCAGGATTACCGCAGTAGTATCGTTTTTTTGCGAGCAACATTTCCAATCTACTCATCAACTATCAAGGTGGTACATAGAACATCAGAAGTAAAAAATACATGCAGGTCCGTAGACCACTAGCAATGACAACAAGCATGTGAGCGAGCCGAAGGCACGCCGCATCGCCCCTCCCACGTCAGAGCTGTGCAGACCTTGTTGTAGTAGACAGTCGGAAAGGCATCGTGCTAAGGGCCTATAGGACCAGTGCACCAGAATATCAACCGCCCCCGATGAAGAAAAGTATAGATCGAAAGGATCCATCCTATAGACACACGAACACAGAAGAATGAAGAATGGATCCATGCGGATCCACCGAAGATTAAAGTCGACCAGATCCCACAAGATCCGCCGAAGACCAACCTTCACACGCCCTTCGACGATGCTGAAAACACCTCCGAAACGGGGGCTAGGCAGGGAGGACCTTCTTCATCTACAGAGAGCCGCCACCACCTCACATCTCTGAGCATGACAGAAATCCTAACAAAGCTCAAAAGGCATAAAAAACGAAGTCCTCCCACTGGCAAGAGCCGAGATCTACTAATTTTTGTTTATTCTACAAGTCAACCAAAAATATATTTTTAAAGGCCTACTAATCAGATCTTAATTAGTACGCTTCTAAAACAATAAATGTAGCTAGACATCTAGAATATGAGAGTAGAGGGCAGCTTATTTCAACTTATTCTAAAAGCCAATAAAAAACTGGCTCTGAGGTAATTCAGCGGCTCGTATTCATATTTTCCACTTTTTACATAGAAAACATAGTGTAACCTGAAGGAAAGAAATGACCATATTTAACAGCTACTCACTCGTCCAGGATACCTAATGTCCGCTAGGCACACGTATCAAGTTACTTAGTGGAGCAGACATGGACATTACATTAAGCAAACTTAAAAAGTTGGACCATCAACTAAGTTCTAGCAGCCAGCAGAGACTAGTCTAATCGGTTGACATGTTCCTCTCGATTGTACTTGACTTGTTCCATTAACTCACATCCAAGTTCATGGCTTCCTGCATATGGCCACCCTATTGCTTGTGCCACCTTCTATGTTAATCCGGGGCTATTTAAGCACATACATCCATGTCTCCAAAGACAAAGAAACTCACAATGGCATCCTCCACCTCCTCACTCTATCTTCTTGCCGTCCTTCTTGCTCTGGCCTCATGGCAGGCCACTGCATATGATCCTAGCCCTCTTCAAGACTTCTGCATCGCTGACATGAAGTCCCCTGGTATGCACTACGTATTGTATGCATGTGGATGTGTGTGTGTGTTCTTAGTTCCATTTATGTAGCAAATAATCAAGTCATAGCATAGCATTGATCACATTGAAGGTTACTACACACTAGCGATAAACTATTATTACTACATGCTTAAAACACACTGCATGTTTATTACTTTTTCTACACATGCAGTGCGAGTAAATGGATTTGCTTGCAAGGACCCAATGGCTGCAACCTCAGACGACTTCTTCAATCCCGCCATGCTCGATAAGGCTAGGGATACAAAGGCCAGCAAGGTCAGGTCCAATGTCACCAACATCAATGTCATAAATTTCCCTGGCCTCAACACCCTTGGTATCTCGCTTGCACGCATCGATTATGGACCGCTAGGTGTGAACACACCACACATACACCCCCGTGCCACTGAACTCCTGACCGTGCTTGAGGGAACACTCTACCTTGGATTTGTCACATCCAACCCAAACAGGCTCTTCTCTAAGATAGTTACAAAGGGTGATGTATTCGTATTCCCGAAAGCAATGATCCACTTCCAAATGAACCTAGCGCATGACAAGCCAGCAGCCGCATTATCCTCACTTAGCAGTCAAAACCCTGGGGTTATTTCTATTGCCAATGCAGTGTTTGGATCAAAGCCACCGATTTCAGATGATGTTTTGGCCACGGCATTTCAAGTGGAAAAGGACCTGATACACTGGCTCCAATCTCAATTCTGGGAGAACAACAACTACTAAATATTATTTGTTAGTTACACCTATTTGAAAGTTAATATGTGGCACTATAGAATAAATGGCATGCATGCCTGCGAGCTGCGAGTTTTTCTTTTCTTTCTGAATTATGACAAGATATATTCTTGTGGGTTCATGTCATAATCTGTTAGTGATGTTTGTCTTTCATTGTTTAATAAATGGAATATGGATGTGCTCCTTTCCCTCGTCGCATACACGGAAAGATGCATGAAGTAGTGAAATAGAAAACAACAACGTACATCTACAAGAAGCTTGTTTCTCCCGCATCGTTGGAACCAAGAGAAGCAAACTTGTACTGTGACGACGGGTTAAGCATCATAGAGGAGAGCTGTTCTGATATGGTGTTCCTTCCCACCAAGCATCTGAATTGCCAATAATCAAAACAAATGAACCCAAAATATGGGGTGACTCCTGGGGCTATCATTGATTGTGCTATACACCTATTCTAATATATGAAACATTTCAAATGGCATGTGGACAGTTGTCTAACCAGATTCTACACCTTTCCACTCCATGCATGTTCCACTGAAAAAAAAAACAATCGTAATAGAATGGGATTAAATTATTAGGCTAGATCTATCTACAGGGCAACTTAACTGGTTGTATACCCAGGTTGTACACCCGGTTTCAAATCATCTTATTATTATCAAGTGGCACATCCGACTTAATCAGAGCTCTATACCTCGACCCCACCAAGAAATTACACTTGTGTGTAAGTTCCAACAAATTACATCAGTTCCTTGCCACAATTGCATCGTGGCCAGGCATTGTACCAAAGTGTTCCATGATTGAATTCTAGGACAAAGTAAATCTCTCCTGACCATCACATTCGGCGGAAAGGATTCCATAACCATGGCGATAGTATCACTACTAGGAAAAACCTTATACACAGAAGTATAGCAGTAGCGTTGGTTAGAATAGAGCGCTCCTGCTACTTAATAGTAGCGCGTGTCAGTAAAGCACGCTACAGCTATGGTTGTAGTAGTAGCGCGTCCGCACGTAAAAGCGCTACTACTATAATTCACACACTGTTGCCGGTAGGCTAGGAATATTAGTAGCGCGGCTACAAAAAGAGCGCTACCGCTAATTGCCTTGTAGTAGCGTGTTTCTTGTATAGAGCACTATTGCTATAGCTAATTGCTATTTTGACTTAACACCGTGCGGGCTCAAAATTTTGCTAAGTCCTTTCCTCCCCCATCGATCTCTTCCATTGCCGCCTCTCCCTCGCCATCGTCGTTCCCTCGCCGGCTCTGTCACACCGGAGCCGCGCGCCGTCGCCGCCACCGGAGCCGTGCGCCCTCGACACCCCTGCCTTCCTCGCCACCACTGCTTCCCTCGTCCGCTCCTTGCCGCCCCTTCCTCCCTCGCCGCCACTGCCTCCGTCACCGCCAACAGAGCCGCGTGCCCTTGCCGCCCCTGCCTCCGTCGCCGAGCACATCCCTGCCACCATCTCTCCCCTCTCTGTAAGCCCCCCACCCCTCCTCTCTCTCTCCCGCCAAGGGTAGTAGTATTTAGTTTAGAGAAAAAATCAATATAAAAATATAAATTTCTATTAGTGCCTGAAGTCCAGTAGGTTCTGAATTTTTAGTGATTTTTTATTATGACAAAAATTTAGGACATAATTTGAGTTCTAGGATTCATAATTTTTATTAGGATAGGAATTGAGTTCTAGGGTTCATAATTCTGATTAGGACATAATTTTTATTAGGACAAAAATATGTAAAGGTTCTAGATTTTTATGGTTCATCCATCTATATTTGGTTTTTGAATTGAGTTTGAGAGAGCATGGGATTTGTATAGATTTTCTTGAAGTATCAAACACTAGGAGATTCACATTTTAAGTGGTCATGTTATATGCAAATTCCTCAATAGTGTTTGCTCATATTTATCTACTGTTGTAGTTGCTCATGTACATGGTCTTAAGTTGTCCATTTATATGCAACATTGAAGAGGTTTGATTGTGCCCAAGTGGCCTTTTTACTAGTGGAAAAGGCTCATTTATCCCGGTTCATAAGGCCCATTTGTGCCAGTTCTGGAACCGGAACTAATGTGTCGGGACTAAAGCCCACGATCTTTAGTCCCGGTTCGCTTACGAACCGGGATAGATGGGGCTACACGTGATCGCTCCGCCGAGCCCAGGCAGGAGGGCCTTTGGTCCCGGTTGGTAACACCAACCAGGACCAAAGAGCGTCCACGCGTCAGTAGCTGAGAAGCTGTTTTTTTAAAGAGGGGGGTTGAGGGTTTTGGAGGGTTAATTTAGGGGTTTCATATATTTTTGTTAGATAGCTAATAGAGAGAAGTGATCTCTCTTATCTTCGTGCTTGGTCACGACACTACGTACTATACTTATAGATAGAACATATAACACGATTTAATCATCATTTTTGTCAATAAGACATCATATAACAAGTTGGTCAGTAGTCATAATCATAACTTCTCATCATCATCATCATCATCAACTCTAACACATTGTAGCACATAATAACACATTATACATAGGATCTACGTACTCTTATCTCGTAGGACCTACTCTACCTTCTCTTAGATACAATATCATAAAACAAGATAGGCCCTGACTCTCCATTATGGAGAATGAAGATCATCCTGTCTCCCATTCTTGGCCTACGCGCAATGTTGCTTCCAAGTAGCTCTCTACGATTGAGCATACATTTTTTCCAATCTTTGATTGTCATGACTCTGTCGGTTTTAGAAATCCGTTATGGACAGGAGTGATGCGTAGGCTGACCTGGCCGTGGTGGCCCTAAGCTCGTGACAACAACGTGACCTCTCGGAAACATCAGATGAGGCACACAATCCTTCGGGATTTTCCTTTGAAAAACATAGTAATACTTTTGTAGTTAGCAATATAGTTTAGTTTTAGAAGAATTTATGCAAAAGAAGCACGGCTGTCGTAATAGTAGAATTAAAATCTTACGATGCAATCTTCATGAATGTTACCGTAGTTCACCACGTGCACCAGTGACACGTATTGACCATAATGTGCAGGAGTTTGATAATAGCTATTGTAATTCTCAACATGACTAAGAAATGCGGTAAGATGATCTTTCTCCTTATAAGTTAATTCTGCTTCATCACTGTAGTAGTAGGTTCTGTCTACCATCTTCCGTACATTTTTTGAAGAATGCAAATAAGCTATCAATGCAAATCAGTTGTCAACTATTTTTAAATAAACAATATAAATTACTTAATAAATATGGTTGAGAAACTCACATAATGATAGAACTGGAGGCATCTGCACATCGACCCAGATGTCGATATTACCTTCAATTTCATCTTCCGGACGAATATCAAAGGTGATAATCATCTTAGGCTCAAATGCATAAGCCTTGCATAGTGCTTGCCAACTTTTGCATTCAAAATAGCAATAGGTGTCTGCATGGTATAATTTTACCGCAAAAATAACACCATGCTCGGTCCTCAACTGAACTATCTTTACCTCCATATCTTTTTTAGTATTGAAACCAATCTTATCCAAGACAACAATTCTTGCATGGCAGGGGATACGCTAGTAGAACGGTAAAAAATTAAAATTAATTATAAGTTAAAGCAAAAGAGGCAGAAGTCATGCTTAATTACGAAAAATGACTTGTCATTCTGACTTACTGTATCCACTTCGAAGGTCTCATCCAGCATGATGCTGAAGCGTCTACCATCAACTAGGAAAGTCTTGTCACACAGGACGCGCTCGTCTTTGCATTATTCGCACATACCGAATTCACTTTCGTTATCAGACATTTCCTATGTTCATAGTTGAAACATTTAAAATCGATCGAAGGAAACTACGACAAAACTGATCAACACACAAATCACTATTACTCAATATGCAACGGGTTGACTTTAGGTCTATCGAGTCTTTCCTTCCTAAACTCTCATCCCACGTATATGGTGGGCACTCCCTCTGATATTGCGATCGTCGGTGATGGTGGCTCCTCCATTCGTCCCAGAGTGCATTACACCAAAAATGTCTAGCACACTGGAACGAAGGAGAAGCGACCCCGACGACAACAGTCGGGATTCTTCCTCTCCCTCACTGAAAGACACACAAGGAGCCGAAATGGACCTAAAGTCAACCCGTTTCATATATCGAGCAATGACATAGAAAAAATTTCCTATGTTTTACCGGAATGACTTGCAAATCACAAATACATTTATAATGAACTTGAAGATAATATCACTAATACATCATCCGAATATGCCAGTTCAAGAATTACGGCACGCTTTGGATCCTAATGCGTGTGTGACTTTCGGTCCGTCGAGGCTTTCCTTAGGTAACTCTCATATCTCTTGGTGTGTTGGTGCTCTCTCTCACACTGATATGATGGTGTATATATTTTGGTGGACACTCTCTCACAATAATAGTCGACCGCCGGTGATGGATGCCTCCCCTCTTCTCTTCTTGCGTGATATATCGATGAGTATATCGCAAAGAAGAAAAAAAAGAGGAGGCGCCCCCGCGACAACAGTCGGGATTCCTCCATCAAGAACACACGTGAAAGTCACAGAAGGAGCAACGGCAGACTAGAAGTCACACACGCATTATACCGATAAAATATCACAAATACATTAATATTTATAATGACCTCGAATATAATATCACTAATACATCATTCCGAATAATCCAGTTAATGCATCATCAAATATTAACTAATACATCTCGAATATTATCATATAAGATCAGTAATACAGATCAAATATACTAGAATCCAAAGTGGAGGACGGTGAACTTGGTTCATTAGCGGTCTCTGAGTCGCCGGCGTTGGACACCCAAAGATAAGGAACCATCACGGGATCATAACTCAAGTGAGATCCCTGAAGGATCTACCAGGTATTGTCGAACCGGGCGTCCAACGCCGCCATGTAGCGATGGACGTGCTTGTCCTCCTCCCTGACACGGCGACGTACCACCTCCGTGGGTGCCTGCTACCTCCGCACCGAAAGTGGCCCGCGTGACCGCCACCACAGAAAGTCTGGATCGACGACGATACATGCATTCCTCTCCAATCTCCGAGCCCGAGAAAGTAGCACCTCCGAGTGGCAGCCCGGCGGACCCCAGTCCCGGACATGGCACCTATCAAGCAGGCTCTCGCGGACTACTCGACGATGAGGATGCGGGCCGGACATCGTCGACAAATTCCTATGAGAACGTTCTCTTATCGTTTAATCACTATTTTTTCATAAAATCCATTTTTTTTCATCATTAACATACTAATCTAACATAAACATTCATCATAAACATACTAATCTAACATAAACATTCATCATAAAAACATTCTGTAATCTAACATACACATACTGTTAGAAATATGCCCTAGAGGCAATAAATAAAATGTTTATTATTATATTTGGTTGTTCATGATAATCATTTATTATCCATGCTATAATTGTATTGACTGGAAACACATTAAATGTGTGGATAAATAGACAACATATTGTCCCTAGTATGTCTCTAGTGAACTAGCTCGTTAATCAAAGATGGTCAAGGTTTCCTAACCATTGACATGAGATGTCATTTGATAACGGGATCACATCATTAGGAGAATGATGTGATGGATAAGACCCAAACTACAAACGTAGCATATGATCGTGTCAGTTTATTGCTACTATTTTCTGCATGTCAAGTATATGTTCCTATGACCATGAGATGATACAACTCATGGACATCGGAGGAGTGCCTTGTGTGTATCAAACGTCCCAACGTAACTGGATGACTATAAAGGTGTTTTATAGGTATCTCCGAGGGTGTCTGTTGAGTTGGCATGGATCAAGACTAGGATTTGTTACTCCGTGTGACGGAGAGGTATCTCAGGGCCCACTCGATAATACAACATCATAATAAGCCTTGCAAGCAATGTGATTAAGTGTTAGTCACGGGATCTTGTATTACGAAACGAGTAAAGAGACTTGCCGGTAACGAGGTTGAACTCGGTATGGAGATACCGACGATCGAATCTCGGACAAGTAACATACCGAAGAACAAAGGGAACATCATACGGGATTAATTGAATCCTTGACATAGGGGTTCGAGCGATAAAGATCTTCGTAGAATATGTAAGAACCAATATGGACATCCAGGTCTCGCTATTGGTTATTGACCATAGAGGTGTCTCGGTCATGTCTACATAGTTCTCGAACTCGCAGGGTCTACACACTTACAGTTTGGTGACGTTTCGGTAGTATGTAGTTGTGTATGGTGGTGACCGAAGGTTGTTCGGAGCCCCGGATGAGATGCCGGTCGTCACGAGGAGCTCTGGAATGGTCCGGAGGTAAAGATTCATATATAGGAAGTCTTGTTTAATTTGGTCACTGGAAGAGTTTCGGGCTCATCGGTAGTGTACCGGGAGGCCTCCGGGAGGGGTATTTCGACCCAAGAGGCTTCATGGGCTATGGGAGAGTGAATATCAGCCCTTAGTGGGCTGGTGGAAACTCCCACACAAGGCCCATGTGGCTGGAGAAAAAAACCCAATAGGAAAAAGGTGGAAAAAGGCAAAAAGGGAGCAATCCTAGTCCTACTCTCCTAGTGGCTTCGGCCGAAGCCCTTGGCTTGGAAAGCCAAGGCTGCCTCCTCTCCTCCTCTCCTCCTATATATACTGGTGGTTTTATGGTTTTTGCACTATTTTTTCCAGCTTCGTGCTACCCGTTCCTCCAGTGCATAGTTTCTCCTCTAGATCGGTTTTCTACAGCGCTTAGGCAAAGCCCTGCCGGAATAGCTCCACCACCATCGCCGGAGCGCCGTCACGCCGCCGGAGAACTCTTCCTCCTCTCCGCTCTCTTTTGCTGGATCAAGACGGCGGAGATCGTCATCAAGCTATACGTGTGCTGAACACGGAGGTGTCGTCCGTTCGGCGCTAGATCGAAGGATCGTGATCAAGTTCGTGGGACGGAACGTGATCAAGTTCGTGGGACGGATCGTGATTAGATCGCGGGACGGATCGTGATTGGATCGCGGGACGCTCGGCGATTTGAATCGCGAAGACATTCGACTACACCAAAAACGTTTCTTAACGCTTCCCGCTTAGCGATCTACAAGGGTATGTAGATCCACTCTCCCTCTCGTAGATGCTCATCACCATGGATATATCTACGTGTGCGTAGGAATTTTTTTGTTTCCCATGCAACATTCCCCAACACATACTAATCTAACATAAACATTCATCATATAAAAAAATCAACATATATTTTAGAAAGAAATTGCACAAAGCCGGGACGGCGGCGGCTAACGGGGGCGGCGGGGGAGGCGACGACAGAGGGGCGGTGATGGGAGCGGGGCGGCGGGGGAGGGGCGGCAACGGGGGCGGCGACGGGGGCGACGGGGGAGGCGGCGACGGGGGAGGGGCGGTGACGGGGGCGGCGATGAGGACGGGGCGGCGACAGGGGAGGCGACGGGGACGGGACAGCGATGAGGAGGGGGATGACGACGACGGGGGCGGCGACGGGGAGGCGATGGGGGCGGCAATGGGGACAGGGACGACGACGGCGCACTCGGGGCGACAAGCGACGATGGGGACAAGGACGGCGGGCTCGGCGATGTGAGAATGAAAACTGCGAAATTCCCTAAGTGCTTCTTATATAGAAGAAGCATTGGTCCCGGTAGGTGGCACCAACTGGGACCAATGCCCACCTTTAGTCCTGGTTGGTGCCACCAACAGGAACCAAAGCCCTATTTTCAGCAGCTCAGAGGGCGAGAAACAGGGACCTTTGGTTACAGTTGGTGGCACCAACCAGGACCAATGCAGACCTTTAGTCCCGGTTGGTGCCACCAACCGGGACCAAAGCCCTGTTTTCAGCAGTCCAAAGGGCGGGAAACGGGGACCTTTGGTCCCGGTTGGTGGCACCAACCGGGACGAAAGGGGGGCATTGGTATCGGTTGGTGCCACCAACCAGGACCACTGATCCCTTTTTGTCGACCGACGGGGAAGCAGCAGATGTTTAGTCCCACATTGCTAGTCGAGGGGAGACAACACCTGTTTATAAGACCTGATGCGCTTGACCTGTCAAGCTCCTCTCATAGTAAAAATAGATGCTCTTATACACGAAATTTGACCCAGTCGAGAGCCGGCGGGACGATGAACTGGAGACAGGCCGCCTCCGCCCAAGAAAGCCGGCTCGCGCCGAGCCCCCACAAGCGAAGAGAAGAGAGCCCCCCCTGTCCCGCCCCTCACACCAGTCAGGCTTTGTTCGGCTGTGCAGACCGACGACGGCAAGGGGGACGCTACTCCGACAGCGGCAAGGGGGAGTCAGGCTTTGTCTCGCTTGCGGGGCGCGTCGCGGGAGGGATCCCTCTTTCCAACGAAGTCCTCTTTCTTTTTCTTGAGATTACTTGTAGCATCACGTATATGCGCGCGTGAGGTTACTTGCTACGTACATGCGTTCTCTCTGACGTGACAATCTTATATATATATAGAGAGAGAATTAGTAATGGGAGTAGTTCAGTCGGTCGTCAACCGTTGTCGTTATGTTATACCCAGTGACCAAGCATCATCTACAAACTATTATTTAGTTTAGATGTCGCTAGGGAGAGATATCGGATATAACGGAAAATCAAACTTGTCTTCGAAAGAGGATTCTCCCCGCTTTGTGTTACAAAGCAACCATCCGATACAACCAACGATAAATGCTGGTGCGAAAATAACACAGGCACGCCCAAAGAAAATGACAAAGAAGCAAAAAAGAAACAAATGTCGCTAACGGCGGATCAACGAAAACGGAGAAGCCCCGCGATCGATGTGCCCACCAAAGACCTCCCACTAAGCAGCTAAACTCCGAAGCGTCGGTACCCATCAACACCTCCAAGAAGGAACGCGACGATGACGACGCTGCTGCAAAGGGTTTCCCCCGGTACTCGACAAGAAGAACGGAAGGGTAGCCCCGATGCCCCCCAGGAAGGTCCGGCGGCACCCTCAGGCGCCACCTCGTCGGTGTCGGCCAAACCGACACGGATTTCTCCCGATCCCAACCTTCACCTCTGGCGCTCCGGAGTCCACCACCAACCCGCCAACCTGCCTGCGCCAAGACGGACTAGAATCTTCCCACGCCGTCTCACCACAGCACTACGAAGTAGGGCCTGCCCAACGAAGAAGAAGAGCCGGGACTAGGGGCAGCAACACCGACAGCATGCGGGAGGGCCCAACCTTCACCGTCAATGACAGTAACCGACCGGACGCAATGGCAGGAGCAGACCAGGCATGTGGGCCCACAGGCCCAGCCGGGACTTCAAATGCCCGTAAAGGTCCCGCCTTCGCGCTGCAGAAGGCATGCCATCGACGTCACCGCCCCCTGACGAAGCCGCTCCTCCTCTCCCCGGTACAGAAGGCAGCGAGGTAGCGTTGGAACCGGCCCGCTAAGACCCAGATGGGGCCCTCAGGGCCCAGATTTGGGCCAGGGCGCGCAGCCGGCCACCCACAACCACCAGCACCGCCCCGCCACCAAGTGAAGGCACCACCACCACGAGCACCGCCGGCCACCGCCACTAGGCGGCCAGACCATCACCGTCCTAGCCTCACCGCCGCCGCACGCCCACGATGTGATGACACACCGCAGCCGCAGGGTACCGTAGCCGGGCCCCAGCCGCTGCCCACGCCGCCGGAATCGCCTGCACGCACCTCCGCAGCCGCCCACACCCACCTCACCGGTGGCTGGCCAGCCAAGCAAGCTGTCGAGCCCCGCCCGCGGCGCCTGTTGCTAGATCTACGTGACCAGCCTAGCTAGCCCTGCCATGGCGTCGCATAGGCCCGTCCCACCAGCCCCGCCATGCAGCCGCCGCAGCAACATCGCGTCGCCGCGCCCGAAGCCCGGCCGCACGAAGCGTCGCCGTGCCGCCCTGCGCGAGCGCCGCGCTCCCATCCCGCTCGTCGCGTCTCGCTCCGCAACCACCAGAGGAGGAGGGAAAAGGGGCCCCGCCGCCGCCGCCGCCAGCCGGGCTTCGCCCGGCGGCGCCCTCCGGCGGCGGCGAGGGGAGGAGGAGGCGGGGAAGGGAGCGGGCGGCGATGGCTAGGGTTACGCCCGGCCCGCCCGCGAGAGCGGTCCGAGCGTCCGCATAATGCGGGTTGTGTTGGAAAATCAAACTTGTGGCGCCAGCAGATTGTGTAGTTTTGCAAATCCGAGAAAAGAATGTAGGTACGTGAATGCATCCATGTGTAGAGTACACGCAAGGCCTAATGTGAAAGCGAAGCATGTCGCCCAAAGACCTTATGATAATCCTTGCTTGTTCACCTAACATAACTACCAGGTTTAGCCATATTCTCATATTCGTCAGAGATCACTGACTTTTATACCGTTGAACTGGTCACTGTTTTCCGTTACTTGCACGCAATATCCACGAATTCAGTAAGTGCATGCAACTGAAGCTGCATTGCTACATGAATCCCAGCGCCTATCTCGAACGGCAAAATATATAATGGAAAACCTCTTACATATATCCCCTTAAAAGATTGCATTGTCACAAAACAAACACACATCACCGTCCGCGGATCACAATCTGTTTTGACAAGCCAAATCACCATCCTTTATTTGATCCCAATTTTAAATCCACGTAATAGGTTGATGTCTGAATGAAGCAAACAATAATAAGGCTAGGGTGTGTCTAGGATATTTTTTTTCGCGGATACGCACAACGCGTATCATTCCATTGATAGGGAAAAAAAATACAGTGATGGACGTCCAGAAGCATACACTAACAGACGCTTAGGAGGTCGCTATGAGCAGAAGATGGGGTGCTCGGCCCACAAGATACAAAAGTCAGGTTACAGGAATGATTGAACTAAGCCCTCGAGCACCGGCATTGGCCCATTTGCGAGCTTCCTCCTTGATGTTGTGAGTTAGGAGGGATGCTGACGGGGTCATGCCGTCAAAGATGAAAGCGTTGCGATGTCTCCAAATGGTCCAAGCAGAAAGCGCGATGAGGGAGGCGAGACCCTTGCGCTGGACTGTGGGCGAGTCGTTGATGGTTACGATCCACCAGTCGTCGATGGCTGTTATCATGTCTAGGATACATCTAGATTTGCCCTAGTTATTGCACCTCTAAATGACTCGATCAAGCATAGAAAGAAAAGGAAAAGTAAAATAAATTATTCACACGAATCTCCTCGTAGGATCAATGACATATAAATTATTAGATGTGTGGTATTTATAGCACATCTTGATGTGCTTTAGCAAAACAGACATGGCTAATATGGACTCCTCCCGTGCTTGAAAAGAATGCATATAACTTTGTTTGAAGTCAAATGATATGAAGTTTGACCAAATTTATAGCAAAAGCTATCAATAATTATAATATCAAATTAGTATCGTTACTTGGTCAAAATTATGTAGTGTTTGACTTCAAATAAAAGTTATATGCCTTTTTTGAAATCTGAAGGAGTGTATTTTACCTTGACGCAAAACATGCACAACTCTTTTATAGATAGTATGTCGATTAACCATTTTTTAGATCAATGTAAGGCGATTAACTGAACTGGATAATACCCAACGGGTACGATAATGATAACTTCTGTGTACTTTTTTTTTTGCGACTGAACTCTTGTGTACCATCTCCGTATCCACTTTTGTGAATCATGAGCAGTTGAACCTGCAATAAAGCTCGATTGAACACCTACCATGGAAACTATATGTGTACAGAAATATCTTTCAGGATTACCGCAGTAGTATCGTTTTTTTGCGAGCAACATTTCCAATCTACTCATCAACTATCAAGGTGGTACATAGAACATCAGAAGTAAAAAATACATGCAGGTCCGTAGACCACTAGCAATGACAACAAGCATGTGAGCGAGCCGAAGGCACGCCGCATCGCCCCTCCCACGTCAGAGCTGTGCAGACCTTGTTGTAGTAGACAGTCGGAAAGGCATCGTGCTAAGGGCCTATAGGACCAGTGCACCAGAATATCAACCGCCCCCGATGAAGAAAAGTATAGATCGAAAGGATCCATCCTATAGACACACGAACACAGAAGAATGAAGAATGGATCCATGCGGATCCACCGAAGATTAAAGTCGACCAGATCCCACAAGATCCGCCGAAGACCAACCTTCACACGCCCTTCGACGATGCTGAAAACACCTCCGAAACGGGGGCTAGGCAGGGAGGACCTTCTTCATCTACAGAGAGCCGCCACCACCTCACATCTCTGAGCATGACAGAAATCCTAACAAAGCTCAAAAGGCATAAAAAACGAAGTCCTCCCGCTGGCAAGAGCCGAGATCTACTAATTTTTGTTTATTCTACAAGTCAACCAAAAATATATTTTTAAAGGCCTACTAATCAGATCTTAATTAGTACGCTTCTAAAACAATAAATGTAGCTAGACATCTAGAATATGAGAGTAGAGGGCAGCTTATTTCAACTTATTCTAAAAGCCAATAAAAAACTGGCTCTGAGGTAATTCAGCGGCTCGTATTCATATTTTCCACTTTTTACATAGAAAACATAGTGTAACCTGAAGGAAAGAAATGACCATATTTAACAGCTACTCACTCGTCCAGGATACCTAATGTCCGCTAGGCACACGTATCAAGTTACTTAGTGGAGCAGACATGGACATTACATTAAGCAAACTTAAAAAGTTGGACCATCAACTAAGTTCTAGCAGCCAGCAGAGACTAGTCTAATCGGTTGACATGTTCCTCTCGATTGTACTTGACTTGTTCCATTAACTCACATCCAAGTTCATGGCTTCCTGCATATGGCCACCCTATTGCTTGTGCCACCTTCTATGTTAATCCGGGGCTATTTAAGCACATACATCCATGTCTCCAAAGACAAAGAAACTCACAATGGCATCCTCCACCTCCTCACTCTATCTTCTTGCCGTCCTTCTTGCTCTGGCCTCATGGCAGGCCACTGCATATGATCCTAGCCCTCTTCAAGACTTCTGCATCGCTGACATGAAGTCCCCTGGTATGCACTACGTATTGTATGCATGTGGATGTGTGTGTGTGTTCTTAGTTCCATTTATGTAGCAAATAATCAAGTCATAGCATAGCATTGATCACATTGAAGGTTACTACACACTAGCGATAAACTATTATTACTACATGCTTAAAACACACTGCATGTTTATTACTTTTTCTACACATGCAGTGCGAGTAAATGGATTTGCTTGCAAGGACCCAATGGCTGCAACCTCAGACGACTTCTTCAATCCCGCCATGCTCGATAAGGCTAGGGATACAAAGGCCAGCAAGGTCAGGTCCAATGTCACCAACATCAATGTCATAAATTTCCCTGGCCTCAACACCCTTGGTATCTCGCTTGCACGCATCGATTATGGACCGCTAGGTGTGAACACACCACACATACACCCCCGTGCCACTGAACTCCTGACCGTGCTTGAGGGAACACTCTACCTTGGATTTGTCACATCCAACCCAAACAGGCTCTTCTCTAAGATAGTTACAAAGGGTGATGTATTCGTATTCCCGAAAGCAATGATCCACTTCCAAATGAACCTAGCGCATGACAAGCCAGCAGCCGCATTATCCTCACTTAGCAGTCAAAACCCTGGGGTTATTTCTATTGCCAATGCAGTGTTTGGATCAAAGCCACCGATTTCAGATGATGTTTTGGCCACGGCATTTCAAGTGGAAAAGGACCTGATACACTGGCTCCAATCTCAATTCTGGGAGAACAACAACTACTAAATATTATTTGTTAGTTACACCTATTTGAAAGTTAATATGTGGCACTATAGAATAAATGGCATGCATGCCTGCGAGCTGCGAGTTTTTCTTTTCTTTCTGAATTATGACAAGATATATTCTTGTGGGTTCATGTCATAATCTGTTAGTGATGTTTGTCTTTCATTGTTTAATAAATGGAATATGGATGTGCTCCTTTCCCTCGTCGCATACACGGAAAGATGCATGAAGTAGTGAAATAGAAAACAACAACGTACATCTACAAGAAGCTTGTTTCTCCCGCATCGTTGGAACCAAGAGAAGCAAACTTGTACTGTGACGACGGGTTAAGCATCATAGAGGAGAGCTGTTCTGATATGGTGTTCCTTCCCACCAAGCATCTGAATTGCCAATAATCAAAACAAATGAACCCAAAATATGGGGTGACTCCTGGGGCTATCATTGATTGTGCTATACACCTATTCTAATATATGAAACATTTCAAATGGCATGTGGACAGTTGTCTAACCAGATTCTACACCTTTCCACTCCATGCATGTTCCACTGAAAAAAAAAACAATCGTAATAGAATGGGATTAAATTATTAGGCTAGATCTATCTACAGGGCAACTTAACTGGTTGTATACCCAGGTTGTACACCCGGTTTCAAATCATCTTATTATTATCAAGTGGCACATCCGACTTAATCAGAGCTCTATACCTCGACCCCACCAAGAAATTACACTTGTGTGTAAGTTCCAACAAATTACATCAGTTCCTTGCCACAATTGCATCGTGGCCAGGCATTGTACCAAAGTGTTCCATGATTGAATTCTAGGACAAAGTAAATCTCTCCTGACCATCACATTCGGCGGAAAGGATTCCATAACCATGGCGATAGTATCACTACTAGGAAAAACCTTATACACAGAAGTATAGCAGTAGCGTTGGTTAGAATAGAGCGCTCCTGCTACTTAATAGTAGCGCGTGTCAGTAAAGCACGCTACAGCTATGGTTGTAGTAGTAGCGCGTCCGCACGTAAAAGCGCTACTACTATAATTCACACACTGTTGCCGGTAGGCTAGGAATATTAGTAGCGCGGCTACAAAAAGAGCGCTACCGCTAATTGCCTTGTAGTAGCGTGTTTCTTGTATAGAGCACTATTGCTATAGCTAATTGCTATTTTGACTTAACACCGTGCGGGCTCAAAATTTTGCTAAGTCCTTTCCTCCCCCATCGATCTCTTCCATTGCCGCCTCTCCCTCGCCATCGTCGTTCCCTCGCCGGCTCTGTCACACCGGAGCCGCGCGCCGTCGCCGCCACCGGAGCCGTGCGCCCTCGACACCCCTGCCTTCCTCGCCACCACTGCTTCCCTCGTCCGCTCCTTGCCGCCCCTTCCTCCCTCGCCGCCACTGCCTCCGTCACCGCCAACAGAGCCGCGTGCCCTTGCCGCCCCTGCCTCCGTCGCCGAGCACATCCCTGCCACCATCTCTCCCCTCTCTGTAAGCCCCCCACCCCTCCTCTCTCTCTCCCGCCAAGGGTAGTAGTATTTAGTTTAGAGAAAAAATCAATATAAAAATATAAATTTCTATTAGTGCCTGAAGTCCAGTAGGTTCTGAATTTTTAGTGATTTTTTATTATGACAAAAATTTAGGACATAATTTGAGTTCTAGGATTCATAATTTTTATTAGGATAGGAATTGAGTTCTAGGGTTCATAATTCTGATTAGGACATAATTTTTATTAGGACAAAAATATGTAAAGGTTCTAGATTTTTATGGTTCATCCATCTATATTTGGTTTTTGAATTGAGTTTGAGAGAGCATGGGATTTGTATAGATTTTCTTGAAGTATCAAACACTAGGAGATTCACATTTTAAGTGGTCATGTTATATGCAAATTCCTCAATAGTGTTTGCTCATATTTATCTACTGTTGTAGTTGCTCATGTACATGGTCTTAAGTTGTCCATTTATATGCAACATTGAAGAGGTTTGATTGTGCCCAAGTGGCCTTTTTACTAGTGGAAAAGGCTCATTTATCCCGGTTCATAAGGCCCATTTGTGCCAGTTCTGGAACCGGAACTAATGTGTCGGGACTAAAGCCCACGATCTTTAGTCCCGGTTCGCTTACGAACCGGGATAGATGGGGCTACACGTGATCGCTCCGCCGAGCCCAGGCAGGAGGGCCTTTGGTCCCGGTTGGTAACACCAACCAGGACCAAAGAGCGTCCACGCGTCAGTAGCTGAGAAGCTGTTTTTTTAAAGAGGGGGGTTGAGGGTTTTGGAGGGTTAATTTAGGGGTTTCATATATTTTTGTTAGATAGCTAATAGAGAGAAGTGATCTCTCTTATCTTCGTGCTTGGTCACGACACTACGTACTATACTTATAGATAGAACATATAACACGATTTAATCATCATTTTTGTCAATAAGACATCATATAACAAGTTGGTCAGTAGTCATAATCATAACTTCTCATCATCATCATCATCATCAACTCTAACACATTGTAGCACATAATAACACATTATACATAGGATCTACGTACTCTTATCTCGTAGGACCTACTCTACCTTCTCTTAGATACAATATCATAAAACAAGATAGGCCCTGACTCTCCATTATGGAGAATGAAGATCATCCTGTCTCCCATTCTTGGCCTACGCGCAATGTTGCTTCCAAGTAGCTCTCTACGATTGAGCATACATTTTTTCCAATCTTTGATTGTCATGACTCTGTCGGTTTTAGAAATCCGTTATGGACAGGAGTGATGCGTAGGCTGACCTGGCCGTGGTGGCCCTAAGCTCGTGACAACAACGTGACCTCTCGGAAACATCAGATGAGGCACACAATCCTTCGGGATTTTCCTTTGAAAAACATAGTAATACTTTTGTAGTTAGCAATATAGTTTAGTTTTAGAAGAATTTATGCAAAAGAAGCACGGCTGTCGTAATAGTAGAATTAAAATCTTACGATGCAATCTTCATGAATGTTACCGTAGTTCACCACGTGCACCAGTGACACGTATTGACCATAATGTGCAGGAGTTTGATAATAGCTATTGTAATTCTCAACATGACTAAGAAATGCGGTAAGATGATCTTTCTCCTTATAAGTTAATTCTGCTTCATCACTGTAGTAGTAGGTTCTGTCTACCATCTTCCGTACATTTTTTGAAGAATGCAAATAAGCTATCAATGCAAATCAGTTGTCAACTATTTTTAAATAAACAATATAAATTACTTAATAAATATGGTTGAGAAACTCACATAATGATAGAACTGGAGGCATCTGCACATCGACCCAGATGTCGATATTACCTTCAATTTCATCTTCCGGACGAATATCAAAGGTGATAATCATCTTAGGCTCAAATGCATAAGCCTTGCATAGTGCTTGCCAACTTTTGCATTCAAAATAGCAATAGGTGTCTGCATGGTATAATTTTACCGCAAAAATAACACCATGCTCGGTCCTCAACTGAACTATCTTTACCTCCATATCTTTTTTAGTATTGAAACCAATCTTATCCAAGACAACAATTCTTGCATGGCAGGGGATACGCTAGTAGAACGGTAAAAAATTAAAATTAATTATAAGTTAAAGCAAAAGAGGCAGAAGTCATGCTTAATTACGAAAAATGACTTGTCATTCTGACTTACTGTATCCACTTCGAAGGTCTCATCCAGCATGATGCTGAAGCGTCTACCATCAACTAGGAAAGTCTTGTCACACAGGACGCGCTCGTCTTTGCATTATTCGCACATACCGAATTCACTTTCGCTATCAGACATTTCCTATGTTCATAGTTGAAACATTTAAAATCGATCGAAGGAAACTACGACAAAACTGATCAACACACAAATCACTATTACTCAATATGCAACGGGTTGACTTTAGGTCTATCGAGTCTTTCCTTCCTAAACTCTCATCCCACGTATATGGTGGGCACTCCCTCTGATATTGCGATCGTCGGTGATGGTGGCTCCTCCATTCGTCCCAGAGTGCATTACACCAAAAATGTCTAGCACACTGGAACGAAGGAGAAGCGACCCCGACGACAACAGTCGGGATTCTTCCTCTCCCTCACTGAAAGACACACAAGGAGCCGAAATGGACCTAAAGTCAACCCGTTTCATATATCGAGCAATGACATAGAAAAAATTTCCTATGTTTTACCGGAATGACTTGCAAATCACAAATACATTTATAATGAACTTGAAGATAATATCACTAATACATCATCCGAATATGCCAGTTCAAGAATTACGGCACGCTTTGGATCCTAATGCGTGTGTGACTTTCGGTCCGTCGAGGCTTTCCTTAGGTAACTCTCATATCTCTTGGTGTGTTGGTGCTCTCTCTCACACTGATATGATGGTGTATATATTTTGGTGGACACTCTCTCACAATAATAGTCGACCGCCGGTGATGGATGCCTCCCCTCTTCTCTTCTTGCGTGATATATCGATGAGTATATCGCAAAGAAGAAAAAAAAGAGGAGGCGCCCCCGCGACAACAGTCGGGATTCCTCCATCAAGAACACACGTGAAAGTCACAGAAGGAGCAACGGCAGACTAGAAGTCACACACGCATTATACCGATAAAATATCACAAATACATTAATATTTATAATGACCTCGAATATAATATCACTAATACATCATTCCGAATAATCCAGTTAATGCATCATCAAATATTAACTAATACATCTCGAATATTATCATATAAGATCAGTAATACAGATCAAATATACTAGAATCCAAAGTGGAGGACGGTGAACTTGGTTCATTAGCGGTCTCTGAGTCGCCGGCGTTGGACACCCAAAGATAAGGAACCATCACGGGATCATAACTCAAGTGAGATCCCTGAAGGATCTGCCAGGTATTGTCGAACCGGGCGTCCAACGCCGCCATGTAGCGATGGACGTGCTTGTCCTCCTCCCTGACACGGCGACGTACCACCTCCGTGGGTGCCTGCTACCTCCGCACCGAAAGTGGCCCGCGTGACCGCCACCACAGAAAGTCTGGATCGACGACGATACATGCATTCCTCTCCAATCTCCGAGCCCGAGAAAGTAGCACCTCCGAGTGGCAGCCCGGCGGACCCCAGTCCCGGACATGGCACCTATCAAGCAGGCTCTCGCGGACTACTCGACGATGAGGATGCGGGCCGGGCATCGTCGACAAATTCCTATGAGAACGTTTTCTTATCGTTTAATCACTATTTTTTCATAAAATCCATTTTTTTCATCATTAACATACTAATCTAACATAAACATTCATCATAAACATACTAATCTAACATAAACATTCATCATAAAAACATTCTGTAATCTAACATACACATACTGTTAGAAATATGCCCTAGAGGCAATAAATAAAATGTTTATTATTATATTTGGTTGTTCATGATAATCATTTATTATCCATGCTATAATTGTATTGACTGGAAACACATTAAATGTGTGGATAAATAGACAACACATTGTCCCTAGTATGTCTCTAGTGAACTAGCTCGTTAATCAAAGATGGTCAAGGTTTCCTAACCATTGACATGAGATGTCATTTGATAACGGGATCACATCATTAGGAGAATGATGTGATGGATAAGACCCAAACTACAAACGTAGCATATGATCGTGTCAGTTTATTGCTACTATTTTCTGCATGTCAAGTATATGTTCCTATGACCATGAGATGATACAACTCATGGACATCGGAGGAGTGCCTTGTGTGTATCAAACGTCCCAACGTAACTGGATGACTATAAAGGTGTTTTATAGGTATCTCCGAGGGTGTCTGTTGAGTTGGCATGGATCAAGACTAGGATTTGTTACTCCGTGTGACGGAGAGGTATCTCAGGGCCCACTCGATAATACAACATCATAATAAGCCTTGCAAGCAATGTGATTAAGTGTTAGTCACGGGATCTTGTATTACGAAACGAGTAAAGAGACTTGCCGGTAACGAGGTTGAACTCGGTATGGAGATACCGACGATCGAATCTCGGACAAGTAACATACCGAAGAACAAAGGGAACATCATACGGGATTAATTGAATCCTTGACATAGGGGTTCGAGCGATAAAGATCTTCGTAGAATATGTAAGAACCAATATGGACATCCAGGTCTCGCTATTGGTTATTGACCGTAGAGGTGTCTCGGTCATGTCTACATAGTTCTCGAACTCGCAGGGTCTACACACTTACAGTTTGGTGACGTTTCGGTAGTATGTAGTTGTGTATGGTGGTGACCGAAGGTTGTTCGGAGCCCCGGATGAGATGCCGGTCGTCACGAGGAGCTCTGGAATGGTCCGGAGGTAAAGATTCATATATAGGAAGTCTTGTTTAATTTGGTCACTGGAAGAGTTTCGGGCTCATCGGTAGTGTACCGGGAGGCCTCCGGGAGGGGTATTTCGACCCAAGAGGCTTCATGGGCTATGGGAGAGTGAATATCAGCCCTTAGTGGGCTGGTGGAAACTCCCACACAAGGCCCATGTGGCTGGAGAAAAAAACCCAATAGGAAAAAGGTGGAAAAAGGCAAAAAGGGAGCAATCCTAGTCCTACTCTCCTAGTGGCTTCGGCCGAAGCCCTTGGCTTGGAAAGCCAAGGCTGCCTCCTCTCCTCCTCTCCTCCTATATATACTGGTGGTTTTATGGTTTTTGCACTATTTTTTCCAGCTTCGTGCTACCCGTTCCTCCAGTGCATAGTTTCTCCTCTAGATCGGTTTTCTACAGCGCTTAGGCAAAGCCCTGCCGGAATAGCTCCACCACCATCGCCGGAGCGCCGTCACGCCGCCGGAGAACTCTTCCTCCTCTCCGCTCTCTTTTGCTGGATCAAGACGGCGGAGATCGTCATCAAGCTATACGTGTGCTGAACACGGAGGTGTCGTCCGTTCGGCGCTAGATCGAAGGATCGTGATCAAGTTCGTGGGACGGAACGTGATCAAGTTCGTGGGACGGATCGTGATTAGATCGCGGGACGGATCGTGATTGGATCGCGGGACGCTCGGCGATTTGAATCGCGAAGACATTCGACTACACCAAAAGCGTTTCTTAACGCTTCCCGCTTAGCGATCTACAAGGGTATGTAGATCCACTCTCCCTCTCGTAGATGCTCATCACCATGGATATATCTACGTGTGCGTAGGAATTTTTTTGTTTCCCATGCAACATTCCCCAACACATACTAATCTAACATAAACATTCATCATATAAAAAAATCAACATATATTTTAGAAAGAAATTGCACAAAGCCGGGACGGCGGCGGCTAACGGGGGCGGCGGGGGAGGCGACGACAGAGGGGCGGTGATGGGAGCGGGGCGGCGGGGGAGGGGCGGCAACGGGGGCGGCGACGGGGGCGACGGGGGAGGCGGCGACGGGGGAGGGGCGGTGACGGGGGCGGCGATGAGGACGGGGCGGCGACAGGGGAGGCGACGGGGACGGGACAGCGATGAGGAGGGGGATGACGACGACGGGGGCGGCGACGGGGAGGCGATGGGGGCGGCAATGGGGACAGGGACGACGACGGCGCACTCGGGGCGACAAGCGACGATGGGGACAAGGACGGCGGGCTCGGCGATGTGAGAATGAAAACTGCGAAATTCCCTAAGTGCTTCTTATATAGAAGAAGCATTGGTCCCGGTAGGTGGCACCAACTGGGACCAATGCCCACCTTTAGTCCTGGTTGGTGCCACCAACAGGAACCAAAGCCCTATTTTCAGCAGCTCAGAGGGCGAGAAACAGGGACCTTTGGTTACAGTTGGTGGCACCAACCAGGACCAATGCAGACCTTTAGTCCCGGTTGGTGCCACCAACCGGGACCAAAGCCCTGTTTTCAGCAGTCCAAAGGGCGGGAAACGGGGACCTTTGGTCCCGGTTGGTGGCACCAACCGGGACGAAAGGGGGGCATTGGTATCGGTTGGTGCCACCAACCAGGACCACTGATCCCTTTTTGTCGACCGACGGGGAAGCAGCAGATGTTTAGTCCCACATTGCTAGTCGAGGGGAGACAACACCTGTTTATAAGACCTGATGCGCTTGACCTGTCAAGCTCCTCTCATAGTAAAAATAGATGCTCTTATACACGAAATTTGACCCAGTCGAGAGCCGGCGGGACGATGAACTGGAGACAGGCCGCCTCCGCCCAAGAAAGCCGGCTCGCGCCGAGCCCCCACAAGCGAAGAGAAGAGAGCCCCCCCTGTCCCGCCCCTCACACCAGTCAGGCTTTGTTCGGCTGTGCAGACCGACGACGGCAAGGGGGACGCTACTCCGACAGCGGCAAGGGGGAGTCAGGCTTTGTCTCGCTTGCGGGGCGCGTCGCGGGAGGGATCCCTCTTTCCAACGAAGTCCTCTTTCTTTTTCTTGAGATTACTTGTAGCATCACGTATATGCGCGCGTGAGGTTACTTGCTACGTACATGCGTTCTCTCTGACGTGACAATCTTATATATATATAGAGAGAGAATTAGTAATGGGAGTAGTTCAGTCGGTCGTCAACCGTTGTCGTTATGTTATACCCAGTGACCAAGCATCATCTACAAACTATTATTTAGTTTAGATGTCGCTAGGGAGAGATATCGGATATAACGGAAAATCAAACTTGTCTTCGAAAGAGGATTCTCCCCGCTTTGTGTTACAAAGCAACCATCCGATACAACCAACGATAAATGCTGGTGCGAAAATAACACAGGCACGCCCAAAGAAAATGACAAAGAAGCAAAAAAGAAACAAATGTCGCTAACGGCGGATCAACGAAAACGGAGAAGCCCCGCGATCGATGTGCCCACCAAAGACCTCCCACTAAGCACCTAAACTCCGAAGCGTCGGTACCCATCAACACCTCCAAGAAGGAACGCGACGATGACGACGCTGCTGCAAAGGGTTTCCCCCGGTACTCGACAAGAAGAACGGAAGGGTAGCCCCGATGCCCCCCAGGAAGGTCCGGCGGCACCCTCAGGCGCCACCTCGTCGGTGTCGGCCAAACCGACACGGATTTCTCCCGATCCCAACCTTCACCTCTGGCGCTCCGGAGTCCACCACCAACCCGCCAACCTGCCTGCGCCAAGACGGACTAGAATCTTCCCACGCCGTCTCACCACAGCACTACGAAGTAGGGCCTGCCCAACGAAGAAGAAGAGCCGGGACTAGGGGCAGCAACACCGACAGCATGCGGGAGGGCCCAACCTTCACCGTCAATGACAGTAACCGACCGGACGCAATGGCAGGAGCAGACCAGGCATGTGGGCCCACAGGCCCAGCCGGGACTTCAAATGCCCGTAAAGGTCCCGCCTTCGCGCTGCAGAAGGCATGCCATCGACGTCACCGCCCCCTGACGAAGCCGCTCCTCCTCTCCCCGGTACAGAAGGCAGCGAGGTAGCGTTGGAACCGGCCCGCTAAGACCCAGATGGGGCCCTCAGGGCCCAGATTTGGGCCAGGGCGCGCAGCCGGCCACCCACAACCACCAGCACCGCCCCGCCACCAAGTGAAGGCACCACCACCACGAGCACCGCCGGCCACCGCCACTAGGCGGCCAGACCATCACCGTCCTAGCCTCACCGCCGCCGCACGCCCACGATGTGATGACACACCGCAGCCGCAGGGTACCGTAGCCGGGCCCCAGCCGCTGCCCATGCCGCCGGAATCGCCTGCACGCACCTCCGCAGCCGCCCACACCCACCTCACCGGTGGCTGGCCAGCCAAGCAAGCTGTCGAGCCCCGCCCGCGGCGCCTGTTGCTAGATCTACGTGACCAGCCTAGCTAGCCCTGCCATGGCGTCGCATAGGCCCGTCCCACCAGCCCCGCCATGCAGCCGCCGCAGCAACATCGCGTCGCCACGCCCGAAGCCCGGCCGCACGAAGCGTCGCCGTGCCGCCCTGCGCGAGCGCCGCGCTCCCATCCCGCTCGTCGCGTCTCGCTCCGCAACCACCAGAGGAGGAGGGAAAAGGGGCCCCGCCGCCGCCGCCGCCAGCCGGGCTTCGCCCGGCGGCGCCCTCCGGCGGCGGCGAGGGGAGGAGGAGGCGGGGAAGGGAGCGGGCGGCGATGGCTAGGGTTACGCCCGGCCCGCCCGCGAGAGCGGTCCGAGCGTCCGCATAATGCGGGTTGTGTTGGAAAATCAAACTTGTGGCGCCAGCAGATTGTGTAGTTTTGCAAATCCGAGAAAAGAATGTAGGTACGTGAATGCATCCATGTGTAGAGTACACGCAAGGCCTAATGTGAAAGCGAAGCATGTCGCCCAAAGACCTTATGATAATCCTTGCTTGTTCACCTAACATAACTACCAGGTTTAGCCATATTCTCATATTCGTCAGAGATCACTGACTTTTATACCGTTGAACTGGTCACTGTTTTCCGTTACTTGCACGCAATATCCACGAATTCAGTAAGTGCATGCAACTGAAGCTGCATTGCTACATGAATCCCAGCGCCTATCTCGAACGGCAAAATATATAATGGAAAACCTCTTACATATATCCCCTTAAAAGATTGCATTGTCACAAAACAAACACACATCACCGTCCGCGGATCACAATCTGTTTTGACAAGCCAAATCACCATCCTTTATTTGATCCCACTTTTAAATCCACGTAATAGGTTGATGTCTGAATGAAGCAAACAATAATAAGGCTAGGGTGTGTCTAGGATATTTTTTTCGCGAATACGCACAGGGCGTATCATTTCATTGATAGGGGAAAGAAAATACAGCGGTGGACCTCCAGATGCGTACACTAACAGACGCTTCGGAGGTCGCTATGAGCAGAAGATGGGGTGCTCGGCCCACAAGGTACAAAAGTTAGGTTACAAGAATGATTGAACTAAGCCCTCGAGCACCGGCATTGGCCCATGTGCGAGCTTCCTCCTTGATGTTGTGAGTTAGGAGGGATGTTGACGGGGTCGTGCCGTCAAAGCTGAAAGCGTTGCGATGTCTCCAAATGGTCCAAGCAGAAAGCGCGATGAGGGAGGAGAGACCCTTGCGCTGGACTGTGGGCGAGTCGTTGATGGCTGCGATCCACCAGTCGTTGATGGCTGTTATCGTGTCTAGGATACATCTAGATTTGCCCTAGTTATTGCATATCTAAATGACTCGATCAAGCATAGAAAGAAAAAAAAGAAAAAAAATTATTCACACGAATCTCCTCGTAGGATCAATGACATATAAATTATTAGATGTGTGGTATTTATAGCACATCTTGATGTGCTTTAGCAAAACTGACATGGCTAATATGGACTCCTCCCGTGCTTGAAAAGAATGCATATAATTTTGTTTGAAGTCAAATGATGTGAAGTTTGACCAAATTTATAGGAAAAACTATCAATAATTATAATATCAAATTAGTATCGTTACTTGGTCAAAATTATGTAGTGTTTGACTTCAAATAAAAGTTATATGCCTTTTTTGAAATCTGAGGGAGTGTATTTTACCTTGACGCAAAACATGCACAACTCTTTTATAGATAGTATGTCGATTAACCATTTTTTAGATCAATGTATGGCGATTAACTGAACTGGATAATACCTAATGGGTACGATAATGATAACTCTTGTGTACTTTTTTTTTGCGACTGAACTCTTGTGTACCATCTCCGTATCCACTTTTGTTAGGTGACACATCTTGATCATAAAACTCGTCTGATATATGTAACTAAGTCAGGGATGTTCTTACGTAATTAAAGTTACTTAGTGGAGCAGATTTGTATAGATATATTTATTGAATCATGAGCAGTTGAACCTGCAATAAAGCTCGATTGAACACCTACCATGGAAACTATATGTGTACAGAAATATCTTTCAGGATTACCGCAGTAGTATCGGTTTTTTGCGAGCAAAATTTCCAATCTACCCATCAACTACCAAGGTAGTACATAGATCATCAGAAGTAAAAAATACATGCAGGTCCATAGACCACTAGCAATGACAACAAGCATGTGAGCGAGCCAAAGGCACGCCGCATCGCCCCTCCCACATCAGAGCCGGGCAAACCTTGTCGTAGTAGACAGTAGAGAAGGCATCGTGCTAAGGTCCTATAGGACCGGTGCACCAGAATATCAAGCGCCCCCGATGAAGAAAACTATAGATCGAAAGGATCCATCCTATAGACACACGAACACAGAAGAATGAAGAATGGATCCACGCGGATCCACCGAAGATAAAAGTCAACCAGATCCCACAAGATCCGCCGAAGACCAACCCTCACACGCCCTTCGACGATGCTGAAAACATCACCGAAACGGGGGCTAGGCAGGGAGGACCTTCTTTCATCTACGGAGAGCCGCCACCGCCTCACGTCTCTGAGCATGACACAAATCCTAACAAAGCTCAAAAGGCATAAAAAACGAAGCCCTCCCGCTGGCAAGAGCCGAGATCAACCACGCCCCATGGTCCTTAGACCACAAAAGACGAGATAGACCGCCGACGGCACCGGCGGGAAGCAAAAGTATCTTTCAAGAAACAAATTACTGATAGAAGCTCCAAGTTTACATGTTAAAAATCTATATATGTCCATAAGAGTAGCTTCTTGAATAGTAGGGAGCTAGGTAGTGGAGATGACCGACTTCTCCAGGTGATTTTGGAGATGAAGATTAAGGGCCACTTCTTTTGGTGACGATTTTCGCTTCTAAAATAAGTTGTACTCTACTAATTTTCGCTTATTCTACAAGTCAACCAAAAATATATTTTTAAAGGCCTACTAATCAGGTCTTAATTAGTAGGCTTCTAAAACAATAAATTTAGCTAGCCATCTAGAATATGAGAGTAGAGGGCAGCTTATTTCAACTTATTCTAAAAGCCAATAAAAAACTGGCTCTGAGGTAATTTAGCGGTTCGTATTCATATTTTCCACTTTTTACATAGAAAACATAGTGTAACCTGAAGGAAAGAAATGACCATATTTAACAGCTACTCACTCGTCCAGGATACCTAATGTCCGCTAGGCACACGTATCAAGTTACTTAGTGGAGCAGACATGGACATTACATTAAGCAAACTTAAAATGTTGGACCATCAACTAAGTTCTAGCAGCCAGCAGAGATTACTCTAATCGGTTGACATGTTCCTCTCGATTGTACTTGACTTGTTCCATTAACTCACATCCAAGTTCATGGCTTCCTGCATATCGCCAACCTATTGCTTGTGCCACCTTCTATGTTAATCCGGGGCTATTTAAGCACATACATCCATGTATCCAACGACAAAGAAACTCACAATGGCATCCTCCACCTCCTCACTCTATCTTCTTGCCGTCCTTCTTGCTCTGGCCTCATGGCAGGTCACTGCATATGATCCTAGCCCTCTTCAAGACTTCTGCATCGCTGACATGAAGTCCCCTGGTATGCACTACATATTGTATGCATGTGGATGTGTGTGTGTGTGTTCTTAGTTCCATTTATGTAGCAAATAATCAAGTCATAGCATAGCATTGATCACATTGAAGGTTACTACACACTAGCGATAAACTATTATTACTACATGCTTAAAACACACTGCATGTTTATTACTTTTTCTACACATGCAGTGCGAGTAAATGGATTTGCTTGCAAGGACCCAATGGCTGCAACCTCAGACGACTTCTTCAATCCCGCCATGCTCGATAAGGCTAGGGATACAAAGGCCAGCAAGGTCAGGTCCAATGTCACCAACATCAATGTCATAAATTTCCCTGGCCTCAACACCCTTGGTATCTCGCTTGCACGCATCGATTATGGACCGCTAGGTGTGAACACACCACACATACACCCCCGTGCCACTGAACTCCTGACCGTGCTTGAGGGAACACTCTACCTTGGATTTGTCACATCCAACCCAAACAGGCTCTTCTCTAAGATAGTTACAAAGGGTGATGTATTCGTATTCCCGAAAGCAATGATCCACTTCCAAATGAACCTAGCGCATGACAAGCCAGCAGCCGCATTATCCTCACTTAGCAGTCAAAACCCTGGGGTTATTTCTATTGCCAATGCAGTGTTTGGATCAAAGCCACCGATTTCAGATGATGTTTTGGCCACGGCATTTCAAGTGGAAAAGGACCTGATACACTGGCTCCAATCTCAATTCTGGGAGAACAACAACTACTAAATATTATTTGTTAGTTACACCTATTTGAAAGTTAATATGTGGCACTATAGAATAAATGGCATGCATGCCTGCGAGCTGCGAGTTTTTCTTTTCTTTCTGAATTATGACAAGATATATTCTTGTGGGTTCATGTCATAATCTGTTAGTGATGTTTGTCTTTCATTGTTTAATAAATGGAATATGGATGTGCTCCTTTCCCTCGTCGCATACACGGAAAGATGCATGAAGTAGTGAAATAGAAAACAACAACGTACATCTACAAGAAGCTTGTTTCTCCCGCATCGTTGGAACCAAGAGAAGCAAACTGTACTGTGACGACGGGTTAAGCATCATAGAGGAGAGCTGTTCTGATATGGTGTTCCTTCCCACCAAGCATCTGAATTGCCAATAATCAAAACAAATGAACCCAAAATATGGGGTGACTCCTGGGGCTATCATTGATTGTGCTATACACCTATTCTAATATATGAAACATTTCAAATGGCATGTGGACAGTTGTCTAACCAGATTCTACACCTTTCCACTCCATGCATGTTCCACTGAAAAAAAAAAACAATCGTAATAGAATGGGATTAAATTATTAGGCTAGATCTATCTACAGGGCAACTTAACTGGTTGTATACCCAGGTTGTACACCCGGTTTCAAATCATCTTATTATTATCAAGTGGCACATCCGACTTAATCAGAGCTCTATACCTCGACCCCACCAAGAAATTACACTTGTGTGTAAGTTCCAACAAATTACATCAGTTCCTTGCGACAATTGCATCGTGGCCAGGCATTGTACCAAAGTGTTCCATGATTGAATTCTAGGACAAAGTAAATCTCTCCTGACCATCACATTCAGCGGAAAGGATTCCATAACCATGGCGATAGTATCACTACTAGGAAAAACCTTATACACAGAAGTATAGCAGTAGTGTTGGTTAGAATAGAGCGCTCCTGCTACTTAATAGTAGCGCGTGTCAGTAAAGCACGCTACAGCTATGGTTGTAGTAGTAGCGCGTCCGCACGTAAAAGCGCTACTACTATAATTCACACACTGTTGCCGGTAGGCTAGGAATATTAGTAGCGCGGCTACAAAAAGAGCGCTACCGCTAATTGCCTTGTAGTAGCGTGTTTCTTGTATAGAGCACTATTGCTATAGCTAATTGCTATTTTGACTTAACACCGCGCGGGCTCAAAATTTTGCTAAGTCCTTTCCTCCCCCATCGATCTCTTCCATTGCCGCCTCTCCCTTGCCATCGTCGTTCCCTCGCCGGCTCTATCACACCGGAGCCGCGCGCCGTCGCCGCCACCGGAGCCGTGCGCCCTCGACACCCCTGCCTTCCTCGCCACCACTGCTTCCCTCGTCCGCTCCTTGCCGCCCCTTCCTCCCTCGCCGCCACTGCCTCCGTCACCGCCAACAGAGCCGCGCGCCCTTGCCGCCCCTGCCTCTGTCGCCGAGCACATCCCTGCCACCATCTCTCCCCTCTCTGTAAGCCCCCCACCCCTCCTCTCTCTCTCTCCCGCCAAGGGTAGTAGTATTTAGTTTAGAGAAAAAATCAATATAAAAATATAAATTTCTATTAGTGCCTCAAGTCCAGTAGGTTCTGAATTTTTAGTGATTTTTTATTATGACAAAAATTTAGGACATAATTTGAGTTCTAGGATTCATAATTTTTATTAGGATAGGAATTGAGTTCTAGGGTTCATAATTCTGATTAGGACATAATTTTTATTAGGACAAAAATATGTAAAGGTTCTAGATTTTTATGGTTCATCCATCTATATTTGGTTTTGAATTGAGTTTGAGAGAGCATGGGATTTGTATAGATTTTCTTGAAGTATCAAACACTAGGAGATGCACATTTTAAGTGGTCATGTTATATGCAAATTCCTCAATAGTGTTTGCTCATATTTATCTACTGTTGTAGTTGCTCATGTACATGGTCTTAAGTTGTCCATTTATATGCAACATTGAAGAGGTTTGATTGTGCCCAAGTGGCCTTTTTACTAGTGGAAAAGGCTCATTTATCCCGGTTCATAAGGCCCATTTGTCCCAGTTCTGGAACCGGGACTAATGTGTCGGGATTAAAGCCCACGACCTTTAGTCCCGGTTTGCTTACGAACCGGGACAGATGGGGCTACACGTGACCGCTCTGCCGAGCCCAGGCAGGAGGGCCTTTGGTCCCGGTTGGTAACACCAACCAGGACCAAAGAGCGTCCACGCGTCAGCAGCTGAGGAGCTGTTTTTTTAAAGAGGGGGGTTGAGGGTTTTGGAGGGTTAATTTAGGGGTTTCATATATTTTTGTTAGATAGCTAATAGAGAGAAGTGATCTCTCTTATCTTCGTGCTTGGTCACGACACTACGTACTATACTTATAGATAGAACATATAACACGATTTAATCATCATTTTCGTCAATAAGACATCATATAACAAGTTGGTCAGTAGTCATAATCATAACTTCTCATCATCATCATCATCAACAACTCTAACACATTGTAGCACATAATAACACATTATACATAGGATCTACGTACTCTTATCTCGTAGGACCTACTCTACCTTTCTTAGATACAATATCATAAAACAAGATAGGCCCTGACTCTCCATTATGGAGAATGAAGATCATCCTGTCTCCCATTCATCACTGTAGTAGTAGGTTCTGTCTACCATCTTCCGTACATTTTTTGAAGAATGAAAATAAGCTGTCAATGCAAATAAGTTGTCAACTATTTTTAAATAAATAATATAAATTACTTAATAAATATGGTTGAGAAACTCACATAATGGTAGAACTGGAAGCGTGTGCACATCGACCCAAATGTCGATATTACCTTCAATTTCATCTTCCGGGCAAATATCAAAGGTGATAAGCATATTAGGCTCAAATGCATAAGCCTTGCATAGTGTTTTCCAACTTTTGCATGGTATAATTTTACCGCAAAAGTAAAACCATGCTTGGTCCTCAACTGAACTATCTTTACCTCCGTATCTTTTTTAGTATTGAAACCAATCTTATGCAAGACAGCAATTCTTGCATGGCAGGGGATACACTAGTAGAACAATAAAAAATTAAAATTAATTATAAGTTGAAGCAAAAGAGGCAGAAGTCATGTTTAATTACGAAAAAAAGACTTGTCATTCTGACTTACCGTATCCATTTCGAAGGTCTCATCCAGCATGATGCTGAAGCGACTACCATCAACTAGGAAAGTCTTGTCACACAGGCCGTGCTCGTCTTCGCATTATTCGCACATACCGAATTCACTTTCGTCATCACACATTTCCTAAGTTCATAGTTGAAACATTTAAAATCAATCGAAGGAAACTACGAGAAAAGTGATCAACACATAGATCACTATTACTCAATATGCAATGGGTTGACTTTAGGTCTGTCGAGTCTATCCTTCCTAAACTCTCATCTCACGTGTATGGTGGGCACTCCCTCTGATATTGCGAGTGTCGGTGATGGTATCTCCTCCATTCGTCCTAGAGTGCATTACACCAAAAATGTCTAGCACACTGGAACGAAGGAGAAGCGACCCCCACGATAATAGTCGGGATTCTTCCTCTCTCATATATATATGTATATATATATATACATACATATATATATATACATATATATACATATACATATATATATATATATATGTATATATATATATGTATATATATATATATATATATATATATATATATGGTGGACACTCTCCCTCACTGAAAGAAAGACAAGGAGCCAAAATGGACCTAAAGTCAACCCGTTTCATATATCGAGCAATGACATAGAAAAAATTCCCTATGTTTTATCGGAATGACTTGCAAATCACAAATACATTTATAATAAACTCGAATATAATATCACTAATACATCATCTCGAATAAGGGAGTTCAAGAATTACGACACGCTTTGAATCCTAATGCGTGTGTGACTTTCGGTCCGTCGAGGCTTTTCTTAGGTAACTCTCATATCTCATGGTGTGTTGGTGCGCTCTCTCTCACACTGATATGGTGATGGATATATGTTGGTGGACACCCTCTCACAGTAATAGTTCGACCGCCGGTGATGGACGCCTCCCCTCTTCTCTTCTTGTGTGATATATCGACGAGTATATCGCAAAGAAGAGAAAAAAGAGAAGGCGTCCCCCACGACAATAGTCGGGATTCCTCCATCAAGAACACGCATGAAAGTCACAGAAGGAGCAACGACAGACCGAAAGTCACACACGCATTATACCGATAAAATATCACAAATACATTAGTATTTATAATGACCTCGAATATAATATCACTAATACATCATTCCGAATAATCCAGTTAATGCATCATCAAATATTAACTAATACATCTCGAATATTATCATATAAGATCACTAATACAGATCAAATATCCTAGAATCCAAAGTGGTGGATGGTGAACTCGGTTCACTAGCGGTCTCTGAGTTGCCGGCGGTGGACACCCAAAGATAAGGAACCATCACAGGATCATAACTCAAGTGCGATCCCTGAAGGATCTGCTAGGCCCTGCTCGACGACGATACCTGCATTCCTCACCAACCTCCGAGCCCGAGAATGTAGCACCTCCGAGTGGCAGCCTGGCGGTGCCAAGTCCCGGACATGGCGCCTATCAAGGAGGCTCTCGCGGACTACTCGACGATGAGGATGCGGGCCGGACATCGTCGACAAATTCCTATGAGAACGTTTTCTTATCGTTTAATCACTATTTTTTCATAAAATCCATTTTTTTTCATCATTAACATACTAATCTAACATAAATATTCATCCTAAACATACTAATCTAACATAAATATTCATCCTAAACATACTAATCTAACATAAATATTCATCATAAAAAATTTATGTAATCTAACATTCACATACTAATCTAACATAAACATTCATCATATAAAAAAATCAACATATATTTTAAAAAGAAATTGCATAGAGCCGGGGCGGCGGCGGCTCACAGCGGGGGCGGCAACGGGGCGGCGACGGGGGCGGCGGGGCAGGCGACGGCAGAGGGGCTGCGACGGGAGCGGGGTGGCGACGGGGGCGGCGAGGGAGGGGCGGCAACGGGGGCATAGGGGGCGACGACGGGGGCGACGGGGGAGGCGACGATAGGGCAGGGGCGGCGATGGGGCCGACGGGGGCGGCGACGAGGCCGGGGCAGCGACGGGGGCAGTACTAGGAAAAGGCATGCTAGTGGCGCACCAGTTTTGCCTACTAATGGCGCACTGGTGGTGCGCCACTAGCACCACACCATTAGAATTAAATACTAATGGCACACCCCTGGTGCTCCATTAGAATCTGATGTACTAATGGCGCACCACGCCGTGCGCCATTAGTATAGCCAACAGTGCGCCATTAGTATGCCTCCCAGGGGCCATATGTACGCGTGTGCTTTGGCATACTAATGGCGGACTAGTGGCTGATGCGTCATTAGTGTCATTTTTACAGTGCGCCGTTAGTGTCTTGAGTGGTGCGCCACTATTATGAATATTAGGATTTTTTTTCTTTTCTGATATTTTCACAGGTTACAAAATATATAATTGGACAGAATTTAGACAACACCACACAGCAACAACAGATTCATCGAATACAATAGAAGATTAGTCTCCGAATACAAATCATCATATTAGTCTCCGAATTCAAAAGACCGAACAAAGATAGAACATTACAAGTCTCGAGACCACGAGTAGCGAGTTTGTCTTCACATTACAAGTCGATATCGATCATCTAAACTACCATCACATAGAAGAGAGCTGTGGTCATCACGATGAGCATAATCCCGATGAAACTGGTCTTCATCCGGTTCCTCCAACGCTCCCTCCTCTCTTCCGCTAGATAGCGCGCGTATCTAGATTCCGCCTCCGCCCTAGTGATGTATCCTTTGTAACTGTTATCGTTGAAATGGTGAACCTGTCTCCAACACTCCTCCCAGTCGTCGTAGACTCCGGGAACCTTACCCTTGTACATGACATAAGACGGCATCTCTATGCACTAGCCAAACAAAACGTTAGTAGCAATTCACAGACAATACATAAGCAATATATAAGTATGCAACAAAAGGATCGGAAGAGAAAAGCAAGACATCAATAGCATCGATTACATCTAAGTTGAACGACTGTCCAAACCAAAGAGACATACAAGTTCATTAAAGTTTAATTACAACATGAGCCAATCGATGTTTCAGAACTACACATAGCATCACTACTTTGGACTCAACTCAAGGGACCGGAGCGTGGATGAAGCCGCCGTCTCTCGTGATGGTCATGAAATCGCGGGCGTTGTCAGCCTGCATTTGTAGCGTTGTGTCTATCTCACTGTTGGACAATTGATTTCTGAGGTTAAACTGCCCCGAGGTACGAAGGACATCTTGATGGATGATTTTCGCAAACTCCGACTGGATGCGAAAGAATTCTTGTCTGATGTCCGCGTCCTGGATTGCAGACAAGTTCTCGACCCAATCTTTGAGATTATTTGGTAGCAGAAGGTGATTATGGTCCCGTACGATCGCCCGCATGTGATGGAGGGCGTAGTAGGCATCCTTCTGACCGCCAGGCGGCTGCTTGACGCAGCAGAATGTCGTATTGTGGGCGAACATGTCCTTGCCGTACTTATGAACTGCCCTGGTGAAGGTGCCTCCAGATTTGGCGTAGCCGGGGAGAACATCATCAAGAACTTTCTTGACATTTGTGTAGTCTTTCTTCGACTGACGGTCCGAGTCGAAATACGTGGCCATGGAATATTTCGGGCTTAAGAGGATGAGTGTGCAATGTGTGTCACTGCACAAAACACGGAATGTTAAAAAAACCGATCGAAATCTAAGAAATCATATGTTACGGGGCGGTTGAGGGGACGACTTACTCGGGAAAGTAAGGCACGAGGAAGTTATCCTTATTTGGGTTTGCCAGAATGACGCCTTCGAGGTAAGAACTCGCGACTTGCCGGTCCCCAGCGCTGCCCAAGATCTTGGCACGCATGTAGAAGGGGTCGACTATCACGATGTCCGGGGTCTTGTCTCTAATGATCCGCATCTCCATACTCAGCGAAAATAGCCGAACGAAGGTGTAGTGCAGCGGATGAAGGTTAAACATAGCGAAGATGTCATTAAACCGCAGGACGATCGTACCCCCGACGGAGTTATCCACAAAGCCCTTGCCCTCTGGCACCTTGGCCACGAAAACCAGTATGCGACGTCATTCTCTCTGAGATGCCGCTTCTCCAAAGAAAGAACATTGTCATGGAGACTCCGCATAGCACCGGTTGCAGCATTGAGCATATTAGGTGGTAGCATCGGCCTACCCGCCACATGCACCCTCCTTGAGATATCCTTAGGTGAAGGTGGCCCGTCTTGAGCACGGATCGTACTCGGTGCCGGCTGGCTCGCACCCTTGTTGCTCTTTCTTTTCCGTCCCTTCTTCTTCTGCTGTAATGGGACCGAGTTCTGCTCACAGACCGCCTTCTTGAGTGTGTTGGGGCTGATAATATTTCGCACCTCGGCTATCTGAGGCTCGGTGAAGTCGGCAGCTGGAGGCGTCTCCTGAGAACTGAACGCCAGACGACGCCTATTGCAATTGGGTTTCTCCGCGGTACCAGCTAGATCGCAATCGTCTTTTGTAGGGTTGGGTTCTTGAGAAGGAGGCCCCAAGAATTCTTCATCGTACCCATGTTCGGCAAAGTACTTATCGACGTTGGTAAATGTACCATCGTCATTGTCGTCGTCGTCCCGATCCTGTGCCATATGCATGTTCGGATCCTATGCCATAGGGATGTCCGGCATGTCCGGTAGCGTTGCGGCGGTCTTGCCATGGCTTGGCGCCGGCACGACTGGCGGTGTTGTCTTTGGGGTGGTGTCCCCCGCCCCCAAACGAATCTGGCTCTTCGGCCAAAGCAGGGGCCAGCTTAGGCAGGCGCTGAGGGTCATCAGATCATCTTCGTCGGCCCCGGCGGGTCGAATCGGAGGGAACAACTCGTCGCAACCCAAACCAGTTGAACCCTATACACGGTGGGTGGCATCGGATTACCGTGGAACACGGGGTTTCCCGGTTGAACGATTTTTCCCTTGGCGACATCAACCAACTCGTCGTTCACGAAGTGTAGGAGAGTGCACGAAACGTCGGTGGCACCCTACGAAAACATCTAGGGTGTCAGGGATGCCCAGTCAAAGGCAAGGAGATGAAGTCCTCGGCCGAGAGGCTTAATTAGTTACCGTGATGATGGCGTCGAGCTCGGCTAATGTCGAGGCACCGCCAACAGCGGGTGTGCAATTGACGAAGGGGCCGCTTGCTGCCGAGGTGCCGGCCGACGTACACCCGGGTGCATTAAGCTCCAATGCCCGTGCCGACGTCGGAGACACCAATACCGCCGCCGCCGGAGACACCAATGGCGCCGCCGCCGGAGACACCAATGGCGCTGCCTGCGCATTGTGCGAGTTGTTGGCCGTGAAGTTGGGAATCAGGGGCGGCCCCTGTTGGCCGCCCGCAATCCACGTCGTCAGCCCATGAATCAAGGTAGGCATAATGCCGGTGAGCATCGATCCCAGTTGTTGTTGCACTTGCTCTTGGACAATCTTCGGAATCCGCGCCACTTGTGCCTTGAGTTCTTGAACCTCGCGCGTCTGGCTTTCCGAGCTGGTCTTTCTCTCCTTTCACCCACTAGCGTTATAGTATGACGACAATTTTGTGGACAAGCCTTTGCCGGCCACACGACCAGCTGACGACTGCTTAGTGAGATTGTCCTTGTTTTTCATTACGTTCAACGCCCTATTTAGAGTGCTGTCCCAAGGGGTGCTCTAAGACGACCCCACGATACTGCTTTCAGTCTCCTTCAGCTCAAGCGCCCTGGTCTTCGGATCCGTGGTAAGCTCCTTTGTTACTGGGTCCTTCTTGTACCGGGCCCTGACATAGTTCCTGGTCTGCTTGTCACGGTATTTCTCGAAGCGGGGTGGTAGGCCTTGCTCGGCACGCTCCGTGTCCTCCTTGTCCCATATAGGCTCCGCCACTCTATAACCGTCGGGACCGAGTTTGTGTTCCCCTAAGTTCAACTCCCACATTTCTTTGCCTCACTGACTTGATTCGGAGGTTGCGCTGCTCTCGCACTTGATCTTGAACTCCTTGTAGTCATCTTCGCTGATCGAAGGATTTTTCGCCTTGATCTTCTCATAACTATCACCTTTGTCAATCATTCTCTTCACCGTGCTTCTCCAAGTAGACAGGGCCTTGCTCATCCTCGTGAGGGAAGCACTGTTCACTTTATTCCCTGAGAGCCGTGTGTTTCAAATTCAGCGGGGAACTTGTATCGTTCGTGTAGCTCCGTGAAGAGGAGGTTGTGCATATTCCCTCGGTCCTTGTGCCTTAGGTTCTCGGTGTTGATCGAGACGGTGCTCCGGAGAATGCACCCAAGCTGAACCGAGTACCCCTTGACTATATGTTTGGGCTCCATTGGATGCCCTTCGGAGTCCACTTGAGTAAATTCCTCCTTGACGGTGCGGAGCGCATTCGGGCGCCGGTCCTTCCGTTGCCTCTTCGGTTGGCTGCCATCTGTGCGTGCGGTGCCATCATCAGTGGTGGCATCCTCGGCGGCACCATCAGTGGTGTCATCCCCGACGCCACTATGGGTTGTGTAGTCAGGATCGGTGTCTTCTGCGGCGTCCTCATAGCGGTGAGGTTGTTCCTCCATCTCCTGGGACAGCTCCCAGAATTGCTTGCCGCCCGAACCGCCGGCCTCATCGTTGTGGGCCATGTTTCGCTCTAAATAGGAAAAAAGTTTGGCCAAAAAGTTGGTTATTGTCGAGGAACAAGATCATGGTCTCATGCTTTAGGGTTTGTCGACACCGAGGCATCCTAAAAGCTAAGCTTTTATCATTTAGGGTTTGTCGACGCCGAGGCACTCTAAAAGCCTAAGCTTTCATCATTTAGGTTCTTATCGACACCGAGGCACCCTAAAAGCCAAGGTTTTATCATTTAGGGTTTGTCGACGCCGAGGCCGATGTATAACACAAGAGGCAGTTGATCCTACTTAATTAAGTACTAAGATACCCCGGCCCATGCATTAGTAGCAAGTACCCCATATGTCCGATTTTTATCAAAGTCATGCTAAAATTCACGGAAAATTTCAGCATGACCTTTGCTGAAAATAGGACATATGGAGTACCCGAATTTGCCGGAACGGAAGTTAATCGACATTCCGGCAAACTCAAGGGCCTCCTGGGGTACCTGCAAAATCATCACGACACGATGGTCAGAGACAAAACCCAACAAACTAGCACCACAATGTGCCTCTACTTTCATATGGTTGAAAAGGCCACAGACTATATGGATGAAAAGTTCAATATAGGGTATTCCCGTTATCAGTAATGACATCTCTTGCTAATCTAGTGAACATCTTCCATATAACGGATATCTTCAGTTTAGCTACTTTGCCTGATGCTAAGTACAATAGGCTAGGCTCACTCATTATCAAACTGCTTGCTTCTTTTCTGTCCCACTCTTTCCATAGCAAAATTAGCATAGGGTGAAGTCCTAAGTTGGCTTTACTTCTTGAACAGCCTTCTAGTTATTTGAGTACAAACGAGTAATTTATGGGAGTTGGCATAATCCTGGCCTCCTTAGATAATCTTGATGAAATCAAGAAGTACCTCCAAGCGTAGGGAGTATTAATTAGCAATATAACTGAAGAATAACCAAGAAAATTCAAACAGTGACAAGAAGGCATATTTTACAGAAGGACAAAATGATCTTTTATTCATCTAGTTTAGAAGATTCAGAACACAAGCATTTGGTTCATAGCTTTAGAGTGATTTCACCTAGCTACATAGGAAAGTAACGGACACGAGTATCTCAGCCTCACAAGAAACAGAGTATCTATTATAACTAATTAAGAGGTGACAGGAAGGGCTATCCAAGTGTGAGACGGTCAAGGAAAGGGTTCTAACACACATAAATAGATCAAGAACATGAGCAATTAAACAACAAAAAAGCGACATCAATCAATCAACCGCCTGTGCTATTTGTGATTGGCAGCTCAGGTATGTGTTACTGAAACCAACAATGATCAAGTCATTTATATGTAAAATAATACTACATAAAAAACTGCAACTTGGATCTTTAACTTCTATCTACTTGTCATCTAACCAGCAGTGGTATCAGGTTAACAGTGTGTTGTTTCAATATTAGCACTGAATGGTGGACTGGTGTTGGTGTTCCAAACTTCACATCTAGCAGATCGTGTCATCAAAAGAGATCATATATATGCAAGCAACGGGATCATATTTCATATGTATGCAACCAACATGAGCCAATTTAGCATATTGCAGATCATATACAAGTCTGCGTGCATCAGGGAAACATGAAACATGTTCTCTCTTGAGAAAAGATGTTTGACCTTAACATGGAACTGCATAGTTACTTGAGCAAAACTTATATGCAGCATACATCTTACTTGAGCAAAAATTTCATCAAAAATAGACTAAATTTCATCAAATGCAGGCAAGACGCTGTTGGAGCTGAAGCTGGCAAAAGAACGGGCACGCGCAATAGCAGCAAGGCCAACCAAAGCGCACAGGCACAAGCAGGAGAAGCACGGGCACAAGGGAGGGAGGAGCAGGAAGGAGGCAAGGGAGGAGAGAGGAGGGAGGGAGGAGAGAGGAGGGAGGAAGGAAGGGAGGAGGGAGGGAGGGAGGAGAGAGGAGGGAGGGAGGTAGGAGAGAGGAGGGAGGGAGGGAGGAAGGGAGGAGAGAGGAGAGAGGAGGGAGGGAGGGAGGAAGGGAGGAGAGAGGAGAGAGGAGGGAGGGGGGGAGGAAGGGAGGAGAGAGGAGAGAGGAGGAAGGGAGGAGAGAGGAGAGGGGAGGGAGGAAGGAGGCCCGTACCTTGCAGCAACCAGGGAGGAGGAGAGGGAGGGAGGAGGTGACCAGGGTGGCGGCGATGGCGACCAGGGTGGCGGCGATGGCGAATAGGGTGGCGGCGATGGCGACCGGAGACGGGAGAGGAGGTGGATCTGGCGAGAGGGAGGGACGAAGGGGTCGGGGGAGTTAGTTAGCTAAAGATTTCTAATGGCGCACCCCCGAGCGGTGCGCCATTAGAATGTTTTTTTCACATTCTAATGGCGCACCGCTCGGGGGTGCGCCATTAGAATATTTTTTTCACATTCTAATGGCGCACCCCCGAGCGGTGCGCCATTAGAATGCTATTTTTTAATATATTTTTATAAGAACAGTAATAAATTTTTTATAAAAACAGTAATATTTTTTATGAATATGAAAAAATATCATCAAATTTGTTATTTGAAAATGAGGGTGCTCGGCGGCGGTGGAGCGGGGGAGGGTGCGGGGGGTGCTCGGCGACGGTGGGTCGTCGGTGGCGGTGGAGCGGGGGAGGGTGCGGGTGGTGCTCGGTGGCGG
This sequence comes from Hordeum marinum, assembly GCA_022496015.1. Lineage (NCBI taxonomy): Eukaryota > Viridiplantae > Streptophyta > Magnoliopsida > Poales > Poaceae > Hordeum > Hordeum marinum. The sequence continues at coordinate 128,644 of JAAAWK010001186.1, forward strand.
CGGAGCGGGCCGGGGAGGGTGCGGTGGGTCGTCGGCGGTGGTGGAGCTAGCGGGAGAGGGTGCGGGGGGTGCTCGGCGGCGGTGGAGCGGGCCGGGGAGGGTGCGGTGGGTCGTCTCGGCGGCGGCGGAGCTAGCGGGGGAGGGTGCGGCCGGGGGGATCGAGATTGAGATGGAGGGGGATAGCGATCGAGATGGAGGGGGATAGAGATCAAATTTGAAAAAATATTCATGTATTCAAAAAGTGCCCATGAAATTTAAAAATATTCATGATCGAGTTCAAAAAGTGCCCATGTAATACAATTGAGAAATGAAGACTACGATTTAAATACAATCGATCTTAGCTATCTATATGTTCACAATCTTCTTGCCCTTCTTTTTCGCAAACGGAGTTCTTCTTTGGAACGGACGTCCTTTAGGTAGGGTGGTCCTGCTTCTTCTTGTGGTGTATGCTGCTACTTCATCGTCGTCGTCATGTTCCATCTTCGGTTCGCCGTACTTGTCGAAGTCTTGCTCATTGGCGACTCCATCCATTCCGATGATCTTCCTTTTGCCTCTCCTCACGACAACACGACTAGGCTTTGACGGGTCGGTAATGAAGAAGCATTGGTCCACTTGGGAAGCCAGTACCCATGGCTCATTTTTCGCGGTGACGTTTGCGCCCGCGGTCTTGGATTTGGCTTCGGGTATAACCATGGTGGTGAAATACCGGTCTTCTTTTAGGACGCTCTTGGCCCATCTGACACGGAACATCGGGACCTTCTCTCCAGCGTAGCTCAGCTCCCAGATCTCCTCGATCCTTCCGTAGTATCTGTCCTTGTCGTTACCGGTGTAGGATTCCATCGTTACCCCGGAGTTCTGATAACCATCGCTCTTCATGTCCTTGTCCTCGGTGTAGAATGTGTAGCCGTTGATATCGTACGCCTCATAGGTCATCAGGTTGTGCTCGGCGCCCTGTGACAAGGCGAATATGAGTTGTTCTTCCGCGGAAGAATCCTCATGTAAAGGGTACGACAGAAGCTTCTGCTTGAACCAACGCGTGAAACATGAGTTGTGCTCTTTGATTATATCTCCGTCCGTCCTCTGTTGGCCTCGGTCATTGTACGTCTTCTCAATAAAGGTTTTGTGCTCTACCACCCAAGGATCGACCACGTCTATGTGTTGTAGCGCCACTAGGTTTGCTCTTTCAAAGTCGGCGGGTCGACCATTGAAGTCGACATGCATTTCGCGGCGCCCCTCACGGTGACCCCATCCAGCGAGCCTGCCGAGATGCCTGTTGACAGGCAGACCAATGGGGTTCTCGATGCCTAGATAATTCGTGCAGTAGGAGATGCACTCTTCGGTCAGAAAGCCCCTGGCTATGCTTCCCTCCGGACATGACATGTTGCGAACGTATCCTTTGATGACACCATTCATCCTTTCGAACGGCATCATGCTGTGCAGGAACGTCAGCCCGAGATGGATGATATCCTCCACGATATGGACCAGCAGATGCACCATAACGTCGAAGAATGCGGGTGGGAAGTACATCTCAAGCTCGCATAGTATCACCACGATCTCTTCCTGTAGCCTTCTGAGTTGCCTAACGCCAACCGACTTCCGAGAGATGACGTCAAAAAAGTTGCATAGGCCAAATAGCATTTCACGGACGTGCGCGTCCATGATCCTACGGATTGCAACTGGAAGTATCTGCGTCATCAGCACGTGACAGTCGTGGGACTTCATCCCGCTGACCTTCTACTTTGTTGGGTCTAGGTATCTGCTTATCTTCCCCGCGTAACCGTAACGAAGTTTTACTCCTACGAGGCAGGTGAAAAACTGCTCGATCTCCTCCTGACTTAGAGTGAAGCACGCGGGAGGGTAGTCATTTCCAGTCTTCTTGGCCTTTTTGCCTTTGCGACGACTTTCTGTGTCCTGCTTCGCCTCATCATCATCATCATTAGCGTGAAGCTCCTCCCTGATGCCCATTGATTTCAAGTCTGCCCTTGCTTTCGGCCCATCTTTGGTCCTCTCTGGCATGTTAAGCAGGGTACCAAGCAGACTCTCGCACACGTTCTTCGTGATATGCATGACATCAAGGCTGTGAGGCACACGGTGGATCTTCCAGTACGACAAGTCCCAGAAAACAGACCTCGTTTTCCATACCTTCAGCAGCGGCTCTGGTGCCTTTCGCTTCTTTCCCGGCTCTCGCACTTTTTGCTTCTTTCCCGGCAGTGGGCAATCTTTCCAATTTTTCAACAGCTCGTCTATTTCCTCGCCGCACCTCGTACGTGAGCGTCTTCGGGGTTCGGTTTCACCATCGAACAGATCCTTGCGTTTTCTCCATGGGTCATCGTCGCGAAGCCACCTTCGATGTCCCATGAACACGGTTTTCGAAGACCCAGGATCTCTATCTAGCTGGCGATACGTTGTGTCACCCATGCACCTGACGCATCCAGAAAATCCGTGGACCACCTGCCCCGCGAGATATCCGTAACCGAGATAGTCGTGCACCGTCGTGAGCAGTGCGACTCTCATAGGGAAATATTCTTTCTCTGCGGCGTCCCACGTATTGGCTGGCGTTTTCCACAGCGTGTCTAGCTCCTCTTTCAGCAGCCCCAGATACAGGTTGATGTTGTTCCCTGGTTGTTTCGGCCCTTCAATTAGCATACTCATGTGAATGTACTTCCTCTTCATGCACAACCAGGGGGGAAGGTTGTACATCCACACAAACACAGGCCAGGTGCTATGTGTGCTTCTCTGGCTGCCAAACGGATTGACTCCATCGGTGCTCGCGCCCAGCACGATGTTCCTTGGATCGTTCCCAAATTCGGGGTCTTCGAAGTTCAACGCTTGCCACTGGCTCGCATCCTTAGGGTGACTCAACATCTTGTCTTTTTTATTTATCTCCGGATCATTTCCGTCATCTTCCCGCTTCTTCTCCTCCCTATCCGCTTGCCAACGCAGGAGCTTTGCTACCTTAGGGTCCGTGAAATACCGCTGCAGACGAGGAGTGATCGGAAAGTACCACACCACTTTTCGAGGAGCTTTCTTCCTCTTCTTGTATCGAGTGACGCCGCACACTGGACATATGGTAGACTCCGCGTGCTCGTCCCGATAAATGATGCAATTGTTCATGCACACATGGTATTTCACGTGCGGTAAGTCTAGAGGATACACGATTTTCTTCGCCTCCTCGAAATTGGTGGGGCACTTGTGCCCCTTGGGAAGACGTTCGTGCCAGAATGACATGTTCTCGTCGAAGCATGCGTCGTCATTTTGTGTTTTACCTTCATCTCCAAAGCCATGAGTGTTACTTTCAGGCGGGTATCCTGGGTCCCTGCATCCTTCATACAATGGAGTAACGGCGTCTATCTCCAGTTGATCCAGCTTGGCTTTCTCTCGGGCGGCAGCTCTTGCGTTATCCGTCTGCTTGAGAAGCAGCTCTTGAATATGAGGGTCCTACACCCATCCTCCATCGTCGTTTGCTCCGGCATCTTCATCTTCATGATCATGCCCTTCGTCTTGATCTTCCTCATCATCATGTCCGGCATCTTCTACATGATGACTGCGTACAGCATCACCGTCGTGATCATGTTCTGGAGATTCTTCGTCTTCTCGCCCGCCCTCACCGCGGTGGTTGTCTTGCTGCCCTTCCACATTTCTTGCCCAGCCTCCATGGACGACTTCATAGTCATCTTCATCACCTTGCCATCGATAGCCATCCATGAAACCACGCAAGAGCAGGTGGTCCCGCACCTCCCCGGAACCCGGGTCCGCAATAAGGCTCTTCAGCTTGCATCTTCGACACGGACATCTTATCTCCGTCTCGTTCTTTTGAAGCATCTCGGCCTTCGCGGAGCCCAAAAACCTATTCACGATGCCTTCGGTCGTCGTGCGGACCATGGTCGCCTGCGGGGTAGAGCAAAACGATATTTTAGAACCAAGAAAATTTTTGGCATGACTTTCCCTAAAAATAGGACCAAAAATAATGCATAGTGCCAAAATTCTCGCCGAAACGGAAATGAATCAACATTCCGGCAAAATATTGGCAACTGTCGCATTTCAAATACCGGTACCTGCAAACACAAACATATATGCAACACCACAAACATATGCAACACCACAAACATACATAGATCTAGCAAGGCCATAAAAAGTGCATGTGCACGTTGTTGGAGCGAGCTAGGGAGAAAAAAAGTAGATCTACAACATAAAGATAGCTTTCACCTTACTTACCTATCAAAAAAAGGTAATTTAACCACTTAATTTTGATGAATCTATGGTGCAAATGAGGTGAGGAGGAGGAGGCATCCGACACAAGCTTGGAGGAGGAGGTGGAGAGAATGAAGTGGGGAAAGTGAGTGTGTAGGTGTGGCTGTCCAAAATATCTACCTGGCCCCAGGTTACTAATGGCGCACCACCTACAAATGCGCCATTAGTAACCCTGGTTACTAATGGCGCACCAGCTGGAGGTGCGCTATTAGAATTTTTGCAAAAAAAATATGTTACTAATGGCGCACCACCTACAAATGCGCCATTAGTAACCCTGGTTACTAATGGCGCACCAGCTGGAGGTGCGCCATTAGAATTTTTGCAAACAAAAAAAATTGTTACTAATGGCGCACCGTGGGTCTGGTGCGCCATTAGTGTCTACCACACTAATGGCGCACCGACTCATGGTGCGCCATTACTATATAGTAGTGGCGCACCACATGTCTGGTGCGCCATTAGTGGCCATATCATCTATAGCCCTTTTCCTAGTAGTGGAGTGACAAGGGAGGCGACGGCGATGGGACAGTGACGAGGAGGGGGATGACGACGGCGGGGGCGGCAACAGGGAGGCGATGGGGATGGCAACGGGGACGGGGACGGCGACGGCAGGCTTGGGGCGACAAGCCACCATGGGGACGAGTACGGCGGGCTCGGCGAAGTGGCAATGAAAACTGTGAAATTTCCTAAGTGATTCTTATATAGAAGAAGCATTGGTCCCGGTTGGTGGCACCAACCAGGACCAATGCCCAACTTTAGTCCCGGTTGGTGCCACCAACCGGGACCAAAGCCCTATTTTCAGCAGCCCAAAGTGCGGGAAACAGGGACCTTTGGTCCCGGTTCGTGGCACCAACCGGGACCAATGCAGACTGTCCCGGTTGGTGCACCAACCGGGACCAAATCCCTGTTTTCAGTAACCCAAAGGGCGGAAAATGGGGACCTTCGGTCCCGGTTGGTGGCACCAACCGGGACGAAAGGGGGGCATTGGTCCCGGTTGGTGCCACCAACCGGGACCACTGATCCCTTTTCATCGGCCGACGGGGAAGCAACAAATGTTTAGTCCCACCTCGCTAGTCGAGGGGAGACAACACCTGTTTATAAGCCCCGATGTGCTTGACCTGTCAAGCTCCTCTCATAGTGAAAATAGATGCCCTTATACACGAAATTTGACCTAAATTCAAAATGCTAGTTAGGTGCCTAACTAGCACCTTGAATTTAGGTTGAATTTCAGTGTAAGCGCATCTATTTTCACTTTTGTTATTTTTTATGTTATTTCTTTGCTATTTTTCCTGCTATTTAATATTACTTTGTTTTAACATTATATCCAATTTGGTAATTTTTTGGTTTTATATAATTTTAGTTTCAAAAATACCAGAGGTTTATAATTTTAGTTATTGATTTTTTGAGGTAAATGACCCTAAAATGGAAAAGCACTACAAATGAACTCTGTAAAGGTTGAAAATTGGCATGGTATCATCATTTCATCCACATAGCATGTGCTAAAAAGTTGAAAGGGTTACGACAAAAGCTGGGTGCACTTCGTGTACAAAACGAACAATCTCTTTCGAAGTATCAGGGTTTCAGACAGAAACTCGTTGGTTACAGAAGGCATTTCATTTTCTTGAACTTATTTGAACTCCACGCTTTTTGTCTGTTCTAAATGCACCATTCAAAGCCGCATCATCAATTTTTAACTCTTTGTGACTTCATTTGGTATTTTGCATGCAGTTATTGATTTTTTTGAGCTAAATGATCTTGAAATTGAAAAGCACTATGAATGAACTCTAAAAAGGTTGAATGTTGGCATGGTATCATCATTTCACCCACATAGCATCTACTAAAAAGTTGAGCGGGTTAAGGCAAAAGCTGGATGCACTTCGTGTACAAAACGGACAGTCTCTTTTGAAGTATTAGGGTTTCGGACGGAAACTCATGTGTTACAAAAGGCATTTCGTTTTCTTGAACTTATTTGAACACTAGGCTTTTTGTCTGTTCAAAATGCACCATTCAAAGCCACATCATCAATTTTCAACCCTTCCCAACATCATTTGTTATTTTCCATGCAGTTATTGATTTTTTGAACTAAATGTCCCCGAAATTGAAAAGCACTACAAATGAACTCTGAAAAGGTTGAAAGTTGGCATGGTATCAGCATGTGCTAAAAAGTTGAGAGGGTTACGGCAAAAGCTGGATGCACTTCGTGTACAAAAATGGACAGTCTCTTTCGAAGTATCAGGGTTCCAGACGGAAACTCATCGGTTACAAAAGACATTTCATTTTCATGAACTTAGTTGAACTCCAAATTTTTTGTGTGTTCAAAATTATGCAGGCCCTTAATATAGTCGGAGGTGCGTCGGTCACCGTACATCCATTACCGGTTCATCTACGTGTGTTACATAATAATGTGTATTAAAAACCATTACTACATATCATGAATACAGAAGTGACCAAATTAATAAAAAATCATGATCACATTAAAGCCAAAGTACAATAATGACCAAAATAAATACGTACAATTCATACATAGTTGTCATTATTGAACAACATATAGCTATCTAGAGCATGTAATTAAAACATATATTGAAACTACGTACAAAATTAAATGCAACAACAAATACAATCATAACCGCTACTAAGGTACCAATTGATCCAACGGCATAATGATACAGCCTCAGTATGAATGGCATATTTTCTAATCTTTCTAAGCTTCAAGCGCATTGCATCCATCTTGGTCTTGTGATCGTCGATGATATCGGCAAGATGCAACTCCAATCCATTTTGTCATCTTCAGTTATTTTCAATTTTTCTTTCAAATGATCAATATCTTTTTCAACTTTTGTTAACTTCTCGAGCAGAATTGCATAGCCGGTTGGAATTTCTGGTTCAACTACTTCCTATAGATAAAAACATCTACGTCAAGTTGGTGGCATAATTAATTGTCATAGACTTTAGATATGTGAAATAGTTATATAAAAGATAATATACCACATCTGAATCATAGACTAGATGAGGGCCGACGTGGGCGGATACCATAACCATGGCACTATATAATAACAAACAATAATAAAAGTAAGAAAATCATACGAGTAAGTATATTTTCTTTTAGCAAGAAGATAAGATCAAGAGGCTCACCACGCCCGGGCGATCGACGGCGGTTTCAGGACGGGGACGGGACAGGACGGACCGCCAAACCTAGACAAATCTTGACGAAAATGGAGTTTGGACAAGGAGCTTCGAGAGGAGAAAGCTTAAGTTTGGCTTCGGCGTTTCATCAAACACCTCATGTGCATAGGAGGTGAGCTAGAGCACCACAAAGCTGTCCCCTCGCCTACCTGAAAAATAGAGCAATGTGGAGTGCTCTGCTCGCTGGCGAGAGGGGTATATATAGGCATCTCACTGGTCCCGGTTCGTGGCTGGAACCGGGACTAAAGGTCCTGCTTTGGTCCCGTATCCAGCCACGAACCGGGACCAATGGTTGTGGGCCAGGAGCGAGGCACATTGGTCCCGGTTCGTGTCTGGAACCGGGACCAAAGGTTCCAGACGAACTAGGACAATTGCCCCACGTGGCCCGCCCGGCCCCCTGGCCTCACGAACCAGACTGTTGCCCCCATTGGTCCCGGTTCGTGACTGAACCGTGACTAATGTGCTGGCCCGGCCCAAACCAATGCCCTATTTCTACTAGTGTTTGTTGTTTGTAGGGAATGGTTTCGAGTGGCCTATGTTTTTCCGGAATGTTGATTCATTTCCGTTCCGGCAAATTTCAAGCGCTCTATTTGTCCAGTTTGTAGCAAAGGTCATGCCGAAATTTTCTTTGAATTTCGGCATGACTTGTGCTACAAACTATGACATATCGAGTGTCCGGGATTTGCCGCTACGGGAATGAATCAACATTCCTGCAAAACATTGGTCATTTTTTATGTCATTATTCATTTTATTAGTTCTAGAGTTAATTGACAAGATTTAATCGTAGGAAGCATGGCTAGCAACGATGAAGGACAGAGTTCTAGTGATTGCAACGTCTACGCAGTGGCAGACACCTGTTTGAACCTTCTCGATGAGCAATGGTTGTTGCAGGGCCCACCTGTCACATCCGAGACTAAGACTGAAATCGAGACAGGCACTGAGACTGGCGAAGCCGGTATAGAACCGAAACCAAAGAGGCAACGACGCCCAAACCAGCTCATCTCTACTAGACTGGTGGTCACGGAGGTGGACGACGACAATTTTGAGCCAAAAAAGCATGCAGAAACGCGCGCGTGCTACAACGATCAAATAGGCTGCATCCTACGGGCAACCGCCACCATCAACAATGCGAAACTAAGGAAGATACCAGATATGAAGCAGACCCTCCTAATGAAGCTGCACCAGGTGTTCTTGTTCTCGGGCTGGGATGAAAGCAAATATAAAAATCCAGATAAAGACCCGACAATGATGAAGATAAACAGACGCGCCATGGGCAAGTTTAACGGTGCGTTGTCCGCTGGAAAGTAAGGGTGAACGCAAGGATCATCAACAAAAAGGAACCCTACTCCGGGATTGTAAAGGATAATCCGACAATTACGGAAGAGCAGTTTGCAATATTCAAGGCGGTTTGCGTTGCCGAAGCTGCCAAAGAAAAGTCGGAGTACATGAAGGGGCTTCAACAGAGGAACATGGGGTGCCACCACCTTGAAAGCTATGGTTACGCGGGGAAGAGGTCCATATGGGCCAAGGAGGACACGTAACGCGAAAGTTTGGGCATCCTATACCCCTTGGCGGAGTTCACCGTCCCGTAGGAGCGTGACGTCCTTAGGGCCCGGTACCATTGTGACCCAGTCAAGAAGGTTTTCGAGACGGACGCGGTCACGACGAAGTTCATGAGACTACTAGTAATTTTTAATTTACCCCCAAATTTTAGCTTTTGATCAATCCGACTGCACATTTAGTCATATTTATGAACGATCCTTATTCCTTTTCCAGAGAGAGCCTCACATGATCGCAGCCGAAAGCGACTCGCCGTTTGAGGCATTGGCGAGGCCTAAGTGGGACACCCCATTCAATCGGGCCTTGAACATATTCAAAGGACTCCCGGTGGACAGTCGGCCATCGTATGGATGCGTGCACGGCGTCAGAGACGGCGTCTCGTGGAAGAACTACTACCGTGAGACCACAGAGGAGAGAAAGGAAAGGCAGAGGTTAAATGAAGAAAACATCAAAAAGAAGGTTGCGATTGCGGTCGTAGCAGCGGTAGCTGTCGCAAAATAGGAGATTGCAGCTTCCTATGGTGTCTTGGTTCCGGATGTCGTCAGTTGGGGCAGGCAAAATCCAAATAAAGATGCAATGGACTTTCCCCTTTCCAATTTCTTCGGGAGAAGCTCGACTAGCGTTGCACCAGCACTTGCTCCTACACCATCTCCTGCACCGGCTCCCGCACCTGCTCCTACACCAGCTCCTGCACCGGCTCCCGCACCTGCTCCTACAACAGCTCCTGCACCTGCTCCCGCACCTGCTCATAGCAGCCCGTACTCTGTCTCAGACGTGCTCGGCGGTGCTTCATCTTTGGCTGAGCTCGACGACCTCACGGTACCTGTCACACCGGCCCTCTTCAATAAATGTGTAATCTCTAGTTTTTGTTGCCTTTTGGATGTCTCACGTCGCAGACATGTCTTTGCAGGCCGACGTAACCCCGTGCACCATATTGTACACCATCAGCGGCAAGAAGGTGGACGTGGGGAAGGCGACAATAGTGAAGCCGAAGGAACAATTGTTCCACAACCAGCTGATCCCCCCTAACGTCTTCAAGGTTTCCGTGGCCAGTGTCAAACTGGGCCATGAGAATTTGGCTCGTCCGTTACTAGGGGGAGACGACGATGAGACCCCATGGCTTGGCGATTGCAAGAGGTGGGTCCTGTTGTGGCCAAAGAGTCTGCATTGTCTGGAGGCGACCGGGAACACACCCACGACCACGCGGCCTCAGCAAGGTATGAACATCAACACCCCACCTACCCAATTAGCGTCGCCTGTCGTGCCGGGTGATAGCGTACGGGGTGAGGAAGAGGCTCCATTAGTCGCTAATGACGTCGCCGTAGCCGAAGACGCAATGCATGATATCGATGCCATCGATGAGGATGACGATGACACTCTACAGTATCTCAGTACTGGCGCCTATGATGATGGAGGATTGATGGCTCAGCGTCATGAGTCGGTGCCTGAATTGCCGCCTTCGGAGGGTGAATGTATTACAGACGACCTTCTAGTAACAAAGAAGCATATGAAGAGAGCGAGGAAAGGCAACAAAGTCACTTCTATGATCCAGCCGCCTCCGCAGCCTCGGGTTCAAGACCATATACCTGTCATGGGTGCGGCGAAATACCATATCACCGGTGAACCAATCCTACCTAAGGCAGCGGTAGAGGCCATATACAACGATCTCAAGAGACTTCATGACGATGTCCTGCGAAGAGAGAAAAGCCTGATCGCCTCGCAAAATGCAGGATACCCGTTCTACGTGGTTAACGTGCCGCAGCAAAGGTTGTCCGTCGACACATTCCCCGCGGAAAAGTTCTTTCTTCGATTCGATTAGATCTTCGACATGTTTCACTTGAAAAAGATGGATTTTAGGTTTTTCCACCTTTTTACCTTGTACATGAACTACGTCATCAGGATTGAGCAGATACCTTATATCTGTGTCGCTGACCCGTACTTCATGGACGAGAGCTTCTTGGCAGTCTGCAAAAAGCACCGTGAATATGCGAGTAACTACATCGCCGAATTCATGGTCGGCAATAAGGAGAAGGAGACGATTCTCGTGCCTTATCATCCCATGTAAGTCATCCGCGCGGATATCCTTCCTTCGATTTCAATAATTTCATTTGCACCCATGGAGGCTAATTTGGGGTGTACTTATTTTGCGCAGCGACGGGCGTGCTGTCCTCATCATCCTTTAGCCCCGAGTCTCCCACACTCTTTACTTAGACTCGTTGAAGAACATGAAGAAAAAGGATTACACCCACATCAAGTCTGTTCTCGATAGTGCTACCTTTACGTATGGCGTACGGGGTGGAGATATCATGCTCAGGAAGACAAGGAACCACGCGCCCTCCTTCGGCTATAAGACTGACTTCTGCTGCATCTAGCAACCGAGTGGTACTATCAGTGATGGATTCTATGTCCTCCACCACATGCATGATTTCAAATGGGATCAGCAGAACCTTCGCATGTCAAAGAACCCAGAAGATATCCCGGATCATCGACTCTGAGATGAGTTCTATCACATCCAGCGTGAAGTTGCCCAAATCATCATGAAGGAGGTCCTCGAAAAAACAAGGATGTTCTACGAAGAAGGGCAAATGTCACGGGAAGACATCCGAACACGCGTAGCCGCTCAGCGTCTCGACCTGAAGCCTTTCACTGCGCTCGGGGACTATCTCCCTGACTTACATGGATGGCACGACATTTTGGAGTGATTGACGATATATGACAATGTGTCCGTTTAGTCCATACTTTCTCTATGACGAAACTTTGAGTTATGCACGACGAAACTTTATTTGTGATGTAATTAAACCGTCCTCCTCAAGTAGCGAAGATCACTCTAGTTAGGGCATTTTGGGTACGATGAACTTTTTTATTTATGCTTATGATATGTTGCTTCTATTTTTTCCAAGTCTGTCGCTTTATGTTGCTCAACTATATATGTTGCATATCATCAACTCATGTGACGATACAGGTGCATAGATCATCGATGGCGAAGAAGTGCTACGCCAGGAGTATACGACGAGTGGCCGGATTGTTAGGTCCAGGTGTACGGTTTCCAGTTTCCGAACGACAACCAGTAGTTAGTTAGGTTCACGCTAGTGCGAGAGAGAGATACGAACCGACGCCTCAAAAAGTACTACATTATGTATGATGAGACATGTCATGTAACTTGTATAGCCATATGTGATTATGATGTGACGACATGATTTGTGTTGGATGATATGATGAGACTATTATGTGTATGATATGATGAGCATATTGCCTGTTTATGATATGATTAGAATAATGTATGAAACCTGTATAGAAGCATCACAAATCCGTAACAAAAAAACATATGAGAAAATATAGTAGTAGCGCTCTTTAGCGCTGGACAGGAAAACGCTACTCCTAAAAGACTTGGCGGTAGCGCTGGTATGAAAAGCGCTACTGCTAAGTAGGTATAACAGTAGCATGTGTCAAAACACGCTGCTGCTAAACGTTAGCTGTAATGCCGTATCAGTAGCGCGGGTACCCGTGCTACTGATACACCTAAAAACCACGCTACTGCTAGGCTTTTCTCTAGTAGTGTATCACACTTATGATGCATAATATTATATAGAGTAGGATATTGTTCCCTAAGAGTAGAATTGCCTAGCCACATATCGTTCGAGAATCTAATTTCTGAGTAGTCTCTAATAGCAACTAGCATATATGCACGTGCGTTTCAATAGGAGAGATAATTGACGTCTTTAGTGAAATATCCGGCAACACGTTCCAACAACATTCGACCTGCGTCCGTCCATGGCAGAGAGGTGCATACCGAGGTCTAGCAGAAATTCATATCGATAATACATTAAGAAGGATACTACACAAACAATACTTTTGTTATGACGATTTTGATCTTAAATACCCTAATTTTTAAGTTTTTCATACGGAGGGGTTATTTGTATGTTGAAGCAATGTTTGAAATTTACACCAAGTCTTCAGAAAAATCTCAATTAAAGGATTCTATTAAATACGTTTTAGGCCATCACTTCTTATACATACGCTTGAAGATTAATAAAAAAATATCCACGTCTGAGTGAAACAATCCTAGTTCGTTGCATGCAACTCAACGCTCACAAAACGCCTGTCGCCTTTCTGGTTTCGTTATTTCTGTTGCACATAACGATCGCACATTGCACAACAACACATATATGCGTGCCCCTTGCACGTACCTCGGTATTAATTTCTTTTCATTGTTGCATTGCATGCATATCATGCCCTTGATTTTTATACCAATTCCTTTTCGCTATTCTCTCCTTCATATTTTTAGAATCTTCTGTTTATTTATCCTCACGCCCTTTACTGTCTCCTTTCTTTATTACTACTATGGGGGTGTTTGGTTGCAAGGGACTAGACTTTTTTCAGTTCCACGGACTACTATGGGGGTGTTTGGTTGCCCGACTGCTCTTATGATGATGCAATGGTATCTATGCTTCCAGAACCGCAGTAACGGCGGAGGCGTCAAGGACACTACCCTAACCATTTTTTATATCCAATCAAATTCAACAAACACCCACAAACATCGTCAAGAATATGGTGGTCTGGACTCTTTGTTTCTTGTTTGCCACTTGCTTGCTCTTGGGATTACTTGTAGCAGTAGTTCAGTCAGTCGTCAACCATTGTCCATATATTATACCCAGTGACCAAGCATTATGTAAAAAATACTCCCTCCGTCTCAAAATAAATGACTTGACTTTATATTAACTTTGTATTAGAGTTAGTGTAAAGTTAAGTCATTTACTTTGAGACGAAGGGAGTAGTATTTAGTTTAGATGTCGCTAGAGAGAGATATCAGATAAGGAATCAAATTTGTGGATACGCTGAGTGGACCCGGCACGATGATGATGAAATGAAGTGGCGCCAGCAGATTGCGAAGTTTTGCAAATCGGAGAAAATAATGTAGGTACGTAAATGCATCCATCTGTAGTACACGCAAGACCTTATGTGAAAGTGAACCATATCGCCCAAAGAATTTATAATAATCTTGCTTGTTCACCTAAACACAACTACCAGGTTTACACATATTCTCATATTCGTCACAGATCACTGACTTTTATACCGTTGAACTGGTCACTGTTTTCGTTACTTCCACGCAATATCCACGAATTCAGTAATATAAGTGCATGCAACTAAAACTGCATTGCAACATGAAGTAGAGCGCCTATCTCAAACAGCAAAATATCATATGCTCCCTTAAAAGAATACACTGTCACAAAACACACACACACACACATCACCGTTGGCGGATCGCAATCTGTTTTGACAAGCCAAATCGCGATCCTTTATTTGGTCCCAATTTTAAAACTACGTAATAGGTTGACGTCTGAATGAAGCAAGCAATAATATTGCTAATATGTACTCCTTCCGTGTTTGAAAACACCGCAGATAAATTTTGTTTGAAGTTTGACCAAATTTATAGGAAAAAAATGTCAATATTTATAATATCAAACACTATCAGGATAAACTCCTATGCTGATGGCTCAGGCCATCGGCATAGCCTTGATTTCCGTCGGTATAGACCTATGCCGACGGCCTCCGACGGCGTAGCGCCGTCGGTACCATATACGTCGGCGTACCCCAGGTAACCGTTGGCATAGAAATTCCATCGGCGTACATGCTATGCCGACGGTGTCCGTACAGCGATACCGACGGCTCAGGCCGTCGGCATAGTTCCATGCCAAACGGCATCCGGTGGCACCGCCATCAAGAGCGTTCCAATCAGGGACGGCCACGTGGTGTACCTATGCCGACGGCTAAGCTGTCGGCATAGGGTGAAACTACACCAACGGCACGGCCGTCGGCATAGCCTGCCACGCGGCGGCCGTAGGTAGTCCCTGGGGCGTACCTACGCCGACAGCTAAGCTGTCGGCATAGGGTGAAACTACGCCGACGGCTCGGCCGACGGCATAGCCTGCCAGGCAGCGGTCGCTGGTAGTCCCTAGGGCGTACCTACGCCGATGGCTAAGCTGTCGGCATATGACGAAACTACACCGACGGCACGGCCGTCGGCATAGCCTGCTACGTGGCGGCCACTGGTAACTCGAACGCCCTCTATGCCGATGGCTTAGCCGTCGGCGTGGTTTTGTCCTGTTTCATACAAATTCATTATATGTTTCATACAAATTCATTTCAATTCAAATAGCAGTGTATATACAATTAGAAATACATGCACAACAGCACCATCAAGAGCATCATTATATGTTCTCACAACCAACACCACCATCACATCGTAACAACCAACACCACCACCATCACATCCTCACAACCAACAACATAAGCATATCAGAAACATAAGTAGCGTAAAAGGATAGAAGTCATCTAAAGAGCACCAGTCATCCACATGCTTAAGCGCTAGTACGTCCACCTCCAAGGTCGTCAACGCCAAGTCCGTCAAAGCCCAGGTCTTCACTGCTAGCGGCAGCACTACCGCTAATACCTCCAGTGCTACCGCCACGGTGGATTGGAGTAACCAGGCTCCGTGACTCGGGAGTGATGCGAAGACCGGCACCACCACCAACGAATGATCCATCGGTTCCCTGGATGTTTGAAAAGACATGTTGAGTGAATGTTATTGTGTTGAATAAACAGTAAGCGGTGGTTGAATACTTTGAGGATGTACTAACCACCGTTGTCCCCTATTGTTGTGCTAGAAATTCCTCCAAGGTAAGCAGCACTGGTTGTGGTCCTGCAGGTGGTGGTGCTTCCATTTCAGGAATCGTGCCGTTCCTAATGCTCTGAAACTAACCGTCATCATGCGAGTGCTGTGGTCCTAGACGGCTGCAACTCTCGCGCTCCACGCCATGGTCTCCTGGCGTGTATACTCCATGTAGGCCTACAATATGACGTGATGGAACTCATTAAACATCTCAATGAGGAAAATAAAGTGACCAATGAAGATAAGAGGGAAAAATACTTACAAAGTGTCGCTCGGCTAGGAGGGACTGTGACTGGGTAGTGGTCGTGGGCGTGCGCTGTCTCGGGCTCGGGTCGATAGCTCGGAGCTGTGTGAACGAGATAGAAGGAGTGACCACATCATCTAGAACCGGCTGCCGACCATGAGCCTTTGGCCCCATGCCAACCACCATCCTTTCGTCCAAAGGCGCCTTGATGGGGTCAGGTGTCTCAGAATGTACCTTCAGATACGCCGCAAAGTAGTTCTTCTTCTTCTCCGCGGTGTTGCCGTAGTACTTGTCCTCGCCAGGCTTGGGCCTCCTCTGAGTATGGGCGATCTCCCACGCCTACATGTGTGAGAGCGGCCGCTTGAGTTTCTCCTCCTGCACCAACAAACACATATTAGTCATACATAAAAAAGTGACGGTAATTAGAAGAAGAAGATTGTTTAATGAGGTTAGTCATACCTAAAGTGTCTTGTCGAGAAAGTGGTTCGGGTTTCCCTGAGCATGTACTCCCTCATTCCCTCAGTTAGCCTTGTTTTTGCTGCTCATAGACGCCCAGGCTGCATCCTAACCACACCATAGATCCACCAATGCCGCACAAGACTCGTCTTTTCCATAACACCAACTTGGACACACCTACATAATAAAAGCATAATGGCATGTCTAACACGAAACGATGAAAATTACCACAAACTTCGGAATAAAAATCGTTAATACTTACCGCCAAGTACTAGTCCCTCTCCAAGGTAATGTCCCCCGTCTTCGCTTCTTCCTTGGTCATCTTCATGTTGGGGAACGTTGCATGGGAAACAAAAAATTTCCTATGCACACGCAAGATCTATCCATGGTGATGAGCATCTACGAGAGGCAGAGTGGATCTACATACCCTTGTAGATCGCTAAGCGGGAAGCGTTAAGAAACGCAGTTGATGTAGTCAAACGTCTTCACGATCAAATCGCCAAGCGTCCTGCTATCCCATCACGATTCGTCCCGCGATCCAATCGCGATCTGTCCCGCGGTCTCATCACGATCCGTCCCGCGATCCAATCACGAATCGTCTCGTGATCTTGATCACGGTCCTTCCAATCCACCACTGAACGCATGACACCTCCGCGTTCAGCACACGTACAGCTCGATGACGATCTTCGCCTTCTTGATCCAGCAAGAGGGAGCGAAGAGGTTGAAGAATTCTTCGACAGTGCGACGGCGTTGCAGCGATGGTGGTGGAGCTATTCCAACAGTGCTTTGCCTAAGCACCGCTGAAAACCGATCTAGAGGAGAAACTACGATCTAGAGGAGAGGTAGCACGTGGCTTTTTTTCTATGTCTCAAAACCCTCAAAACCTCTAGTATATATAGGAGGAGGGAGGGAGGAGCCTTGGAGCACAAGGGACCAGCCCTTTGCCTTGGCGCAAGGAGGAGAGGAGGAGTCCTCCTCCAATCCTAGTAGGATTAGGACTCCTCCTTCCCACTTGGAAACTCTTTCCACCTTGTGTTTTTTTCTTCCCAATCTAATCCATCTGCATGGTCCCTTAGAGGAGGCTTCGGCCAGCCCACCAAGGGCTGGTTTACCTCCTCCCAAAGCCCATGTAGCCTCTTGGGTCGAGACACCCCTCCCGATGGTCCCCGGTACCCCCCCCCCTCGGCACTCCCGGTACACTACCGATGAGCCCGAAACTTTGTCGGCGACCAAAACAGGACTTCCTATATATCAATCTTTACCTCCAGACCATTTCGGAGCTCCTAGTGACATCTGAGATCTCATCCGGGACTCCTAACAACCTTAGGTTACCACCATACATAACTCTATACTACTAAAACGTCACCAAACCTTAAGTGTGCAGACCCTGTGGGTTCGAGAACTATGTAGACATGACCGAGGCACTTCTACGGTCAATAACCAATAGCGGGACCTGGATGCCCATATTGGTTCCTACATATTCTACGAAGATCTTTATCGGTTGAACCTCTATGTCAAGGATTCAGTTAATCTTGTATGCTATTCCCTTTGCTCTTCGGTATTTTACTTGCCCGAGATTCGATCGTCAGCATCTCCATACCTAGTTCAATCTCGTTATCGGCAAGTCTCTTTACTCATTCCGTAATACAAGATCCCGTGGCTAACACTTAGTCACATTGCTTGCAAGGCTTATTGTGATGTTGTATTATCGAGCGGGCCCTGAGAGACCTCTCCGTCACACGGAGTAACAAATCCTAGTCTTGATCCATGCCAACCCAACAGACACCCTCGGAGATACCTGTAGAGCACCTTTATAGTCACTCAGTTACGTTTGCGACGTTTGATACACACAAGGTACTCCTCTGATGTCAGTGAGTTGCATGACCTCATGGTCATAGGAACAGATACTTGACATGCAGAAAAATGTAGCAATAAACTGAAACAATCATATGCTATGTTTATAGTTTGGGTTTTGTCCATCACATCATTCTCCTAATGATGTGACCCCATTATCAAATGACATCTTATGCCCATGGCTAGGAAACCTTAACCATCTTTGACCAACGAGCTAGTCCATCAGAGGCATACTAGGGACATGGTGTTGTCTATGTATCCACACATGTATCTGAGTTTCCGATCCATACAATTCTAGCATGGATAATAAACGATTATCATGAACAAGGAAATATGGTAATAACTAATTTATTATTGCCTCTAGGGCATATTTCCAACAGTCTCCCACTTGCAATAGAGTCAATAATCTAGTTCACATCACCATGTGATTCACATTGTTATGAATCTAACACCCAATGAGTTCTGGGGCTCGATCATGCTTTGCATGTGAGAGAGGTCTTTTAGTAAACGGGTCTGCGACATTTAGATCCGTGTGCATTTGACAAATCTCTATGTCATACTGTAAATACTGCTACCACACTGTACTTGGAACCATTTCAAATGACTCCTCCACTATACGTATCCGGATTGCTACTAAGAGTCATCTGGATTGGCGTTAAAGCTTGCATCGACATAACTCTTTACGACAAACTCTTTATCACCTCCATAATCGAGAAACATCTCCTTAGTCCTTTGGTTACTAAGGATAACTTTGACTCCTGGATCACTCTTGTACCCCTTGATAGACTCATGGCAAGGCACACACTAGGTCCAGTACACAACATGGCATAATATAGAACCTATGGCTATATCATAGTGGACGACCTTCGTCCTTTCTCTTTCTTCTGCCATGGTCGAGCTTTGAATCTCACTCAACTTCACACCTTACAAATCAGGCAAGAACTCTTTCTTTGACTGATCCATTTTGAACTCATTCAAAATCTTGTCAAGGTATGTACTCATTGAAAGTCTCATCAGACGTCTTGATCTATCCCTATAGATCTCGATGCCCAACAATTAAGTAGCTTTATCTAGGTCTTCCTTGGAAAATTTCTTTTCAAACAACCCTTTATGCTTTCCAGAAATTCAACATCATTTTCGATTAACAATATGTCATCCACATATGCTTATCAGAAACTCTATAGTGCTTCCACTCACTTTATTGTAAATACAAGTTTCTCATAAACTTTGCATAGACTCAAAAACTTTGATCACCTCATGAAAGTGTATATTCCAACTCCGAGATGCTTGCTTCAGTCCATAGAAGGATCACTGAAGCTTACACACCTTTTAGTATCCTTAGGACTGACAAAACCTTCTGGTTGTATGTCATACAACCTTTCCTCAAGGAAGGAAATGATGTTTTGACATCCATCTGCCAGATTTCATAATTGAAAAAAGCAGCAACTGCTAACACAATTCTAACAGACTTTAGCATTGCTACGAGTGAGAAAGTCTCATCGTAGTCAACTCCTTGAGCTTGGCAAAAACTTCTTTGCGACAAGTTGAGCTTTATAAATGGTGACATTTATCGTCAGCGTCTGTCTTTATCTTAAAGGTCCATTTGTACTCAACGACCTACCGTCCAACGAGCAAGTCCACCAAATTCTATACTTGGTTTTCATACATGGATCATTTCTAGGATTTCCTGGCCTCTAACCATTTGTCGGAATTCGGGCCCATCATCGCTTCTCCATAGTTCGTAGATTCATCGTTGTCCAACAACATGACCTCTAACACAGGGTTGTCGTACCACTCAGGAGTAGTACGCGTCGTTGTCGACGTACGGGGTTCGATAGTAAATTGATCCGAAGCTTCGTGATCATCATCATTAACTTCCTCTTCAACTGACGTAGGCTTTACATAAACATATTTCTGTGCTGCGCTTCTCTATGGATGAAACAAAGGTTCAACAACCTCATCAAGTTCTATCTTCCTCCCACTCAATTCTTTCGACAGAAACTCTTTCTCAAGAAGGGACCCGTTTTAGCAACAATCACTTTGTGCTCGGATCTGAGATAGAAGGTATACCCAATTGTTCTTAGTGTATTTTATGAAGATGCATTTTTTTGGTTTGGGTTCGAGCTTATCAGACATAAGTGTCGCATTCCCAAACTCTAAGAAATGATAGCTTAGGTATCTGCCAAACCATATGGTCTCATCTCAACAAAATTAGATGGTGCCCCTTTTAAAGTGAATGTAGTTGTCTCTAATGCATAATCCCAAAAACGATAGTGGCAAAACGATAAGATACATCATAATTCGCACCATATCCAATAGAGTAGGACTACGACGTTCGGACACACCATCACACTATGGTGTTCCAGGTGGCATGATGTGTGAAACAACTTTCACATTGTCTTAAGTTGTATTCCAAACTCGTTACTCAAATATTCACCTCCACGATCATATCGTAGACAATTTATCTTCTCGTCACGATGATCTCAAACTTCACTCTGATTCTGCTTGAAATTTTCAAACGATTCAGACTTGTTTTTCATTAAGTAAATACACACTATATCTACTCAAATCATTAGTGAAGGTAAGAAAATAACGATATCCACCGCAAGCTACAACACTCATTGGACCATATACATCAACATGTATCATTTCCAATAAGTCACTTTCCCGTTCCATCAAGCCGGAAAACAGGGTTTTAGTCATCTTTCCCAAGAGGTAGGGTCCGCATGTCTCAACTGATTCAAAATCGAATGAGTCCAAAGATCCATCAGCATGGAGTTTCTTCATGCGCTTTACACCAATATGACATTTAGCGGCAGTATCACAAGTATGTGGTACTATCATTATTAACTTTGTATCTTCTGGCATTTATGTTATGAACATGTGTAGTACTACGATCAAGATTCAACAAACCATTCATTGGGTGCATGTCCATTGAAGGTCTTATTCATGTAAACAGAATAACCATTATTCTCTGACTTAAATGAATAGCCGTATTGCAATAAACACGATCTAATAACGTTCATGCTCAATGCAAACACCAAATAACATTTATTTAGGTTCATCACTAATCCCAAAGGTAGAGAGAGCGTTTTGATGTTGATCACCTTGGAAACATTTCCAACACACATCATCACCTCACCCTTAGCTAGTCTTCCTTTATTCTGTAGCTTCTATTTCGAGTTACTAACTTTTAGCAACCGAACAGGTATCCAATACCCAGGTGCTACTAGGAATACTAGCAAGGTACATATTAATAACACGTATATCAAATATACTTTTGTCGACGTTGCCAGCCTTCTTATCTACCAAGTATCTAGGGTTGTTCTGCTTCAGCGACCGCTCTCCTCATAATAGAAGCACTTAGTCTCGGGTTTGGGTTCAACTTTGGGTTGCTTTACTAGAGCAGCAAATGTCTTGCCATCCATGAAGTTTCCTCCTTGTCATTGCCTTCTCGAAACTGGTGGTTTTACTAACCATCAACACTTGATGCTCCTTCTTGATTTCTACCTTCACGGTGTCAAACATAGCGAATAGCTCAGGGATCATTATTTCCATCCCTGACATTTTATAGTTCATCACGAAGCTCTAGTAGCTTAGTGACAGTGACTTGGAAAACTATATCAATCACTTTATTATCTAGAAGATCAACTCCCACTCGATTCATGCGATTGTAGCACCCAGACAATCTAAGCACATGCTCAACGATTGAGCTATTCTCCTTCATCCTGTAGGCAAAGAATCTTGTTGGAGATCTCATATCTCACAACACGGGCACGAGCCTGAGATCCCAATTTCAGGTCTTAGAACATCTCATATGTTCCGTGATGTTCAAAACGTTTTGGAGCCTCAATTCTAAGCTGTAATGCATGACGCACTAAACTATCAATTAGTCATTAGAACGTGCCTGTCACATGTTCGCAACATCTACAGACGACGCTAGAGGGGGTGGTGCACCGAGCGGTGCATTGAGGACATACGACTTCTGTGCAGCAATGAGGACAATCCTCAGATCTCGGACCCAGTCCGCAACATTGCTACCATTATCTTTCAACTTACTTTTCTCTAGGAACGTATCAATAACACAAGGGAGCTACACCGCAAGCTATCTAGAACATAATTTGCAAAGACACTTTGACTATGAGTTCAATTAATCATATTACCTAAGAACTCCCACTTAAATTAACATCCCTCCGGTCATTCGAGTGATACATGATCCAAATTCACCAACTCAAGTCTGATCATCACGTGAGTTGAGGTGGTTTCAATGGTGAACATCATCATGTTGATCATATCTACTATATGACTCATGTTCGAACTTTCGGTCCCTTGTGTTCCGAGGCCATGTCTATACATGCTAGGCTCATCAAGTTTAACCCGAGTGTTTTGCATGTGCAACACTGGCTTGCACTCGTTGTATGTGAACATAGAGTCTATCACACCCGATCATCACGTGGTGTCTCGACACGACAAACTTTCACAACTGTGCACACTCGGGGAGAACAAAATTTATCTTGAAATTTAAGTGAGGGATCACCTTAAATGCTACCATTGTCCTAAACAATACAAGGTGCATAAAAGGATTAACATCACATGCAAATCATAAGTGACATGATATGGCCATGAACTTGTGCTTTTGATCTCCATCCTTAAAGCACCGGCATGATCTCCATTGTCACCAGCATGACACCATGATCTCCATTATCTTGATGTCCATCAACGTGTTGCCATTAGGGTTGTCGTTCCCACCATGCTTCGACTACTATTGCTACCGTTTAGCGATAAAGTAAAGCATTACATAGCGCTTAATGATTGACACGCAGGTCATACAATAATTAAAGACAACCCTATGGCTCTTGCCGGTTGTCGTACTCATCGACATGCAAGTTTTGATATTCTATACAATACATGATCATCTCATACATCACATATATCTCATCATGTAATTGGCCATATCACATCAGAACATACCCTGCAAAAACAAGTTAGACGTCCTCTAATTATTGTTGCATATTTTATGTGGCTGCTATGGGTATCTAGCAAGAACAATTCTCACCTATGCATAACCACAACGGTGATACATAAGTTGCTTTTCAATCTTCTCAAGGACCGCCTTTGTCGAATCCGATCCAACTAAAGAAGGAGAAACAGACACCCGCGAGCCATCTTTGTGCAACAAAGTTTCACGTCAGTCGATGGAACCGGTCTCTCATAAGCGTACGAGTAAGTTTAGTCCCGGCCGCTTCATCCACAATATCGCTGAACCAAAACACGACAATGGGAGGAAGCAATCTAAGCATCAACGCCCAGAAACTCCTTTGTGTTCTACTCGTGATCTCATCTACACATAGACCTAGCTCATGATGCCACTGTTGGGGAACGTTGCATGCGAAACAAAAACTTTCCTATGCACATGCAAGATCTATCCATGGTGATGAGCATCTATGAGAGGGAGAGTGGATCTACATACCCTTGTAGATCGCTAAGCGGGAAGCGTTAAGAAACACGGTTGATGTAGCCGAACGTCTTCGCGATCCAAATCGCCGAGCGTCCCGCGATCCCATTACAATCTGTCCCGCGATCCAATCACTATCCTTCCCGCGATCTCATTATAATCCATCCCGCGATCCAATCATGAATCGTCTCGCGATCTTGATCACGGTCCTTTCGATCTAGCACCGAATGGACGGCACCTCCGCGTTCAGCACACGTACAGCTCGATGATGATGTCCGCCTTCTTGATCAGGCAAGAGGGAGGGGAGAGGTAGGAGAGTTCTCCAACAGCGCGAGGGCATCGCGGCGATGGTGGTGGAGCTATTCCAGTGGTGCTTCGCCTAAGCACCGCTGAAAACCGATCTAGAGGAGAAACTACGATCTAGAGGAGAGGTAGCACGTGGCTGTTTTTTTGTGTCTCAAAACCCTCAAAACTTCTAGTACATATAGGAGGAGGGAGGGAGGAGCCTTGGCGCACCAGGGACCAGCCTTTTGCCTCGGAGCAAGGAGGAGAGGAGGAGTCATCCTACAATCGTAGTAGGATTAGGACTCCTCCTTCCCACTTGGAAACTCTTTCCACCTTGTGTTTTTTTCTTCCCAATCTAATCCAGACCCATGGGCCCTTAGAGGAGGCTTCGGCCAGACCACCAGGGGCTGGTTTACCTCCTCCCACAGCCCATGTAGCCTCTTGGGTCGAGACACCCCTCCCGATGGTCCTCGGTACCCTCCCCGCACTCCCGGTACACTACCGATGAGCCCAAAACATTTCCGGCGACCAAAACAGGACTTCCTATATATCAATGTTTACCTCCGAACCATTCCGTAGCTCCTCGTGACATCCGGGATCTCAACCGGGACCCTGAACAACCTTCGGTCACCACCATACATAACTCTATACTACCGAAACGTCACCGAACCTTAAGTGTGCAGACCCTGTGGGTTCGAGAACTATGTAGACATGACCAAGACACCTCTACGGTCAATAACACATAGCAGGACCTGGATGCCCATATTGGTTCCTACATATTTTACGAAGTTCTTTATAGGTTGAACCTCTATGTCAAGGATTTAGTTAATCCCGTATGCTATTCCCTTTGTTCTTCGGTATGTTACTTGCCCGAGATTCGATCGTCGGCATCTCCATACCTAGTTCAATCTTGTTATCGGCATGTCTCTTTACTCGTTCCATAATACAAGATCCCATGGCTAACACTTAGTCACATTGCTTGCAAGGCTTATTGTGATGTTATATTACCGAGTGGGCCCTGAGATACCTCTCCGTCACACAGAGTAACAAATCCTAGTCTTGATCCATGCAAACCCAACACACACCCTCGGAGATACCTCTAGACACTAGTAGAAAACAAACCTTTCGTCCCAAGCATTAGTCCCGGTCTAGTTATGAGCCGGTACTAAAGACGGTATTAGTCCCGGTTCGTGTCGGCTCCAATGGCTAGGAGTAGGGCAACCTTTAGTACCGGCTCGTGAGGAATCTTTAGTACCGGTTCATGTCACGAGCCGGTACTAAAGGGGCGTGGCAGGCTTTTGGTCAGACTTGGGTCCTGCGTGCACCTTTAGTACCGGTTGGTGACACCAAACGGTACTAAAGGGCAACCTTTAGTACCGGCTGGTGTCACCAGCCGGTACTAAAGACTTCCTACATATACGGTAATTTTTAGGTTTTATATAATTTTAGTTTCAAAAATACTAGAGGTTTATAAAAGCTTTTAGAGTTTCTTTTTGCTATTAGAGTTTTATAAAAGCTTTTTAGTTGATTATTTTTTGCTATTGAAGAATATTATAGTTCATAAAATAATATTAAATTGATTATTTTTAGTTCATTCTTTTTGCTCGATGCACTTCATGTACAAAACGGACAGTCTCTTTCGAAGTATTAGGGTTTCGGACGGAAACTCATCTGTTACAAAAGGCATTTCATTTTCTTGAACTTATTTGAACTCCAGGATTTTTGTGTGTTCAAAATGCACCATTCAAAGCCACATCATCAATTTTCAACACTTTCTTACTTCATTTGTTATTTTTCATGCAGTTATTGATTTCTTTGAGCTAAATGACCCTGAAATTGAAAAGCACTACAAATGAACTCTGAAAAGGTTGAAAGTTGGCATGGTATCATTATTTCACCCACATAGCATGTGCTAAAAAGTTGAGAGGGTTATGGCAAAAGATGGATGCACTTCGTGTACAAAACGGACAGTCTCTTTCGAAGTATCAGTGTTCCGGACGGAAACTCATCGGTTACAAAAGACATTTCATGTTCTTGAATTTATTTGAACTCCAGGTTTTTTGTGTGTTCAAAATGCACCATTCAAAGCCACATCATCAATTTTCAACCCCCTTCTGACTTCATTTGTTATTTTTCATGCAGTTATTGATTTTTTTCCAGCTAAATGACCCTGAAATTGAAAAGCAGTACAAATGAAATCTGAAAAGGTTGAAAGTTGGCATGGTATCATCATTTCACCCACATAGCATGTGCTAAAACATTGAGAGGGTTACGACAAAAGTTGGATGCACATCGTGTACAAAACGGACAGTCTCTTTCGAAGTATCAGGGTTCCGGACATAAACTCATCTGTTGCAAAAGGCATTTCATTTTCTTGAACTTATTTGAACTCCAAGCTTTTTGTGTGTTCAAAATGCACCATTCAAAGCCACATCATCAATTTTCAACCCTTTCTGACTTCATTTGTTATTTTTCATGCAGTTATTGATTTTTTTTGAGCGAAATGACTCTGAAATTGAAAACCACTACAAATGAACTCTGAAAAGGTTGAAAGTTGGCATGGTATCATCATTTCACCCACATAGCATGTGCTAAAAAGTTGAGAGGTTTACAAAAAGGATGGATGCACTGCCTGTTCAAAACGGACAGTCTCTTTCAAAGTATCAGGGTTTCAGACATAAACTCATCTGTTACAAAAGATATTTCATTTTCTTGAACTTCAGCTTCCCCCATTGCGGCATCACCGTATTAAGGGGGAGGGTATTTGTCGTCATCCTCTTCTTCTTTGTTGTCTTCCATAATAACCTCTCTTTCTTTGTGCTTGGTCAATAATAAGTTGAGATAGTTGTATGTTGTTTTATGAGTTGTATGTATGAACTATAATTATCTATTATTTGGAGTAATAACATTTGGTCACTGCTAGCTCTATTTTTGGTTGTAATGTGATGATGAAGTTGTATTAATTTGGTCACTTCGAGGTTGTGTAGTGAACATGAGCCCACAATGGATGTACGATGACCGACTAAGTCCAGTGTTTCTTAATGGCCTGCATGATTTTATTCGTGTGGCCGAGGAAAACATGAAGAATGGTTTAATGTGTTGTCCATGTCGTGACTATAAGAATGATAGGAATTACTCTACCTCAAAAACCCTTCACTACCACCTGCTGAAGTCCGGTTTCATGTCCGGCTATAGCTGTTGGACCAAGCACGGAGAAAGAGGGGTTATAATGGAAGACAATGTAGAAGAAGAGGATGATGACAACTATCCTTTCGCCGATACAACAATGGGGGAAGCTGAAGAAGAGGCATCAGCTGAGCCCGCTTATGATTTGGGTCGGGTCATTGTTGATGCAAAGAGAAACTGCGAAAATGATAAGGAGAGGTTAAAGATGAAACACATGTTAGAGGACCACCTGGGTTAGTTTAATATATCAGAAAAACTAGAGAAAAATTGGGACTCGATTTCACCGGGGTTTACCCGGTGAAGTTTTCTCAAATTCTCGAAATCCTAAAAGTAAAAAAAGTTATTTCAAAAAGAAGATTTTTTCCTACAAAATAAAAAAAAATTATCTCAAAATAAATAAATGATGTCATATTTGGATTCCTCACATTTTTCTGATAATAATGGATATATTATTTGTTGAATTTCGATTTATAGATTTAAAGATATTAATTATGCCATATGAATTGAATATATGGCAAAAAATGAATAAAATAATAATATTACTTATTTTATTTTCATAGAAATTCAATATATTTTTTTATTTTAATAATTGTTTGGAATTCAAAAAATTAAATAATGTGACATCAAGACCTAAGGGTTAATACGATTGATAGCTTACTATTGTCAAGAAAACAACAAGTGCAAACTTGGAAACAAAGGGTGATAGAACTCGTAAGTTAAGCGTGCTCGGGTTAGAGCAGTGAGAAGTTAGATGATTTGGAGTGAGGGTGATTAGAGAATTAAATTGTCAAATAATTCAAAAGCAGTGAAGAGGTGATTAGAGATTAAATTGTCAGATAATTCATAGATTTGAAAATCAGAAAAAAATTAAAAAATTCGAAAAACAAAAAAATATATTTTAAAAACCGGTTGGTAAAACTTAGTACCGGTTGGTATCACCAACCGGTACTAAAGTTCCTCCACCACCAGCCCACGCAGGCAGCCACGTGGTGGGCCTTTAGTACTAGTCCGTGGGCCAGCCGGTACTAAAGGTGTGGAGCTTTAGTCCCGACCCGTTAGTACCGGTTGGGGAACCGGTACTAAATGAACATCCCGACCGGGACTACTGATCGACATTCTACTAGTGACAGCACCTTTATAGTCACCCAGTTACGTTGCGACGTTTGATACACACAAGGTACTCCTCCGGTGTAAGTGAGTTGCATGACCTTATGGTCATAGGAACAGATACTTGACATGCAGAAAACTGTAGCAATAAACTGACATGATCATATGCTACGTTTATAGTTTGGGCCTTGTCCATCATATCATTCTCCTAATGATGTGATCCCGTTATCAAATGACATCTCATGCCATGTCAAGGAAACCTTAACCATCTTTGATCAACGAGCTAGTCCATCAGAGGCATACTAGGGACATGGTGTTGTCTATGTATCCACACATGTATCTGAGTTTCCGATCAATACAATTCTAGCATGAATAATAAATGATTATCATGAACAAGGAAATATGATAATAACTAATTTATTATTGGCTCTAGGGAATATTTCTCGCACTTCACACCAAGATAGTCATGATAGTATTGCGTGATGGCCACCAAGCGCACCTTTTACTACATCTGGCGGGCCTTCATCTTCGCTTGACACAGCACGATCTCGTCGGCAGTGGCCTTGTGCTCCTGAAGAACTTGACAGTATTTGTACAATCATTCATGAAACTAGAATGGAAGAAGCCATGAGTTAAATCATTCATGAAACCTGAATGGACATGTGCTTGTGAAGAGAACTCACCCACAAATTAGTGATCACGGCCTTAGCATGGGTCACATGCTCTGCGTGGGGGGCCGCTTCCCAATGCTCCCAGGTCTTGGCCAAAACCCAACTGTCCGGGTGCCTGACTGGATCCGGACGGTACAACCCCGGCCCATATTCCTTCAGCAAGACGGTGATGATGTCGTTGGGAACACAGGCCGCTTTAGGATGTACCCAGTTACTGCAAAAGATTTAAATAATGAAAATATTAGCATGTGACAAGAAAACGAATTAAATTATTAGTGAAATTATTAAGTGGAACTTACTCCATCCCCTTGGGCTCAATGAGCCACTTCTTCTCCTCGGTAGCGCGGATATGCTTTGGGAGCTTTGCGTTGGCACGCAGCCATCCCTTGTGTTTGCCAACCCCACCACCACCACCATCCCCGCCTACCTCTTCCTGCTCCTCGTTCCCCTCCCCAACCTCTGCCTCCTCCTCCTCACCCCCCTCCTAGCGAACCACCTCCTCCTCGTCGTCCTCCTCCTCCTCAGCAGAGGGTACCTCACTAGAGGAGGGCCTCAAAGACAACACCGCTAAGTCGGTGAGGGTGCACTCTTTCTGGCTGCGACCCCCTCTAGTGGCTCTCCCACCAACCCCTCGCCCTCTAGGGGCTCTCCTCCCGCCCCTCCTATTCTAGGGGCACCTCTCCCTCGCTCTTCCTGTGAGGAGTCATCCTCAAGTAGTCGGGGGGTAAGAGTACATGCTCGACCACTCCGACTAGCAATGCCGACAACCTTGCGTATGAAACCCGCGCCGTCGGGCTTCCCCATGCCCATGTTCCACGAACCTGCATTGAAAATAGAATAAACAATTAGTAAATTAATAATGAAGGAAAAAAGCATCATAATAAGGACTAATAAACACATTTAAAAATAAGCATAAAAAGGCATATTCCTAAACCATAGAAAAAAACACATGAAACGTACATCTGCTAGAACCCATACGAATCATCACTTTTGTAACCAATTTCTCGCTCGGTCTCATCATCATTGTTGTCTAACGGAGGTGGACACTCTTCCTCGTCATCAACGTCTTCGTTTAACTTTTCTAGCATAAGTATGTCATTTTCGTTAACAATGGTCTCACCATCATTCCGTGCATCGTCATCGTTTGGATCCACATCATCATCACCCAATGGTCTAGCGTCATCGTTTCTGACCACATCATCATCAGGTTTCCCTTGATAGAACACTCCCTCGTATGTCATGGGGTTACTGTTGTAGTAATCATCTTCTTTCGGGTCTGGTAGCTTAACATGTGGTGATACCTTGAACACAACTTCCCAACCCCGTAGGTACTCTTTCTCGCAGGGGTAAGGAAAATAATAAACTTGTGTAGCTTGGGTAGACGGTTGATGGCTTAACTTCGACCAAACCAATGGAAGGCGTCTGTCTCTACCCCTCCTGCGGATCGAACCATCGACATTTGAACACAGGTAGACTTAGGGTTTCGCACCCTTTGCAGAATGTAATCTCGTATATATTTTGTACCCTTTCGTAGTAGTCTACTGAATTTTGACAAGGGGTGTACACTCCGGTATTTATAGTTTTGGGATCAGGTCGGCTGTTCTGGTGCTCCTCTGTATGGAAGCGATACCCATTCACATCATACTTTTTACATGTCATGACGGCAGGGTCAAAACCCATGGAAACCCATCTCAATTCGTCATCCATAGATATCTTCAGATCTCGTCCCTACAAGTATAATTAAAATTGATTGGTGCATTAGTTTGGTTAACTAATAAATGTTGAACTACGTAGTTAATAGGGGAATGTGGAAAATTACTTTATCCATGAACCCCAAAACACAATTTTTATTTCCAGGGTTTCCATGATGGATAAGAGTAAGTGCCTCCACCTCAGTAGGAAGATTCATTCCCATCCATTCCTCTTGAAAGAAATGACTAAAAGAAGAAAAGCGGTGTTAGACTGGGACTAAGTGAACATAGAACATGATGATGTGCAAGACATAAAGGAATGGTGTAGTGGTATTACCTCATCCACACTTCCTCGACTTCCTTGATGTTGTGCAAGACATAGAGCATAAGGTCCTCCCACTCTTGTCGTGGCATGTTATAAGCTTTCGAGGCCCCAACCCTGCCACCTTGCCCGTTGAATAGATGGAGCTTGGGTTGATACTTGGGCTCTTCTATATTGTATCGAGGCACCTTATTATGCAGATGCGGAACGTGGACTGGATAGTACGATGTCCTGAGGTTTGATACATCCTCTAGGATAACTGCCTTAGCTATGGAAGCTTCAATCTTTGCTTTGTTTCCACAATTCTGTCAGAGATGCTTGTTCTGTCTCTCCGGGTCGTACTGCCAACGATTTTGCACAGCCCCCCCCCCAACAGTACCTCTTTCGCAAGGTGCAGGATGAGATGTGTCATCGGAGTAAAGAAGCCTGGCGAAAAGATCTTCTCTAGCTTGACTATCAATTCCAGTGCCCTCTTATGCAATTGTCCAATCACATCTTTACTTACTTCTTTAGCAAAGAGCATGCGGAAGAAATGGCTTAGTTCGGCAAGCACTCACCAGACATGCTTGGGGACATAGCCTCGAACCATCACTGGCATTATCCGCTCAATCCACACATGGTAGTCATGACTCTTGAGCCCGGTCACTTTTCCCGTTGAAAGATTCACTCCCTTACTTATATTCGATGCATAACAATCAGTGAACTTCAAAATGAGTTTCATTCAGATAAGTACTTCCTTCTTTTCTTGCAGTTTAAGGACAAAGTCAGCATCTGGCTTGAACCAGTTTCTTCGACCGCCTATGGGAGGCTTCATGTTTATACATGGTCTATCACAAATTATCTGTTGATTGGATCCAGCATTAAGGTTATCCTTTGTCTTATTAGGAATGTTGAGGATCGTGTGGAAAAGGGACTCTACGACATTCTTTTTGGTGTGCATCACATCGATGTTGCAAGGAAGTTTGAGGTCCTTGAAATAGGGAAGCTTCGAGAAGGGGGTAATGTGAGTCTAGTTGTGCATCTCACCATATCCCTCGAAGCGTTTGCCTTTGCCTTTGCCTTTGCCTTTACCTTTAGGCTTGAGAGCTTTTAGCTAAGCAAGAACATCTGCCCCCAAAAATGTTGGAATCTTGGTTACTTCATGGACAACCCGGCCTTTCGTGAACTTCTTCTTGTCTTCCCTGTCTGGATGGTCTAGAGGGAGGAACTGTCAATGCAGGTCAAAGGCTGAATACTTGCCACCCTTCTGTAGGCAAATAAAACGCAGAGCCTGCATGCACACTGGGCATGGCATCTTCCCACTTGTAAACCATCCACAGAATAGAGCATAGACGGAAAAGTCATGCATGCAATACATCAACCAAACTTTCATCAAGAAATTTTTCTACAGATGTCGGACGTATGTTAACCTTGGGAAGTACCAAGAATGGTGCAAATCATCCACTAGCGGCTGCATAAACACTACCAAATTCTTCCCCGGGTATTCAAGCCCTGGAATGATCAGCGACAAGAACATGGTGTTGCGTTGCATTAGAACACATGGAGGGAGATTGAGCGGAATAACAAACACAGGCCAGCAACTGTATGGATTGGTCGACATACCATATGGATTGACCCCATCACCTGTTATTGCAACTCTGACATTCCCAGCCTCGGCTGCTTCCTCGAGATATTCTTCATCGAACGACTTCCATGCTTCGCCTTTTGATGGATGTATGATTTTATTTGGGTGATACGTTTTACCTTCCTTATGCCACATCATCATTTTGGCAGACTCCTCCATGATGAAAAGGCGCTGCAGTCTTTGTATAAAATTGAGATACCGAAGAACCTTAGCGGGGATGGTTAGCTGCCTTTTCTCACCATCCTCACCGACCACCTCAAGGTACCGAGACAAACCACACTCCCTACAGTACATGTCATCTGCATAGACAGTGCCTTCATGATTTTCTTTGTAGCGTACATGCTTTTTGACAGTTCATGACCCTCGGGGAGGCTGTTATCCCATACTCCCAGGAATGCTTCAAAGCATTTCTGGTACAGCCGTACTCAGCCTTGACTGCAATCAGTTGCGAGATGGCATCCAGCTGAGATATTTTGGCACCCTCATAAAGAGGTTTCTTTGACGAGGCCAAGACCTGCAAGAAGGCCTTTGCGGTTGCCTCCGGCTCCTCGAGTTCATTCTCTGCAGGTGTCACATTTGCCGTTTCTACAACAATGACATCATCTAGCATGTCCCTGACCCCATCGTCTTCATAACCATCGATGCGTTGTCGCATAACCTCCTCTCTACCACGGTCATGCTCAGCTAAGTTTATTGGTGGCATGTCAAAGTTTGGCATATATACGTGCGTGCGAAGGTGGGCAGTCATGTACTTCTGATTTTGACGGTGACGTCTGCCAAATCTCGCACAGGGGCATGGCGGGATAATTATCATTGGACTACGAAATATATCCTTCAAATACACATCGGTTTTCGTGATCCACTCTGATGTTACTCGATTCCGATGGATAAAACCACTATACATCCACTGATTATCTTCCATCCTCTGCTTTATTGGGAGCCACACAACAAAATTAAGGATTCATTCGAATTAATCACATCAATTTTTTATTTTCTTCTATGTTGAATCCACGAACATCTCTAATAGGTAAATATGGGTCCTAATCCCACCCGAGGATGTCTAGATTGAGTACGTTCTCCATGCTGTACACCGTTTCGAGAAAAAAATTCGGCAGCACCTCCCTGCTATTTTCCAGATATATGTCTCGGTAAATAGCCGAGAGAATGTGCTCCGGTGAATAATGGGGAGGCGCCGTCGAAATCCTGTCTCGGAACGGGGTAGAACACGGGGAACGTACCCAATCTACATATCCTCGGGCCGTCTGTGGAAAACACTGGACAATCCGAAAGAGCTACGGTCATAAATATGCAATGGAATGCATATTTATCAATGCAACCCTTTCGGATGGGAGACGCCTAGGTTACGTGACTTGACTTGAAAATAAAATCTAGTGACATGAAAGAAATGGAGGAGATGGATTTGTAGCTCACCCTCGGCTGTAGGGGAAGTAGTAAAATAACAGAGGGATGCTCAGGGACCAACGTGTCGGACGATGGTCACTCCGATGAAATGCGACACCACAAAGCCTGCAGATTCCATCACGACAAAAATTTAGAACATCACAACTCATAGAGCATATCTAAACATTACACATGCATTCATCCACTTAAAGTTTCACATTCAAAATACTAGAAATGTTATCTAACTAACTATCTATCTATCTATCGATCTAACTAACTATCTAACTATCTATCTATCTAACTATCTATTTAACTAACTATCTAACTATCTATCTAACTAACTATCTAACTATCTATCTAACTAACTGTCTATCTAACTTAACTATCTATCTATCTATCTATCTATCATCTGCAAAATCATGAACAAAAAAAATGTCGGGGGTGGCGGGTCTCACCGACGAGGCGGGGCAGGGCCGGGGCAAGGCGGCCGGCAAGCGGGGCTCGATGGTGGCATGCCATTTCGGGGTAAGCCTGGAAGACACGAAGCAAAGGGGGCGGCCGGTCCAAGGCGGCAGCGCAGGGTCAGGTTGGGGGCCGGGTGGCGCGACGTGGGGCGGGGGCGGTCGGAGCGGCGTGACGCGGGGGCGGGCAGGGCGGCACGGCATGGGGTGGGTACTAGTAGAAAACAGGGCATTGGTTCGGTTCGGGCATCCCCATTAGTCCCGGTTCAGTCACGAACCGGGACCAATGGGGGCAACGGGCCCGGTTCGTGAGGCCAGGGGGCCGGGTGGGCCACGTGGGGCATTGGTCCCGGTTCGTCTAGAACCTTTGGTCCCGGTTCCAGACACGAACCGGGAATAATGTGCCTCGCTCCTAACCCACAACCATTGCTCCTGGTTCGTGGCTGGATCCGGGACCAAAGGGGGCCCTTTAGTCCCGGTTCCAGCCACGAACCGGGACCAATGAAATGCCTATATATACCCCCTCGCCAGCAAGCAGAGCACTCCACACTGCTCTGTTTTTTTGGCCAGCGAGGGGAGAGCTTTGTGGTGCTCTAGCTCACCTCCTATGCACATGAGGTGTTTGATGAAATGCCTAAGCCAAACTTAAGCTTTCTCCTCTCGAAGCTCCTTGTCCAAACTCCATTTTTGTTAAGATTTGTCTAGGTTTGGTAGTCCGTCATGTCCCGTCCCCGTCCTGAAACCGCCGTCGATCGCGTGCGCGTGATGAGCCTCTTGATCTAATCTTCTTGGTAAAAGAAAATATACGTACTCGTATGATTTTCTTACTTTTATTATTGTTCACTTATCTATTCATGATATGTTGTAATGGTTTTTCATACACTTTATTATATAAGGCATGTAGATAAACTAACAATGGATGTACTGTGACCGACACACCTCCGAGTATATTAAGGGCCTACATAATTTCTCGAAGCGGCTGAGGCAAACAAGCAGAATGGTTTTATGCCTTGTCCATGTACTGTCTGTGAGAATATGAAGTCTTTCTCCAACTCTAAAACCCTTCACTTCCACTTGCTTCAGAAGGGTTTTATGCCACACTATAATGTTTGGACCAAGCACGGAGAAAGAGGGGTTATGATGGAAGACAACAAAGAAGAAGAGGATGACGACAACTACCCTTCCCCTGAATACGGTGATGCTGCAATGGGGGAAGCTGAAGATCAAGAGGAACCAAATGATGTGCCCGATGATGATCTTTGTCGGGTCATTGTTGATGCACACAGAGAATGCAAAAGTGAAAGGGAGAAGTTGACGTTCGATCGCATGTTAGAGGATCGCAAAAAAGGGTTGTACCCAAATTGCAAAGATGACAACAAAAAGTTCGGTACCACACTGGAATTGTTGCAATGGAAGGCAGACAACGGTGTATCTGACAAGGGATTTAGTTTGCTACTAAAAATAATGAAGAAGCTTCCAAAGGAGTACGAGGAACGGTCACAAGAAGATGCATGCCCTGAGGATTGCATCCTCTACCGCGGTGAGTATGAGGAACATAACGCATGCCAGGTATGCGGTGCATTGCGGTATAAGATCAGAAGAGATGACCTTGGTGATGTTGAGGGCCAGCGCACCGGGAAGAGGGTTTCTGCCAAGGTGATGTGGTGTGCTCCTATAATACCATGGTTGAAACGTCTGTTCAGAAACAAAAAGCATGCCGAGTTGATGCAATGGCACAAAATAGACCGTAAGAAAGACGGGAAGTTGAGAGCACCCGCTGACGGGTCGCAGTGGAGAAAGATCGATAGAAAGTGGAGCGACTTTATAGGTGACCCTAGAAACGTATGGTTTGGTTTAAGTGCAGATGGCGTTAATCCTTTTGGGGAGCAGAGCAGCCAGCATAGCACATGGCCTGTGACTCTATGTATGTATAACCTTCCTCCTTGGTTGTGCATGAAGCGGAAGTTAATTATGATGCCAGTGCTCATCCAAGGCCCTAAGCAACCCGACAATGACATTGATGTGTCCCTAAGGCCATTAGTTGATGAACTTTTACAACTATGGAATGGAAGAGGTGTACGTGTGTGGGATGAGAACGAACAGGAGGAATTTGGCCTACATGTGTTCTTGTTTGTAACCATCAACGATTGGCCTGCTCTCAGTAACCTTTCAGGACAGACAAACAAGGGATACCACGCATGCACACACTATTTAGATGACACCGACACTATATTTGGACAAATGCAGGAAGAATGTGTACCTAGGGCATCATCGATTTCTTCCGACCAACCATCAATGTCGAAAGAAACGAAAGCATTTCAAAGGTGAGGCAGATCACCGGAAGAAGCCCACCCTCCGTACTGGTGATCACATACTTGATATGGTCAATGATTTACATGTAATATTTGGAAAGGGTCCTAGCGGACTATCTGTTTCGAATGACGCTGACAAATGCGCACCCATGTGGAAGGAGAAACCTATATTTTGGGATCTACCCTATTGGAAAGACCTAGAGGTCCGCTCTGCAATCGACGTGATGCACGTGACGAAGAATCTTTGCATGAACCTGCTAGGCTTCTTGGGAGTGTATGGGAAGACAAAAGATACACTGGAGGCACGGGAGGAACAACAACGTGTGCATGAAAAATACGGCATGCATCCAAAGCAGTATGAAGGTCCTGCCAGCTCTTACCAAACAAGAGAAGGAAAACTTCTTTGAATGCCTGCTCAGTATGAAGGTCCCATCTGGCTTCTTGTCGAATATAAAGGGAATAATAAATATGACAGAGAAAAATTTCCAGAACCTAAAGTCTCATGACTGCCACGTGATTATGACGCAACTGCTACCGGTTGCATTGAGGGGGCTTCTACCGGAAAACATTAGCCATTGTAAAGCTATGTGCATTCCTCAATGCAATCTCTCAGAAGGTGATCGATCCAGAAATCATGCGAAGGTTAAGGAGTGATTTGGTGAATTGTCTTGTTAGTTTTGAGCTGGTGTTCCCACCGTCCTTCTTCAATATCATGACACGCGTCCTAGTTCATCTAATCGATGAGATTGTCGTTCTGGGCCCTGTATTTCTACACAATATGTTCCCCTTTGAGAGGTTCATGGGAGTCTTAAAGAAATATGTTCGTAACCGCGCTAGGCCAGAAGCAAGCATGTCCATGGGCCATCAAATAGAGGATGTCATTGGGTTTTGTGTTGACTTCATTCCTGACCTTAAGAAGACTGGTCTCCCTCAATCGCGGTATGAGGGGAGACTGACTGGAAAAGGCACGCTAGGAGCGGACTAAATAATATGTAGGGACGGGCATTCTTGGTATCAAGCACACTACACACTTCTACAGAATTCCACCTTGGTGACACCGTATGTCGATGAACACGAGAATATTCTGCGCTCCAAACACCCGGAGCAGTGTGACGACTGGATTACATACGAACACATCAGAACTTTCGGCAGTTGGTTGCAAACACGTCTCATGGGTGACAACACTGTTTCTGATGAGTTGTACTCGTTGGCCAGGGGACCATCTTCGACTATATTGACTTACAAAGGGTACAAGATAAATGGGAATACATATTACACGATCTCCCAAAATGAAAAGATCACCAACCAAAACAGCGGTGTCCGCTTTGATGCAGCAACCAAGAGGGGAAAGGACACATAGTGGACATGTGGGAACTTGGCTATGGACATGATTTCAGGGTTCCTTTGTTTTAGTGCAAATGGGTCAATCTGTCAAGAGGCAGGGTACAGGAAGACCCATAGTACGGAATGACAATAGTTGATCTAAACAATCTTGGGTACACAGACGAACCATTCGTCCTAGCCAATGATGTGGCGTAGATTTTCTATGTGGAGGACATGTCTACCATACCGAGAAAAAGAAAAGATAAGGAAGCGAATACATCATACGATGAGCCAAAGCGCCACATAGTTCTTTAAGGAAAAAGAGGCATCATGGGATTGGAGGGCAAGACAGACATGTCTGAAGATTATGAAAAGTTTCATGAAATTCCTCCCGTCAAAGTCAAGGCTAATCCAAGCACCCTGTTAAACGATGAAGATTATCCATGGTTACGGCACAATAAGCAAAGGACACAAGCGAAGAAAAAGTGAATACTTTCTCTCCACAACTATATCATTGCAGTGACATGTGAAGAAATGAAATGCCTTTTGTAACACATGACATTTTGTCTGAAACCCTAATACTTCGAAAGAGATTTTTTGTTTTGTACACCAAGTGCATCCAGTTTTTGCCGTAACCCTCTCAACTTTTTATGACATGCTATGTGGGTGAAATGATGATACCAGGCCAACTTTTAACCTTTTCAGAGTTCATTTGAAGTGCTTTTCAATTTTAGGGTCATTTAGCTCAAAACAATCAGTATGTGCATGAAAAATACCAAATGAAGTCAGAAAGGGTTGAAAATTGATGATGTGGCTTTGAATGGTGCATGTTGAACACAAAAAAAGTATGGAGTTCAAATAAGTTCAAAAAAATGAAATTCCTTTAGATAATATAAAAAAATAACAAAAATGAACATAGATGCGCTTATGTAAGTAAAATTCGACCGGAAATCTGACTGAAATTCAGGTCAAATTTTCCCACATAAGGACATCTATTTTCAA
Organism: Hordeum marinum; assembly: GCA_022496015.1. Classification (NCBI taxonomy): domain Eukaryota; kingdom Viridiplantae; phylum Streptophyta; class Magnoliopsida; order Poales; family Poaceae; genus Hordeum; species Hordeum marinum. Next base: position 167,699 of record JAAAWK010001186.1, read on the forward strand.
TTTGAGAGGAACTCAATAAGGCAGGGAGGGGTGGGATTATAAAGCGGTGCGAGCGCCCCTCGCTTGGCAAGGTGGGACTAAACTCCCACCATATCCAGGACCAACCATTTAGTCCCGGTCGGTGGCTACAACCGGGACCAATGCAGCAATTTCGTCCCGGTTAGTGGCACCAACCGGGACCAATGCCCACCTTTAGTCCAGTTGGTGCCACCAACCGGGACCAAAGGTCTCTGCTTCCCGCCCTTTGGGCTGCCGAAAAGAGACCTTTGGTCCCGGTTGGTGGCACCAACCGGGACTAAAGGTTGGCATTGGTCCCGGTTGGTGCCACCAAGCGGGACCAATGCCTGTTGTATATAAGCCAACACTTAGGATTTTTCCCCAATTTCTCCCATCGCCATGCCCTGCCTCTTCGTCGCCGTCGCCGTCAACGCCCTTGCCCTACCCTGCACCGATGCCTTTCGTCACTACCGCCGCCGTCGCCCTTCTTCCCCGATGCTGTGCCCTGCCGTCGCCGTCGCTGTCACCTTCGCCTCGCCGTTCATCACTGCCGTCGCTGACGCCCTGCCCTCGCTGCGCCCTGCCCCGACGCCCTTCTTCCATGACGATGTTCGTCACTCAAGTCGTCGTCGCCGTCGTCGCCGTCGTCGTATGCCCCTGCCCCGCCCCCGCCGTCGTTGTCATCGTCGTCACCGTCGCCCGTGCGCCCTTACCCCGCCCCCGATCAGCCCGGCCGCGCCCCTGCCCCAGCCGATCCCCGCCGTCGCCGGCCGCACCCCTACCCCGTCGTCACCGGCCGCGCCCCTGCCCCGTCGTCGCCCGAGCCCCACTGTGAGCCGCCGCGCTTCTCGGCCTTTATTTATGTTTATGTTAATGTTCATAGCATTTTTGGTCAAAAAAAATAGATGTGATCATTGTCACACGAAAATGCTATACTTATTTTGGATATGATGAATTTTTTAGTCATGTTCATATGATGTTTTTTTTTGTTCATAGAATATTTTTTTGTTCATAGCATTTTTTGGTCCATGTATATATGTATGTGTATGTATGGATGCAGGAATGGATGGATGTAACTCTAAGTTAAAATTTACCCCTCCTTGATAACTTCGACATGAGGAGGGACATGCATGAGATAGAGGCGGTCCGCTCACCCGACCAACTATCGTGGGCACCCAAACCCTAGAAGAAAGAGCATCGTTGTCGATCTACCCCCTCCCCGATAACTTCAACATGAGGGGGGGCGTCGGGCATGCATAAGTGAGAGAGGCAGTCCGCTCACCCGACCAACTATCGAGGCCATCCAAACCATAGAATAAAGAGCGTCAATGTCGATCTACCCCCTCCCCGATAACTTCGACATGAGAGGGGACGTCGGACATATGCATGAGATAGAGGTGGTCCGCTCACCCGACCAACTATCGAGGCCACCCAAACCCTAGAAGAAAGAGTGTTGTTGTCGATCTAGCTACCCCGTCCCTACCCGACCAACTAGCGATATTCGGAAGGCTCTTCTTGAACTTCATACCAAAAAGCTAATTAATTATCCTATCCGGGACGCCTTCGGACATTCATGAGAGAGGCGGTCTGGACGTCGTACATTCATGTTTGTATATTAATTTCCATGTTGTAATATTTGCAAAAACTATGGATCCAAGAGACGAAGAACAAGAACAGTTGTTGGGGGACATAATCCACGGCGGACGTGATATCTTGTCGTTTCTCAACGACACCGATGGTCTGGAAGGGGAGTATGGTGGCTCCGGTGATCGAATAATGGAGGAGGAAGGACATGATCATGATGGCTCTGGTGACCGAATGCCAGAGGAAGAAGGAGACCATGATGACGGCTCCGGTGACCGATCAAAGGAGGGAGCTGTTGCAAAGTCCGGCAAGGTAAATATATTAATTAAGTCTTGGCTCCGGTGACTAGCTAATTGATGCATTGATTATTTTGGTATGTACATATATTAATTAACTCTTCTTTCTTCTTTTATAGCCCTCCGGATCGAGCCAAACTTCGGTAACGAGACGAGGCCCGAAGAAGAGGTTGCGCAAACATGAAAACTTCACGATCGCAGCACTCGTGAACGATGGCCATCCGATTGAACCCAAGCGGACCAAGAATGCATTTTCTACTCAGTGCGGAGCTATTGTTAGGGATAACATCCCGATCAGCATCAAGCAATGGAATAAGCCTAAGGACGGCGCCCTTGAAGGTGATTATGTCACCGATAGACAGAAAGATGATCTTTGGACCGCCCTGAAGGCAAATTTCACCCTACCACCAGAGGAGGATTCGAATAAGCCAGTTATAGAGCCACTGGTCAAGGCATGTGCTCTTAAGAAGATGGCAGATCTATTCAAGAGGTGGAAGAATGAGTTGAAATCAAAGTTTGTCGACAAAGGGAAGACTCCAGAATTCAAAGGCCGATTTGAGAAGATAAGAGATTACTGGACCACATTTGTGGACTACAAGACATCGGACAAGAGTAAGAAAATGTCAGAGACAAACAAGGTCAATGTTGCAAAGAAGCAGTATCACCATCACACGGGGTCAGGTGGCTACCTCAAAGCCCGCCCGTTGTGGAACAAAGCTGAGAATGACCTGATTGCTAAAAACATCGTACCACAGACATATAACTGGCCAGACCCTTCAAGGACTTGGTTCTTCGGGGTTGGGGAACTTTGGACCCTGAAACAGGGAAGTGCCGTTGGACGGACGAGCAACTTGCAATACCCATGAACATGCTTTAGAAGTATATCACCGCAGCGCAGGAAGGGACGTTCATTCCCGGCAGAGAGAAGGACTGAGGCCCTAGGGAATGTTGAGCACCCTGGACGAACACGAGGCACACCAGGCTCCGTTTCGTGGAAGGTTGGGTTTCCCGACATAGGAGGTTATAGAAGCTGGGAGAGAAATACGAAAGCGGAGCTAAGCAAAATTCAGAAGCTCAATGCAAGACTACAAAAGCTAGAGGAAGTTGAGAGCCAGTGAGCTTCCGGCCAACCATCTCAGCGGCACGAAGCTACCCTAGAAGCTACCCTACCATCTCAGCGGAGAAGCAGCGTTGCTTCCACGGAGCCCGTTCAGCCTGACTTCACGTCTCCTAGCTACCCCGTGGATACTATCACGGAGGCTCAACATTGCAAGCTTATGCCGAAATGCCGGAACCTCACTTTCAAGGCGGCTGTCGGCTCTGTTGCACCTCCTCAACCCAACGGAACTTTTCACTGCCATCCGATTCCACATGGCTATGCTGTTGTGATGGTGGATGAAGTAATGAAGGAATTTGAGGAGGTCGAGCTTGACCACTGTACAGGTGAAGGAGAGAATAAGCTGGTTCGTGCCGTGAGGAGTACATGTCTATGGCAGAAGGAGTACATCAAGCTTCCAAACTGGACGCCTTTGCCTCCTCCTTCTCCTCAAGCGAATCAGGGCACTCCGGCTCCTCCTCCTCCTCCTCCTGCTCCTCCTCCAGCGAGTGATCAGGGCACACCGCATCCTTCTCAGGCTCCTTCGATGTGTGAGGGCACTCCGCCTCCTCCTTCGCCTACTCCGGCACATCGGAGCAGTACGCCTCCTCCTCAGCCTCGTCGGCAACGGCAGATGACAGACGCTGTCGCTCCGGCTCCTCCGGCGCCTAGTAAGCAATGACGGAAGGGAGCCGCCGCCACTCCGGCGGCTAGCAGTACAAGCATAGGTAGTAGGGGATACAAATACGGTCCATCTCTTAAGCCTCTGGAAAAGTTACCATATGAGAGGACCGAGTCTAAAAACGAGGAGATATGTTAGGCCGAATTGAGGGCCCATTTTGCAAAGAAAACTCCACCTCTGAAGGAGAAGACAGATCCGGTGAAAGCAATGCGCACTATCGATGCCCTGAAGCGACCACCACCGCCTTCGCCGGATTCCAACTTTGACCGTTGTATTAAAAAGACATACCCAGCTGCGTGCTGGTCGGGAAGTACTTCTAGTGATGCAAGGTTAGCAAAACGAAGAAGTCGGAAAAAAAATCCCCAGCTCGGCGAACAGGCGAACCAATAGTTCCCCCGCTCAAGGTGTCTAGCGATATTGTCGCTAATCATCTGGGGATGGTGCCCGGTACCAAACCTGGTGATTACCTGAGTGTTGATGTACAGTTTAAGCCATTGGAGATGGACAAATTCCATTACCGGCACGGGCGGCCTCTCGCCAAACCTGATGATCCTCCTCTAACAACGATGATGCAAAAATTCCAAGAATGGTACATGAAAACCTGCCGCGAGTGTCGGCCGGATTCTTTGATATTGTCAGTTAAAGAGCAGCACGACCTCGTTGGAACGGAACTGTTGAATATTGGATTTGAGGAGATATTCCAGTTATTCGATCAAAAGGCCCTCGACAAAACAATCATGACTTGCTACTGTTTGTAAGTAGTGCTTCTGTAATTAAGTCTCTCTATGTATATATAATTATCCTCACTACTATATTATTTAGATTGAAGATCGTCGAATGCACAAAAGCACAAATCTATGACATTGGGTTCATTAACCCAAATGTCATACATGAGTATAATTTCCAAAAGTATCCCATACAAACCGAGGAAAACTTGCTACAATCGTTGCTTAAAAATCAAAACAAAGGGACAATACACTTTCCTTACAACTTCAAGCGAGTGTTACCGTCTTGTGCATATTCGGTTTCCCTTATTACTTGAGGTTTATAGTAATGTAATTGATGAGTTATGCATGCGTGCGTAGTTTCCACTATATTCTGCTAGAGATTCAGCTTGAGCAGGGAGTAGTAACCGTATTAGACTCGAAACGAAAAGATCCCCAGCAATATGCGGACATGACTAAAATTCTCCAGAAGTAAGTTCAATCGATCATTATCGCGACATATCGGCAACTTTGTTCATTTCCTGATATCAAGTAATTATTTGCTTTGTCTGGCAGGGTTTGGAAAGAGTTCACAGCAATTATTCTGGCACTGCCGGGAGAGCTGCGATTTACACAACCAAAAGTAAGTACTACTAGCTAGTTCCGCGCATCTCCCATTGATTCTAGTTTCATCAATACCATTTATCATGCTTGATTATCAATTTGATTGAACTCTATTTCTCGTAAAGTGCTTGTCGCAGGAAACTAGGAATAATTTATGTGTATACTACGTTTGCGAGTTCATCTACAACGCGACGACCCCTAAGCGGGGCTACTCTGGAAAATAATTTCAAGTGCGTAAGCAATAATATTCAAAAATTTATTTTATTACCATATATACGAGCAATTCAAGAAGAATTGGCGGGATTCTTTCTTGACAACATCATAAATAAAACCGGAGAATACCATCTGGAAGTTGACATTAGATGTTAGGGATTGTAAGAGATCTTATATTGTATATATGTAGCTAGTAGCATCGAATATATATATGGAAACTTGTTATACGACCAATCTCCCGGAGAAAGAGAGGTCGATCACTTCTATCTCTATATGTTCATGACGATCTTCTATACTTAATTGTTCCTTCATTTTCTTACTAGCTAGCGTGTCGAGTTCTCTATATAGTAGCTAGCGTCGACCAAGAACGAAGAAAGAGAGGACACTTCTCTGTATTAATTAGCTAGCTAAAACAATATAAAACCCCTAAATTAACCGTCCAAAACCCCTTAAACCCCCTCCCTTTCAAAAAAAACCAGCAGCCGCTAGATGCTGACGCGTGGATGCCTTTTGGTCCCGGTTGGTATTACCAACCGGGACTAAAGGTCCTCCTGCGTGGGCTCCCCGCAGAGGCCATGTGGAGCCCCTTCTGTCCCGGTTTGTAAGAGAACCGGGACTAAAGGTTTTGGGCTTTAGTCCCGACCCTTTAGTCGCGGTTCCAGAACCGGGACTAATGGGCCTTACGAACCGGGACAAATGGGCCTTTTTCTACTAGTGGGGGGCGGGCCGACTCGACATGGGGCGGGGGCGGCGCGGCGCGGCGCGGCGTGGGACGGTGGCACGGCGGCACGACGCAGGGCAGGAAGGAGGGTGGCAGCATGGGGCGGGGAGGTGGGCGGCGCAGCGGCGGGGGGGGGGCGAGGGGCGGCCAGTGCGACACCGGTGTGGGGTGCGAGGCGAGAGGGAGAGAGAGAGGAATTAGTGGAGGAGGAGCAGCCCGAGGGGATAAGATTTCACTATGCTGTCGGCATAGTTTTTCTGCATATTTTTCTTTTTAATTATTTTGTCTTTTAAAAAAATAATGTAGCTTATCTAAACAAAAAACATACATCAATTATTTATTTTATACATACCACCGCAACACCTGGCGGCCTTGCTACCCCCAGAGGCACCCCGTCTTGTCTAACCCTGACACAGTCGACCGACGGATCTAGCCCTTTGACTTTCACCAGGCGTGGTTTGACCGGTGGGGAGCCACACCCCGGAGCCCCAAGACGGGTGTCTACGCTTGTCACATCACTTTCACACATGCATCAGGACCCGATGCGGTGTTTCGGTGGCATAGCTATGTTGGGGAACGTTGCATGGGCAACAAAAAAATTCCTACGCACATGCAGATCTATCCATGGTGATGAGCATCTACGAGAGGGAGAGTGGATCTACGTACCCTTGTAGATCGCTAAGCGGGAAGCGTGAAGAAACGCGGTTGGTCTAGTCGAACATCTTCGCGATCCAAATCGCCGAGCGTCCCGCGATCACATCACGATCTTTCCCGCGATCCAATCATGATCTGTCCTGCGAACTCATCACGATTCGTCCCGCGATCTCATCACGATCCGTCCCGTGATCTCATCACGATCCGTCCCGTGATCTCATCACGATCCGTCCCATGAACTTGTTCACGGTCCTTCCGATCTAGCGCCGAACGGACGGCACCTTCGCGTTCAGCACACGTGCAGCTTGATGACGATCTCCACCGTCTTGATCCAGCAAGAGGAAGTGGAGAGGGAGAAGAGTTCACCGGCAGCATGACGGCGCTCCGGTGATGGTGGTGGAGCAATTCCGGCAGGGTTTCGCCTAAGCACTGCAGAAAACCGATCTAGAGGAGAAACTATGCACTAGAGGAACGGGTAGCATGTGGCTGAAAATTCTGTCCCAAAACCCTAAAATCCTCTAGTATATATAGGAGGAGAGGAGGAGGAGTCTTGGCTGCCAAAAAGCCATCCCTTGGGTCGACCAAAGTGGGGAGGAGAGGAGGACTCCTCCTCCAATCCTAGTAGGACTAGGATTCCTCCTTTTTTTGGCCTTTTTCCACCTTTTTCCCTTTGGGCTTTTTCTACCAGTCACATGGGCCTTGTGTGGGACTTCCACCAGCCCACGAAAGGCTGGTATTTACTCTCCCACAGCCCATGAAGCCTCTTGGGTCGAAATACCCCTCCCGGTGGTCTCCCGGTACATTACCGGCACTCCCGGTACATTACCGATTAGCCCGAAACTTTTTCGGCGACCAAAATGAGACTTCCTATATATCAATCTTTACCTCCGGACCATTCTGGAGCTCCTCGTGACGTCCGGGATCTCATCCAGTCTCCGAACAACCTTCGGTCACCAGCATACATAATTCTATACTACCGAAACGTCACCGAACCTTAAGTGTGCAGACCCTGTGGGTTCGAGAACTATGTAGACATGACCGAGACACCTCTACGGTCAATAACCAATGGCGGGACCTGGATGTCCACATTTGTTCCTACATATTCTACAAAGAGCTTCATTGGTCGAACCTCTATGTCAAGGATTCAGTTAATCCCGTATGATGTTCCCTTTGTTCTTCGGTATGTTACTTGCCCGAGATTCGATCGTCGGTATCTCCATACCTAGTTCAACCTCGTTACCGACAAGTCTCTTTACTCGTTCCGTAATACAAGATCCCATGACTAACACTTAGTCACATTGCTTGCAAGGCTTTATTGTGATGTTGTATTACCGAGTGGGCCCTGAGATACCTCCGTCACACGGAGTAACAAATCCCAGTCTTGATCCATGCCAACTCAAGAGACACCCTCGGAGATACCTGTAGAGCACCTTTATAGTCACCTAGTTACATTGCGACATTTGATACACACAAGGTACTCTTCCGATGTCAGTGATTTGCATGATCTCATGGTCATAGGAACATATAATTGACATGCAGAAAACAGTAGCAATAAACCGGCACTATCATAAGCTACGTTTGTAGTTTGGGTCTTGTCCATCACATCATTCTCCTAATGATGTGATCCCGTTATCAAATGACATCTCATGTCCATGGCTAGGAAACCTTAACCATCTTTTGATCGACGAGCTAGTCTATTACAGGCATACTAGGGACATGGTTTTGTCTATGTATCCACACATGCATCTAAGTCTCCGATCATTACAATTATAGCATGGATAATAAACGATTATCATGAACAAGGAAATATGACAATAACTAATTTTTTAATTCCTCTAGGGCATATTTCCAACAGTCTCCCACTTGCACTAGAGTCAATAATCTAGTTCACATCACCATGTGATTCGCATTGTTATGAATCTAACACCCAATGAGTTCTGGGGCTCGATCATGCTTTGCATGTGAGAGAGGTGTTATAGTCAACGGGTCTGCGACATTCAGATCCGTGTGTACTTTGCAAATTTCTATGTCAAATCGTAAACACTGCTACCACACTCCACTTGGTACTATTTCAAATGGATGCTCCACTATACGTATCCAGATTGCTACTACGAGTCATCCGGATCGGTGTTAAAGCTTGCATCGACGTGACTCTTTACGACGAACTCTTTATCACCTCCATAATCGAGAAACATCTCCTCAGTCTTTTAGTTACTAAGGATAATCTTGCCCGATTTCCAGTGCTCCATTCCAGGATCACTTTGAAACCTTCCTGCCATACTTATAGCAAGGCTAACATCAGGTCTGTATGCACAGCATTGCATACATGATAGAGCCTATGGCTGAAGCATAGGGGATGACACTCATCTTTTCTCTATCTTGTGCAGTCACTGGGCATTGAGTCTTACTCAACTTTATACCTTACAAATCAGGCGAGAACTCTTTCTCTGACTGATCCTTTTTTGAACTCTTTCAAAATCTTGTCAAGGTATGTACTCATTGAAAGTCTCATCAAGCATCTTGATTTATCTTTATAGATCTTGATGCTCAACAATTAGGTAGCTTTATCCAGGTCTTCCTTTGAAAATCACTTTTCAAACAACCATTCATGCTTTCCAGAAATTCTACATTATTTCCGTTCAACAATATGTCATCCACATATACTTATCAGAAACTCTATAGTGCTCCCACTCACTTTATTGCAAATACAAGTTTCTCATAAACTTTGTATAGACTCAAAAACTTTGATCACCTCATCAAAGTGTATTTTCCAACTCCGAGATGCTTGCTTCAGTTCATAGAAGGATCACTGAAGCTTGCACACCTTTTAGCATCCTTCGGGCTGACAAAACCTTCTGGTTGTATCTCATACAACCTTTCCTTAAGGAAGAAACGATGTTTTGCCATCCATCTGCCATATTTCATAATTGAAAAATGCAGCAACTGCTAACATAATTCCAACAGACTTTAGCATCGCTACGAGTGAGAAAGTCTCATCACAGTCAACTCCTTGAACTTGTCGAAAACTACTTTGCAACAGGTCGAGCTTTACAAATGGTATTTTTTACCATCAGCATCTGTCTTCATTTTAAAGATCCATTTATACTTAACGACCTGCCGTCCAACGAGTAAGTCCACCAAAGTCTATACTTGGTTTTCATACATGGATCCTTTCTCGGATTTCATGGCCTCTCACCATTTGTTGGTTTCCGGGCCCATCATCCCTTCTCCATAGTTTGTAGGTTCAACGTTGTCCAACAACATGACCTCCAAGACAGGGTTGTCATACCGCTCAGGAGCAATATACATCCTTGTCGCCCTACGAGGTTTGATAGTAACTTGATCCGAAGCCTCATGATCATCATCATTAACTTCCTCTTCAACTAATGTAGGCTTCACAGAAATAACTTCCTGCGCTGCGCTACTCTCTGGTTGAAGTAAAGGTTCAATAATCTCATCAAGCTCTAATTTCCTCGTAGGTTGATAGTAACTTGATCCGAAGCTTTCATGATCATCATCATTAACTTCCTCTTCAACTGACGTAGGCTTCACAGAAACATCTTTCTGTGCTGCACTACTTTCTGGTTGAAGCAGAGGTTTCAACAACCTCATCAAGTTCTATCCTCCTCCCACTCAACTCTTTCAAGAGAAACCCTTTCTCGAGAAAGGACCCAGTTTTAGCAACAAACATTTTATGCTTGGATCTGAGATAGAAGGTTCACCCAACTGTTCTTAGGTTATTCTATGAAGATGCATTTGTTCGCTTTGGGTTCGAGCTCATTAGGTGAAAACTTTTTCCACACAAGCGTCACAGCCCCAAACATTAAGAAATGACAGCTTAGGTTTCTATCAAACCATAGTTCACACGGTGTCATCTCAACGGATTTAGATGGTGCCCTATTTAAAGTGAATGTAGTTGTCTCTAATGCACAACCCCAAAATTATAGTAGCAAAATGATAAGAGACATCATAACATGCACCATATCCAATAGAGCATGACTATGACGTTCAGACATACCATCACACTATGGTGTTCTAGGTGGCGTGTGTTGTGAAACAACTTTCACATTGTCTAAAGTTGTATGCCAAACTCGTAACTCAGATATTGACCTCCACGATCATATCGCAGATACTTTTATCTTCTTGTCACGATGATCTTAAACTTCACTCTAAATTTGCTTGAACTTTTCAAACGATTCAGACTTGTTTTCATTAAGTAAATATACACTATATCTACTTAAATCATCAGTGAAGGTAAGAAAATAACGATATCCACTGCATGCTACAAGACTCACTGGATTGCATACATCAACATGTATCATTTCCAATGAATCACTTGCCCGCTCCATCCAACGTTTTTTTAGTCATCTTGCCCAAGAGGCATGGTTCGCATGTCTCAACCGATTCGAAATCGAATGAGTCCAAAGATCCATCAGCATGGAGTTTCTTCATGCGCTTTATTCCAATATGACATTTAGCGGCAATGCCACAAGTATGTGGTACTATCATTATTAACTTTGTATCTTTTGACATCAATGTTATGAACATGTGTATTACTACGATCAAGATTTCAACAAACCATTCTCACTGGGTGCATGACCATTGAAGGTATTATTCAGGTAAACAGAATAACCATTATTCTCTAACTTAAATGAATAACCATATTGCAATAAACAGGATATAATCATGTTCATGCTCAACGCAAAACACCAAATAACATTTATTTAGGTTCGTCACTAATCCTGAAGGTAGAAAGAGCGTGTGATGTTGATCTCATCAACCTTGGAAACATTTCCAACACACATCGTCACCTCACCCTTAGCTTAGTGCTCCGTTTATTCCGTAGCTTTTATTTCGAGTTACTAACATTTAGCAACCGAACCAGTATCTAGTACCCAGGTGCTTCTTGGAGTACTAGCAAGGTACACATAAATAACACATATATCAAATATACTTCTGTCGATGTTGCCAGCCTTCTTATCTACCAAGTATTTAGGGTTGTTCTGCTTTAGCAACATTTCTCCTCATAATTGAAGCACATAGTCTCGGGTTTGCGTTCAACTTTGGGTTGCTTCACTAGAGCAGCAACTGACTTGCCATCCATGAAGTTTCCCTCCTTGCCCTTGCCCTTCTCAAAACTAGTGGTTATACTAACCATCAACACTTGATGCTCCTTCTTGATTTCTACCTTCGCGGTGTCAAACATCGCGAACAGCTCAGGGATCATTAATTCTATCCCTGGCATTCAATAGTTCATCACCAAGTTCTAGTAGCTTAGTGAAAGTGACTTGGAGAACTATATCAATCACTATCTTATCTAGAAGATGAGCGCCCACTCGATTCAAGCGATAGTAGCACCCAGACAATCTGAGCACATGCTCAACGATTGAGCTATTCTCGTTCATCTTGCAGGCAAAGAATCTTGTTGGAGATCTCATATCTCGCAACACGGGCACGAGCCTGAGATCCTAATTTCAGCTCTTAGAGCATCTCATATGTTCCGTGACGTTCAAAACGTTTCGAAGCCTCAATTCTAAGTCGTAATGCATGACGCACTAAACTATCAAGTAGTCATCAGCACATACCTGTCAGATGTTCACAACATCTATAGACAAAGCTAGAGGGGTTGGCGCACCGAGCGGTGCATTAAGGACATAAGCCTTCTGTGCAGCAACGAGGACAATCCTCAGATCACGGATCCAATCCGCAATATTGCTACCATCATCTTTCAACTCTATTTCTCTAGGAACATATAAAAATTCAAGGGAGCTATAGCACGAGCAAGTAATCTACAACATAATTTGGAAAGACACTACTGACTATGTTCATGATAATGAGTTCAATTAATCGTATTACTTAAGAACTCCCACTCAAATTGACATCCCTCCGGTCATTCGAATGATACATGATCCAAATTCACCAACTCAAGTCCGATCATCACGTGAGTTGAGGTGGTTACAATGGTGAACATCATCATGTTATATCTACCATATGACTCATGTTCGACCTTTCGGTCTCTTGTGTTCCGAGGCCATGTCTGTACATGCTAGGCTCGTAAAGTTTAACCTGAGTGTTCTGCGTGTGCAACATTGGCTTGCACCCGCTGTATGTGAACGTAGAGTCTATCACACCCGATCATCATGTGGTGTCTCAACACGACGAACTTTCGCAACGGTGCACACTCGGGGAGGACACAATTTTATCTTGAAATTTAAGTGAGGGATCACCTTATAATGCTACCGTCGTACTAATCAAAACAAGGTGCATAAAAGGATTAACATCACATGCAATTCATAAGTGACATGATATGGCCATGAACTTGTGCTTTATATCTCCATCTTGAAAGCACCGGCATGATCTCCATCGTCACCGGCATGACACCATGATCTCCATCAACGTGTCACCATCGGGGTTGTCACGCCCACCATGCTTCTACTACTATTGCTGCCATTTAGCGATAAAGTAAAGCATTACATAGCGCTCAATGATTGACACGCAGGTCACACAATAATTAAAGACAACCCTATGGCTCCTGCCGGTTGCCATACTCATCGACATGCAAGTCGTGATAATCTATACATCACATGATCATCTCATACATCACATATATCACATCATGTAATTGGCCATATCACATCACAATATACCCTACAAAAACAAGTTAGACGTCCTCTAATTGTTGTTGCATGTTTTACATGGCTGCTACGGGTTTCTAGCAAGAACGAATCTCACCTACGCATAAACCACAACAATGATACATAATTTGCTTTTCAACCTTCTCAAGGACCGCCTTTGTCAAATCCGATCCAACTAAAGTGAGAGAAACTGGCACCCGCAAGCCATCTATGCAACAAGTTGCGGTCAAGGGAACCGGTCTCTCGTAAGCGTACGAGTAATGTTGGTCTGGGCTGCTTCATCTCACAATACCGCTGAACCAAAATCCGACCAAGGGAGGAAGCAATCTAAGCATCAACGCCGACAAACATTTTGTGTTCTACTCGAGATCTCATGTACACATAGACCTAGCTCATGATGCCACTATTGGGGAACGTCGCATGGGAAACAAAAAAATTCCTACGCACACGTAGATCTATCCATGGTGATGAGCATCTACGAGAGGGAGAGTGGATCTACGTACCCTTGTAGATCGCTAAGTGGGAAGCGTTAAGAAACACGGTTGGTGTAGTTGAACATCTTCGTGATCCAAATCGCCGAGCGTCCCACGATCACATGTCGATCTGTCCCGCGATCCAATCATGATCCGTCCCACGAACTCATCACGATCCATCCCGCGATCTCATCACGATCCGTCCCGTGATCTCATCACGATCCATCCCATGAACTTGTTCACGGTCCTTCCGATCTAGCGCCGAACGGACGGCACCTCCGCGTTCAGCACATGTGCAGCTTGATGACGATCTCCACCGTCTTGAACCAGCAAGAGGAAGTGGAGAGGGAGAAGAGTTCATCGGCAGCGTGACGGTGCTCCGGTGATGGTGGTGGAGCAATTCCGGCAGGGCTTTGCCTAAGCACTGCAGAAAACCGATCTAGAGGAGAAACTATGCACTAGAGGAACGGGTAGCACGTGGCTGAAAATTCTGTCCCAAAACCCTAAAATCCTCTAGTGTATATAGGAGGAGAGGAGGAGGAGTCTTGGCTGCCAAAAAGACAGCCCTTGGGTCGACCAAAGTGGGGAGGAGAGGAGGACTCCTCCAATCCTAGTAGGACTAGGATTCCTCCTTTTTTTGGCCTTTTTCCACCTTTTTCCCTTTGGGCTTTTTCTCCCAGACGCATGGGCCTTGTGTGGGACTTCCACCAGCCCAAAAAAGGCTGGTATTTACTCTCCCACAGCCCATGAAACCTCTTGGGTCGAAATACCCCTCCCGGTGGTCTCCCGGTACACTACTGGCACTCCCGGTACATTACCGATTAGCCTGAAACTTTTTCGGCGACCAAAATGAGACTTCCTATATATCAATCTTTACCTCCGAACCATTCCGGAGCTCCTCGTGATGTCCAAGATCTCATTCGAGACTCCGAACAACCATCGATCACCACCATACATAACTCTGTACTACCGAAACGTCACCGAACTTTAAGTGTGCAGACCATGCGGGTTCGAGAACTATGTAGACATGACCGAGACACCTCTACGGTCAATAACCAACTGCAGGACCTAGATGTCCACATTGGTTCCTACATATTCTACGAAGAACTTCATTGGTCGAACCTCTATGTCAAGGATTCAGTTAATCCCGTATGATGTTCCCTTTGTTCTTCGGTATGTTACTTGCCCGAGATTCGATCGTCGGTATCTCCATACCTAGTTCAACCTCGTTACCGGAAAGTCTCTTTACTCGTTCCGTAATACAAGATACTGTGACTAACACTTAGTCACATTGCTTGCAAGGCTTTAATGTGATGTTGTATTACCGAGTGGGCCCTGAGATACCTCTGCGTCACACGGAGTAACAAATCCCAGTCTTGATCCATGCCAACTCAACAGACACCCTCGGAGATACCTGTAGAGCACCTTTATAGTCACCCAGTTACGTTGCGACGTTTGATACACACAAGGTACTCTTCCCATGTCAGTGAGTTGCATGATCTCATGGTCATAGGAACATATACTTGACATGCAGAAAACAGTGGCAATAAACTGGCACGATCATAAGCTACGTTTGTAATTTGGGTCTTGTCCATCACATCATTCTCCTAATGATGTGATCCCGTTATCAAATGACATCTCATGTCCATGGCTAGGAAACCTTAACCATCTTTTGATCGACGAGCTAGTCTATTAGAGGCATACTAGGGACATGGTTTTGTCTATGTATCCACACATGCATCTAAGTCTCCGATCAATACAATTATAGCATGGATAATAAACTATTATCATGAACAAGGAAATATGATAATAACTAATTTATTATTGCCTCTAGGGCATATTTCCAACAAGCTACACCCGAAAGGCCACCACGAAGCCCCATTCACCAGGAGATCTAGCCCTTCGACTTTCGCCGGACGGGCTTTGACCAGTGGACTCTTTCACCTGGTTGTGATGGCTCAACACATAGGAACATCCCCAAACATGATCTGGAACCAACCCACGACTAGATTCCCTCCGGTTCTACCCGACGCGCACATTTCCCCCCTTCAAGTGACCACGGGAGCAACATCCGCGGAGGGGGGCACACTCCAGAGCCCCCAAGACGGGTGTCTACGCGTGCCACATCACTTTCACACATGCATCCAGATCTGATGCAGTGCTTCGGTGGCATAGCATCCGTGACGGGGGTCACGCTACGGAGCCTCGTGCCGGGTGCTTACACTCACCACCACATTTCGGGACATGTAAGAGGGCCCAACGCAACACCTGGCGTCATTGCTACCCCCATGTACCCTATCTCGTCTAACTCAGACACAGTTGACCGACGCAAGACCTGGTGGCATTGCCACCCCCAAGTACCCCGTCCCGTCTATCCCTGGCACTGTTGACCGGATGGATCTACCCCTTTGACTTTCATTGGAAGTGGTATCACCGATGGAAATTTTAACCGGGTTGTGATATGTCAGCCAATAGCAACATCTTAGAACAAGGTCTGGGCCCAACCCACCGGAAGATTCCCTTCATGTCGACCCGACGTGACCGTTTCCCCCCTCCATGAATCTACCCGTTTGACTTTCATCCGTGAAGGGGGTCACACTCCGGAGACGCATGCCGGGTGTTTGCACCCGCCACCACATTTCCAGATGCGTAAGAGGGGCCAGTGCAAGACCTGGCGGCATAGATACCCCTCTAGGTCTCCCGTCCCGTCTAACCCTCGCTTAGTTGACCAGCGAATCTAGGCCTTTGACTTTCACCAGACGGTGTTTGACCGAGGGACGTTTTCACCTAGTTGTGATAGGTCAGCCCATAGGTTCACTTCCGATCAAGGTTCGGGCCTAGCCCATCGCAAGATTCTCTCCGTGGCTTGCCAGCGTGGCCATTTTCCACCCTCCATGTGATGGCGGCAGCGACATCCCTGGAGAGGGTGACACTCCAAAGACGCATGCGGGGTGCTTGCACCTGCCACCACACTTCCATACATGTAAGAGGGCCCAGGGCAAGACCTGGCGGCATTGCCACCCCCAAGTACCCCATCCCGTCTAACCCTAGCACTGTTGATCGGACGGGTCTACCCCTTTGACTTTCATGGTACGAGGTATGACCGATGGACATTTTTCACCTGGCCGTGATAGGCCAGCCCATAGGTAGTCGCCACCACACTTCTAGACGTGCAAGAGGACCCAGCGCAAGACCTGGCGGCATTGCCACCCGCCAAGTACCTTGTCCCGTCTATCCCTCGCAATGTTGACCGGACGGATCTACCCCTTTGACTTTCACCAGAAGAGGTATCACCGATGGACATTTTAACTTGGTTTGTATATGTTAGCCCATAGCAACATATTAGAATAAGGTCTGGGCACAACACACCGTAAGATTCCCTCCTTGTCGACCCGACGCGACCGTTTCCCCCATCCATGTGCCGGCGGCATTGCCATCCGTGAAGGGGGTCACACTCCGGAGACACGTGACGGGTGTTTGCACCCACCACCACATTTCCAGATGCGTAAGAGGGGCCAGTGCAAGATCTGGCGGCATAGCTACCCCTCTAGGTCCCCCGCCCCGTCTAACCCTCACTAAGTTGACCAACGAATGTAGGCCTTTGACTTTCACCGGACGGTGTTTGACCGAGGGACATTTTCACCTGGTTGTGATAGGTCAGCCCATAGGTTCACTTCCGGTCAAGGTTGGGGCCTAGCCCACCGCAAGATTCTCTCCGTGGCTCATCGGCGTGGCCGTTTTCCACCATCCATGTGATGGCGGCAGCGACATCCCTGGGAAGCATGACACTCCGGAGACGCATGCGGGGTGATTGCACCTCCCACCACACTTCCATACATCTAAGAGGGCCCAGGGCAAGACCTGGCAGCATTGCCACCCCCAAGTACCTCGTCTCGTCTAACCCTAGCACTGTTGACCGGACGGGTCTACCCCTTTGACTTTCATGGGACGATGTATGACCGATGGACATTTTTCACGTGGCCGTGATAGGCCAGCCCATAGGTAGCCGCTACCATACTTCCAAACGTGTAAGATGACCCAGCACAAGACCTGGCGGCATTGCCAACTGCCAAGTACCCCGTCCCGTCTATCCCTCGCAATGTTGATCGAACGGATCTACCCCTTTGACTTTCACCAGAAGAGGTATCACCGATGGACATTTTAACCTGGTTGTGATATGTCAGCCCATAGCAACATCTTAGAACAAGGTCTGGGCCAAACCCAGCGCAGGATTCCCTCCGTGTCGACCCGACGCGGCCGTTTTCCCCCTCCATGTGCCGGCGGCAGCGCCATCCGTGAAGGGGGTCACACTCCGGAGACACGTGTGAGGTGTTTGCACCCGCCACCACATTTCCAGATGCGTAAGAGGGGCCAGTGCAAGATCTGGCGTCATAGCTACCCCTCTAGGTCCCCCGTCTCGTCTAACCCTTGATTAGTTGACCAGCGAATCTAGGCCTTTGACTTTCATCGGACGGTGTTTGACCGAGGGACATTTTCAGCTGGTTGTGATAGGTCATCCCATAGATTCAATTCCGATCAAGGTTCGGTCCTACCCCACCATAAGATTCTCTCCGTGTCTCACCGGCGTTGCCATTTTCCACCCTCCATGTGAAGGCGGCAACGACATCCCTGAGGAGGGTGACACTCCAGAGATTCATGCGGGGTGCTTGCACATGCCACCACACTTCCATATGTGTAAGAGGGCCCAAGGCAAGACCTGGCAGCATTGCCACCCTCCAAGTACCCCGTCCCGTCTAACCCTAGCACTGTTGACGGGACGGGTCTACGCCTTTGACTTTCATGGGACAAGGTATGACTGATGGACATTTTTCACCTGGCTGTGATAGGCCAGCCCGTAGGTAGCCACCACCACACTTCCAAACGTGCAAGAGGGCCCAGCGGAAGACCTGACAGCATTGCCACCCCCCCCAAGTACCCCGTCCCGTCTAACCCTCGCACTACTGACCGGACAGATTTACCCCTTTGACTTTCACCGGACGGGGTATCCCCGATGGACATTTTCACCTTGTTGTGATAGGCCAAGCCATAGGTAGACTTCGGATCAAAGTCCGGGCCCAACCCACCGCAAGATTCCCTCTGCATCGACCCGACGTGACCGTTTCCACCCTCTATGCGGCGGCAATAGCGACGTCCATGAGGGGGGTCACACTAGGGAGCTGCGTGCCAAGTGCTTGCAATTGCCACCACACTTACAAATGTGTAAGAGGGCCAAGCGCAAGACCTGGCGGCATAGCTACCCCGTAAGCCCCCCGTATCGTATAAAACTAGCAGTGTTGACCGGATGGGTCTACTCCTTTGCCTTTCACCACGAGGCACGTTTACCTAAAAACAGATTAAAATGATATGCTAGAAAACAGATTAAAAATATATAATAGAAAGATATGGTTTGTATTTAGAAAAGATAAAAAAACAACAAAAAAAGAAAAAATATTAAAACAAGGTATTCGTCATACCTATGCATGTGTCAAGAAAGATTGCCCTCTTGCACACCTCGAATCGATGACGTGTCACGGGCCGCGGATTGGTGACGTGGACAACGATGCCAACGGTGTGGCCGTCGGCGTAGGTATGCCGACGGCCTTCGTTAGAGCCGTCGGGATAGGCTTGATAGCGTCAGCCCACCGTCGATCCCCGGGTAACCTACGTCACGTCTACGTCGACGGCCCATGTATACCGTCGGCATAGATCACGATATGCCGACGGCCTATCTACGCCTACGGCCACCGTCGGCATAGATGGAGGTACGCTCATGGCTTCCTTACGCCTTTGGCCTTGCTAAGGTCGTCGCCATACCTTCATCTATGCCGACGGTCGCCATAGGCGTAGATATGGCCATCGGCAGCATTAGTTATTCTGGTAGTGAAAATAGTATCATTGCTTGGTCACAATTATGTAGCGTTTGACTTCAAATAAAAGTTATATGCCTTTTTTTGGACTCTGAGGGAGTGCCATTTTCGCATTGACGCAAAATTTGCACAACTCTAAATAGTATGTCGATTAACTTTTTTTAGAACAAAGTATGGCGATTAACTGAACTACAATATCCAATGGGTACGATAATGATAACTCTTGTGGACCCTTTCTTTGCGACTGAACTCTTGTGTATCATGTCCGTATCCACTTTTGTTAGGTGCACATCTTGATCATCAAATTCGTCTGATATGTAACTAGTCAGGCATGTACTTACGTAATTAAAGTTACTTAGTGGAGCAGATTTGTACAGATATATTTATTGAAACATGAGCAGTTGAACCTGCAATTAAGCTCGATTGAACACCTACCAGGGAAACTATATATATGTTTACGAAAATAATATATTTCAGGATTCCTGCAGTAGTTTTTTTTTCTCCGAACAAAACTTCCAATCTATGCATCACCTATCAAGGTAGTACATAGAACATGAGAAGTAAAAAATACATGTTGGTCCGTAAACCACCTAGTGACGACTACGAGAACGGGAGCGAGCCGAAGGTACCCCGTCATCATCGCCCCTCCTACATCAGAGCCGGACAAACCTTCTTGTAGTAGATAGTCGAAAAGTCACCGTGCTAAGGCCCCATAGAACCAACGCACCAGAAAAGCAACCGATGCCGATGGATAGAAGTATAGATCGAAAGGATCCAATATGTAGACACAAGAACACATGAGAACGAAGAATGAATCCACGTGGATCCACTGAAGACAAACCCCGACCGGATCACATGAGATCCGCCAAAGACCAACCTCCACACGTCCTTCAACGATGCTGAAGAAAAGCATAAAAAGGACACAAATCTTCACAAAACTGAAAAAAAAAGCATAAAAAAGGAGCCCTCCAGCCGGCAATGGCCGAGATCCACCATGCCTTCATGGTCCTAAGACCACAGAAGACGAGGTAGACCAGCAATGGCGTTGGCGGGAGGCAGAAGTATCTTTCAAGAAACTAATTGCTAATAGAACTTCCAAGTATATATGTGAAAGATCTATAAATGTCCATAAGAGTAGCTTTTTGATTAGTAGCGAGCTAGGTAGTGGAGGTGAGTGACTTCTCCGGATGATTTTGCAGATGAAGATTAAGGGCGACTTTTTTGCTGGTGGTTTTTGGCTTCTAAAAGAAGTTGTCCTCTACTAAGCTTAGCTTATTCTAGAAGTCAATCAAAAATATATTTTTAAAAGCCTACTAATCCATTCTTAATTAATAGAATTATAAAAAGGTAACTTTAGTTGGGTTTCTAGAATAAGCTGACTAGAGGACAGCTTATTCTAAAATCCAGCAAAAAATTGGCCCTGAAGTAATTCAGAGTTTGTATTCATACTTTCCACATTTTGCCTACAAAACACGGTGTTATCTGAATGAAAGAAATGAAAATATCTAACTGCCACTCACTCGTCCAAGATATCTAATGTCAGCTAGGCACACGTATATCAAGTTACTTAGAGGAGCAGACTTGGACATTACAGTAAGCAACCTTAAAAAGTTAGACCATCAACTAAGTTCTAGCAGCCAGCAGAGATTACTCTAATCGGTTGATAATTTCCTTTTGATTGTACTTGACTTGTCCTATTAACCCACATGGAAGTTCATGGCTTCCTGCATATCGCCGCCCTATTGTTTGCGCCACCTTCTCTTTTAATCTGGGGCTATTTAAGCACATACATCCATGTCTCCAAAGACAAAGAAACTCACAATGGCATCCTCCACCTCCTCACTTTATCTTCTTGCTGTCCTTCTTGCTCTGGCCTCATGGCAGGCCACTGCATACGATCCTAGCCCTCTTCAAGACTTCTGCATCGCTGACATGAAGTCCCCTGGTATGCACTGTGTATTGTATGCATGTGTATGTCTGTGTTCTTAGTTTCGTTGGTGTAGTAATTAATCAAGTTGTAGCATAGCATTGATCACATTGAAGGTTACTACACGCTGATGCTAAATATTAGTACTACATGTTGATGATAAATATTGTTACTACATGCTTAAAACACACTGCATGTTTATTACTTCCTCTACACATGCAGTGCAAGTAAACGGATTTGCTTGCAAGGACCCAATGGCTGCAACCTCAGACGACTTCTTCAATCCGGCCATGCTCGATAAGGCCAGGGATACAAAGGCCAGCAAGGCCAGGTCCAACGTCACCAACATCAATGTCATAAATTTCCCTGGCCTCAACACCCTTGGTATCTCGCTTGCACGCATCGATTATGGACCGCTAGGTGTGAACACACCACACATACACCCCCGTGCCACTGAACTCTTGACCGTGCTTGAGGGAACACTCTACCTTGGATTTGTTACATCCAACCCAAACAGGCTCTTCTCTAAGATAGTTACAAAGGGTGATGTATTCGTATTCCCAAAAGCAATGATTCACTTTCAAATGAACCTAGCGCATGACAAGCCAGCAGCCGCATTATCCTCGCTCAGCAGCCAAAACCCCGGGGTTATTTCTATTGCCAATGCAGTGTTTGGATCAAAGCCACCGATTTCAGATGATGTTTTGGCCACGGCATTTCAGGTGGAAAAGAATCTGATACACTGGCTCCAATCTCAGTTCTGGGAGAACAACAACTACTAAATATTATGTGTTATTTTCGACCTATTGGAAAGTTAATATGTGACACTCTATAGAATAAATGGCATGTAATTAATATTTATGCATGCCTGCGAGCTGCGAGTTTTTCTTTTCTATCTAAATTGTGATAAGATATATTTTTCGTCAGATTCATGTCATATTGGTTGGTGATGTTTGTTTTTCATTGTTTGATAACTGGAATATGGATGTGCTCCTTTCCCTCTTTTCTACATAAAAATATGCATGAAGTAGTGAAATAAAAAACATTAATTTACATCGACAAGAAGCTTGTTTCTCTGAGACCGTTGGAACCAAGAGAAGCAAACTTGTACTGTGGTGACGGGTTAGGCATCATAGATGGAGAACTCTCCTGATGTGTAGGTCCTTGCCACCAAGCATCCCAATTGCCAATAATCAAAACAAATAAACACAAAAGATTGGGTGACTGCTGGGTCTATCCTTGACTGTGATATACACGTATTTTAATATATGTAATATTTCCAATGGCACGTGGACAGTTGTCTAACCAGATTATACACCTTTACACTCAATATTCTTTTTTCACGAATACACAAAGGTTGCGTACCTTTTCATTGATAGAAACAAGAGTTTTATAGCAAGAGATTATATACACTCGCTAAACCAAGTACATGTAAAGGCATGGTAGAGAGTGCACAGCAAACAGATGGGGTTGCTCATCCCCTAGATCACTAGAGCTAACTCTCCGGGATGATGTTTTTGATTCCCGTCGCGTCGGCTTTTGCCCAAAGGCACGCCTCATCTTTGATGGTGTATAGCATGGTAACTGAAGGCTGGTCACCATCGAAGATGCAGCCATTCGGGTGCTTCCATAGCCGCCAAGCTGTGAGGGTGATGAGGGAGGTCAACCCTTTGCGAACTGGCGCAGATGTGCAGTCGCAGGATGCAGCCTCCAAGATTGGAAATCCTTGTGTCCAATGGTATGCCGACCATGGAGAGAACTCATCCTAGGATCTCATGCCAAACTTGCCGCGAGAAAGAACAACCGACCCTCAAGTGTTGCAATGTTTCGTCCGCTTGGTCGCATAAGGTGCACTTAGGCCCATGGGGGGAGACCATGACGGAATAGGTGATCATTCATCCACCATCGGTCCTGTATCGCTAGCCAAATGAAGAACTTGATCTGAAGCGGCGCACATGGCTTCCATGTTAGCTTCCAGTGTGGGTCCTCACAAGAACCAAGGAAGAGGGCCTGGTAATATGAGCTAGTGGAATAGATGCCTGAGCTAGTCCAACGCTAACGTAAGACATTGGTCGTGTCCGAGAGTTGAGAGTGGCGGACATGGATCCAAAGGTCAAGGTATTGTAGCATGGTGGCCGGACCGAGCTCACCCTAGATATCGCACACCAAGGATTGAAGTTCCAAGCCCTCCTGAACAATGCGGACCTTGCGACGGCGTCGGTGGACGGGCGCTAGAACTTGAGGTGCCATCTCGGCAACATAACGCCCACCGATCAAGTGGTCCGTCCAAAACTTGTAGTCGTTGTCATTGCCAAGGGTCCGCTCGGTGGATGCCCAGAAGATGGCGTTGACGTCGGGTCGTGGGGGATGTGTAGGTGGCTCCATGGTGGCGTATTCCACTAGGGAAAAAATCATAATAGAATGGGATTGAATTATTAGCCTAGATCTATTTACAGGGCAACTTAACATTTTTGTGACAAATACAGGGCAACTTAACTGGTTGTATAATCAGGGACTCTCCCGGAATCCACTATATATAGGTGGCAAGGGAAACCCAACTGTAACATACAAATATCATTGATCAATAAAATTGAGCAGTAACGTTCTAAATTTTTGAGTTTCTTGGCTCTTCTCATTTTTATCTTCGTGATAGATTTGAGTGAAGCAACATAACTGTTACAACACATTCCTAGTGCGAGAGTATCTCAGTCAGTACATTAACAATTGCTGTCCCTGTAACTGTTCCATAAGTCATCAATAATCGGCCATAATAACTCTTTTCTTTGGCCTCTCGCAAGGTGTGGATTTGTCTCCCTTCCGTGTGCCGCTCCGAGCCGGTGGCGGGGAGGGGATTCCTGGTGGATCGGCTTCGGGTAGTAGATAGACAGGGTCTTAGCCATCATAAGGCGGCGCTCGGAAGGGTGGCTACGCTTCTTTTTCGAGTCAGTCTTTCAGACTCCGATCCTTCTCAAGTTCGTCAGCGCGGAAGGATTAGACAGAGCTCCCGCGTAGATTCCTGCCAGCGCCTTTGGGCATCGATATTAGGGATTCTCGTCATTCGTATGCAATTGCAAGATTTGGTATTAGGTTCTTCATATCGATTCAATGATTCAATGGCGAGGCCCGCAAGTCTAGGGTGTTGGTTTTTAGGGACACGTGCATGAAGACTTGTCGGTTGTTATCGACAAGGCCGGGTCAGCTTTGGTATGAGAGGAGCGACGGCTGCTCGTCGGCAGCTTGTTTTGACGGTGCCAATGGTCATTCAGTGGTCCATTGACCTCGATGTAATTTTTATTATATTTGATGTGTTTTGTACTTTCGATAAATCTTTATAATAGATTGGATCCTTTTCGAAAAAAGAAAAGAATTGACAGTACTATTATTCAGTTCGGTCACTAAAGAGACATGTGATAAATCAAGGAAGTCACCTTCTAGCTAGCACATGTATTATAATCTTGCTTGTGCACCTAACACAACAACGTGACGTTTCCATCGTTGAATTGGTCATCTTTTCTTGTGGGGCTGGTTAGTTGCACGCAAAATAAATACCGCTACGTGGAGGTTGTCATAAATGAGAAATATTTTAGGGAGATACTCTCCAGAAATATACTATTGGTAAGTTACGACAAATTCTTACATGTCAAAGGAGATCGTACAGGCGTATAACCGTACAAGCATGTGTCAAATTTCAGGTCGGGGACTCCGTATTGAATCGCGGATTGGTGCTTTTTTGGCAAAGGCCCTGCACTAAATTAAACAGATGTGGTCAGCCGACTCTATGACCATTAGGCTGGTTATAACGGGAGCAACTTAGCTTTTTTTCGACAGGAAGACATACTTTATTCATCGAATAACAGTTACATCATCCTCTAACAATTTGATGATAAAGTTTGGAGACGCGTCATTCCGAACAGAAGGGTTATTTCCCCATCTCCATGTAACAACTCACGAACTACATAATTTGACTCTCTAATACAATGCTCGATGGTAACTTAGCTAGCAACATAGCTCATTTCAAAAGAAAATGCTTATGTGGCATGTAGTTAATGAGGAGAGAGATTTTTGGAGTAAACATAGTGCTTTTCAAGAAAAGATGAGTCTACATGTTAATAAATAAAGTTATCTATGACACTACTACTATGTTATTTTGCACTATATAAAGACAGTAACTTAGACTAGTATCATATACATGACATTAGTATAAGACTGCCCACAATGGAGAGTAATATAAAGTAGTAACATACATATGTTAATAGTCTAAGTTACTATATCCATAGTGGGTAGTAACATAAAGGTAATAAGATTGAGCTTTTCATTTATTAGCTTATAGACTCATCTTGCTTTGGTATGCGTTATGTTACCCATAGGGGTAGTAACATGCTAAGTTACTCAATTTTCTCTCTCTTCTCATTAATTAATTGTCACATCATATTTTTTACTTCGGTGGCATCTATGTTACTACCTATGTTATTCCCATTGTGAGTAGTCTAAGTTACTCCCCATTATGACCAGCCTTAGATTAAGGGCAGTGTTTATTCTTTTGAACCTTTAAGGGCAGTGTTAGGATTCGTGTTTAGTCGCTGGGTTTGTTTCTGCGATGCTACGTTCATTTAAATCGCATGCACGAATGTGGGATTTGCTCGTTTCATCACTATTTCTTTGTATATTACATACTACTCCTTCGGTTTTTAAATACAAGTAGTTTTAGAGATTTTAGTACAAACTACATATATATGTATATAGACAAATTTTAAAGTGTAGATTCATTCATTTTGCTCCGTATGAGTCCCCTATTGGAATCTCTTAGAAGATTTATATGTAGGAATGGAGGGAGTAATAATACCCCACACGTTGTTGCAAGAAATTAGTATATGAAATTCTAAAACTTTATAAGGTGTATTCCTAAAGGACAAATAAGATATGAGATTGAAATGAATTTTATCGCTCAAGTGGGATACAAGCCACAATTTCAAAATGACAGATCCATATTGTTTCAGTCTCAGAAATTACAAAAAGCATGTTAACCAATGAAACAATTTAGTAAGGCATTCATTCTTCAAAGTACCATCACAAAGTTCCAACAATAAGTAGATTCATGGTTTATGGATGATAATGCACTTTGTGGACCAGAACTCATTGGCCATGCAAGCACACTTACAACATAGACATCATGGGTGGAAGCAGAGGGACTAGAACTTGCAACCATCATTACATTTGTCAAGGCTGCAACTGCTAGAATGCCCGTGACCGAGTATGAACACTGGGAAATCAAAAGCCTTCTAGTGTATTTTTGTGCCACTGCAAATTTCAAGTATTCCATAGCAGTTAAGATACCACTTGAGGACGATAGTTTAAATGCTCTGAGTTGTCATTATAAAAGACAATACCCCTTTAGTCAGGTTATCACTCATGTACATCTACAGGACATTGTTATTACTAACTAGCAAAGTGGCTCGCTCAATGTGTGGGCTAGGATTCTACAAAATAGTTTACATAATCAATATCTCATCATTTTGTCTTGATTGCATATTAATTGATTTATCTAAACTGAATTGGTGACCTCTACAAAATGATCCTTTTGCAAACATATTTCGTCTTCGATATATATGGTTTTCTCATTGGCATTTGATCTACGTGTTCACATTAATAATGTACTTAGGTGTTATGCATAGTGAACTAATTGTGTTTCTTTCTTATCAAACTTTCACAAAATTTATGTTTATGTTTCTGTATTTTTGAGGTCTTTCTAGACTGGTTCTCATTTTAAGATTTTTTTCTTTAAGCACATAATAAGTAGTTGTTACTGGTTTCATGTAGGCATAGGTAAATTACCAAAAGAATGAGTAAATTGACACATTTACTTATGAATGGTTGATGTGTGTACCAATATTATCTACAAGTTATGATTATAGAAAAAATTATGAAATTACAGGCATTCACATTTAGTAAAGCAATTGTTCCAGCAACGGTACAATCAGGAACATTGAAGTTGCCAAGTTTGTATGGCTCCATCATATTGGAATTGTTTCTATCAATGTTGCAATGGTTATGCTTAATCCTTAATTGGAGATATGCAATTTCAAAATAGACATCATACACAACGTGAAATCTCTTTTCACTTTGAGGTCATTAGTTCGTTGTGTTGTCCATCTTCCCGTTATCCAACTTCTACGTCTCCTCGCGATGTGCGTTCAATGGGAGAAAACATTCCCTTCGACTATGAAGACGCCTATGGTGATTTTATCAAGCTCAAGATGATGTGCCGGCTCGGTCTCTCGAAGGTGCTCGTAGGCATAGGGTCACTAGTAGAAAACAGGGCTTTGGTCCTGGCTGGGCCTGCCCATTAGTCCTCGTTCACTCACGAACCGGCACCCATGGCGGCATTGGTCCCGGTTCATGAGGCTAGGGCACCGGCCGGGCCTCGTGGGCCATTGGTCCTGGTTCGTCGGACCCCTTTGGTCCCGGTTCCAAACACCACCCGCGACCAATGGGCAACGCTCCTAGCCCACAACCATTGGTCTCGGTTTGTGACTGGAACCGGGACCAAAAGGGGTCCTTTAGTCCCGGTTCCAGCCACGAACATGGACCAATGAGATGCCTATATATACCCCCTCGTCAGCGAGTAGAGCACTCCACATTGCTTTGCTTTTCTGGCCGGCGAGGGGAGAGCTTTTTGGTACTCTAGCTCACCTCCTATACACATGAGGTGTTCGATGAAATGCCCAAGCCACACTTAAGCTTTCTCCTCTCGAAGCTCCTTGCCCAAGCTCCATTTTCCTCAAGATTTGTCTAGGTTTGGCGGTTCGTCCTGTCCCGTCCCCGTCCTCACCACCGTCGATCGCCCGCGCCCATCTCGGTGCCGGCACCATCATGGTTAGCTTCTTCTTCTTATCTTCTTTCTAAAAGAATTTTTTTTACTTGTATGATTTAGATAGATACTTGTGTAATTTTCTTACTTTTATTATTGTTTGTTATTATATAGTGCGATGGTTTTCCTATCCGCCTCCGTCGGCCCTCATCCTATCTATGATTCGGATGTGGTATATATTATCTTTTATAAGTATTTGTTTTATTTAGTGTTTATGACAATTATGCTGACCAACGTGACATAGATTTTTTAATCTAGGAGGAGGTAGTGAACCGGAAATTCCAACCCACATAGCAATTCTTGTCGAGAAGTTAAATTTGGTTGAAAAAGAAAACAATGACTTGAAAGAAAAACTACAAAGAGTTGAAGAGGATAAGATGAAGTTGGAGTTGCATGTTGCCGGTGTCGTCGATGATCACAAGACCAAGATGGATGCAATGCTCTTGAAGATTAGAAAGATTAGAAAATATGCCATCCATACTGAAGCTTGGTATCATTATGCCGTTGGATCAATTGGTACCTTAGTAGCGGTTATGATCCCATTTGTTGTTGCATTTAAATTGTTTACATAGTTTTGTTGTATGTTTTAATTAGATGCTCTAGAGAGCTATGTGTTGTTCAATAATGAGAACTATGTATGAACTGTATGTATTTATTTTGGTCACTATTGTACTTTGGCTTTAATGTGATGATAAATTTCTATTAATTTGGTCACTTCTCTATTCATGATATGTTGTAATGGTTTTTAATACACTTTATTATATAACGCACGCAGATGAACCGGCAATAGTTGTGTGGTGACCGACGCACCTCCGAGTATATTAAGGGCCTGCATAATTTTCTCGAAGCGGCTGAGGCAAACAAGAAGAATGGTTTTATTCATTGCCCATGTACTGTCTCTGAGAATACGAAGGCTTTCTCCAACTCAAAGACGCTTCACTTCCACCTACTTGAGAAGGGTTTTATGCCACACTATAATGTTTGGACCAAGCACGGAGAAAGAGGGGTTATGATGGAAGACAACGAAGAAGAGGATGATGACAACTATGTGCCTCCTGAATAGAGTGATGCTGCAACGGGGGAAGATGAAGATCAAGAGGAACCAGACGATGTGCCCGATGACGATCTTCGTCGGGTCATTGTTGATGCAAAGAGACAATGCAAAAGTGAAAAGGATAAGTTGAAGTTCGATCGCATGCTAGAGGATCACAAAAAAGGGTTGTACCCCAATTGCGAAGATGGCAACACAAAGCTGGGTACCACATTGGAATTGCTGCAGTGGAAGGCAGAGAATGGTGTACCTGACAAAAGATTTGAGAAGCTACTAAAAATATTGAAGAAGAAGCTTCCAAAGGATAATTAATTGCCCAACAGTACGTACGCAACAAAGAAGGTTGTATGCCCTCTAGGATTGGAGGTGCAGAATATACATGCATGTCCTAATGACTGCATCCTCTACCGCGATGCGTACGAGGATTTGAACACATGGTCGGTATGCGGTGCATTGCGGTATAAGATCATACGAGATGACCCTGGTGATGTTGACGGCGAGCGCCCCAGGAAGAGGGTTCCTGCCAAGGTGATGTGGTATGCTTCTATAATACCACGGTTGAAACGTCTGTTTAGAAACAAAGAACATGCCAAGTCGATGCGATGGCACAAAGAGGACCGTAAGAAAGACAAGAAGTTGAGAGCACCCGCTGACGGGTCGCAGTGGAAAAAGATTTAGAGAAAGTGGAGCAACTTTACAGGTGACCCAAGGAACGTATGGTTCGGTTTAAGTGCAGATGGCATTAATCCTTTTGGGGATCAGAGCAGCAAGCATGGCACATGGCCTGTGACTCTATGTATGTATAACCTTCTTCCTTGGTTGTGCATGAAGCGGAAGTTCATTATGATGCCAGTGCTCATCCAAGGCCCTAAGCAACCCGGCAATGACATTGGTGTGTACCTAAGGCCATTAGTTGATGAACTTTTACATCTATGGAATGGAAGAGGTGTACGTGTGTGGGATGAGAACGAACAGGAGGAATTTGACCTACATGCGTTGTTGTTTGTAACCATCAACGATTGGCCTGCTCTTAGTAACCTTTCTGGACAGACAAACAAGGGATACCACGTATGCACACACTGTTTAGATGACACCGACAGTATATATTTGGACAAATGCAGGAAGAATGTGTACCTGGGGCATCGTCGATTTCTTCCAACCAACCATCAATGTCGAAGGAAACGAAAGCATTTCAAAGGTGAGGCAAATCACCGAAGGAAGCCCGCCCTCCGTACTGGTGATCACATACTTGCTATGGTCATTGATTTACATGTAATCTTTGGAAAGGGTCCCGACGGACTATCTGTTCCGAATGACGTTGAGGGACGCGCACCCATGTGGAACAAGAAATCTATATTTTGGGACCTACCCTATTAGAAAGACCTAGAGGTCCGCTCTGCAATCGACGTGATGCACGTGACGAGGAATCTTTGCGTGAACCTGCTAGGCTTCTTGGGAGTGTATGGGAAGACAAAAGATACACCGGAGGCACGCGAGGAACACCAACGTGTGCATGATAAAGACGGCATGCATCCAGAGTAGTATGAAGGTCCTGCCAGCTACGCTCTTACCAAAGAAGAGAAGGAAATCTTCTTTGAATGCCTGCTCAGTATGAAGGTCCCGTCCAGCTTCTCGTTGAATATAAAGGGAATAATAAATATGACAGAGAAAAAGTTCTAGAACCTAAAGTCTCATGATTGCCACGTGATTATGACACAACTGCTTCCGGTTGCATTGAGGGGGCTTCTACCGGAAAATGTTCGATTAGCCATTGTGAAACTATGTGCATTCCTCAATGCAATCTCTCAGAAGGTGGTCGATCCAGAAATCCTGCCAGGGTTAAGGAGTTATTTGGTGCAATGTCTTGTTATTTTCGAGCTGGTGTTCGCACCGTCCTTCTTCAATATCATGACACACGTCCTAGTTCATGTAGTCGACGAGATTGTCATTCTAGGCCCTGTATTTCTACACAATATGTTCCCCTTTGAGAGGTTCATGGGAGTCTTGAAGAAATATGTTCATAACCACGCTAGGCCAGAAGGAAGCATCTCCATGGGCCATCAAACAGAGGATTTCATTGGGTTTTGTGTTGACTTCATTCCTGAGCTTAAGAAGATTGGTCTCCCTCAATCATGGTATGAGGGGAGACTGACTGGAAAAGGCACGCTAGGAGCGGACTCAATAATATGTAGGGACGAGCATTCTTGGTCTCAAGCACACTACACAGTTCTACAGAATTCTACCTTGGTGACCTCATATGTCGATGAACACAAGAATATTCTGCGCTCCAAACACTAGGAGCAGTGTGACAACTGGATTACATGTGAACACATCAGGCCTTTTGGCAGTTGGTTGCAAACACGTCTCATGCGTGACAACACTATGTCTGATGAGTTGTACTCGTTGGCCAGGGGACCATCTTCGACTGTAATGACTTACAAAGGGTACGATATAAATGGGAATACATTTTACAAGATCGCTCAGGATCAAAAGAGCACCAACCAATGCAGTGGTGTATGCTTTGATGCAGCAACGAAGAGGGGAAAGGACACATATTATGGTTACATAGTGGACATATGGGAACTTGACAATGGACATGATTTCAAGGTCCCTTTGTTTCAGTGCAAATGGGTCAATCTGTCAAGAGGCGCGGTATAGGAAGATCCACAGTACGGAATGACAACAGTGGATCTGAACAATCTTGGGTACAACAACGAACCATTCGTCCTAGCCAATGATGTGGCGCAGGTTTTCTATGTGAAGGACATGTCTACCAAACCGAGAAAAATAAAAGATAAGGAAGCGAATACATCGTATGATGAGCCAAAGCGCCACATGGTTCTTTCAGGAAAAAGAGACATCATGGATTGGAGGGCAAGATAGACATGTCTGAACATTATGAAAAGTTTCATGAAATTCCTCCCTTCAAAGTCAAGGCTGACCTAAGCACCCTGTTAAACGATGAGGATTATCCATGGTTACGGCGCAATAAACAAAGGACACAAGCAAAGAAAAAGTAAAGACTTTCTCTCCACAACTATATCATTGTAGTTACATGTGAAGAAATGAAATCCCTTTTGTAACACATGAGTTTTCGTCCGAAACCCTGATACTTCGAAAGAGATTATCTGTTTTGTACACGAAGTGCATCCAGTTTTTGCCATAACCCTCTCAACTTTTTATAACATGCTATGTGGGACAAATGATGATACCATGCGAACTTTCAACTTTTCCAGAGTTCATTTGAAGTGTTTTTCAATTTCAGGGTTATTTAGCTCAAAAAATAAGTAAGTGCATGAAAAATACCAAATGATCAATTCAGAAAGGTTTGAAAATTGATGATGTGGCTTTGAATGGTGCATTTTGAACACACAAAAATTATGGAGTTAAAATAAGTTCAAAAAATGAAATCTGTTTGTAACAAATGAGTTTTCGTCCGAAACTGTGATACTTCGAAAGAGATTGTCCATTTTGTACAAGAAGTGCATCCAGTTTTTGTCGTAACCCTCTCAACTTTTTAGCACATGTTACGTGGGTGAAATGATGATACCATGCCAACTTTCATCCTTTTCAGAGTTCATTTGAAGTGCTTTTTAATTTCTTTCAAAACAACGTGGGAGTGGAGTTCAAAAAAGAATCAACTAAAAAGCTTTTATAAACCTCTAGTATTTTTGAAACTGTAATTATATAAAAATTATGCAACTAAAATTATCAAAGTATTTTTTGTTCAAAACATTAATCGCAAAAATAATATAATGATAAAACACACTCGAAATAAATAAAGCAAAAAAAACAAAAAAAATAAAGCAAAAAAAATGGAAATTATGCAACGAAAATTATCAAAGTATTTTTTGTTCAAAACATTAATAGAAAAAATAATATAATGATTAAACACACTAAGTCACCATAAAGTATTTTTTGTTAAGAACTTTTAATATGAAAAAAATAACATAAAAAATGCCCACCTACTAAGCCACCATGGGTTGCATACGACTAGTAACCCAATATACATGGGCCAGGACACAGGCCCACGGGGCAAGTAGGCCCATCAGGGTAGAGATAGTTAGGCATGCAATGCCTGTGGTAGAGAGGAGCTCGAGACGGTAGGTGCAGCCATGCTTATAAACCAGTACGACCACTCCTCGCTCGGCGAGGTGGGACTAAACTCCCACCATGCGAGGAACAGGGATTTAGTACCGGTTGTTGCCACCAACCGGGACCAATGCCAACATTTCGTCCGGGTTTGTGCCACAAACCGGGACCAAAGGTCTCTGCTTCCCGCCCTTTGGGCTAGCGAAAAGAGACCTTTGGCCCCAGTTGGTGGCACCAACCGGGACCAATGCCCAGCTTTAGTCCCTATTGGTGGCACCAACCGGGACCAAAGGTCCCTTTTTCCCACCGCTTGGGCTGCTGAAAACGGACCTATATTATTGTTTGTTATTATATAATGCGATGGTTTTCGTGTTTGCCTCCGTCGGCCCTCGTCTTTTCTATGATTCGGATGTGGTGTGTATTATCTTTTATAAGTATTTGTTTTATTTAGTGTTTATGACAATTATGCCGACCAACGTGACATAGATTTTTTAATCTAGGAGGAGGTAGTTGAACCGGTAATTCCAACCCACATAGCAGTTCTTGTTGAGAAGTTAAATTTGGTTGAAAAAGAAAACAATGACTTGAAAGAAAAACTACAAAAAAGTTGAAGAGGAGAAGATGAAGTTGGAGTTGCATGTTGCCGATGTCGTCGACACTAATAGCAAAAAGAATATGATGATAAAACACACTAAGCCACCATAAAGTATTTTTTGTTAAGAACTTTTAATATGCAAAAAATAACATAAAAAATGCCCACCTACTAAGCCACCATGGCATGCATATGACTCGTAACCCAATATACATGGGCCCATGGGGAAAGTAGGACTATCAGGGCAGAGACAGTTAGGCATGCAATGCCTGCGGTAGAGAGGAGCTCGAGACGGTAGGTGCAGCTGCGCTTATAAACCTGTACGACCGCTCCTCGCTCGGCGAGGTGGGACAAAACTCCCACCGTGCGAGGAACAAGGATTTAGTCCCGGTTGTTGCCACCAACCGGGACCAATGCTAACCTTTAGTCCCGGTTTGTGCCACAAACCGGGACCAAAGGTCTCTGCTTCCCGCCCTTTGGGATGGCGAAAAGAGACCTTTGGTTCCGGTTGGTGGAACCAACCGTGACCCATGCCCACCTTTAGTCCCGGTTGGTTGCACCAACCGGGACCAAAGATCCCTTTTTCCCGCCGCTTGGGCTGCTGAAAACGAACCTTTGGTCTCGGTTGGTGGCACCAACTGGGACTAAGTAAACACTTAGAAAAATTCAGTTTTCTTCTACCAGTTGCTCCGAGCGCGCCGTCCTCATCCCCATCGCCACGTTGTCGCCTCCCCGAGCCCTTTGTCCTCGTCGTCATCGCCTCCCCGTCGCCGGGTCGTTGCCTCCCTGAGCCCACCGTCCTCGTCGTCGCCGTCGCCGTTGCCTCTCCGTTGCCGCGTCGTCACCCCTCAAGCCCGTCGTCCTCGTTGTCATCGCCTCCCCGAGCCCGACATCCCCGTCGTCGCTGTCGCCTCCCTGTCGCCGCATGGTCGCCTCCCCGAGACCGTCGTCCTCGTCGCTGTCGCCTTCCCGAGCCCACCGTCCTCGTCATCGCTGCCGCCTCCCCGTCACTGCATCGTCGCCTCCCTGAGACCGCTGTCCTCGTCGTCGTCGCCTCCCTGAGCGCCCGCCGTCCTCGTCCCCGTCACCGCGTGCCACCCCGAGCCCACCGGCCTCGTCGCTGGCCTCCAGCCATCGCCGACCCACCAGTGAGCCCCCCATTTCCCATGGCCTGCTCCCCATCACCGTGTGCCGCCCCATAATCGTTTAGTCTTTTTTGCGGGCATCTATATGTGTATATGTTCATGTATATGTTTTTTTTCATGGATATATGTATATATGTTCATGTAAAAGTCTTCGTTGTTTTTAAAATGTACGAAAATGTACAGTGAAAATGAAAACAAACATATAACAAAATACAAAGGAAAAAAGGAAGAAGGAAAAGTAAACCGCCCGGCCCGGCCACCACCGCATTTTCATAAAAAATTTCCACCGAGTCCATGTCACACCGAGCACCCACGGCGAAGCAAGTCTTTTTGTTTAAGGTAGTTTATTTGTTAAATGCAAATGTTGGCATCGGCTCTATCATCACGTTGGCATCGGCTCTATCTATCAACAAGGCCATGGGAGCACCCCGGCCCCCTATCATCACGTTGGTATCGGCTCCCCGAGAGCTTTGCAACGGATCCAAAATGTATGTCGTTGTCGATATACCCCCTCCCCGATAACTTCGACATGAGGGGGGGGGCGATATACCCCCTCCCCGATAACATCTTTTTCCAAGTTACTAAGGTAAAATGTTCACCCCCCTCTCGATATATCGGGCGACCAACTCTCGAGGCCACCCAAACCATAGAAAAAAGCGTTGTCGATATACCCCCTCCCCGATAACATTTTTTTCTAAGTCACTAAGGTAGTATGTTCACACCCCCTCTCCATATACCGGACGACCAACTCTCGAGGCCACCCAAACGCGAGAAAAAAAGCGTAATTGATATCCCCCCTCCCCATTTTGCTAAATCCCTAAAAGGTTAAGAGAATCCCGGCCCTCTCACCCAACCAAACCCTAGAAGCGTTGTCGAGGCCACCCCAAATCGTAGAGAAGTATATTAATTGCCATGCTTTAATATTTGCAGAAACTATGGATCAAAGAGACTTGGAACAAGAAAAGTTGTTGGGGGACTTAATCCGAGGCGGAGGTGATTTCTTGTCATATCTCAATGACACCGATGGTCTTGATGGAGAGGAAGGACATGATGATGATGGCTCCGGTGACCGAATGCTGGAGGAAGAAGAAAACCATGGTGACGGCTCTAGTGACGCGGAGGAGGGAGATGTTGCAATGTCCGGCAAGGTATATATATTAATTAAGCATGTGTTGGCTAGCTAATTGATGCATTAATTGTTTTGGTATGTACATATATTAACTCTTATTTCTTCTTTTATATAGCCCTCCGGATCGAGCTAAACTTCGGTAATGAGACAAGGCCCGAAGAAAAGGTTGCGCAAGGAAGAAAGGTTCACGATCACAGCACTCGCGGACGATGGCCTACAGATTGAACCAAAGCGTACCAAGGACGCATTTGCTGATCAGTGCGGAGCTATTGTTAGGGACAACATCCCGATCAACATCAAGCAATGGACTAAGCCTAAGAACGACGCCCATGAAGGTGATTATGTCACCGATAGACAGTAAGATGATCTTTGGACCGCGTTGAAGGCAAATTTCACCCTACCGCCAGAGGAGGATCCGAATAAGCCAGTTATAGAGCCACTGGTCAAGGCGTGTGCTCTTAAGAAGATGGCAGATCTATTTAGGAGGTGGAAGAAAGAATTGAAATCAAAGTTTGTTGACTAAGGGAAGACACCAGAATTCATCGGCCGATTTGAGAAGATAAGAGATCACTGGCCCGCATTTGTGGCCTACAAGACATCGGGGAAGAGTAAGAAAATGTCTGAGACAAACAAGATCAATGTTGCAAAGAAGCATTATCACCATCACTTGGGGTCAGGTGGCTACCTCACAGCCCGGCCGTTGTGGGACAAAGCTGAGAAGGACCTGCTTGCTAAAGGGGTCGAATCACAGACATTGAACTGGCCAGACCGTTCAAGGACTTGGTTCTTCAGGGTTGGAGGAACTTTGGACCCTGAAACATGGAAGTTCCGTTGGACGAACGAGCAACTTGCAATACCCGTCATGAAGCTTCAGAAGTATATCACCGCAGCGCAGGAAGGGACGTTCATTCCCGGCATAGAGAAGGACGAGTTGACTGAGGCCCTAGGGAATACTAAGCACCCTGGACGAACACGAGGCACACAAGGCTCTGTTCCATGGAAGGTTGGGTTTCCCGACACAAGCGGTTACAAAAGCTGATAGAGAAAGAGGAAAGCGGAGCTAAGAGAAATGCAGAAGCTTAATGCAATACTAGAAAAGCTAGAGGAAGCTGAGAGCCAGCGAGCTGTCGGCCAACCATCTCAGCAGCAGGAAGCTACCCCAGAAGCTACCCCGTCATCTCAGCGAAGAAGCAGCATGGCTTTCACGGAGCTCGTTCAACCTGACTTCACAGCTCCTAGCTACCCCGTGGATACTATCATGGAGGTTCAACATTGCGAGCTTTGGGCGAAATTCCAGAACCTCACTTTCAAGGCGGTTGTCGGCTTTGTTGCACCTCCTCAACCCAACGGAACTTTTCACTGCAATCTGATTCCACATGGCTATGCTGTTGTGATGGTGGATGAAGTAATGGGGGGATTTGATGAGATCGATCTTGAACACCGTACAAATGAAGGGGAGAAGAAGTTGGTTCATGCTCTAAGGAGTACATGTCTATGGCCGAAGGAGTACATCAAGCTTCCAAACTAGATGCCTCTGTCTCCTCCTCCTCCTCCTCCAGCGCCAGGGCACTCCGCCTGCTCCTCCTCCTCCAGCGAGTGATCAGGGCAATCCGCCTCCTTCTACAGCTCATCAGGTGCGTGACGGCACTCCGACTCCTCCTTCGCTTACTTCGGCGCGTCCGAACAGTCCACCTCTTCCGGCGCCTCATCGGCAACGGCGAAAGGCAGATGCCGCCACTCCGGTTTCTCCGGCGCGTCAGAGCACTCTGGCTCCTTCTCCGCCACGTCGGCAAGGATGGAAGAGAGACACCGTCGCTCCGGCGGCTAGCAGTAAAAGCAGAGGTGGGAGGCAATTCAGATACGGTCCATCTCTCAAGGCTCCCAAAAAGTTACCATATGAGAGGACCGAGAAGGGAAACGAGGACATATGTCGTGCCCAAGTGAGGGACCATTTTTCAAAGAAAACTCCACCTCCGAAGGAGAAGCCAGATCCGATGAAAGTGAAGCGCACTATCGATGCCCTGGAGCGACCACCACCGCATCCGTCGGATTCCAACTACGTCCGCTGTCTTAAAAAGACATATCAAGATGTGCGGCAGTCGGGAAGTACTTCTAGTGATGCAAGATTAGCAAAACGAAGAAGTGGGAAAAAATTCCCCAGCTCAGCGAACAGGAGAACCAATCGTGCCCCCCGCTCAAGGTGTCTAGCGATATCGCCGCTGATCATCCGAGGATGGTGCTCGGTACCAATCCTACTGATTACATGAGCAATGATGTACTGTTTGAACCGTTGGAGGTGGATGAATTCAGATACCGGTACGGGCAGCCTCTAGTCAAACCTGATCATCCTCCTCTAACAACGATGATGCAAAAATTCCAACACTGGTACCTGGAAACCTGCCGCGAATCTGGGAAGGATACTTTGACGATGGGAATTAAAGAGGAGCATGACGTTGTTGGAATAGATCTGTTGTCTGTTGAATTTGACGAGTTATTCTAGTTATACAATCAAAATGCCATCGACAAAACAATCGTGACTTGCTACTGTCTGTAAGTACTACTTCTGTAATCAAGTCTCTATATATAGCTCAGCTCTTTCATTGCATGTATATATAATTATCCTCACTGCATTATGCAGATTGAAGATTGTCGAATGCAGAAAGGCACAAATCTATAACATTGGGTTCATTAACCCAAATATCATACATGAGGTTACGGTTAAACACAATGCCACAGGAACCAAGGACAACTTGCTACAATCGTTGCTTAAAAATCAAAACAAAGAGACGATACTCTTTCCTTACAACTTCAAGTGAGTGTTACTGTCTTGTGCATATTCGGTTTCTCTTATTACTCAAGGTTATAGTAATGTAATTGATGAGTTATGCATGCGTGCGCAGCTTCCCCTTTATTCTGCTAGAGATTTAGGTTGAGCGGGGAGTAGTAACCGTCTTAGACTCGAAACGAAAAGATCCCCAGGATTATGCGGACATGATTGAAATGCTCCAGAAGTAAGTTCAATCGATCATTATCGCATCATATCGGCAAGTTTATTCATTTCCTGATATCAAGTAATTATTTTCTTTGTCTGGCGGGATTTGGAAAGAGTTCACCGCAATGCTTCCGGCACTACCGAGGGAGCTGCGATTTACACACCCGAAAGTAAGTACTACTAGCTAGTTCCACGCATCTCCCATTGATTCTAGTTTCATCAATACCATTTATCATGCTTGATTATCAGTTTGACTGAACTCTATTTCTTGTAAAGTGCTTGTGGCAGGAAGCCGGGAATGGTTTTTGTGGATACTACGTTTGCGAGTTCATCAACAACGCGACGACCCCTAAGCGGGGCTACTCTAAAAAACAATATGAAGTGCGTAAGCAATAATATTCACAATTTTATTTTATTACAATGATTTGTGTTGAGTTTCATTCATATATATGTATTGAACCCCTTCTTCAAATTAGATGTGGCAGATGCAGGATGAAATCCTACCACATGATTGCATATGAGCAATTCAAGAAGAATTGGCGGGATTCTTTCTTGACCACATCATAAATAAAGTCGGAGAATACCATCTGGAATTTGACATTAGATGTTAGGGATTGTAAGAGATCTTATATTGTATATATGTAGCTCGTAGCATCGAATAGATATACGAAAACTTGTTGTACGACCAATCTCTCAGAGAAAGAGAGGTCGATCACTTCTCTCTATATATGTTCATGATGATCTTCTGTACTTAATGGTTCCTTCATTTGCTTACTAGCTGGCGTGTCGAGTTCTCTCTATAGTAGCTAGCATCGACCAAGCACGGAGAAAGAGAGGACACTTCTCTCTATTAATTAGCTAGCTAACACAATATGAAACCCCTAAATTAACCCTCCAAAACCCTCTAACCCCCCCTTCAAAAAAAACCACAGCAACTGCCAGATGCTGACGCGTGGATGATTTTTAGTCACGGTTGGTGTTACCAACCGGGACTAAAGGTCCTCCTTCCTGGGCTCCCTGCAGCGGCCACGTGTAGCCCCTTCTGTCCCGGTTTATAAGCGAACCAGGACTAAAGGTTTAGGGCTTTAGTCCCGACCCTTTAGTCCTAGTTCCAAAACCGGGACTAATGGGCCTCTGGAACCGGAACAAATGGATCATTTTCTACTAGTGTGGTATGCATGTGTTCATTCATAGGGCTGAATGTATGTGTGTATGTATGAACATCTGCGTCTCTACTATGTTCAAAAAGTATCACAAATATCGAGAGTAGTCCTACCTGCCATCAGAATCATGATAAAATCTTCACAAACACGATTTTCATAGTCTTTATTTATAGCACAATAATATTAATTAGATTAAATATTTTTAGTGAATATTTTTAGCAAGCGGTTCGATATTCTAAGCTAAGTATATTCGAGTGAGTAAAATGAAACAAACGTGCAGATTTATCATGAAACAAAAACGTTACATGAAGATTTTCCGAAGTTTCTCTAGCTTGCACCAAATTTTTGCATCTCACTTTTAGTTTTTACAAAAATAATTTTCTCACCTTTTTTCACATATTGGAGGATTATTTCTGCTAGTAGAAGGCACGTGCGTTGCTGCAGGTTATACTGTATATAAATGAATCAGACAAATGAGTAAGGTTGAAGCTCATTTTTCAAACATCAAATAGTGCGACAGTTCGGGATCCCTGAAATCCAGACCATATTGAAGGGAGAAATGTTTGAACTATCAATCATCTTATCTCCAACATGCTGACCCAACAGAAAATCTCCACCCCACGATGCACCCTTATGTTTTGTTGTGGGACCCTCCCATTCCGATCTTGGTTTCTGCTGTAGTGAGACATTTTTCGCTAGAGCCCTCTCCTTTCAAACTAGCTGACCCCACGTTACCTTTGCCATGGCGCCCTCTGTCCTTCACACCATACTTTCCCACAAACCATCAGGAGGAGTCCCCCGCCAACCAACCCGCTCTCCGCTTGTGACGCGTCCTGAGCCAAGAAGGCAAATCTAATGTCTCCTAAGCATGTACGATTAATAGGAAATAAC
Source organism: Hordeum marinum (assembly GCA_022496015.1). Classification (NCBI taxonomy): domain Eukaryota; kingdom Viridiplantae; phylum Streptophyta; class Magnoliopsida; order Poales; family Poaceae; genus Hordeum; species Hordeum marinum. The sequence continues at coordinate 209,095 of JAAAWK010001186.1, forward strand.
ATAATTGACGTAGTTCTTATAACATTATGGTGTTCTATTTGAAACCAAAGGAATTATTGTCAATTGCTGCTAATAAAGGTAGCTACCAAATTTTAGTACTAATCCATCCACACTCCGTTCTTTCATAAACATGTGATTAAAGGCATATTTAACTTGGTGAATCTAAACGATAAATAAGTTAAAAGTTACCGGTGTATCTAGGAAACAAGGTATCACTTTTGCCACGATATCAAATTCCTAAAAGCTTTAGAGGATATGGAAAATAAAATAAAGTATGGTGAAACTTTTCTCTTTGCATGCCGACGCTTCAAAGGAATATATGAAGAACAAACTAAATATTTGTTCAACGCCATCACAAAAAAATTCAGAATAAGTTTACATTGCAGCACACAACCACTGGTAGAAAACAGGGCATTAGTCTCGGTTCTAGAGGGCCTTTAGTCCCGGTTCTGTAATCGGGACAAAACGATCGGGACTAATGCTGATCACTTTTAGTCCCGGTTGTCTTACGAACCGGGACTAAAGGAGCTTCACGTGGTTGCCGTGGGGCGCCTGGCAGGAGGACCTTTAGTCTCAGTTGGTAACACCGGCCGGCACTAAAAGGCAGTCATGCATCAGTAGCTGCCAGGCTCTGGGGTTTTTTGAAAGGAGGGGTTTAGGGGTTTTCATATTGTGTTTCCCCCTTATATTTTTGTGTTTACCATTTTACTTTATGCTTTTCATTCAACTCGACACTAGCTACTACATATAGCAATGAAAGAACCATTACATAACATTCTCATGATCAATATATAGAAAGAACCATAAGTATCACTTGAAAGTTGTTCAACTTAAGAAACAAACATCAATGTATCACATCCATCTTAAGATACTAATTAATTAACTAACAATTCTCTAGCTAATATATTCATGATTTAGTTCTAAACATGGTCAACAACAACCATCATCTGGTAGTCATTGCGGTTGCTCATCCTTATGGTGATTACCACAAGGGTGTCCACCCTTAGTTCTCTCTTTCCCTTGATGAACTCCTGCCAGCCATCCTTGTGGAATGATATGCGCCCGTCGGGTTCTGTCTTGTATTGGACATTCGTGACAGGCCCTCTTAGTCCATGGATTACTCCAGCAGTGCCGACGGCAGGGATGTCCAATCCAGAAAACATCTTCAAAGTCAACTTCTGAAGACCCCATTATTAAGAGAAAATAGAGAGCACAGAATGTTAGACATCACACCATACTTGGTTATGACCAAAAGGAGATGAAAGAATATAAAACATCTCACCATAACATTTTCGACAATGTTTGTTTTTCTTACATGGTGCACAAAGGGCTTCCCCAAGAACGCTGAAGAGGATGGTAACATTTATTTCACACTAGCTTTATCATCCCGAGTAAGCTTCCTCATCCTTTGAGCAAAAATTACAGAAAGATAGGACCATCATCTTCACCTTCGATGTCCTCCTGTTCATCTTGTTTGTTCTCATCTTCATCTTGGCTATCCTCATCTTCATCTTGGTTGTCGATGTCATCTTGGTCATCTTGACTGACGATGTCATCTTCGTCATCGTCATCATCATCGCTTTGGACATATAATGTCCTTAACCTATTCACCTCTCGTATTAAGGAAAAATCTACGAGTTCTCCTCCTTATTGTTCACTGCAATGTACTGCTCCCCTCCATCACCATATATGATGGTTTTATTCTTTCCTTTGTGCAGATCCAATTCGAATTTGCGCTCCTCATCATCCTCAAAGTACAACATGTTACCATACGAATTGTTGAAGTCCTCCCTTATGTTGCATGGAACACACAATGCAGCAGTTAATAATCAAAAATAAAGTCAGTAAAAAAGCTAAACAAATGATCATAATTCAATACAAATTCAAGTCAAAGACCGTTACCACTGATTTTTGAAATCCCTTTCTCAAAAATACCGCGAACTGCACTGCAGTTTCAAGATGGTCCATACATGAATTTTGGCACACCTTGCAGATCTTATGCCTCATGGTCCCTAATAAGCCCAAGTAGTTGCCAAACATAAGAAAGGCAATTAACACTTTTTAATATTTCATTTCCGAATGTAGAATAGTTCATAGATGTAAGTTATGATATATAATGTGAATCTTTTAAAACTTATAACATTACATGCCTTATTGCAACCTAAGAAACACAACTCAAATAATCCAGTTATTGAAGCATCGAATATTATCGCTAATACAACTCGAATATTATCATATAATATCATTAATTAATACAAATCGAGTTGACGTCTCATGGTGCAGGCGATGGACACCCAAAGAGAAGGAACCATCGCCGGATCATAACTCGGGTGATATCCCTGAATAACCTGTCAAGTATAGGAGAACCCGGCATCCAAAACAGCCTTGTACCGACGGACGTGCTTATCCTCCTATCGGACACGGCGGCGTACCAGCTCCACGGTTGCTAGCTCCCTGTGCACCGATAGTGTCCCACGCGACCGCCACCAAAGAAGCTACGGGTCGACACGAGACCCGGATTTCTCACCAAGGTGCGCCCCCCAGAAGGTAGCACCTCCCAGTGCGACCTCGTCAGAGCCCAGCCCCAGACATGGAGCCTCTCAAACCGGTTGTCGACGCTGAGTCGACAATGAGGATGCGGGATTGGCATCGTCCACGAGAACAAATTTTGGATGTAGCAAATATCATTTTATTTACCAACAATAGCAATAATACCATATCTAATTTTCCTGGAAAAAGAGAGAGATTTCCTTTAGATCCCTTTGGTTCATAGGAATGCACTCCTCCCTACGTAAGTTATATGTTTCGCCTTCTAATTTTCTTCTCTCCTGAAGAAAAATAGGAATTTTTTCTTTAGAGCCCTTTGGTCCATAGGAATGCATTCCTATCCCTACATAGGACATATTCCTATCCTTCACATTTCAAAGGAAAATAAAAAAGAGCCTAGACTCAATGGAAAGATTCCTATGATGTGAACCAAAATGACACATCTTTTTATAATCTTACTCATAGGATTTGAGATGTGTGTCATCTCATTTCCTACAAATTAATTTCCTATATATTCCTATGATAATCCTATCCTATGAACCAAAAGGAGGCCGCACCTAAGATGTCATTTTTTTCTGGTTCGTAGCTAGGGAATGCATTCCTATTCCTACATCGGATTGATCCCTGTCCTCCACATTTCAATGGAAAACAAAAAAGAGCCTAGACTCAATGGAAAAATTCCTATGATGTGAACCAAAATGACATATCTTTTTCTAGTCCTAATCATAGGATTTGAGATGCATGTCATCTAATTTCCTACAAATTTCCTATATATTCCTATGATAATCCTATCCTATGAACCAAAAGGAGCCGTAATTAAGGTATGATTTTTTTATGTTTCCGTCTAATTTGTCTATAAAATCTTCTATGATAATTCTATCCTATGATAATCCTAGCTAGATATATATATCCTATGAACCAAATTATGAGACTCCATGGAGATAGGATCCCACATCGCCACTTCTTCGGTCGGTGACGGACATGGGCAACAACGGTGACCGCAAGGGGTGAGGGGGGATAGGAGGAGGGGAACGACAGTGTGGCCGGAGGATCACCAAGGAGGAGAAGGAGGAGGGGGAGAGGGATCGGGGTGGCGACCGCGTTGGGGGCGGCGATGGGGTGGCGTCGGGGGTGGCGACGGGGGCGGTGTTGGGGCGGCGACGAGGAGAGGGATCGAGGAGGCGACAGCGAGGTCCGGCAGCCTGGCGGCGTCGAGGTGGTCTTCGCTGCCATCGGCGGAGTTGGAGATCGAAAATTGTATATGGATTTTGGTCCACTTATATACCCCAACATTTAGTCCCGGTTGGTGGCCCGAATCGGGACTAAATACCCCCCATTATGCCTGATTCAGGCCACCAACCGGGACTAAAGGTGAATTTTCACCAGGCAAAAGGGCGGGAAGCCAAGACCATTAGTCCCGGTTGGTGGCTCCAACCGGGACTAAAGGGGGGCATTAGTCCCAGTTGGAGCCACCAACCGGGACTAAAGGTCTCTGATTCCCTCAGCCACAAGTTTAGTCCCACCTCGCTAGTCGAGAGGGGCTCGGAGTAGTTTATAAGCGTTGCTGCCACTGCCCTCTCCAGCTCCTCTCTAATGCAGGAACTACATGCCTATCTGACGCCCTATTGGGCCTTCTAGCACTCCGGGCCTGCATCTTGGCTCTTTTCTAGGGTTTCTAGTCGTATGTAGGCCGTGGTGCCTAGTAGGCAGGCCTTTTTTCATTTTTTGCATATATTATGTTTTAAAACAAATAATGTTATTTTTTGCATATGTTATTTTTAGTTATATAATTTTAGTTGCATAAATTATATATAATTTTAGTTGTATAAGTTTTATTTTTATTGATTCTTGTTAGTTGATTCCTTTTGCTATTAGAGTTTTATAAAAGCTTTTTAGTTTCTAATAAAGCTTGTAACAACATATAAATACTTTGATAATTTTAGTTAATATTATTTTGATTCTTTTTGCTAAAGAAGAATATTATATTTAATTGATTCTTTTGATTTCATTCTTTGTGCTCTTACAGTTTTATAAAACCTTTTTAGTTCATTCTTTTTGCTATTAGAGTTTTATAAAAAGATTTTTTGTTCATTCTTTGTACTATTAGAGTTTTATAATAGCTTTTTAGTTCATTCGTTTTGCTATTAGTTCATTCTTTGAGCTAAATGACCCTGAAATTGAAAAGCACTGCAAATGCACTCTGAAATGGCTGGAAGTTGGCATGGTATCATAATTTCACCCGCATAGCATGTGCTAAAAATTTGAGAGGTTTACCATAAAAATGGATGCATTTTGTGTACAAACTGGACAATCTCTTTCGAAGTATCAGTGTTTCGGATGAAAACTCTTCTATTACAAAGGGATTTCATTTTTTAAACATATTTTAACTCAAGACTTTTTGTGCATTCAATATGCACCATTAAAAGTCACATCATCACTTTTCAAATCTTTTGTGACTTCATTTGCTATTTTTCATGCATTTCATGATATATTCTGAGCTAAAATGACCCTGAAATTGAAAAGCCCTGCAAATGAACTCTGGAATGGTTGAAATTTGGCATGGTATCATAATTTCACCCACATAGCATGCGCTAAAAAGTTGAGAGGGTTACAGGAAAAACGGGATGCACTTCATGTACAGACTGGACAATCTCTTTCGAAGTATCAGACTTTCAGACAAAAACTTGTCTATTACAAAATGATTTCATTTCTTCACATGTAACTGCAGTGATATTCTAGATGAAATCCATCATTAGAATTGTTGTGGCACGAAATTCTTCACTTTTTCTTCTCGTGTGTCCCTTGCTTATTGCGCCATAACTATGGATAATCTTCATCGCTTAACAAGATGCTTGGGTCAGCCTTCACTTTGATGGGAGCAATTTCATGAAACTTTTCATAAGCTTCACACATGTATGTCTTGCCCTCCACTCCCATGATGTTTCTTTTCCCCAAAAGAACTATGTGTCACTTTGGCTCATGGTTCCATGTATTCGCTTCCTTATCTTCCTTTTCTTGGTTTGGTAGACATGTCCTTCACATAGAAAACATGCCCCACATCATTGGCTAGGATGAATGGTTCGTCTCTGTACCCAAGATTGTTGAGATCCACTATTGTCATTAAGTACGGCTGGTCTAACTGTACCCCGCCTCCTGACAGATTGACCCATTTGCACCAAAACAAAGGGACCTTAAATTCATGTCCATAGTCAAGTTCCCATATCTCCTCTATGTAACCATAATATGTGTCCTTTGACCTATTGGTGATTGTTGCATCAAAGCAGACACCACTGTTTTGTTTGGTGCTCTTTTTATCTTTAAGCGATTGTGTAAAATGTATTACCATTTATCTCGTACCCTTGGTAAGTCAATATAGTCAAAGATGGTGTCCTGGCAAATAAGTACAGGTCGTCTCCAACAGTGTTGTTACGCATGAGATGCATTTGCAACCAACCGCTGAAAGTCTCGATGTGTTCATGTGTAATCCATTCGTCAGACTGTTCCGGGTGTGTCTAGCGTAGAATATTCTTGTGTTCATTCATATACGGGGCCACCAAGGTAGAATTTTATAGAACTGTGTAGTGTGCTTGCGCCCAAGAATGCCCGTCCCGACATATTATTGATTTCGCTCCTAGTGTGCCGTTTCCACTCAGTCTCCCCTCATACCATGATTTAGGGACACCAATCAGCTGAAGGTCAAGAAAAAAGTCAACACAAAACCCAATGATATCCTTTGTTCAATGGCCCTTGGAGATGCTTCCTTCCATCGTAGCACGATTACGAACATATTTCTTCAAGACTCCCATGAACCTCTCAAAGGGGAACATATTGTGTAGAAATACAGGGCCCAGAATGGCAATCTCGCCGACTAGATGAACTAGGACATGAGTCATGATATTGAAGAAGGATGGTGGGAACACCAACTCGAAGCTGACAAGATATTGCACCAAATCATTCTGTAACATTGGTAGGATTTATGGATCGATTACCTTCTTAGAGATTGCATTGAGGAATGCACATAGCTTCACAATGGCTATCGAACGTTTTCCAGTAGAAGCCCCCTCAATGCAACCGGAAGCAGTTGCGTCATAATCATGTGCCATTCATGACACTTTAGGTTCTGGATTTTTTTCTCTGCCATGTTTATTATTCCCTTTATATTCGATGAGAAGCCAGATGTGACCTTCATAGTGAGCAGGCATTCAAATAAGATTTCCTTCTCTTCTTTGGTAAGAGCATACCTGCCAGGACCTTGATACTGCTTTGGATACATGTCGTCATTTTTGTGCACTAGTTGCTGGTCCTCCCGTGCCTCCGGTGTATCTTTTCTCTTCCCATACTCGCCCAAGAAGCCTAGCTGGTTCACGTAAGGATTCTTTGTCACGTGCATCACATTGATTGCAGAGCGCACCTCTAGGTCTTTCCAATAGGGTAGGTCCCAAAATATAGATTTATTCTTCCACATGGGTGCGCGTCCCTCACCGTCACTCGGAACAGATTGTCTGCGATGACCCTTTCCAAAGATTACTTTTAAATCCTTGACCATATCAAGTATGTCATCACCAGTACGGAGGACGGGCTTTTTCTGGTGATCCGCCTCACCTTTGAAATGCTTGCCTTTCTTTCTTAAGGCATGCTTGGTGGGAATAAATCGACGATGTCCCGCGTACACATTCTTCTTGCATTTGTCCAAATACATACTTTGGGTATCATCTAAATAGTACGTGCATGCATTGTATCCCTTGTTTGTCTATCTTGGAAGGTTACTAAGAGCCGGCTAATCATTGATGGTTACAAACAGCAACGCTCGTAGGTCAAATTCCTCTTGTTCATGCTCATCCCATACACGTACACCTTTTCCATTTCATAGTTGTAAAATCTCTTCAACTAATGGCCTTAGGTACACATCAATGTCATTGTCGGGTTGCTTAGGTCCTTGGATGAGCACTCGCATCATAATAAACTTCTGCTTCATGCACAACCAAGGAGGAAGGTTATAGATACATAGAGTCACGGGCCAGGTGCTATGATTGCTTCTCTGCTCCCCAAAAGGATTAATGCCATCTACATATAAACCAAACCATACGTTCCTTGCGTCACCTCCAAAGTCCCGTCACTTTCTCTCAATTTTTCTCCACTGCAACCCATCAGCGGGTGCTCTCAACTTCTCGCCTTTCTTACAGTCTTTTCTGTGTCATTGCAACAACTTGGCATGCTCTTTGTTTCTGCACAGAAGTTTCAACCATGGTATTATAGGAACATACTGAGAGAATCCTGGTTTAAGGGGTCCTCAGGTGGCCGACCTGTTTGTTATGGGCCGGACTATATGGGTCGCTTACCGAACATTGGATTGATCGAAGGCCATGTCTCCAGGAAGGAAGCTTCGGGAATCATGGCATATCCTCCATGTTTGGAGTAGTGAATAGGCATGTTTATCCCTTATATGTGTAACCGGCCATGTGTAAACCCTAGGTACCCTCGGCGTCTATATAAGCCGGAGGGTTTTAGGTTGTAAGAGAGAGGCTAACTCATCTAGGGTTTAGCTATTCGATCTTGAGTTAGATCAACTTGGTAGGAACCCTCTTCCTAGGGCGCTCACTCTCAACATCACCAAGGTCATCTCGTCTGATTTTATACCGCAATGCACTGCATACCGCGCATGCGTTCAGTTGCTCATACTCACCGTGGTAGAGGATGCAGTCATTAGGGCAGGCATGTATCTTATGCACGTCTAATCCTAGAGGGCAGAGAACCTTCTTTGCTTCGTGTGTAGTGTAAGGAAATTTCTTATCCTTTGGAAGCTTATTCTTCATTATTTTCGGTAACTTTTCAAATCCCTTGTCTGATAAACCATTCTCTGCCTTCCATTGCAGAAATTCTAGTGTGGTACCGAGCTTTGTGTTGCCATCTTTGCACTTTGGATACAACCCTTTTTTGTGATCCTCTAGCATGCGATCGAACTTCAACTTCTCCCTTTAACTTTTGTATTCTCTCTGTGCATCAACAATGACCCGGCGAAGATCATCATCGGGCACATCTGGTGCCTCTTGATCTTCAGCCTCCCCCGTTGCAGTATCACCGTATTCAGAGTACATAGGACGATAGTTGTCGTCATCCTCTTCTTCTTTGTTGTCTTCCATAATAACCCATCTTTCTCCGTGCTCGGTCCAAACATTATAGTGTGGCATGAAACCCTTCTTAAGAAGGTGGTGAGGGAGTCCTGGTTTAAGGCATCCTCGGGTGGCCGACCTGTTTCTCATGGGCCGTACTGTATGGGATGTTTACTGAGCATTTAATTGATCGACATCCCTGTCTACAGGAAGGAAGCTTTGGAACCATGGGGTGTCCTGCAAGATAGGAATAGTGTATAGGCATGTTTTGCTTCTATGTGTAACTGACCATGTGTAAAACCTAGGTACCCTCGGCGTCTATATAAGCCGAAGTGTTTTAGGTTGTAGAGGGGAGGCCAACTCATCTAGGGTTTTAGCTATTCGATCTCGAGGTAGATCAACTCTGTAACCTTCTTACCATCAATATAATCAAGTAGCACGTAGGGTTTTCCCTCCATAGAGGGCCCGAACCTGGGTAAACATCGTCTCCTTCATATCCTGTTACCATCGATCCGCCAGTTTTGACACCGACATTGGAGCTTTCATTGAGAGTTCTGCTGTGATCGCCAAAGGAATCGATGGCTCGCATCTTTATCAACGAAGAGGTCCACAACATAGACACTTTTGTCCACGGACAGATCTTTGCTTTCGACAGCATTGTGCTGCATGCTGACCCAACCGGCCATCAAGGCCGGGTCAAAAGCTTCGCCCTTGACCAAGAGGTCAGATTCGGGAACCTAGAGTTCTTTGTAGACTCTCGGGGTGATCTCTCGCTAACCGGGCTCGCAGTCTCGCCTGCCGCACTCGAAGACTCCAAGGCTTTAACCTCAGATTCCTCTTTCGGTCCAGCCCACGGGATCTACCTCGGTGATGAATTGACTCTTAGTCCGGATCCGGCTATAGTGCCAGATGACCAGATACCTGTTCTTGCCGAACACTCCCCTAGCACAGACAAAACGGAGGTCAACTCCGAAAGCTCCGAGAAGGTTCACCCGATCGAGCTCTCGATACTCAACGAGGCCCTAGATCAGATCTCGTCAATGAAGATTACTGACGACCCAACCCACTTCCATGCTCATATCGGTCTTAGGGCGGGTCAGGATGGATTTTTTGTCCCACCCAGCTCCCACTTGATAGCCACAGTCAAAGATTTAACCGACGTGTTGGACTATGCCTCCGAGGAGGCAGAATACGTGTTGGACTATGCCTCCGAGAAGGCTACTGCCACAATTAGACGAAGAGCTCACTGCTACGCCGTCTCCCAAACATAACCCATATGACAAGCCAGACCGCCCTCCTCAAGGATGAGACAGGACGGCTGACAACATTAGCTATAGGCCGACGATGCCCCGTAGACGGGGAAAAGAGCTAATAGAGCCCTATGACAGGTTCGACCTACGGCACGACTTGGACCATAGGGTAGGTCGCACAAGATCCATCTACGGATCCATAAGATACTCACCCGGCAGACGAGAAGGGTACCGGCCCTGGCTCAACTGCAACAATAGAGGCCGGGAAAAAAACCGGGCTAGAACAGACGCCGATTACCGGTGTGACATAGCTCGGGTCAGAGGTGTTGCCCACCCACTGTGCTTCATGGAAGAGGTGAAGCAGCATCAGTTCCCGGAGGGGTTTAAACCTGTGAACATAGAACAGTGCGATGGGACAACTGACCCAACCGTATGGATTGAGGATTTCCTCCTCCACATCCACATGGCGTGAGGAGATGATCTCCACGCCATCAAGTATCTACCCCTAAAGCTTAAGAGGCTAGCTAGGCACTGGTTGAACAGCCTACCCGAAATCTCCATCGGGTGTTGGGAGGATCTAGAGGATGCATTCTGATCTAACTTTCAGGGCACCTATATCCGGCCGCTGGACTCCTCTGACCTAAGAAACATCGTCCAGAAGCTAGGAGAGTCCACGCGGCAATTCTTGAATCGATTCTTGACCAAGAAAAACCAGATCGTTGACTGCCCAGTTGCTAAGGCAGTAGCCTCCTTGAGGCACAATATTCGGGATGAATGGCTGGCTCGCCAGCTCGGCCAGGATAAACCTACGACAATATCCGCTCTTACATCAGTCATCACCCACTTTTGCACGGACGAGGATAACTGGCTAGAAAGACTGAGCCACAACCCCGAGGACCCCGGATACTGCAAAGTTTGGGATGGAAATGGGAAACCAAAGCGCAACCAGAATAAGCGTCGGCACGGTAATAATGATGCCAATGACACGGCCGTTAACGCCGGCTTCCCAACTCCCGACCAGGGCAGCGGAAGAAGCCTCCTAAAGGCAATCGCATCGGACCCACCCCGCTGGACAAGATCATGGAATGGTCATGCCAGATCCATGGCACTCAAGATAAGCCCACCAATCACACCAACCGTAACTGTTGGGTATTCGAACAGGCCAGCAAACTCGCAACTGAGGACCAAGGCAAGGCCCCACACAGTAAGGATGAGGATGAGCCTCGTGGTCCGATTGGTGGAGGACAAAAGAAGTTCGCTCTAGAAGTAAAAACCATAAATATGATATACACTACTCATATACCCAAAAAGGAGAGGAAGCGTGCCCTTCGAGAGGTCTACGTCGTAGAGCCGGTAGCCCCGAAGTACAACCCATGGTCGGCATACCCAATCACCTTCGATGGGCGCGACCACCTGACCAATATCCGTCAAGGGGGCTTGACCGGCCACCTCCTAGACCCCATCATAGACGGGTATCACCTCACTAAAGTCCTAATGGACGGAGGAAGTAGCCTTAATATGATTTCCTCACACAAGGTGAAAACGATGGGTATAGATCCATCAAGGATAAAAGCCAGCAACACTACCTTTAAAGGAGTGATTCCAGGTGTCGAAGCCCGGTGCACAGGCTCTGTAAGCCTGGAAGTAGTATTCGGCTCGCCCGATAACTTCCAGAGCGAAGACTTAATCTTCGACATTGTACCTTTCCGCAGCGGCTATCATGCCTTGCTAGGTTGTACATCGTTCGCTCGCTTTAATACTGTCCCACACTATGCGTACCTCAAGATCAAGATGCCCGGCCCCAAGGGGGTCATTACTGTCAACGGCAACACAAAGCGCTCTCTCCGGTCTAAGGAACACGCGCTGGCCTTGGCGGCCGATTTCCATTACAATAATGATCGGCAAACGCCAACATCTGCCGTAAAGGCATGTAAGACAAGAAAACAAGCTCGGTCTCAGCCTGAACTCCCAGAACCTTCCTCTCCCCATAAATAGGGACTCGCCACCCATTGCACAGTCCTAGGACCAGCAAAGAATGTGCCGAGAAGGCACAACTTCGCGCTCAAAATCCCATGGGAGGCGGTGGGGAAAACTATCAAAGTGTACGTATTCGGATGGACCGAACTACTACTATTAAAATGTCTTTGGACAAATTTGCAGGTACCATAAAGGACCTGCTAAAGGCGTAAAGCTAACCCACACTTCGGAGACCTCTCAAGATTTTGTTTCCAAGGTCCATTCTCCGAACAGTGCCACCCATTGAGGTACACAACTCACTAGGAGTCGCAAGAGCGGACAAGCGATAGGGCACATCGAGGACGTCAGGTCACCCATCGAAGACCCCTGGTACAACTTGATACGTCTCCATCGTATCTACTTTTCCAAAATCTTTTGCCCTTGTTTTGGATTCTAATTTGCATGATTTGAATGGAAGTAACCCGGACTAACGCTGTTTTCAGCAAAATTGCCTTGGTGTTATTTTTGTGCAGAAATAAAAGTTTTTGGATTGATTTGAAAATTTACGGAGAATATTTTTGGAATTAATAGAAAATACTGGTGAAAGAATCAACCGGAGGGGGGCCACCCATAGGTGGCAAGCCTGCCAGGCCAGACCAACCCCCTGGTCGCGCCTACCAGGCTTGTGGGCCCCTTGTTGCTCCACCGACCTCAATTCCACTCCTATATTCCTATTCGCGGAGAAAAAATTAGAGAGAAGAGTCCATCGCATTTCAAAATATGGACTCCGGAAAGGGGAAATCGACGCCGTCGTCATCACCAACCATCCTTCATCAACAATTCCATGACGCTCTCCGCCGTTCGTGAGTAATTCCATCATAGGCTTGCTAGACGGTGGGGTTGGATGATATTTATCATGTAATCGAGTTAGTTTTGTTAGGGTTTGATCCCAAGTATCCACTATGTTCTGAGATTGATGTTGCTATGACTTTGCTATGCTTAATGCTTGTCACTAGGGCCTGAGTTCCATGATTTCAGATCTGAACATATTATGTTTTCATGAATATATATGTGTTCTTGATCCTATTTTGCAAGTTGTAGACACCTATTACGAGTTATGATCCGCATCCCCCAGGATGACAATAACTGGGATTCTTTCCGGTGATTACCATAGTTGGAGGAGTTCATGTATTCACTAAGTGCTAATGCTTTGGTCCGGTTCTCTATTAAAAGGAGGCCTTAATATCCCTTAGTTTCCATTAGGACCCCTGCTTCCATGGGAGGGTAGGACAAAAGATGTCATGCAAGTTCTTTTACATAAGCATGTATGACTATATATAGAATACATGCCTACATTACATTGATGAATTGGAGCTAGTTCTGTGTCACCCTATGTTATAACTGTTGCATGATGAATGCCATCCGACATAATTATCCATCATGATCCATTGCCTACGATCTTTCCACATATTGATCTCTGCTAAGTTACTTCTTTGTTGCTAATATTACAATCACTACAAAACTACTACGGTTTCTTTTGCCATCGTTACCGTTACTTCCATACTACTTTGCTACTAAATACTTTGTTGCAGATATTAAGTCTTTCAGGTGTGGTTGAATTGACAACTTAGCTACGAATACTCGAGAATATTCTTTGGCTCCCCTTGTGTGGAATCAATAAATTTGGGTTGAATACTCCACCCTTAAAAACTGTTGTGATCCCCTATACTTGTGGGTTATCAAGACCTTTTTCTGGTGTCGTTGTCAGGGAGGATAGCTCTATTCTCTGAGTCACTTGGGATTTATATCTGTTCATCATTATGAATAATTTGAAAGATCCGAAAACCAAGATCTATCCCTCTAATATGAGGGGAGGTAAGGAACTGTCATCTAGCTCTGCACTTGATTCACCTTCTGTTATGAGTAAGTTTGTGACACCACCACGTGCTAGTAATTCTGATATGTTGCAAGTAATTGATGACGCCACTTCTGTTATGCATGATGCTTATGATGATACTTTTCTTGATAATATTGTGCCACTGAGTGAATTTCTTGATGAACAAATTGCTAGAGTCAATGCTGAAAATTATGATACTTCTGAAAGTGATGAAATTATTGAAACTGGACACTATGAGACACCTGCTAGACCTAGCTCTCCTAGATATGAATTGGCTAATATTCCCGAGGGTTATGTTTTGGAAGGAAAGGTAGCTAGGGACTTTCTTACTTGAAAGGATAGAGACGATCTTAAGAAATTACTATGCAATTGGAAAGAAAAATCTTTGAATGCTAGAATGAAATATGATCCTAAGTTTGCTACTTCACCTATCTTTGTTACTGATAAGGATTATGAATTCTTTGTCGATCCTGAGTTAATTACCTTAGTTGAATCTGGTCCTTTCCATGGTTACGAATCTGAAACTATTGTGGCACATCTTACGAAATTGAATGATATAGCCACCCTATTTACTATGAGGAAAAAATTCGTTATTACTATATCCTTAAGTTGTTTCCTTTCTCGTTAAAGGGTGATGCTAATATATGGTTTAATTCTCTTGCTCCTAGTTGTGTGCATAGCCCCTGGGATATGATAAATTACTTCTCTGAAAAATATTTTCCTGCCCATAAGAAACAAGCTGCCTTGCAGGAAATATTTAACTTTGTGTAAATTGAAGAAGAGAGTCTCCCACGAGCTTAGAGGAGGCTTCTCCAATTACTAAATGCTTTGCCTGATCATCCCCTCGAGAAAAATGAAATACTTGATATATTTTATAATGGACTAACCGATGCTTCTAGGGACAACCTAGATAGTTGTGCTGGTTGTGTTTTCAGGGATCGAACTATTGAACAAGCTGAACTACTATTGAATAATATATTGAGCAATGATAATGATTGGACTATTCCCGAACCACCTCCGAAGCCAACTCCGAAGAAAAGTGGTATTCTATTTCTCAGTGATGAAGATATGCAAGAGGCAAACAAATCTATGAAGGAAAATGGTATTAAAGCTGAAGATGTCAAGAATCTACCACCTATCGAAGAAATACATGGTCTTGATAACCCAACATAGGTAGTAGAGGTAAATTCTCTTCGTAGATTTAATGAAAGCGATATTCTTTATAATAAGTCTGCTAGCGAATGCTTGGATGAGTTTGATAAGTTTGTTGTTAAGAAAGAAAATTTTAATGCTTATGTTAGTAGACAATTGAAACATAATGCTTTCATGCTTGATCGCTTAGGCAATTATATGAGTAGAACTATCAATGATCTTAAACTGATTAGTAAACATCCTTCCATGGTAACTACTCAAGTAGAACAAGTACTTAAAGCTCAGAATGACTTGCTTAATGAGATGAATAGTAAGAACAATGATCATTCTGTTAAAATTGTTACTAGAGGTGGAAGAATGACTCAGGAACCTTTGTATCCTCAGGGCCACCCTAAGAGAATTGAGCAAGATTCTCAAAGGAGTAATATTGATGCACCTAGTAGCTCCAGTAATAAGAGGAACAAGGATGATGATAGAACTTTGCATGCTACTAGTGAACATGTTATAGATACACCTGAAAACCCAAATTAAATTTCTATTTTTGATGCTGAGACACAATCTGGTGACAAACATGGGCCTAGCGATAATATTAATGATGATGTTCATATTTATGCTCAACCTAGTAATGATAATGATGTGGAGATTGATCATGTTGTTGATCTTCATAACCCACAAGCTAAGAATAAAAGATATGACAAAAGAGATTTTATTGCTAGGAAGCATGGTAAAGAAAGAGAACCATGGGTTCAGAAACCCATGCCCTTTCCTCCTAAACCATCCCAGAAAAAGGATGATGAGGATTTTGAGCGCTTTGTTCAAATGCTTAGACCAGTCTTTTTGCGTATGCACTTGGCCGATATTCTGAAAATGTCTCCTTATGCTAAGTATATGAAAGATATTCTGGCTAATAAAAGGAAGATACCAGATGCTGAATTTCCACCATGCTTCCTAATTCTACTTTTAAGGGTGGAGTACGAAATAAATTCGGAGATCCAGGAATACCAACTATAACATGCTCTATTAAAAGGAATTATGTTAAAATTGCTTTATGTGATTTGGGAGCTGGTGTTAGTGTTATTCCTTTCTCTTTATATCGTAGAATTGGTTTGAATAAGTTGACACCTACTGAAATCTCTTTGCAAATGGTTGATAAATCAACTGCTCTACCTATCATTATTTGTGAGGATGTACCCGTCATAGTTGCAAATGCTACTAACTTAACGGACTTTGTTATTCTTGATATTCCTGAGGACTACAGTATGTCGATCATCCTTGGTAAGCCCTTTTTGAATACTGCAGGGGTTGTTATTGATTGCAACAAGGGCAATGTCACTTTTCATATTAATGGTAATGAGCATACGGTACACTTTCCAAAGAAAGAACCTCAAGTTCATAGTATCAACTCCATTGAAAAAATTCCAATGATTATTGGAGACTTTGAATTCCCTCTTCCTCCTTTCAAGAAGAAATATGATATACTTATTGTTGGGGACATGCATATCCCCATTGAGGTAACTTAGTGATTATTCAAAAATTCTCCAGTTTCATGTTACTCGAAAGAAGTTCGTTAATAAGAGTTGATCAACCATATTGATGGATTCCTTTTGATGATCATGAGATGGTTGAATTTAGAAAGCACAACTTTCTGTACCTAACCTTTACTTTTTGTTAGTTAGATTAAACTAAGTAAAAATGCTATTATTTTTCTTTTTTTTAGTTTTCCTGCAATATAAAAATGACCTGGAAATAAAAGTTCTTCAAATGCCCTGAAAACGTAGTATGATTTTTCTAGAATATTTAAAAATATCTGGCACTGAGCACACAGCAGGGGGTTGCACCAGTGGGTCACAAGCCCACAAGGCATGGCCACCCCCCTGGCCGCGCCTAGCAGGCTTGTGGGTCCCACATGGCCCCCCTTCACTTATTCTAACACACATCCACTTCATCTACCTCCAAAAAAAAATCCCACCACTACTCAAACCCATGTTCTAGCTCATTTTGCTGCCATTTTCGATCTCCTTGTGCAAAGCTTCATTTGCAAAACTGTTTTGGGAGATTGTTCTTCAGTATGTGACTCCTCCAATGGTCCAGTTAGTTTTTGTTCTAGTGCTTTATATATTGCAAAAAAATTCTGTTGTGGTGACCTTGTTCTTGAGCTTGCATGTCAAATTTGTATGGTCCCATGTAGTTTTGATGCATGATAAAGCCTCTAGGCACTTGTGGGAGTAGTTGCTATGAGTTTTGTTGAGTTTTGTTCACCTTTATTTCGAGTCACTACAAATTTCAGAATTTTTCAGACAAAGAAAAATGTTGAGGAGGGTGTTTCAAGGGGGGTTCCTCGAGCAACAAGGCCCCAAGACTCGCGATACGTGAGCCCGACCTTGAACCACTGAGGGAAGCACAAGTACGACCTTGTGAATGGCCATGGATCAATTTATGTGTGATGTCGGTTTCAAGGAGGAATTCTACGCATACACAAGAAATGCTGGCCTTGAGGAATTCGTTCTGGACAAATGCAAGCAATACTATCAACTCACTGATTCTTTCGTGCAGAGGTTTGAATTTTCATTCAATCGTAATAAACCTTCTATCCTATTTAACCTTTATGAAAAATCATATACTTTGGACATGCAAGATTTTAATCATGCATGCAAAATTCCACAATGGGGCAGCTATAGTGATCGACACAAAACTCAATATAATGATTTTATTGCTAGCATTACTGTCAGAGAACCTAGAAATATCACACATGCTACCGTGGGGAGCATTCACTTTCCTGCTATACATTATTTTGCTCTATTCATAGGTAGATGTATTAACGGTAAAACTGAGCATAGCTACCTTTGTGTTACCGATCTCACTATTGTTAAGAGTGCAGTAATGGGTGATAGGCAATATAACTTAGGAGCCATTATTGCTAGAAGGTTGCATAATAATGATAAGGAAGGAGATTTCTGATACGTCTCCAACGTATCTATAATTTTTTATGATGGCATGCTATTATATTATCTGTTTTGGATGTTTTATATGCATTAATACGCTATTTTATATTATTTTTTGGGACTAACCTATTAATCTAGAGCCAAGTGCCAGTTTCTGTTTTCCTTGTTTTTGTGTTTTGCAGATATGGAATATTAAATGGAGTCGAAACAGAATAAAACCTACGGAGGGAATTTCTCTGGAAGGAAACAAGTCATCCAAGCTTGGAGTGCACGTCACGGGAGGAGCTAGGGGGCCACAAGCCTACTAGGCGCGAGCCCCCCTCGCCGCGCATAGCAGGCTTGTCGCCTCCTGGCAAGTCTCCTAACCCTAATTCTTGGCCTATAAATACACAAATATTCCCCCAACATCAGAACGAGCCACGCAAATACTTTTCTGCCGCCGGAAGCCTCCGTTCCCGAGAGATCCAATCTTGGAGCCTCTTCCGGTAATCTGTCGGAGAGGGTTTTGATCACAGAGGGCATCTACATCAACTCCATTGCCCCTCCGATGAGGCGTGAGTACTCCACCACACACCTACGGGTCCATAGCTAGTAGCTAGATGGCTTCTTCTCTCTCTTTGATCTTCAATACCATGTTCTTCATGATCTTCATGGAGATCTATCCTATGTAATCCTCTTTTGTGGTGTTTTTGTCAAGATCCGATGAATTGTGGGTTTATGTTTAGATTATCCATGAATCTTATTTTAAACTCCTCCGATTTCTTATATGCATGATTTTATATCCTTGCAAGTCTCTTCGAGTTATTGGTTTGGTTTGTCCAACTAGATTGGTAATTCTTGCAATGGGAGAAGTGCTTAGTTTTGGGTTCAATCTTGTGGTCTCCTCACCCAGTGACATAGTAGGGGTAGCGAGGCACGTATTGTATTGTTTCCATCAAGCATAACAAGATAGGGTTTTCATAATATTGCTTGAGTTTATCCCTCTACATCATGTCATCTTTCTTAATGCGTTACTCTATTCTTCATGAACTTAATACTCTAGATGCAGGCAGGAGTCAGTCGATATCTGGAGTAATAGTAGTAGATGCAGAATCGCTTCGGTCTACTTGATACAGACGTGATGCCTATATGCATGATCATTGCCTTGGATAACTACATGATTATTTGATTTTCTATCAATTGCTTGACAGTAATTTGTTTACCCACCATGATATTTGCCTTCAAGAGAGAAGCATCTAGTGAAACCTATGGCCCCGGGTCTATTTTCCATCATATATTTTCAGATCTATACTTGTCGCAATTTATTTATCTTTTACTTTCCACACTCGTTACATCTATCTCAATCAAATCTAATCCTTGCAAATAACCATGAAGGGATTGACAACCCCTTTATAGCGTTGGGTGCAAGAGTTTGATTATTTGTGTAGGTGCATCCATTGGTGACTTGCTTGTTCCTCCTGTTGGATTGATACCTTGGTTCTCAAAAACTGAGGGAAATAGTTATCTACTTCGCTGCATCACCCTTACTTCTTCAAGAGAAAATCAACGCATGCTCAAGAGGTAGCAAGAAGGATTTGTGGTGCCATTGCCGGGGAGGATACATAGCAAGTCAAGACAAGATCTCTCCCATCAACTTGCCAATTTTTGGCACCATTGCCGGGGAGGATACACATCAAGCCTACCAAGTACCCATCACAAACTCATGTCTTGCATTTACTTTATTTGCCATTTTCATTTTCCTCTCCACCACTTCACCGATTTGTCATTTTATTCGCCCTTTCTTTTTTGTTCGCCTTTTTCTCGTCAGATCTCTTGTGTTTCCATGTGCCTTCTATTTGCTTGCATGTTTGCATGCTAAAAAACCATTGATATGGATCCTCATCCACTTGCTAATCTTTTCAAAAGGCCAAATTATGATGTACCAATTGCTAGTGAGTTGAGTGCACTTGATATTTCTATGAAGTTTTGCTTGAAAATCATGAAAATTTTGATGAAGTGTTGAAAAACAAAAATTATAAGGTGATTCATGATATCTCCTTGAATGAAAAGCATTATTGCCATGTTTTTAGTTTGAATTCTCCGAATATCCATGATTCTAACGATATGCAAAACCACAAGTTTTGGTGATGACACGGATAATTGATCATGAAGCGAATCCTTTATGTGATAGTTATATTGTGAGATTACTTCATGATTCTTTTGAAAATTATTATGAGGGAGGAACATATGCTTTTAGGAATTGCAATAATATCAGTTTTCCTCCCTATGTGTTCAAAGTTTTGAAGTCATGCTTGTTTTGCCTTCCTATGCTAAGTGATTCTTGTTCCCATAAATTGTTTGGTCACAAAATCCATATGCATAGGAAGTGGGTCATACTTAAATGTGATTGTCATGAGATTAATGATGCTCTCTTGCATGTTTCTATTACTACTTTTTTCCGAGCATCATTGAAATCATCATGCCTAGCTAAGGGCGTAAAACAATAGCGCTTGTTGGGAGGCAACCCAATTTTATTTTTGTGTTCTGTTCTTTTCTTCTTCTGTTTTTGAGTGATTACCACATTATTACTTATTTAGTAAATATTTTTTGGTGTTTTAATTAGTGTTTGAGCCAAGTAAAACCTTTGGGGTGATCTATGGTAGTCGTTGATTTGATCTTGCTGAAAAACAGAAACTTGTGCGCTCAGTCCAGGAATTTTCTATTTTTTCAGAGC
Source organism: Hordeum marinum (assembly GCA_022496015.1). Classification (NCBI taxonomy): domain Eukaryota; kingdom Viridiplantae; phylum Streptophyta; class Magnoliopsida; order Poales; family Poaceae; genus Hordeum; species Hordeum marinum. The sequence goes on from JAAAWK010001186.1 coordinate 229,662, forward strand.
GTCTAATTGATCTGAACTTTTTAAAAAAGATTGATATATAAATTGCCCAGTTTTTACTAATTTTTCAGAATTTTTTGGGTTACATAAGTATACGAAGTGTCCAGATTGCTACACATTGTTCTCTTTTTGACAGATTCTGTTTTCTTTAAGTTGTTTGCCTATTTTGATGAATCTATGGGTTGTATCATGTGGTATGAGCCATGGGGAAGTTATATTACAGTAGGTATAACACCAATATAAATAAATAATGAGTTCACAACAGTACCTAAGGCGGTGACTTATTTTCTTATACTAACGGATCTCACGAGTTTTCTGTTAAGTTTTGTGTCGTGAAGTTTTCAAGTTTTGGGTAAAGATTGGATGGACTATGGAATAAGGAGTGTCAAGAGCCTAAGATTGGAGATTCCCAAGGCACACCAAGTCAAATTCAAGGATGAAAAATATCCTAAGCTTGGGGATGCCCCGGAAGGCATCCCCTCTTTCGTCTTCAATCCATCGGTAAATTTACTTGAGGCTATAATTTTATTCACCACATGATATGTGTTTTGCTTGGACCGTATTGTATGATATGATTCTTTGCTTGTTAGTTTGCCACAATCATCCTTGATGCACACATATTTTGAGAGAGACACGCTGAATCGTGTATTTATTAGAATACTCTTTGTGCTTCACTTATATCTTTTGAGTTGGGCAATTTTGCTCTATATGCTTCACTTATATCTTTTAGAGCACGGTGGTATTTTTTGTTTTATAGAAATACTTGAACTCGTGTACCTCACTTATAATATTTTGAGAGTTTCTAAAAACAGGATCGTAATTGGTCTAGGTTTTGAATTTAGTCCTAATAGGATAGGCATCCAAAAGGGATATAATAAAAACTTCCATATTAAGTGCATTGAGTATTTATGAGAAGTTTGATTCCTTGCATAATGTTTTGAGATATAAAGGTGGTAATTTTAAGTGACATGTTAGAAAGTAAATTGTGATTTGGTAAAAATACTTTTGTAAAGGTTTGTGAGTCCCGTAGCATGCGCGTATGGAGAACCGCTATGTAAGGAAGTCGGAGCATGACTTGTTTATAGATTGTCGACCTTTGTGTGAGGGTCGGGGGCGCGCGATGGTTAACTCCTACCAACCTTCCCCCTAGGAGCATATGTTTAATGCTTTGCTTCAATGACTAATAGACTTTTGCAATAATTATGTGATTTCTTTATGACTAATGTTGAGTCCATGGATTATACGCACTCTCATCCTTCCACTTTTGCTAGCCTTTCTAGTACCGTGCAACTTTCGCCGGTGCAACAAACGCCTTACTCAAAATAGCCACCATATACCTTCCTCAAAACAGCCACCATATATATTTCCTCAAAACAGCTACCATACCTACCTATTATGGCATTTCCATAGCCATTTCGAGACATATTGCCATGCAACTTCCAGCGTTTCCTTCTATGACATGCACCATCACTTCCATATTTTATATACAGTCATATTTTTTCAAAGGTATCGAGTTGTAATTTTCCTTTTGAGTTGTAAGTAAATAAAAGTATGATGATTTTCATTATAGAGCATGTTCCATGTGAGGAACGGATGATGGAAGCTATGATTCCCTTATTAGTAGGGATGAGAGTCCGAACTTTATGAAAAATAAAAGAGGCCATTGAAGGCCAAATAAAAAAATGAATAAAAGAGGCCTTAGAGGCCCAACAAAAAAATGATTGAAAAGAGAGAAGGGACATTGCTACTACCGTTTGCCACACTTGTGCTTCAAAGTAGCACCATGATCTTCATGATAGAGAGTTTCCTATTTTGTCACTTTCATATAGCTAGTGAAATTTTTCTTCTTGATCCATGTCCACTTAGTTTCTTTTTGAGATTTCATACACTTGTATCTCTAGTGCATTTGTTGCATGGCAATCCCTACTCACTCACATTGATATCTATTGATGGGCATCTCCATAGCCCGTTGATACGCCTAGTTGATGTGAGACTATCTTCGCCCTTTCCTTGACAACCTCCACCTTATTATATTCCACCTATAGTGCTATATCCATGCCTCGCGCTCACGTATAGCGTGAGAATTGAATTTTTTTGAGAAAATAAAGGTGTGAAAACAATTGCTTGAATTTTCATCCGGGTTGTGCATGATGTAAATACTTTGTGTGGGGAAGATGGAGCATAGCCAGACCATATGATATTGTAGGGATAACTTTCACTACAGGAATCCCTACCATATGATATTGTAGGGATAACCATGGCAAACAACAAAGGCACAAAGGCAAATGGCAAAGGACTTTGTCGTCCACTAGCGGACGGCACAAATTTGGGCCCAGCTAGCTCCGGCATAGGGGTTCTTTGCCGTCTGCTTCGGCCGAGCGGACGGCAAAGATTCGTTGTCGTCGGCTTGCAGATGGCAAAGGGCATGGATGGCAATTACTGACGGCGTCGCCGTTAGAGGTGGCTAACGGACCTCACCACTTTGCCGTCTGCACCCCCCTCCCCGCCCCCTTGGTCGTCTGCCGCCTTTGCCATATGCCACCCTCCCCTTCTTTGTTGTCTTCCTCCTTCCCCATCTTTGTCGTCTGCCTCCTCCCCCTTTGCCGTCTGCCGTGGACAGCAAAGAGAAAAAATGTCCCCAGCCTGGCCTTCCCAGGTGTCACTGGTGGCCGCCATGTGGCACCTTTGCCGTCCGGGACAGATGGCAAAGAGCCCTTTGTCGTCGGTGGCAGACGGCAAAGTGCCTGTATTTGCCCTTTTTATTCTGTTTTTTGTTATATCCAATCATTTTCACAAGCACATATATGATATATATATATATATATATATATATATAATTCACAGAAACTATATCCCTACCATATCACAAGCACATATATATGATCATCCAACAAACATACCAAATCAAAAGTGCAAGTTTCATCCATACATGCAGAGTTTCATACATATTCCAATAGTTTCATCCATAGGTAGCAAGTTTCACAATGTTCATCGATACAAAATCAAAACAGAAAGTAAACACAAGAACTCCATCAATGCAAGCTTCCGTGAAGTGATCAAATCTGCAAAATGGGAAATAAGAAAGTTAGAAGAAGAATACTAGAAGAATAAGAAGAAGAAGAAGAAGAAGAAGAAGAAGAAGATCTAAAATAAGAAGAAGAGGAACAGAAGAAGAAGAAGAAGAAGAAGCGTTTTTCTTCTCTTTCTCTTTATCCTCTTGTTTTTCTTCTTATTTGTGCCATTTTAGAGCTAACCTAGGTAATTATGCCATTTTTGACGTAACTAAGCTTATTGTGTCATTTTTCAAGAAAATAAGGTAAGTCTATGGCATCTATGAGGTTACCAAGAAGAAGAACACCAAGAAGAAGAAGAAGCGTTTTTCTTCCCTTTCTCTTTCTCCTCTTGTTTTTCTTCTTATTGCTTGTTTGTGTCATTTTAGAGCTAACCTAGGTAATTATCACATTTTTACCTAACTAAGCTTATTGTGTCATTTTGCAAGAAAATAAGCTAAGTCTATGGCATCTATGAGGTTACCAAGAAGAAGAAGAAGAAGATCTAGAAGAAGAAGAAGAAGAAGAAGCATTTTTCTTCTCTTTCTCTTTCTCCTCTTGTTTTTCTTCTTATTTTTACTTATTTGTGTCATTTTAGAACTAACCTAGGTAATTATCATATTTTTTACATAACTAATCTTATTGTGTCATTTTGCTAGAAAATAAGGTAAGTCTATGGCATCTATGAGGTTACCAGGTCTATTATGTCATTGTTGAGTTAACTAAGCTTATTATGTTAGTGTGGAGGAAACAATGCTAAGTATAGGTCGTTATAGAGCTAACTTAGGTACAATATGTCATTTTAGAGCTAACTTAGGTACAATATGTCATTTTGGAGGTAAGTAAGCTTACTATGTCATTTTAGAGGAAACAAAGCTAACTTAGGTAAAATATGACATTTTTCTATGTGCCAAGTTTGTCGTTGTGCTAAGTTTGTCTAAGGGCTATGTTTGTCTTTGTTTGAGAAAATGAGCCAAGTAAGTGGCATATTAGGGCTTACCCTCCTCGCCATCATGGAGGTGAAGCACCGCGGTTCCTCAAGTCGTGCGATGCGGCTCGGGAGTTATGTTGTACCAAAGATCATTTGGGTTAGCATTATGACGCTGAAATGTTAAGACTAGTTTCTAATGAACATTGAAATTAAACTCACTGTTCCAGCCGTGGTAATGACTGGCATTAGCGGAGGGGTCTGGCCGGTCTTCTCGCACAAAGTCTGCACATTTGGTTTTCCCAAGTCAATCATATTGGTTATTAATGAATAGAACATGTAGTGTATGATCTGGCTAATATGAAGAAGACACTTACCACGATGAGCTCATACATGGCCCGGTTAGACGCATCGTTCCATGCCCTCTCCTCCTCCAACAACCTAGTCGTCCTCTCCTACAGATCCCTCTTCTCATCCGCTGCCTGTTGGGCCTGTTCCTCCAGAAGCGCCTGGGTTGTCTCTCTCTCTCTCTCTCTCTCTCTCTCTCTCTCTCTCTCTTTCTGCAGAGCATCCTGCAACACAATTCCTCGTTAGCATTGTAATCATCTTTGTTCGCACACACAATGTAATGGAGGAAAGCTATGTTTGTCCGTATGACTAGATGGCGAGCTGGACTGGTCATGGACGAGGCGGCATCTCAGGACAGGAGCTCATTTGGCATGCCTTGATCTGCCGAAAAGTGCTCGAAGACCGTATATGTCCATCTCCAATGGCTATCGAGCCATGGGGCCTCCCATGGCCAGCTATCATCACCAGGTCTGGATCAATAGGATGTTGGCTCGGGTTGAAGTCCTCCCCATTCACTGCCTTCCCCACATCTCTGTACCTCACGAGCTTGTGATGGGAGGAGATATTGGTGAAGTTCTCGGGATTATTGAGGTCAGACTCAGAGAATGCCTTGACCTTCTTGTATGAGGCAGTATGGGCCATGGCACAGAGGTTGTACACCTCTGGCACCTCCGTCTTATTGTGATGAGCCTACAAGAGAGGAACAAAGTATTAATAATGGGTAAACCTAGCACTACAAGAATGAATTGCAGGAATCATGATGCAAACCACATACCCAGTTCCGCCCGAACTGATAAATGTTGGCGCTGCCTTGATGGTGTGGCACACCTTCGATTTTGGCAAGTCGTGCCTTGGCATCATTGTGGACGACTCGCCATTGGTCAGAGCACCATTCATTCACCAACGCCTACCAACAACCCATCTTATCCACACACCATCTCGGGGCCACCTAAGTTAGTAAAGAGAAATTTGAGAGCTACACTACGAATAAAAGCAAAGGAAACTAAGTACAAGTCCTTAAATAGTTAATTACCTTCATGTACTTCTCATTGTCCAGAAAATGGGAGAATAGTTCAAGCCCGCATACTCAAGCCTAAATAAGGCACATCCATTCTCACAGGCATCTATTTCTCATAGGGCATCTTAAGCGCACGTAGGATTTTGTCCGACTAGTACAGGTTTGCTGGCAATACATGGCCTTTGGTTAGAAAGCATCCAAATATCATCATCGTCGCGTCATAGCATTCTCTGCCTAGGTTGAACTGAGCCTTCAGAGCCATTACTTGTGCGATGGCATCCAGCTGAGAAAGCTCGGTGTGCTCGTGGAGAGGACGTGTTGAAAACTCCAACATTTCATAGAAGGCTTTTGCAGATTCCTCCATCTCATCGTCTGAATCCCGAGCATCATCAAAGTCTTGCACGATGTCTTCGATCCTGGTACCGTGCTCGTCGGTGCAACGACGAACAACCTCACCTCTGGCACATTGGGCAGACTCACCATGAAATCTCCACACTGTATAATCAGGCGTAAAACCCCACTTCTGCAAGTGTTTACCCATTTCATCATGTGTCCACTTTCTATGGTTGTCGCAGCGGACACAGGGGCACCAGGTTATTTCCTGGCCATTTGCGTTCAGAAACCCCTTGGTTTTTGTTAACCATTCAATGGTCATTTCTTTCTAACTAGGGTGACCGGTGTACATCCAAGCACGATCACTCATCTTGCCTAACTACTAAACACACAACAAATATATATATATATAATTCATCATCTATATTCATCCGTTAATCAAGTTTTTCAGTTTTATTATGTCCATGCAACCTACACGCTAATAGGTAGAGATAGGTCCTAATCCCACCCGAGTATGTGTAGATTGGGTTCGTTTTCCCATGCTCTGCTCCGGATCCGACGCAGAATTACGGCAGCACCTCCCCGCTGTTCTCCTGATACACGTCTCGACAATAAGCAGAGAGGATGTGTACCCGAAGAACAACAGTGAGGCAATGACGAAATTCCGCATCGTATCCGCAGCAGAGCATACGGGAAAACGAACCCAATCTACACATACTCGGGCTGTCCATGGATAACGTTGGATAATTCAAAAGGATGGCATTTATAAATATGCAAAAACATGCATATTTATAGATGCCACCCTTTTGAACGGGAGACGCATACTGGTCACGCATGTTGGGGAACATTGCATGGGAAACAAAAAAAATCCTACGCACACGCAAGATCTATCCATGGTGATGAGCATCTATGAGAGGGAGAGTGGATCTATGTACCCTTGTATATCTCTAAGCGGGAAGCGTTAAGAAACGTGATTGATGTAGTTGAACGTCTTCGCAATCCAAATCACCGAGCGTCCCGCGATCCAATCACGATCCGTCCCAATCTAGCACTAACCGGACGACACCTCCGCGTTCAGCACACGTACGGCTTGATGACGATCTCCGCCTTCTTGATCCAGCAAGAGGGGGAGGAGAGGTGGAAGAGTTCTCTGGCAGCATGACGGTGCTCCGGCGATGGTGGTGGAGCTATTCCAGTAGGGCTTCGCCTAAGCACTGCAGAAAACCGATCTAGAGGAGAAACTATGCACTAGAGGAGAGGGCAGCACGTGGCAGAAAAACTTGTGCAAAAACCTTCAAAACCACTAGTATATATAGAAGGAGGGGAGGAGGGGGCTTGGCCCTCAAGGGGCCGGCCCTAGGCTTCGGCCGAACCGAGGGAGGAGTCCTCCTCCTCCACTCCTAGTAGGATTAGGACTCCTTCCTTATTTGTTCCTTTTTGCCTTTTTCCACCTTTTTCCTTTTGGGCTTTTCTTCCTAGCCGCATGGGCCTTGTGTGGGACTTCCACCAGCCCACTAAGGGCTGGTATTCACATTCCCACAGCCCATGTAGCCTCTTGGGTCGAAATACCCCTCCCGATGGTCCCCCGATACACTACCGGCACTCCCGGTACACTATCGATGAGCCCGAAACTTTCCCGGTGACCAAAACAGGACTTCCTATATACCAATCTTTACCTCCAGACCATTCTGGAGCTCCTCATGATGTACGGGATCTCATCCGGGACTCCAAACAACCTTCAGTCACCACCATGCATAACTCTATACTACCGAAACGTCACCAAACCTTAAGTGTGCAAACCCTGCGGGTTCGAGAACTATGTAGACATGACCGAGACACCTCTATGGTCAATAACCAATAGAGGGACCTAGATGCCCATATTGGTTCCTACATATTTTATGAAGATCTTTATCGGTCGAACCTCTATGTCAAGGATTCAGTTAATCTCGTATGATGTTCCCTTTGTTCTTCGGTATATTACTTGCCCGAGATTCGACCGTCGGTATCTGTATACCTAGTTCAACCTCGTTACCGGCAAGTCTCTTTACTCATTCCATAATAAAAGATATCGTGGCTAACACTTAGTCACATTGCTTGCAAGGCTTATTGTGATGTTGTATTACCGAGTGGGCCCTGAGATACCTCTCCATCACACGGAGTAACAAATCCCAGTCTTGATCCATGCCAACCCAACAGACACCCTCGGAGATACCTGTAATGCACCTTTATAGTCACCCAGTTACGTTGCGATGTTTGATACACACAAGGCACTCCTCCGGTGTCCGTGAGTTGCATGATCTCATGGTCATAGGAACATATACTTGACATGCAGAAAACAGTAGCAATAAACTCACACGATCATATGCTACGTTTGTAGTTTGGGTCTTGTCCATCACATCATTCTTCTAATGATGTGATCCCATTATCAAATGACATCACATGTCAATGGCTAGGAAACCTTGACCATCTTTGATTAACGAGCTAGTTCACAAGAGGCATACTAGGGACCAAGTGTTGTCTATTTACCCACACATGTAATGTGTTTCCAATCAATACAATTATAGCATGGATAATAAACGATTATCATGAACTAGGAAATATAATAATAAACACTTCATTTATTGCCTCTAGGGCATATTTCCAACTACGCATACTGATGAATGAAGACACCCATAGCAAGCAAGTTTCATCGGCACGAAGAGCGGAACCGAGCAAATTAAGGGGGCCGAGGGAGGAGATGTCATTTGTACTCACCAACGAACACAGCAGGGGAGGTCGCCAAACGCATGGGGAGGTCGTCGAACAGCAGACCCTCGCAACAACGAAACAACTTCACATTGTAATGAAACTCGATCAACACAAATATTCAATCCCGATAGAAAAATCTCTCTATACGTAACTACTATTGCACTTTTATTTTATTATTTTTCTCCTCTATTTCTTATTCTTCTTCTTCTTCTTCTTTTCTTCTCCTCTTCTTCTTCTACTCTTTTTCTTCTTCTTTCTCCTCCTCTTCTATTTTTCCTCTTCTTCTTCTCCTCTTCTCCTTTTCTTCTTCTTCTTCTTCTTCTTCTTCTTCTTCTTCTTCTTCCTCCTCCTCCTCCTCCTCCTGTTCTTCTTCTTCCTTGTTTTCCTATTTCCTATTCTTTTCATATTCTTCTTATCCTCCTCTCCTCTTCTCCTCTTTTCTTATTTTTCTTCTTCTTCTTCTTCTTCTTCTTCTTCCTATTTTCCTTTATCCTCTTCTTCTACTTATTCCTCTCTTCTTTTTTATCTTCTAACCTAACTAACTAACCTAATAAATCAAGATAACTAACTAACCTAACTAACCTAGTAAACTAATACACTAACCTAACTAATTTAATAGAAATAAAACAAACAGAAAAAAATAGGGGCGGCCGATGGGGGGGACTCACTGGCGGGGGCGCCTAGGGCATCGTGGGCGGCGAGGCGCCTGGTGGCAGGGATGACGGGGTGAACGGGCGTTGGGGGCGGAGGGGCGCCAGGGCAGCAAGGTGTCGGGGCTTCAAGGCACCGGGGCTGCGATCGCGACAGGGGTGCTGGGACGACGGTGCCACGGGGGCGGTGGGACATTGGGGGCGGCGTGGAGCCGGGGCAATGAGGCGCCGGGGGGACGGGGACGACAGGCGTGATGAGGGCGGTGGGGTGGCGGCGCTATGAGGGCGGTGAGCGGAGGTGCGACGGGGACGGTGGGGCGGCGGCACGACGGGGCCGGTGGGTGCGACGGGGCCAGTGGGGAGACGACGGCGGTGGCGACGGCACGATGGGGCCGGTGGTTGCGACGGGGCCAGTGGGGAGACGACGGTGGTGGTGGCGGTGGGCGTCGGGGAGAGAGGGGAGTGCGAGTGGGTGAGTGTGAGAGAGAGAGGGGCCGGGATGGGGCGGGACGGCCGTTAGTACCATTAGCGCATTGCCATCTGCTTTAGGACTCTTTGCTGTCCTCTAGGAGACGGCAAAGAAGTCGCCAAATTTAACCTAGCCATCACACGGTCAAGTGGGGCCCAGCTGTCTCTTTGCCGTCTATTGTGATGCTCTTTGCCGTCTGCTAGCAGACAGCAAAGAGATGACTCATGGCAAAGAAGCTTTGTGCCATCATCCAACTCTTTGTCGTCTGCTAGCTGACAGCTGACGGCAAAGACCCTCTTTGCCATATGCGAGCAGACGGCAAAGAGCTGGCAGATAGCAAATAATTGAATTCTAGTAGTGTTTCTTCTGCCATTATATTTTGAAGAGATAAAATTAATTTGCTAGTATGCTTGAAATGTTATTTGAATCTCCTCTGATTTTTTATATGCATGATTTCATATCCTTGCAAGTCTCTTCGAGTTATTGGTTTGGTTTGGCCAACTAGATTGGTAATTCTTGGAATGGGAGAACTGCTTGGTTTTGGGTTCAAACTTGCGGTGTCCTCACCTAGTGACATAGTAGGGGTAGCGAGGCACATACTGTATTGTTGCCATCAAGGGTAACAAGATGGGGTTTTCATCATATTGCTTGAGTTTATCCCCCTACATCATGTCATCTTTCTTAATGCGTTACTCTGTTCTTCATGAACTTAATACTCTAGATGTGGGCAGGAGTCGGGTGATGTGTGGAGTAATGGTAGTATACGCAGAACCATTTCGGTCTACTTGATACAGACGTGATGCCTATATACATGGCCATTGCCTTGGATAACTACATGAGTATTCACTTTTCTATCAATTGCTTGAATGGTAATTTGTTTACCCACCATGATATTTGCCTTCAAGAGAGAAGCCTCTAGTGAAACCTATGGCCCCCGGGTCTATTTTCCATCATATATTTTCATATCTATACTTGCTGCAGTTTATTTACCTTTTACTTTCCGCACTCGTTACATCTATCTCTATCGGATCTAATCCTTGCAAATAACCGTGAAGGGATTGACAACCCCTTTATAACGTTGGGTGCAAGAGTTTGATTATTTGTGTAGGTCAAAGTTGTCAGAATCGTGACTCAAGTCTTAGAATATTACGATCTTATGATCCAAATTAGCCCCTCCGATTCTACGATTTTGCTCATAGAATCAAAATTTCTACGATCCTGATAGCTACGATTCACGATCCTAGCAACAGAGCTAAGATCCGATTCAGAATCGCGATTCTGACAACTTTCATGTAGGTGCATCCATCGGTGACATTCTTGTTCCTCCTACTGGATTAATACCTTGGTTCTCAAAAACTAAGGGAAATACTTATCTACTTCGCTGCATCACCCTTTCCTCTCCAAGCAAAAACCCAACGCATGCTCAAGAGGTAGCAGTCTCCTAACCCAAATTCTTGGCCTATAAATACCCAAATATTCCCCCAACATCAGAACAAGCCACGCAAATACTTTTCGGCCGCCAGAAGTCTCTGTTCCCGAGAGGTTCAATCTTGGAGCCTTTTCCGGTAATCTGTCAGAGGGGGTTTCGATCACGGAGGGCATCTACATCAACTCCATTGCCCCTCCGATGATTCGTGAGTAGTCCACCACAAACCTACGGGTCCATAGCTAGTAGCTAGATGGCTTCTTCTCTCTCTTTGATCTTCAATACCATGTTCTTCATGATCTTCATGGAGATCTATCCGATGTAATCTTCTTTTGTGGTATGTTTGTCAAGATCAGATGAATTGTGAGTTTATGTTTAGATTATCCAAGAATCGTATTTGAATCTCCTCTGATTTCTTATATGCATGATTTCATATCCTTGCAAGTCTCTTCGAGTTATTGGTTTGGTTTGGCCAACTAGATTGGTAATTCTTGCAATGGGAGAAGTGCTTGGTTTTGGGTTCAATCTTGCGGTGTCCTCACCCAGTGACATAGTAGGGGTAGCGAGGCACGTATTGTATTGTTGCCATCAAGGGCAACAAGATGGGGTTTTCATCATATTGCTTGAGTTTATCCCTCTACATCATGTCATCTTTCTTAATGTATTACTCTTTTCTTCATGAAGTTAATACTCTAGATGCAGGCAAGAGTCGATCGATGTGTGGAGTAATAGTAGTAGATGCAGAATTGTTTTGGTCTACTTGTCATGGACGTGATGCCTATAAGCATGATAATTGCCTTGGATAACTACATGATTATTTTCTTTTCTATCAATTGCTTGACAGTAATTTGTTTACCCACCATTATATTTGCCTTCAAGAGAGAAGCCTCTAGTGAAACCTATGGCCCCGAGGTCTATTTTCCATCATATATTTTTAGATCTATACCTTGTTGCAATTCATTTATCTTTTACTTTCTGCACTCGTTTACATCTATCTCTTTTAGATCTAATCCTTGCAAATAATCGTGAAGGTATTGACAACTCCTTTATAGCATTAGGTGCAAGAGTTCATTGTTTGTGTAGGTTCATCCATTGGTGAATTTCTTGTTCCTCCTACTAGATTGATACCTTGGTTATCAACAACTGAGGGAAACACTTATCTACTTCGCTGCATCACCCTTTCCTCTTAAAGGGAAAACCAACGCATGCTCAACAGGTAGCAATTTCTTTGGTGGGATTTATGCCACTCATGTAGCGAATTATCTTGGGGTACCCATACGAGGAAATGATATTGAGTTACCACCTACTTTTCTTGATTATGAGGCTTTGGTACGTTTTTAGTTTCTTGAAAGGAACAAAGAATCCCTCCAGTACCGACTAATTTTTGATACACAGCGTCATGTCCATGTTACCCTTCCTGCTCCTGCCTTCTTTAACCTTCAGGAAAAATAGAGATACTTTATAACCAGAGAGGAGACAAAAGAGTACGAGTGAAATGCAGAAGCCGCTCGCCTCCATGCTACAGCTATTCAGGCGATTGCCACCGCAACCCAGTACAACCCCAACTATGACTTTGGATATCATTCGGGCCAGCCATGGCCCTAGACCAACTTAGGCCAAAAGCCTAAGCTTGGGGGAGTACGTATCTGTCACTCACATTACGTTCATGGTCACACATTTTAGTAGTCGGTGTTCATACTCTTTCATTGTACCATCCAGGGTAGTTTATCCTTTTTCGTTTTCTTCTTGTGTGTTTAATTAACTTTGAGAAAAATACAAAAAAATAGTTATAGATTTACCTTCTAGTTTCCTTAGTTGTAGCATTAAATGAAAACCCAAAAAGATTTTTCATTCTTCTTTTGCTTGTTGGGAGCTTTCCCGTGTAAATAGTTTTTCTCGTTCTTGTTTTGAATATCCTTTCTTTGGGTCATAAGGAGAAGACCATAATGAAAATGTTGAGTGGCTCTCATATGCATAATTGTTTATCGATCAGAGAGCCCATATTACCTTGCCTTCTCCTTTGAGTTATTGTTTGCAGATTCCAACTTAGTCCAATGCACGTGCACTCTTATTATTATCCACACCTTTCGGTCGTGCAAGTGAAAGGCAATAAGGACGATATTTGATGAAAAGATTGAGATGGAGAAAAGCTGGTATGAACTCGATCTATCTTGCTTTTGTAAATATGATTAGCTCACTATTCCAAATTCAGTTCATTACGGGTGAAACATATTTGCAATGACCATTAGAGATTATAGTTACTCATGCCATGCTTAATTAGGTAAGAGTGGATAATGGTTTGTATTGGGTGCCAACATGCATATTAAAATGGTTGTGATGTAGTATGATGGGATGGTATCCTCCTCTGAACGATTCAAGTGTCTCGACTTGGCACATGTTCATGCATGTAGTTGAAACAAAATCAACATAGTCTCTATGATATTTATGTGCATGGTGATTTGTATCCTACTCATGCTTGCATTCAATATTGGTTAATCTCAAAGTATGTTGATGACTGTGTCGCTCTCTAGTTGGTCGCTCCCCAGTCTTTTGCTAGCCTTCACTTGTACTAAGTGGGAATACTGCTTGTGCATCCAATTCCTCCAACCCAAAGTTGTTCCATATGAGTCCACCATACCTGCCTATATGCGGTATCTACCTGCTGTTCCAAGTAAATTTGCATGTGCCAAACTCTAAACCTTCAAATAAAAATTATGTTTTGTATGCCCAAATCTCTCATGTGGCGACTGGGGGCTGTCAATATCTCCCATACTAGGTGGGTTATTCTCATGATATGTGTTGATTCACTATCATTCACGAGATAGTGGTTGGTAATCGGGATGCCCAGTTCCATGCTCGAAATAAAACCAAAATATAACTAAACAAAACTCCCCCAGGACTGTGTTTGTATGGACGGTACCCGTGAATTCGGCTCGCCGTGGAGTGTGCTTGATTGATGGAGGGGGAGTAAAAACTTTATCATTATGTTTGGGAACTACCTATAATGTATCTAGCATCAAAGATGTTGAAAACTCTTAGTCGTTATGTGAGCAATGAAAGCGTACCGCTCAAAAATTATTACTTATCCCTGTTTTAAAAACTCGAGCTCTGGCACCTCTACAAATCAATGCTTCCCTCTGCGAAGGGCCCTTCCAATTACTTTATTATTGAGGCATCTTCCTCTTATAAAAGGCACCAGTTAGAGAGCACCACCGTCATTTGTATGCTTTGTTGCTAATTGATATTGAGTATGAGCATAACTGGATATCTTTCACCGTGAATTACAATGTCTAGTCGGTCCTTGTTCTTTAGAGGTGCTCTGCATTTATGTTTTGCGGTCTCAGTAAGGGTTAGCGAGATATCATTTCATCATATTGTATCATGATTGTTTTGATAAAAGGGTTGCCATCCGTGAGTTATTATTATTGCTCGCTAGTTGATTATGTCATTGATATGAGTGAAAGTAAGACCTAAATGTTATTATGAACGTGGTTAGTCCATAATCTTTGCTGAAAATCTGAACATCAGACATATTTACAATAACAAGATCAAACAGAGTTTGTAAAAGTTTTTCTTTATCACTTTCAGTTTATCAACTAAATTGCTTGAGGACAAGCAATGGGTTGAGTTTGGGGGAGTTGATATGTCTCCATCATATCTACTTTTCCAAACCCTTTTGCCCTTGTTTTGGACTCTAATTTGCATGATTTGAAAGGAACTAACCCGGACTGATGCTGTTTTCAGTAGAATTGCCTTGGTGTTATTTTTGTGCAGAAATAAAATTTCTCGGACTGATCTGAAAATTTACGGAGAATATTTTTGGAATTAATAAATAATACTTGCGAAAGAATCAACCAGAGGGAGGCCACTCACAGGTGGCAAGCCAGCCAGGCGTGGCCACCCCCTGGTCGCGCCTAGCTGGCTTGTGGGCTCCCTGTTGCTCCACCAACCTCAATTCCACTCCTATATATTCCTATTTGTGGATAAAAAAATCAGAGAGAAGAGTTCATCGCATTTCACGATACGGAGCCCCCGCCACCTCCTGTTCTTCCTCGGGAGACCAGATTTGGAGTCCGTTTTCGGCTCCGGAGAGGGGAAATCGATGCCATCGTCATCACCAACCATCCTTCATCACCAATTCCATGATACTCTCTGCCGTTCATGAGTAATTCCATCATAGGCTTGCGGGACAGTGATGAGTTGGATGAGATTTATCATGTAATCGAGTTAGTTTTGTTAGGGTTTGATCCCTAATATCAACTATGTTATGAGATTGATGTTGCTATGACTTTGCTATGCATAATGCTTGTCACTAGGGCCCGGGTGCCATGATTTCAGATCTGAACATATTATGCTTTCATGAATATATATGTGTTCTTGATCCTATCTTGCAAGTTGTAGAGACCTATTACGAGTTATGATCCGCATCCCCCAGGGTGACAATAACTAGGATTCTTTCTGGTGATTACCGTAGTTTGAGGAGTTCATGTATTCACTAAGTGCTAATGCTTTGGTCCGGTTCTCTATTAAAAGGAGGCCTTAATATCCATTAGTTTCCATTAGGACCCCGGGCCTGCTGCCACGGGAGGGTAGGACAAAAGATGTCATGCAAGTTCTTTTCCATAAGCACATATGACTATATATGGAATACATGCCTATATTACATCGATGAATTTGAGCTAGTTCTGTGTCCCCCTATGTTATGCATGATGAATGCCATCTGACATAATTATCCATCACTGATCCATAGCCTATGAGCTTTCCATATATTGATCTCTGCTAAGTTACTTCTTCGTTGCTACTATTACAATCACTAAAAAACTGCTACTGTTACTTTTGCCATCGTTACCGTTACTTCCATACTACTTTGCTACTAAATACTTTGTTGCAGATATTAAGTCTTTCAGGTGTGGTTGAATTGACAACTCATCTGCGAATACTCGAGAATATTCTTTGGCTCCCCTTGTGTCGAATCAATAAATTTGGGTTGAATATTCTACCCTCGAAAACTGTTGCGATCCCCTATACTTGTGGGTTATCACAACCACTCCAGTAAAATTTATATTTCATTTTCAAATATGTGTAACCGTTGCCTCAGAAATTTGAATAATAAGAGTTGTTGAGCAAAATAAAGAACCATTATACATGGTCACTTCACTGTCCTTTTTCGCACATACTCTATTTTGTCCCTCTTCTTGAGAAACTGTTTGGTACACATCACGACATACCCGGCTAATAGACAGGAGCCTCGAGTTTAAAAATCGACCTATGCACAATTGATTATGCGTTTGGTGTCTTGGAATTCGCTTTATATGCATTGGTTCCGAACTATGTCTTGGGTCAATAGTTGGGTTGCCCGGCTCCTGTGCTTGCCCCTTTACGTTCTGCTCATTCGGCTAAAAGGACAAAGGGAGAACCACTATGATTGTGTTTCCAGCTAGTCTGGTCAAGCACCTCAGTGGAGAAAGCCGAAAACTGACTGTCATAGTATGCGAGAACCGGTCTGCGAATCCAAGCTTAAGTGTCATACTAAAAACCTCGTTAGAGGTTACTCCGTGCATTACGTTGGGTCTGGTATTCATCCAAACCATGTGATATAGGCTTTAGTCGCGGTTCATCCGAACATAACAAACCATTGGGGGATAGTCATCAGCCCCCCGCATTCCTTTCCGCGCCCCTACGGCTAAGTGAAAGTAATAAATCACTATGGTCGGATTGCCTTGTCTGCCTCACACTACCGCCTTCGGGTACGGATAGCTCGGCTAAGAGTCATGGTGCAGAGGAAGAGACACCTCGTGTAGTATCTACATGGGGGCTGAAGCCGACGACTCGCAACTTTCAGATTCAAAGGCCACACAGGATTTATAAACGAATGCAAAACATAACAGACATGATAAACCATGCATCATAAACATACAAGCGTTCAAAGGTCTTCGGACATATTACAACGCATTTACTCATAAATTTTCTCTTTTGAACACTGCGACTCTATCGCCCGAACACCCTCCATTACTATGGAGAAGTATCGCTCAGGGCACCTATGCTCCTTTCTAGGAGGTGGAGGGGCAGTGGCTACCTTCATCGGATCAAGCCCCGGCCAGTGCACCTTGGCCTTCGCAAAGGTCATCTGGGCTTCTTTGATACAGGAGGAACACCTTAGTGCGTCGATCCGAGGCGAGGCGTGGCTCAGCTTCTGCACCAGGATGAAGTAGCTTCTCGGCAAGGGCTTATTGGGCCATAGCCGGATACAAAGATCCTTCATGGCCGGCTCTGCCATCCGGTGCAGCTCCATTAGTTGCTTCAGCTGCTCGATAAGGAGACGAGATCACTCGGGAGCTTCAAATTGCACCCAGAATAGCCGAGCTTCATCTCCTTCTCCACGTGAGGCATAGAACCGATTCGTGTCCGCTATGCTCTTCTGGAGGTCCGAGCAGGCACCTGAGGAATGCCACACTTGGGTAAGCAATACGAACCTGCTATCATCGAAGACGCACTGCAGTAAATACAGCTTACCATCCGTGATATCTTTAACTTGGCGAACTTGCTCTTCAGAGAACCGCCTATCCACCCGCTCCTTTTGGAGATCAAATTTCAAGGTGGATAGTTTGGTGGCCTATTCCTTGCCTTTCTGCTCAAGGTCCTCGCACTTCTGGTCGGCGTCCTTGAGCTCCTATTGGATTTCCTCTGCTTGAGCCTCATGCTGGGCACTCGTGGCTTTTAGAGCGGAAAGCGCGGCAGCCGCTTGTTCAGCTGCCGCCTTCTCGTTCGCGGCCTTTTGCTTTGCCTTTTGAAGCTCGTCCTTGAGCTTCTCAATTTCCTTCGTCGACGCTGTGTAAGTATCAAAGATGTAACCATACTGCGTCGGGAGTACAAATCACTAGTGATGAAAAATTCGTACATTACAATTCGGCTTACCTTGAACCTCGTCGAATCTCTTGTTCAGAGCATCCAGCTCATCCTTGGAGATCTTGAGCTTCCAATTTAGCTCGTCTAGCTCAGCGGCATTAGCTGCTGCCGCCAATGACGAAGCCTACAAATAATAAACCCCTATCATATTACATGGGTTTAAACCTCCGAACTGTCATAAACATTACCCTATGTCCGGTCCTCTTAAGGTCTATAAGAACATTCCGAATAAATATACTTTTGTACATTGTCCGGACAATGTTTATGATTGATCCCCAGGTGAGTTATTCCAAACTCACCTAGGGCTCGGGGGCTGCTATATATATAAACGATGGCACAAATATAATCAATATTCAAGAAACAGAACATTACGTGGCTCACCTAGAAGCCCGTTAGGAGACCGTTGAAGGCCTCCTTCAGTCTGTTATCAAAGGACTGAATGCTCTGCAAAACCGCACTCATAAGGGTACGATGTTCCACGAAGATGGAGGCTCCTAATAGTGCCTCCCCCATCACCGACCACCCATTGGTCGATGGCGTCCGTGGTGATAGGTTAACCCAATCTCCAACCAGGGATTGAACCGGTGCTCCCGGAGGCGTTGTGCGCTCCGGAGATGACCTTGGAGGGGACTGGACTTCCCGTCGTCTGGTCTCCTCAGTATACGGGAGGGGCTCCTCCCCCGGTCTTCAGTGGCCGAGGCATTAGCCTCGACCATGATGTCGCCGCCCCCACCGCTGGTGCCTGGCTCCATAGGAGCCTGGTGGGATGACACCACCGCGGCGTCCTTCGTGGCGCCTGGAGGGGTGGGATGCGATGTGGTCCCGCTCCCCGCTAGCTCGGTGGGTGGGATCTCCTCGTCCGAAACTTGGTCGGTGGGGAGAACGCGTGGTGGGCGGAAGATCAATAGGCGCTCACATGTTAGTAACATCTAAAACTTGACATAAATAGCTAGGGAGTCTTCGGATCCTTACCTTCGAGCCGAGGGCTGGACCCTTAGGTTCCTTTGACAAACCTTCTCGAAGTCTTCGGACTCGTTATCCGAGTCTGAACTGTCGTCAGACAGAATCAACTGTGTCTGGCGCGCTTTCTTCGGGGAAGGAGGAGGTACCTCCTATGTGGCATCCGATGACGCCGCCCTGTTTCTTGCGAGGGGGGAATCGCCTTCCCCCTCGTCCTCATGATCCTTCTCTTGATTAGAGGAGGCATTGGTTTTCTCGGACACAGCGTCTGGCTAGTCCCTGATGCGAACACCTCCTTGGTTCTTCTTCTTCTTCTCTTTCTTTTCTGGTGCCTTGTAATGCGCCACAACGAGCATCTCCGACAACAGCCTGGACCTTGCTCAGCCATTTCTGTAGAGGTGTCTTCGAGCTGAGGCGCCGGGCTGAGGCGCCGGGCAGTTGATGTCCGTGGCCTTGCTTAGCCATTTATGTAGAGGTGATCGGAAAGTGCTTATATTTTCTTTCGAAAAAATAGAACCAATCTATTAAAACTATGTTATACCTGGGAAGGAGGGTTATCAGCATCAAGGCCACGATCCTCCTCCTCGGCTGGCTAGTTCTCCTGGGCCTTGAATAGTGCCTTCCACGGCTTCTCTGGAGTGGTGCAGAAGAGCCTACGAATGGTAGGCTCATCGTCAAGCCGATAAGCCCACATGGGAGAGGCCCGGTGCTGATAGGGGAGGATGCATTGCCAAAGCATGATCTGAACTAAATTGGCTAGCTCGATCTCGCCTTTGATCATTGAGGCGATGCGCCTCTACAGGTTACCACCTTAGTGTCCGACCCACAGTTGAGGCCCTTTTGGAGCCATGAGGTCAATCCGGTGGGGGGACCGGACCTGAATTCGGACGGGGCAGCCCGGCCTTCCTTCCTTGGCTCTGTGATATAAAACCACTCTTTTTGCCAAATTTTGATGGTATCGATGAAGGTGTCGGAGGGCCATCCGACGCGGGGGAGCTTGCTGATGACCGCCCCGCTGCGGTCTGCGTGTTCGCTTGTGACGCACTTCGACTTGATATTAAATACCTTGAGCCACAGTCCGAAGTGCGGTTCGACACACAAGAAGGCCTCGCAGATGATGATGAAGGCCGATATGTGCATGAAGGAGTTCGGCGGGAGGTCATGGAAGTCGAGTCCGTATAAGAACATGAGGCCCCTAACGAAGGGGTGGAGTGGGAAGCTTAGTCCTCAGATGAAGTGAGGGATGAAGACCACCCTCTCGCCTGGCTTGGGAGTGGGAACCACCTGGCCCTTCTCCAGCGCACGGTGGTAGATGTTGGCGAGGAGGTAGCCCGCGTCCTTCAGGTCCCGGATATCCTGGTCGGTGACCGTGGAGGCCTCCGACTTGCCGTTGGAACCAGAACCTGCCATGGACAAGCTTGGAGGAGGAGGAGTGGAAAAACTAGATCTGGGTTGTGGAAGCTTAGGAGACTGGGGAAGCAGAGGATGCAAATGGAAGGCGTGGCTGTTCCTTGGGGCTTTTTCCCTTCTTATGGGTTTGGTCGCTGGTTAACCTCCCTCTACTGCACTGCATATCGCTCTGCTTCCCAAGCTGTGCGTGTCGTTATACGCGCATGATTAAACATATCCCATGTGAAACGGAGCATGATCTATGCATTGATGGATCATGCTAATGAAAACGGCCTCGAACTGCGGATCGAGATTTTGCAACTGGTCCAACGGTCATGGTGGGCTGCGACCTTTCGTCAAAAAGGTTGTTAGGGAACTCTGTTTGCTCCTTGACGCTTGGCCTTCGGGGCTAAGCTATTCATGGTGTTTGGGCGATTCACAGATCGGGAAAAACTACATGTCATCGGAGGCCGAACTAAACTCGGCTGACCACTGATAGAGGAGAAGAACTCGACTCGCAAGCCGAAGACTCTGATTAAACGAAGCTAGAGATAAGACCCTTGGCGTTGGAGGCTAGTTCGGGGGCTACTGAGGGAGTCCTGGTTTAAGGGGTCCTCGGGTGGCCGACCTGTTTCTCATGGGCCGGACTATATGGGCCGTTTACCAAGCATTGGATTGATTGAAGACCATGTCTCCAGGAAGGAAGCTTCGAAATCATGGTGTGTCCTCCAAGATTGGAATAGTGGATAGGCATGTTTTTCCTTCTATGTGTAACCTACCATGTGTAAACCCTAGGTATCCTCGGCGTCTATATATGCCGACGGTTTTAGGTTGTAGAGGGGGGAGGCCAACTCATCTAGGGTTTTAGCTATTCGATCTCGAGGTAGATCAACTATGTAACCTTCATACCATCAATATAATCAAGCAGGACATAGGGTTTTACCTCCATAGGAGGGCCCGAACCTGGGTAAACATCGTCTCCTTCGTTTTATATTACCATCGATCCTAGTCTCACAGCTCGGGACCCCCTACTCGGGATCCGCCGGTTTTGACACCGACAGGTGGGAGTGAAGGGTTTTAGAGTTGGAGTAATCCTTCGTATTCTCATAGACAGTACATGGACAATACATAAAACCATTTTGCTTGTTTGCCTCAACCACTTCGAGAAATTTATGCAGGCCCTCAATGTACTCGGAGGTGCGTCGATCACCGTACATCCATTGTCGGTTCATCTGCGTGCATTATATAATTAAATGTATCAAAAACCATTACAGAACATCGTGAATAGAGAAGTGATAAAATTAATACAAGTTCATCATCGCATTAAAACCAAAGTACAGTAGTGATCAAATATTATTACTGAAAAAATAAATACATAAAGTTCATTCATAGTTCTCATAGAACAACATACAAGTAAGAAAATTATACAAGTATCTATCTAAATCATACAAGTAGGAATTTTTTAAAAAAAAGAATATAAGAACAAGAGGATCACCACGGTGGTGTCGGCGACGAGATCGGCGCAGGCGATCGACGGCGGTGAGGACAGGGATGGGGACGGCACCCTACACATGTGCACACTCTAAGAAGTTAATTTCAGCTCTAATTGTGCATCTAAATCAAAAGCACTCCCACATACACTCCTCCACTAAAACTCACAAACCACACTCTACTTCTAGAGCATTTGAAATGAGCTAAACTAGCAGTGAGAGATAAAACGATGAAGCTGTTAACCTTTTATAACACTTGTGTAGTTGGTGCACCGTCAAACCAAAACAAATCTTGGAAAGATGTAGCTTGGAGGTTGAGCTTGGAGAGGAGAAAGCTTAAGTGTGGCTGCGGTATTTCATCGAACACCTCATGTGCATAGGAGGTGAGAACAGAGAGCAGCACACCTCCCACATGCCGGTTGGCCAAAAAACAGAGGAGTGAGTGGGCACGGGCGAGCATATATATAGGTGTTGTATAAGTTCCGGTTGGTGGCTAGCACCGGAACTAAAGGGGCCTCTTTAGTCCCAGTTGATGGCTAGCACCGGGACTGAAGGGGCTGGACCAGGAGCGAGGCCCTTTAGTCCCGGTTCGTGTCTAGAACCGGGACTAAAGGGGTTAGACGAACCGGGATTGTTTCCTGTCGAGGCCCGGCCGGTGCTCTAGCCTCATGAACCGGGACTGATGCACCCATTAGTCCCGATCCGTAACACGACCGGGACTAATGCAATATTCTAGCCCGTTTCAAAGCCCCATTTTCTACTAGTGAAGTCTCGCTAAAGTACTCTAATAATATAAAATAATTGTTTTTCACAATCAAGAATGTATATCATACAAGTACCATATTATAAGGAAAAAAATCATCACATCATGTAGATGGTATCCGAGCAAAGGCTAACCTAACTCGGGACAATATGTTAAGCCAGTAAAATCAGCAAAAAGTCAACCTTGAATGGCAAATGTATATACATTACTTGATCTTCGAAAATAATTAAACTATATAGCTTCCAAGTATAAGTTGAAGGAGTTCTTTGACATTTCTCTTCTCATTTCAGAATCCTCAAACTATGACAAGAATGTAGAAGAAATTAGCATAACTAATTCAGTGACGCTATAAGCTTGATAATCATGATTAGGTGAACCGTTTCCGCTCCCTCTTGTTTGTTTGCCTTGTATAATGATTAAAAGCATTGAGAACTATCATGTCCCCCTGATCCGACAACTCTCCCCGTAATCTAATGACTGCATTCACAATATAATGTGTCCTCTCCCCGTGACCTGATGCATGCACATTACCTACATTCACAACATAAAAAAGCCAAAAAAATAGGCATAAGTGTAGCAGAAAAATTGAAATTTACATGGCGGCTTGCATGTAATATGCATGCATCTCTATTTTTAAAATAGGTCACTTGATAGTACAGACAAGGCTTCAAATTAACTAACATACTAATAGAAAACAAAACTAATAAACAAAGGAAAAGGGCCAAAGAAACTCAACATAAGTGTGTGACATACCTCCACATAATTATATATTTCTTACCAGTTTTCATAATAAATATTTTGAAGGATATAGAAGAACATCCAAAAGAATAATTGAAAACTATACATTTGAATCTCCACCTAGTTTATTACAAAGCCTTTCATCTTATCTACCACATGTGTGCCTCTTTATTAATCCTTCGGTGCATGTTGTTTCCTGTAATATAAGAGAAGATTATTCAGATTAGCCCCAAAGATTCCAAGTGAAGCAACAAACTGCGAACTAAAGAAATCAATAACAAAACTACATCATGATCTGAAGCTAAAAGAGAAGTGACACTTCACAACTATTAGAGGACGCTATTCATAGAAAGCTAACTGTTCAAATTTGCATCTTTACATATGTTAATAAGCTGCCAGAATGTCTATAAGTATAGAAAATGATAAGATTGTAGTCACTGTTGAGTAAAAAGCAGTGAACAAATTTACGTCGCATAGACAAAGAGCTTCTCAGCAATCTGTACCACGAAGGTAATAAACATAAGCAAGTTGATTTATACCAGGAGTGCAAGAAACTGAAATAGTGAAATATGCATAAGCAATTGGCTTCTCGACCAACAAGCCACACGATCATGAGTATGACCATGCAGGGGAATTCACATACTTGTCGATGTGTGCAGGGCCTGGATGCATAAGCAACATGTTGAAAGGGTGCAGCTGGAAAATCAATTCTAAATCTTAACAGTTCCTGCTCGACTCTTCTCTACTCACAGTAAGATGCACACATGAGTTGTCCAATTAACTCACGAGATATTGATAAGTAACGTTACCCACCATTGCCATTATTGGTTTAAAGCTAGGAAGATACATCAAAATCCTGAGGATAGAAATGCACGACATATGTGTTGGTTGATTTGTCATGTTGACAATTTCATACAATTAGTTTTCGAGGCACACCCTCTCCCTGTCAGTTTCCCTTCCATGACCTTGATTTTTGCTGTTTGAGTATGCAGTAGTGCGCCACGACATCCCATATCTTTGATGCTCCAAGGATCAGCTAATGCAGAAGCAGATATTGACCACAAAATAAACTGGTGAGAGGGCGCCACACAAAAAGGAACTGTAAAACAAGTACGAAATATAATTGATCGTGGTTAATGCTTCAATGTGTGTTCATCTGTATCAAGAACTCCTCGTCATTCTGATCAACAAATACATGAAATATTTGTCTAGGTTAGATCAAATGCAATTGGGACTGCAAATATTGAACTGACCTAACTACAATATGAAGCAACATTTACAGGGTTACTAAAAGAGACCTTACAAATAATTCTAACCAACATGATCCTAGCGATGTAGTTAATGTGAAAAGTAATCGAATATAGATAAACATGATGTTGTACTTGAGAAATAATAGCACAAATGCTCGTGCGTTGCGACGGGAGAGAAAAATGCGCTTAACCTAATAAGCATGACACAAAGGGGCTGTTTGGATTGTGACTATGTTTGCCATATCTTACCGTATTATTTTTGCCACACTTGTCACACTTGCTTTACTTGAGTTGCTCAAATCGTTGGCCACACTTTGACTTGCCTAAGGGAATCTTACCACACTTTTTGTGTCTATGACATGTGGGGTTTACTACTCATTAAAAAATGCTTGCCTTAGATGTGGCTAGAACCAAGCATCCGCCTAACTTGGTCAAACTTGCCTAAGGTGAGTTGTAACAAAGTGTGGCTGAAAACCAAACAGCCCCAAAGTATTGAAGACCCCTTCCCAATGCCCATGCGTTTGCAATGGAAAAATAAATATTACAACGCTCTATCTAATAAACACAGAGTACCGAAGTATTCTTATTTCTTGTATATATATACTTACTCCCTCAGTCCCATAATATAAGAGTGTTTTTTACTCTTATACTATTATGGAATGGAGGGAGTGACAAACAATTCCCGTGATTTATGTTTTCCAGTTTGAAGCTATCATTACCATGTGGACAAAATATATATGCGCACACCATACTCCCAACCCAAGCAAGTCTAATAATTTTCCTCAAGGGCATACATAACATGTTAACAATGGGTCGATGGATTCTCTAGATATCTAGCTCAATCTGCAAAAGAAGATAAGCTTGTTCTTCCCCTTTTTACCAATTCTGGATTGACGGTCAATCAAGTCAGGAATGCACTCCAAAACTCCCATGGGCTTGGCTGAAGAACAAGCTCATATGTGTCTAACAATCTTCCAGAGATAACAATCAACATGTCACATGTAACATAAGATCGATGGATTCTCAAATATCTGACACGATGTGCAAAAGAAAAATGGGCATGTTCCTCCTCAAATGTTTGACGATGATAAGCTACACTCAAACTAGAAATGCACTCCAAAAGTCCCTTAAGCCTGGGTGAGAAGAGCTGCCAAGCACAACAATGTAAAAGAAGATGCAACGGAATCAGACAACAACCAAGTCTCGGGGAAGCTGAACTACATCCCTCGATTAGGTATTAAAATGCATCTTGCTACGTTAGGAACTTAGATCAACCCAGGCAAATGTTCATTAAGTCCTTCCACATAATGTATATCCATGCTGCAGAAACCCATTGTTCACGACAAACTGGGTAGGAACAACAGCAGTCCTTAATTAATTCAGCTGGAGAAAACAAAATTGTCAATCTGTTAGTAAACATAAACACAGGCAAAACATAATAACTTATGCATCATACATGATTAAAACAGTCTATGAGCAAAATGTGTGTGCAATTATATCACTCTTTGTTGCATCTCCTAGGATTATAAACAACAACAAAGTAAACCATTGATGACTTTTGAAAATGTAAATTATAGGGCAAGCTAGTTGAATGCTACTAGCGTCTTGCTTGAAACAGCAAAACCAAGCATGGCCAAACAAACACAAGCAGGTAATATATTAATTAACAGCAACACCACTATATGCAACATGTGGATGTCATTTGCGACACAAAAGGGGAAGTCATTTTGCCTTTGGCGTTCCCGTCGTTTTAAATCTGTGCGTGTGCTATTGACATGCATGAATCCCTATAGCCGAATGGGAAATAGTTCTTGTAATGCAGGCTGCATGCGACTGGCAGCCAGATATTCTTCTGCGCTGTTAGAGAGAAGATACTGACAGTCCCAGCCTGAAAAGCCTGGTCAACTAGAGAAGGTTATCTTTTCTTCTGGTAATCTCTATCACTTGTCTATTATACATTCCTATGTTCTAACATATTCCTGGTGAGTACTGAAAGTGAACTAAAGGAACATCCGAGGAAAGGTGTCTATGGAAACATTTATAATTACCCCATCAATCAGTTTGATACTATCCTTGACATGGAAAAAGATGATGTGGCTCCTGAGATAGAAGAGGAAGAAGTAAGCACAATACCGAGTATGTGACTTAAACTAACATTGTTATGTTCTCACTTCTCACAAGCTTTCCCATATATGGTGTGCATTCAGATGCCAATACAGGGAGGTGAGATAAGAGTACGCTGAAGGTGCTGATATCAAGATGGCTGAAATGGTCAAATGAAAATATGGAATACTTTGAAGGCTTCTGTGTACACTAGATAATGTAAAGAAGTTTTACATTTTCTAAATTATGGGCCTTGAAAATCCCATTCTGACTTGTTTAATATGTTCATGATGCAGAAATATTTATTTGGACAAAATAGTTATTCGGCACAGTAGTGCCGACTGCAAATCTAACCTGCATTAAAAATATAAAATGATTGCAGATGATGGACATGAAGATGATGGTTTGGAATGAACCAGTAACAATTAAGGTTGAAGATTGGGCGGAAGTCTACAAAAGTTATCACCGGGGTACTTGTTTCAGCAGAATGTTCTTGATGTCATGGTACACTGTGTTGCCTAAGAACATAGATAAAATCCAACACATCTTATTAGTTTGTCACCAACAAGGGGCCGAGAGAAGGGGGGGCGACCTATGATGGGAGACGACTTGACTTGACTTCACAATGCATGATAATTTACATTGAAAAGGAATTAACATCTAAGATCTCCTCGGTTGAAATTATTAATATCTTTACTGTTATTTGTAACATAGAGCAAATTAAAAATAAACAAATGTAACTACACTTTATAGCCCGAAGCAACACATCATATTATCATTACAATAGTTTTCTTTTACACTAGAATTTTTTAATCAGCTTGGATCCCCCCCCCCCCCCAACCCCACTACCCAAATCCTGGCTCCGGCACTATGACCAACTAGTAGTGGAGAATCAGTATTATGTTTTTTTTTATCTATATATTGTTCTTCAATGGAGAAGTTTACCCAAAGCATGCATGGGGCATAATATAAGCTTTTCTTTTCAAAATGCTACTACTTCTGTCTCAAAATGTAAGACGTTTTCTGACACTGATAGTCTCAAAATGGAGTACTATTGTCTTGCTTTATGCTAGCTGACTCTAAAACAGCAAAACCAAGGGAGAACTCTAGGCATGGCCAAATAGGCACAAGCAGGTAATATTAATAGCAATGACACTATGTGCAACATCTGGATATCATTTCCGACCCAAAACGGTTACAGTGCGTTCGGATGTCTGAATTAGAGCCCTTGTATTGGATTTGGTATTACCTAGCTAGCAATTCAGTCGTTCGGACGTTTACCGAAACGAGCGGACGAAACCGTAGCTGATACCGAGCTGAAATTGCGTCCACGCGCGCAACCCTCCCGCGATACAGAGGTATATGCCTCCGATTTGGCTGGAATTGCCCTCGTCCCGCAAAACTTACCGCTTGGAGATAGGCTCGACCGAGACCTGCCGTTCCTCCCCGCACGAGAAGCTAGCGAAGGCGGCGGCGCAGGTAGGGTTCCCCACGCCCTGGCACTCCTCCTCCTCGTCCCCTCTTCGGCGGCGGCGGATCTTGAAGCCCCCATGGCAGCCATCCCTTTCCCTCCCCTGGAGCCACCTTTCCTCCATCCCGCTGCCCATCCTGCTTCCCGCCGCCCATCCTGCTGCCGCTGACCATCCACCCCGTCGCCCAGCCTTCTACCCGGCGCCCATCCATCCTGGCACCCATCCTCCCGCTGCGCATCCTGCTGCCGCCGACCATCTACCCCGCCGCCCATCCTGCTGTCGGCCGACCATCTTCCCCTTCCTCTTCCATCTTTTTTCTTCCTGGATCCCCTTCCTTCTCTTCTTTTCCCTGCCCAGCCAGCCCCTTCTAAGTCTTCCTCTTCCCTTGTTCCTATTCTTCCCCTGCTCTACATTTTTCCATTAATTTCTAACCACAGATTCATGTATTGCAAGACTGATTAGGGGAACCCTGGGAGGCCGACTTAAAGGTATGAGCTGCTCATACTCATATGGTGTTGTGTGTTGTATGAAATTTAGCATATATTGATATGATGTGTATGCATTGTAGTTGTATTGACATGTCTCAACTGGAATTAATTGCTTCAATTACCGAAGAAAACAAAAGAAGAAAGAGAAAAAAGGATTATTATGACAGCCATGTATGTTGAGTCGGTTTGTCTTGGGCTAGCATATCTTAGTACGCAGAGGGCACCGAAGAGTTTGGGCTTCTTTAGTGATGAAGAGCAGCCATACGCTCTTCGGAAGTATTTGCTGAAAGAAATGTACAATGGGTCAGAACTCACTTGCTATGATGAGTTGCGACTAACTAAAAGAAACTTTCATGATCTGTGCATGATGTTGCGGGAGAAGTGTGGCCTTATTGATAGCATATATGTGACTGTAGAAGAAAAAGTTGTTATGTTTTTATTGGTTGTTGGACATGGTATTAAAATGAGGATCTTGCGGGGCACTTACAAACGTTCTTTAGATACTATCAGCAGGCACTTCTCCTCCGTGTTAACAGCCATTCTTTCCCTAAGTGGGGAGTTTATCAAGCTTCCCAATCCATCCGTCGAGCCTCCGGATGATTACAAATGGAAGTGGTTTGGCAATGCATTGGGAGCATTAGATGGGTGTCATGTTGATGTTTGTGTTGCTCCGGCTAACCAAGGAAGGTATAGGAACAGAAAGCAAGCGATCAGCACTAACATGCTAGGTGTGGTTGACTGGAACATGAAATTTCTTTATGTTCTACCTGGTTGGGAGGGATCTTCATCTGACTCGAGAGTGTTGCGTGATGCAATGAGAAACAGTCGTCAAGATGCATTTGCTGTACCTCAGGGTATGATTGTTTCTCTTGACATTTACTTTCTTCTCCATGTAATTGTTAGCTAACTTTAATTGGTTCACCATAGGAAAGTATTACTTGGTGGATGCTGGCTATACCAATGGGCCGGGCTTTCTTGCTCCATTCCGATCGACCCGGTACCACTTGAAAGAGTGGGTTGCAAGTCAACAACAGCCCCAAACTTCTAAAGAGCTCTAAAAAATGGGTCATACTAAGAGTTCAATCTTTCTTTGATATAAAGGACCAAGTAACAAAAGTTTAAGTGATGTTACTTTTGGAAGAAAAAATGGGCCATACTAAAAGTTAAATTTTGTGCAGATTCGAATTACTAATGCTTGTTGTGTGTTACACAACTTTGCAAGGGATAGGCAACATGTGATGGATGATCTATTGCTTCCAGAAGTTGACCATGAACTAGATGATTTGGAACTTGAGCCCGGTGACGACGCTAACTTAATTATGTCTATTGAAGTCACAAATGAATGGACCAACTTTAGGCAACACTTTGCAGATGACATGTATGCTGAGTACCTTGTGAGGCATGCAGAACTAGAGATGTAGTAGCTAGATGATGGTGGTCTCATTTTGTGTAGTAGGTACATGATGATGGTCTCATTTTGTGCAGTCACTTGCTGGAGCTGCCCATGGAAACAAGAAAGGCATGGCTGTTAGGGTTGCCTTAAATTTATCCAAATGTTACTTTTCAGTTTGTCTTGTTTAACTACTTGAACCTATTTGAACTATATGTTGTTGTACTCGTCCTGGTTAAGAATTTGCACTCTATTGACATAATTATGTTGTTGTTAGAGATTTATTACTGTCCGTATTCATGTGTGAATGTTATTTGGTGTCGTTGTTCCTTTCTATCTAGAAAATATATTTGTTCATTTTTATTGCTACATAATCATTCAATTATACTCACAAATTGTACAGAATTAGATTTGATGCATAGAACACAAAGCATATGCAATTCCATAGTATGTCATCCGAACAGGATTTGGTATTGAGATTCCATGGCCCAATTCCATGAGCAACCGAACATGTGAATTCATATTCATGTCCATTACAATTTCAGCCCCGAATTGGAAATGAAACCAATTCAGTCGTATTGCCTTGATGTCACCATCATTTAAAATTTGTATATGTGCTATTGATATGTGGGAATCTAGATAGCTGAATAGGCAATATTTTGTGGGATGCAGGCTGCCTCCATAAGCAGCCAGATATTTTCCATACAAAAAAAACAAACAACCCAGATCTCACAAACTATATTCTGGAGATGTTGTTACCTTTACAACCATTCCAGCATATTACCACATGAGACCGGACAGCCATCCTACGGATCTTGCAACATTTCAGCTCCATTGCGTCCACCAGGAATGGCTACGCGCAGAAGCATAACAAGTCAGCCAATAAATAAAAGCTACAATGAAAAGACATATGGATAGGAGAAGGCAATAGTGAGTCAATTACATGGATAAACCAACAAAAATAACTTCAGAAAAACAAATCGTTTTAGCTCTCATCATTTTATAGTTATTTTATAACCCACTTTTGATGCTAACAACATATAAACAAAATCGCGTCTGTTTTAAAATGCGAAGACCATTTCAGAAAACGGTAATATTTAGCTCCACCATAATGAAAGCTTTAGCTCATAAGAAAAAATGCCTAGAATGTATCCAACATATCAAGCATACAAAAATCAAAACATGCCCAAACTAATAAATTTTAGAAACAACAGTGCTTCTGGTGTTCAGCTGTAAATGAATCTAGCCTGCTAGAAATAAGAAATCAAATTTATTTGTGTATGGTACAAGTGTACTGGCGTAATCCTATTGTATACCATCACTGATAAACTCCAGAATAAGCAATGTTCACTGGTCACTTGCAGCAGGAGCCCTCAACAAGTGACCAAAAAACAATTATTTCAGCAAGTATAGATTCAAGAAAAGTTATTGTTGTGGAGATAACATTTATAGCAAGATCAAAACAGATAATACTGAGAGAAGAAAGTATAAATAGCTTAGAGGACCCAAATACACCAGCTGTGTGACTCATTTGGCATTTGGTTTGGTATCTCTGTAGAGTAAAGATATAAACACGCAATACAACTACAAGTTTGTCTAACTAGTGAAGGAACAATTTCTAACTAAGTTTAAGTTGTTAATGGACACTGGGGAAACACAACGAAGGTATTCCACCAACCATGTATTATATATAAAACATTACTAGATTAGGTTACTACCACAACACAAGGAATAAGGATGAGCAGTAACCTGGTGCATAGAAACTTGTGAAAGGATGAAAACTTGTGAAAGGATGACGGTTATTGGGATAACGGCTTTGATAGAGTTTCCTGGACTGCATAGACATCAGTTGAACCATGTAGGCATTGGCGCCCACAACTAAAAATAATACACCATTATCCTCATCATACCCCAGTACTGCCACCTTTCTCATCGATCCCTCAACCTGAGAATGGAGCCCAAGAATACTATTTATGTCAATGGTGTTCTGCAGGAACCATGTGGCACCACCATGATAATTGACCTTCCTCTGCCACATTTTGAAACTACCATGAGACAGTATGGCAAGACCAAGAGCACCATCCTCTGCCTGGATTATGTGATGCGTGTTGGAATAATTAAGACCTTCAGGCCCCTTGATCACAGCAAGACTCTGCTTATCCAAATCGAACTCAATTATGTCGTCTCCAAGGTCATCCAAATTCAAATAAGTTGCTTCCGGAATCCAACTCCTGGAGGACCAGTAAAGGACATTACCAACAAGGACCCCAGGATTACATCTGATAAACGCACATCGATCCGTTGTTGAGATTAGATTGCCCCATAATCCAGTCTCCGAGGAGTAGACACAAGCGACGGGTGGAGTATCGTCTTTGTAGCCTTGGCACGGGGACATCAAGACCAAATTAAAGGGGCTCGAGTGGCAGCTCCCGTGCATATGGCCCTGGTCGGCGGCAGCGCAGAGCACAGCCCCATAGATGTAGGATAACTCCTTGAACGCTTTTGGAATGTCGACGCGGTGATGCTCGCTGGTGATGGGGTCCCACACAATGAGAAACTCCCTGCCGTTGCCGTTCATGAGGAGGGCGCGGCCGTGGCGGCAGGCGAGCAGGTCGGCCTTCCTGAAGCCACGGATCTGACGCAGGGTGTGGAACCTCTCCGGGGGGATGCGGTCGGGAGGGTCCAGGATGGAGGTGAACACGATGTCGTAGCCGTCAAGCTCAAAGAAGCCGAGGCTGGGCAGCTTGCGGTGGTGGGCAGAGAAGCTGAGGCGCGCGTGGGGGCGACTTGCGGCTTGCGGCTCAAAGAAGCCGAGGAACTGGGGGTCGGTGGTGACGGGTCGCCAGCGTTTGCAGACGGCGGAGGCGCGCGGGAGGGAGGACGGCTGAGGCGGGAGGCGCATGAGGATCTCCCGGAGCATACCGTCGTCGTCCGGCAGGGAGGCAGGCGAGGTGCCGCGGCGGCGGCGACGGCGTTTCATTCCGGAGCCCTCCTCGCTCGAGTGGACTTGGGGGTGAAGCCGCGTACTGCGGCGGTTGGTCACTCCGGCGCCCTCCTCGCTGTTGGAAGTCCACTACACGTACAGCGCAGGAGGGACAACGGCCTTACCGATTCCTATGGGTCGATCACCAGCGCGTGCATTTCGTACGCACGCCCACCTCGCATGCACGCCATGCTCGTCCAAGGCCATTGTACACGATCTCTCTCTCACCCCCTTGTACCTCTGTTGTATAAATACCCTATGACATAATACAAGGTGTGCGTTGAGTCCTGAAAAGCAACTTGGTACCTTGACAGTTTCGATCCCATCCTAAGCTTCTGCCATGAATCGTCTGCTCCGCCGCTCCCGCTCAGCTGACCTCGACGCAGCAGCCAACCTGTCGCCTCTGGCTCCTCTTGCTGCCTTCCCACCCGCCCATGCAGCTGTCGGCGCAGGCCTCCTTCGTCAGGCTCCGGCGCCCGCTCCGGTGCGCCCCGGCGGCGTACCGCCCGCCACGCCCGCAGCCGTTCCGGCTGCACCTCTGGCGGCCCCTCTCCGCCCCGGCATCGGCCATGAGCTCGTCCCACACCTCGACATCGCGGGTGCTCAGGCATGGGCACCGACGCTGGCGCCGGCCGACGGTCTTCCTCCCACCATCACGCACTTCCTGCGGTTCAAGCTCGACCTTGCCGTTGGTAAGTACTCAAAGTGGCGTCATCTCTTCTATTGTATTCTCTGCAAGTACAATGCCCAACAGCATCTAGATGAAGACCGGGACCTTGCCCACGAGGACGCCGTGTGGAGAAACGACGATATAACCATCGTTTTGTGGATATCCTTCACGATTTCTGATGAGTTGTATGACGTTGTTGTCTCTCCTCCGAACATCCCCACGGCGTACCAGATATGGCAAACACTCCGGCTGTTCTTCCTCGACAATCAGGCTGGACGAGCGATCCACCTCTCCGCTGAATTCCGCAGCATGGTGCAAGGCGACCTGCCTGTGGCCGAGTAAGCTCGCCGTCTCCAAGCGCTGGCGGGCGCGCTCGCCGACGTCGAGGAGCCCGTCACCGACCGCACCCTGACGCTCCAGTTCATCCATGGCCTCGGCCGTCGCTTCCACGTGCTGGCGACGGTGCTTCCTCTACAGGTGCCGTTCCCCAACTTTGCCCAAGCCCGGTCGCGCCTGCTTCTCGAGGAAATCACCCAGAACGAACGCGCTCGGGCTGACGGACGCTCGGACGGCGCCACCGCACTCTCCATCGGCAACACCTCAGGCGGCCTCTCCGGGGGCGCACGCGCCGACCGCAGCAACGCCCCGATGGACAAGGGGAAAGCGCCGGCCGAGCCCTCCTCCGGTGGCGACCGTGGTTGTGGCCGGCGCGGACGTGGTCGTGGCCGGCGCGGACATGGTCATGGCCACGGGCCCCCTGGCGCGGGCAGCAGCTCCCCCGCTCCAGCAGGACGCGCCTCTCCACAGCAGTCGCTGGCCGCCCATCCATGGATGGGGTACTTCGCGCCGTACGGGAGCCCGTTCCCGCCTTCACAGCAGCCTCGCGCACCCTGGACTGCACCCAACTCTGTTGGCGTTCTCGGCCCCCGCCCGGGCCAGCACCACCAGGTGTACAACGTCGGCGCCTCTAGCTCTCCAACCCCGCCACCTGGGACAACTACGCCGCCCTTCATGCTGCCCTCAACAACATCTTGCAGCAGCAACAGGAGCACGGCGCCGGCGAGTGGTTCTTCGACACCGGAGCAACATCCCACGTCACCGACAAGACTGGTAACCTCTCTCAGTTGTATTCTGCTCTACCGCGTTCTTCCTCTAGCATTGTAGTTGGTGACGGCTCTCGGATTTCCGTTGTTGCTGCCGGTTCCACTCACCTAGGCCCCTTCTCTCTCTGACGTTCTTGTCTCTCCCACAATCATCAATAACTTAATTTCTGTTCGTCGTTATACTCGCGAAAATTCTTGCACCATCGAGTTTAATCCTTTCGGTTTTGTTGTGAAGGACCTCAAAACTCGGCGCATCCTAATGACGTCCAGTAGCCATGGAGATTTGTACCCTTTCTTCAGCTCCGACCCCGTGCAACAGATCCTCTCCGTTGGTGGCAGCTCGTGGCACCAACGCCTCGGACATCTTAGCAGCAGTTCCCTTTCTACTTTAGCCAAAACTTTTCTTCAATCACCTTGTAATACGATTAGTTTGAATTCCCATATTTGTGAATCATGCCAATTCGTCAAGCAATCAAGATTACCATTTACTTCCTCACGAACATGTACTACCGCTGCCTTTGACTTGATTCATTGCGATCTCTGGACCTCACCTGTGGCTAGTGCATCCGGCTAGCTATTTTACCAGGTCATCCTTGATGACTTCACCCATTTTTCTTGGACATTTCCATTACGAGCTAAATCCGACACGTCCATAACGTTGCTTTGCTTTTTCGCATATGTAGCCACCCAATTTCGTACGACCATCAAATGCATACAATGCGATAACGGCGGGGAGTTTCTCACCGCCGGACTACGTGACTTCCTCTCCTCTCGTGGTTCCTCTCTCCGCCTCTCATGTCCATACACCTCACCGCAAAACGGCAAAGCTGAGTGCATGCTTCGCACTACGAACGACGTCGTCCGCACCCTTCTTCTCCATGCCCATCTTCCCCCAAATTTTTGGGTCGAAGCTCTTCATACGGCCACACACCTCCTTAACCGACACCCTTCCTCCACCATTCGCAACGACACGCCTTTCCTTCGACTCTACGGCAAAAATCCCACATACGATCACCTCAAGGTTTTTGGATGTCTCTGTTTTCCCAATGTTTACCCCACCACCGAACATAAACTCTCACCTCGCTCCGTTCATTGCGTTTTCATCGGGTACCCATTGGAGCATAAAGGATATCGTTGTCTCGATTTACATACCCGTAAGGTCATCATCTCACGTCACGTTACCTTTGATGAGAGCGTTTTTCCCTTCGTCGAAGGCCCCCCTCCCTCTCCACAAGCATCCATAGCCACAGATAATCCTAGCCACCTGATCCTCCCCGAGCGGCGTACGCACCTACCTCGTACTGGCCCCGCGCCGAGCCTTCCTCCACTCCCGCAGCCACCGCTTATCCACCGGGAACCACCCACAGAATCCGCACCCAACCATGCGCCCGCACACCATCTGCCGCCCGCGGGATCCGTGCCAGCTAGCCCACCCCCTAGCCCTCACTCGCCAGCTAGTCCCGCGTGCTCGGACACACCGTCCGCACCTACCCCACACCCCATGCCCAGCAGCGCTAACGCAGCAGCCCAGCCCAACAGCGCTGACGCAGCAGCCCAGCCCAGCGCCGCTAATGCATTTGTCCCCTGCATGCCGGCCAAAGTTGTGCCCATTGCTCCGCCAGCCAACATGCATACCATGCGCACGCGCGCAAAGTCAGGCTTTCGTCTTCCCAAGAACCAGCTGAGCCTTCACGCCACCACTTCCACGCTCAGCCCCATTCCCTCCTCCTACCGCGCGGCACTG
This sequence comes from Hordeum marinum, assembly GCA_022496015.1. Classification (NCBI taxonomy): domain Eukaryota; kingdom Viridiplantae; phylum Streptophyta; class Magnoliopsida; order Poales; family Poaceae; genus Hordeum; species Hordeum marinum. Next base: position 266,078 of record JAAAWK010001186.1, read on the forward strand.
AACGATCCGAACTGGCGCCGTTCAATGTTAGAGGAATATAACGCGCTTTTGCAGAATAACACTTGGGATTTGGTTGCTCGTCATGCAGGTTCCAACGTGGTCACCGGCAAATGGATCTACCATCATAAGTTTCATCCCGATGGCTTGCTGGCGCGCTACAAAGCTCGTTGGGTGCTCCGCGGCTTCACGCAACAGGCCGGTGTTGACTACGGCGAGACGTTCAGTCCTGTCATCAAACCAGCAACGATCCGCACCGTACTCAGCATCTCCGTCGGGCGTTCTTGGCCGATTCACCAGCTCGATGTCAAGAACGCCTTCTTGCACGGTCATCTCGCCGAGACTGTGTATGCTCAGCAGCCCTCCGGCTTCGTCGACGCCACCGCCCCCACGAGTGTGTGCCGCCTGAACCGCTCGCTCTACGGGCTCAAGCAAGCCCCGCGAGCTTGGTTCTCCCGGTTCACCACATATCTGCTCCAGCTCGGTTTTGTGGCATCCCGGTCCGACTCCTCCTTGTGTTGGAAATATGCCCTAGAGGCAATAATAAAATGGTTATTATTGTATTTCCTAGTTCATGATAATTGTCTATTGTTCATGCTATAATTGTGTTAACCGGAAACTGTAATACATGTGTGAATACATAGACCACAACATGTCCCTAGTGAGCCTCTAGTTGGCTAGCTCGTTGATCAATAGATGGTCACGGTTTCATGACCATGGACATTGGATGTCGTTGATAACGGGATCACATCCTTAGGAGAATGATGTGATGGACAAGACCCAATCCTAAGCACAGCACAAGATCGTGTAGTTCGTTTGCTAAAGCTTTTCAATGTCAAGTATCATTTCCTTAGACCATGAGATTGTGTAACTCCCGGATACCGTAGGAATGCTTTGGGTGTGCCAAACGTCACAACGTAACTGGGTGGCTATAAAGGTATGCTACGGGTATCTCCGAAAGTGTCTGTTGGGTTGACACGAATCGAGACTGGGATTTGTCACTCCGTGTGACGGAGAGGTATCTCTGGGCCCACTCGGTAAGACATCATCATAATGAGCTCAATGTGACTAAGGAGTTAGCCACGGGATGATGTGTTACGGAACGAGTAAAGAGACTTGTCGGTAACGAGATTGAACAAGGTATAGGGATACCGACGATCGAATCTCGGGCAAGTACCATACCGATAGACAAAGGGAATTGTATACGGGATTGATTGAATCCCTGACATCGTGGTTCATCCGATGAGATCATCGTGGAGTACGTGGGAGCCAACATGGGTATCCAGATCCCGCTGTTGGTTATTGGCCGGAGAGGTGTCTCGGTCATGTCTGCGTGTCTCCCGAACCCGTAGGGTCTACACACTTAAGGTTCGATGACGCTAGGGTTATAGGGAAAAGGTATACATGATTACCGAAGGTTGTTCGGAGTCCCGGATGAGATCCTGGACGTCATGAGGAGCTCCGGAATGGTCCGGAGGTAAAGATTGATATATAGGAAGTCCAGTTTTGGTCGCCAGAAAGTTTTCGGGCTCATCGGTATTGTACCGGGAGTGCCGGGAGGGTGCCGGAGGAACCCCGGGAGGGGTGTGACGACCAAAGGACCTCATGGGCCCTTAGAGGAGGTGTGCCAGCCCATTGTGGGCCAGCCAAGACCTTCTAGAAAGGGCCCATGCGCCAGGGATCTGGAGATAGAGGCAAAAGGGATTTAAAAGGGGGAGATCCACCTCCCGTGTGGGAGGAGGACTCTCCCCCCACTTCGGCCGAATCCCTCCTCCTTGGAGGAGGGGCCAAGCCAGCCCTCCCTCTCCTTTCCCCTATATATGCAAGGGTTTGGGCAGGTTTGAGACGACAAACTCTCTCTCTCTCGCTGCAGCCCTATCCTGCTTCTTCCTCCTCCGCAGTGCTTAGGCGAAGCCCTGCCGGGATACCCTACTACTCCACCACCACCACGCCGTCGTGCTGCTGCTGGAGATCTTCCCCAACCTCTCCTTCCTCCTTGCTGGATCAAGGTGTAGGAGACGTCATCGGGCTGCACGTGTGTTGAACGCGGAGGTGCCGTCCGTTCGGCACTTGATCGGATCTACCGCGATCTGAATCGCTGCGAGTACGACTCCATCAACCGCGTTCTTGTAACGCTTCCGCTTAGCGATCTTCAAAGGTATGAAGATCCAATCTCTCCCCACTCGTTGCTGGTTTTCTCCATAGATTGATCTTGGTGAACGTAGGAAATTTTTGATTTACTACTACGTCTCCCAACAGTGGCATCATGAGCTAGGTCTATGCGTAGAATCTATGCACGAGTAGAACACAAAGCAGTTGTGGGCGTCGAGTTTGTTAATTTGCTTGCCGCTACTAGTCTTATCTTGATTCGGCGGTATTGTGGGATGAAGCGGCCCGGACCAACTTTACACGTACGCTTACGTGAGACCGGTTCCACCGCCTGACATGCACTAGATGCATAAGGTGGCTAGCGGGTGTCTGTCTCTCCTACCTTAGTCGGATCGGATTCGATGAAAAGGGTCCTTATGAAGGGTAAATAGCAATTGGCAAATCACGTTGTGGTGTTGACGTAGGTAAGAAACGTTCTTGCTAGTAACCTATAGCAGCCACGTAAAAAACTTGCAACTACAAATTAGAGGACGTCTAACTTGTTTTTGCAGCATGTGCCTTGTGATGTGATATGGCCAAAGGATGTGATGTGATGCATTGTGATGTATGAATTGATCATGTTCTTGTAAAAGGATTCACGACTTGCATGTCGATGATTATGACAACCGGCAGGAGCCATAGGAGTTGTCTTATTTATTGTATGACCTGCGTGTCAATCATAAACGCCATGTAATTACTTTACTTTATTGCTAAGCGTTAGCCATAGTAGTAGAAGTAATAGTTGGCGAGACAACTTCATGAAGACACAATGATGGAGATCATGATGATGGAGATCATGGTGTCGTGCCGGTGACAGTGATGATCATGGTGCCCTGAAGATGGAGATCATAGGAGCAAAATGATATTGGCCATATCATGTCACTATATTGATTGCATGTGATGTTTATCATGTTTACATCTTATTTGCTTAGAACGACGGTAGTAAATAAGATGATCTCTCAATAAAAATTTCAAGAGAAGTGTTCACCCTAACTGTGCACCGTTGCTAAGGATCGTTGTTCCGAAGCACCACGTGATGATCGGGTGTGATAGGTTCTAACGTTCGCATACAACGGGTGTAAGCCAGATTTACACACGCGAAACACTTAGGTTGACTTGACGAGCCTAGCATGTACAGACATGGCCTCGGAACAAGGAAGACCGAAAGGTCGAACATGAGTCGTATGGAAGATACGATCAACATGAAGATGTTCACCATGGATGACTAGTCCGTCTCACGTGATGATCGGACACGGGCTAGTTGACATGGATCATGTATCACTTGGAAGACTAGAGAGATGTCTGTCTAAGTGGGAGTTCATTAATTTGATTAAGTGAACTTAATTATCATGAACTTAGTCTAAAATTGTCTTTACAATCTATGATGTAGATCCAATGGCCAACGCGAATGTCACCCTCAATTTCAACGCGTTCCTAGAGAAAACCAAGCTGAAAGATGATGGAAGCAACTATGCGGACTGGGTCCGTAGCTTGAGGATCATCCTCATAGCTTCCAAGAGATTGTATGTCCTAGATGCACCGCTAGGTGACGCACCCGTTCTCCCAGCGGAACAAGATGTTATGAACACTTGGCAATCACGCTGCGATGATTACTCCCTTGTTCAGTGCGGCATGCTTTACAGTCTAGAACCGGGGCTCCAAAAGCGTTTTGAGCAACACGGAGCATATGAGATGTTCCAGGAGCTGAAACTGGTTTTTCAAGCTCATGCCCGGGTCGAGAGATATGATGTCTCCGACAAGTTCTTCAGCTGTAAGATGGAGGAGAATAGTTCTGTCAGTGAGCACATCCTCAAGATGTCTGGGCTACACAGCCGCTTGACTCAGCTGGGGGTTAATATCCCGGATGACTCGGTCATTGACAGAATCCTCCAGTCGCTTCCACCTAGCTTCAAGAGCTTTGTGATGAACTACAACATGCAAGGTATGGAGAAGTCCATTCCTGAGTTGTACTCGATGCTAAAATCAGCGGAGGTCGAGATCAAAAAGGAGCATCAAGTGTTGATGGTGAATAAGACCACTAGTTTCAAGAAAGGCAAGGGTAAGAAGAACTTCAAGAAGGACGGCAAAGCTGTTGCCGCGCCCGGTAAGCAAGTTGCCGGGAAGAAGAAGAAAAATGGACCCAAGCCTGAGACTGAGTGCTTTTATTGCAAGGGTACCGGTCACTGGAAGCGGAACTGCCCCAAGTATTTAGCGGATAAGAAGGACGGCAACATTAAAGGTATATGTGATATACTTGTTATTGATGTGTACTTGACCAGCGCTCGTAGTAGCTCCTGGGTATTTGATACCGGTGCAGTTGCTCACATTTGTAACTCCAAGCAGGAGCTGCGGAATAAGCGGAGGCTGGCCAAGGATGAGGTGACGATGCGCGTCGGGAATGGTTCCAAGGTCGATGTGATCGCCGTCGGCACGTTACCTCTACATCTACCTTCGGGATTAGTTTTAAACCTTAATAATTGTTATTTAGTACCAGCTTTGAGCATGAACATTGTATCTGGATCTCGCTTGATGCGAGATGGCTACTCATTTAAATCCGAGAATAATGGTTGTTCTATTTATATGAGAGAAATGTTTTATGCTCATGCCCCGCTGGTCAATGGTTTATTTTTGATGAATTTCGAACGTGATGTTACACATGTCCATAGTGTGAGTACCAAAAAGTGTAAAGTTGATAACGATAGTCCCACTTACATGTGGCACTGCCGTCTTGGCCATATTGGTGTCAAACGCATGAAGAAGCTCCATGCTGATGGACTTTTGGAGTCACTTGATTTCGAATCATTTGACACATGCGAACCATGCCTCATGGGCAAGATGACCAAGACTCCGTTCTCCGGAACAATGGAGCGAGCAACTGACTTGTTGGAAATAATACATACCGATGTATGCGGTCCAATGAGCGTCGAGGCTCGCGGTGGCTACCGTTATGTTCTCACCCTCATTGATGACTTGAGTAGATATGGTTATGTCTACTTAATGAAACACAAGTCTGAAACTTTTGAAAGGTTCAAGGAATTTCAGAGTGAGGTCGAGAATCAACGTGACAGGAAAATAAAATGCCTACGATCTGATCGTGGCGGAGAATATTTAAGTCACGAGTTTGGCACGCACCTTAGGAAATGTGGAATTGTTTCACAACTCACGCCGCCCGGCACACCCCAGCGAAATGGTGTGTCTGAACGTCGTAATCGCACTCTATTGGATATGGTGCGATCTATGATGTCTCTTACCGACTTACCGCTATCATTTTGGGGATATGCATTAGAGACTGCCGCATTCACTTTAAATAGGGCACCGTCTAAATCCGTTGAGACGACACCGTATGAATTGTGGTTTGGAAAGAAACCTAAGCTGTCGTTTCTAAAAGTTTGGGGATGCGATGCTTATGTGAAGAAACTTCAACCTGAGAAGCTCGAACCCAAAGCGGAAAAGTGCGTCTTCATAGGATATCCCAAGGAGACTATTGGGTATACCTTCTACCTACGATCCGAAGGCAAAGTCTTTGTTGCCAAGAATGGATCCTTTCTCGAGAAAGAGTTTCTCTCGAAAGAAGTAAGTGGGAGGAAAATAGAACTTGATGAGGTAATTGTACCTCCACTCGAACCGGAGAGTAGCGCAGCACAGGAAGTTGTTTCTGTGGAGCCTACACCGGCTAGAGAGGAAGTTAATGATGATGATCATGAAACTTCAGATCAAGTTGCTATTAGAAGGTCCACCAGGATACGTTCCGCACCAGAGTGGTACGGCAATCCTGTCCTAGAGATCATGTTGTTGGACAACGGTGAACCTTCGAACTATGAAGAAGCGATGGCGGGCCCGGATTCCAACAAATGGCTTGAGGCCATGAAATCCGAGATAGGATCCATGTATGAGAACAAAGTATGGTCTTTGGTGGACTTGCCTGATGATAAGCGAGCCATTGAAAACAAATGGATCTTTAAGAAGAAGACTGACGCGGACGGTAATGTCACCGCCTATAAAGCTCGGCTTGTCGCTAAGGGTTATCGACAAGTTCAAGGAGTTGACTACGATGAGACTTTCTCACCCGTAGCGATGCTAAAGTCAGTCCGAATCATGTTAGCAGTTGCCGCATTTTATGATTATGAGATCTGGCAAATGGACGTCAAAACGGCATTCCTTAATGGCTTCCTCAAGGAAGAACTGTATATGATGCAGCCGGAAGGTTTTGTCGATCCTAAAGATGCTAACAAAGTATGCAAACTCCAGCGCTCCATTTATGGGCTGGTGCAAGCATCTCGGAGTTGGAACATTCGCTTTAATGAGGTGATTAAAGCGTTTGGGTTTGTACAGGTTTATGGAGAACCCTGTATTTACAAGAAAGTGAGTGGGAGCTCTATAGCATTTCTTATCCTGTATGTGGATGACATGCTGATAATGGGAAATAATATAGAACTCTTGGAAAGTATAAAGGCCTACTTGAATAAGTGTTTTTCAATGAAGGACCTTGGAGAAGCTGCTTACATATTAGGTATTAAGATCTATAGAGATAGATCGAAACGCCTCATTGGTCTTTCACAAAGCACATACCTTGAAAAGATATTGAAGAAGTTCAATATGGATCAGTCCAAGAAGGGGTTCTTGCCTGTGTTGCAAGGTGTGAGATTGAGTACGACTCAATGCCCGACCACGGAAAAGGATAGAGAAGAGATGAGTGTCATCCCCTATGCTTCAGCCATAGGCTCTATCATGTATGCCATGCTGTGTACCAGACCTGATGTGAACCTTGCCATAAGTTTGGTAGGGAGGTACCAAAGTGATCCCGGAGCGGAACACTGGACAGCGGTCAAGAATATCCTGAAGTACCTGAAAAGGACAAAGGACATGTTTCTCGTATATAGAGGTGCCGAAGAGCTCGTCGTAAAGGGTTACGTCGACGCTAGCTTCGATACAGATCCGGACGACTCCAAGCCGCAAACCGGATACGTGTATATTTTGAATGGAGGGGCAGTCAGCTGGAGCAGCAGCAAGCAAAGCGTCGTGGCGGCATCTACATGTGAAGCGGAGTACATAGCTGCTTCCGAAGCAGCAAAGGAGGGAGTCTGGATGAAGGAGTTCATCACCGACCTAGGAGTGATTCCAAATGCGTCGGGCCCGATGACTCTACTCTGTGACAACACTGGAGCTATTGCCCTTGCGAAGGAGCCCAGGTTTCACAAGAAGACAAGACACATCAAGCGCCGCTTCAACTCCATCCGTGATTACATTCAGGAAGGAGACATAGATATTTGTAAAGTGCATACGGATCTGAATGTCGCAGATCCGTTGACTAAACCTCTCTCACGAGCAAAACATGATCAACACCAGAATGCTATGGGTGTTTGATTCATCACAATGTAACTAGATTATTGACTCTAGTGCAAGTGGGAGACTGTTGGAAATATGCCCTAGAGGCAATAATAAAATGGTTATTATTGTATTTCCTAGTTCATGATAATTGTCTATTGTTCATGCTATAATTGTGTTAACCGGAAACTGTAATACATGTGTGAATACATAGACCACAACATGTCCCTAGTGAGCCTCTAGTTGGCTAGCTCGTTGATCAATAGATGGTCACGGTTTCATGACCATGGACATTGGATGTCGTTGATAACGGGATCACATCCTTAGGAGAATGATGTGATGGACAAGACCCAATCCTAAGCACAGCACAAGATCGTGTAGTTCGTTTGCTAAAGCTTTTCAATGTCAAGTATCATTTCCTTAGACCATGAGATTGTGTAACTCCCGGATACCGTAGGAATGCTTTGGGTGTGCCAAACGTCACAACGTAACTGGGTGGCTATAAAGGTATGCTACGGGTATCTCCGAAAGTGTCTGTTGGGTTGACACGAATCGAGACTGGGATTTGTCACTCCGTGTGACGGAGAGGTATCTCTGGGCCCACTCGGTAAGACATCATCATAATGAGCTCAATGTGACTAAGGAGTTAGCCACGGGATGATGTGTTACGGAACGAGTAAAGAGACTTGTCGGTAACGAGATTGAACAAGGTATAGGGATACCGACGATCGAATCTCGGGCAAGTACCATACCGATAGACAAAGGGAATTGTATACGGGATTGATTGAATCCCTGACATCGTGGTTCATCCGATGAGATCATCGTGGAGTACGTGGGAGCCAACATGGGTATCCAGATCCCGCTGTTGGTTATTGGCCGGAGAGGTGTCTCGGTCATGTCTGCGTGTCTCCCGAACCCGTAGGGTCTACACACTTAAGGTTCGATGACGCTAGGGTTATAGGGAAAAGGTATACATGATTACCGAAGGTTGTTCGGAGTCCCGGATGAGATCCTGGACGTCATGAGGAGCTCCGGAATGGTCCGGAGGTAAAGATTGATATATAGGAAGTCCAGTTTTGGTCGCCGGAAAGTTTTCGGGCTCATCGGTATTGTACCGGGAGTGCCGGGAGGGTGCCGGAGGAACCCCGGGAGGGGTGTGACGACCAAAGGAGCTCATGGGCCCTTAGAGGAGGTGTGCCAGCCCATTGTGGGCCAGCCAAGACCTTCTAGAAAGGGCCCATGCGCCAGGGATCTGGAGATAGAGGCAAAAGGGATTTAAAAGGGGGAGATCCACCTCCCGTGTGGGAGGAGGACTCTCCCCCCACTTCGGCCGAATCCCTCCTCCTTGGAGGAGGGGCCAAGCCAGCCCTCCCTCTCCTTTCCCCTATATATATGCAAGGGTTTGGGCAGGTTTGAGACGACAAACTCTCTCTCTCTCGCTGCAGCCCTATCCTGCTTCTTCCTCCTCCGCAGTGCTTAGGCGAAGCCCTGCCGGGATACCCTACTACTCCACCACCACCACGCCGTCGTGCTGCTGCTGGAGATCTTCCCCAACCTCTCCTTCCTCCTTGCTGGATCAAGGTGTAGGAGACGTCACCGGGCTGCACGTGTGTTGAACGCGGAGGTGCCGTCCGTTCGGCACTTGATCGGATCTACCGCGATCTGAATCGCTGCGAGTACGACTCCATCAACCGCGTTCTTGTAACGCTTCCGCTTAGCGATCTTCAAAGGTATGAAGATCCAATCTCTCCCCACTCGTTGCTGGTTTTCTCCATAGATTGATCTTGGTGAACGTAGGAAATTTTTGATTTACTACTACGTCTCCCAACACCTTGTTCATCCTCCGCTACGGCACGCAACTTGCTTACTTGTTGTTGTATGTTGACGACATCATCCTTACTGCGAGCACCACCTCACTCCTCCGGTCCATCATCTCCTCGCTCCACCGTGAATTCTCCATGTCGGATCTTGGCCAGCTACACCATTTCCATGGCATTAATGTCACCTCCACCACCACCGGCCTCTTCCTCTCACAGGAGTAGTATGCCCTAGAGATCCTTGATCGCGCAGGCATGCTTAATTGCATGCCCATACTCACACCTGTCGACACGCATGCCAAGCTCCCAGTTGACACCGGTCCCTTATTTCATGATCTGTTTCTGTATCGGAGTCTCGACGGTGCCCTCCACTATATCACTCTTACTCGGCCGGGGTTGTCCTATGGTGTTCAGCAGTGTTGCCTCTTCATGCACGCTCCCCATGACTCCCACTCCCGGCTGCTGAAGCACATCTTGCGCTATCTCCGTGGCACCACGCATCTCGGCTTGCAGTTTCATCACTCCGCCTCCACCGAGCTCGTTGCGTACTCCGATGCTGACTGGGCGGGGTGCCTTGACACCCGTCGCTCCACTTCCAGATATTGCGTGTTCCTGGGCGGGAACCTTGTGTCATGGTCCTCAAAACGACAGCATACCGTCTCGCGCTCTAACGCGGAGGCCGAGTATCGCGCCGTCGCGCACGCCGTTGCAGAGACCGTTTGGTTGCGCCAACTCCTTGCCGAACTCCGCCAGGCTCCCGAGCACGCCACGGTGGTCTACTGCGACAATGTGAGTGCGATGTACATGTCGACGAACCTGGTGCAGCACCAACGCACGAAGCACGTGGAGATTGACCTGCACTTCGTCCGGGAGCGTGTGTCGCTTGACGAGGTGTGCGTTCTTCATGTTCCCACGAGCTCCCAGATCGCCGACGTCTTCACCAAGGGGCTGCCGACGAGCATCTTCCTCGACTTCCGGTCCAACCTCAACGTCCGGGAACCCCACGTTTTGGCTGCGGGGGGCTGTTGGAAGTCCACTACACGTACAGCGCAGGAGGGACAACGGCCTTAACCGATTCCTACGGGTCGATCACCAGCGCGTGCACTTCGTGCGCACGTCCACCTCGCACGCACGGCATGCTCAGCCAAGGCCATTGTACACGACCTCTCTCTCACCCCCTTGTACCTCTGTTGTATAAATACCCCATGAGACATAATACAAGGCGTGCGTTGAGTCCTGAAAACCAACTCTCGCTCGTGTGGAGTCGGGGTGGAGCCGCGGGCTGTGGCGGCGGGTCACTCCGGCGCCGTCCTCACCCACGAGGATTTGGGGATTGAGCCGCGAGCTGCGTCGGCGGGTCACTCCGGCGCCCTCCCCGCTCACGGGGATCTGTGGGTGGAGCCGCGGGCTGCGACGGAGGCCCATTCTGGCGGCCTCCTCACTGGTGAGGATCTGGGGACGGAGCCGCGGGCTGCGGCAGCAGGTCACCCCGGCGCCCTCCTCACCGATGGGGATTTGGGGGTTGAGCCGCGAGCTGCGTCGGCGGGTGGCTCCGGCGCCGTCCCCGCTCACGGGGATTTTGGTGTGGAGCCGCAGGCTACGGCGGATGGCCATTCCGGCGTTCGGCTCGGCCTGGGTCTGGGGATTGAGGTGGCGCTGGCGGCGGGTCACCCCAGCGCCCTCCTCGCCGATGGGGATTTGGGGGTTGAGCCGCGAGCTGCGTCGCGGGTGGCTCCGGTGCCGTCCCCGCTCACGGGGATTTGGGGGTGGAGCCACGGGCTACGGCGGATGGCCATTCCGGCGTTTGCCTCGGCCTGGGTCTGGGATTGAGGTGGCGCTGGCGGCGGGTCATCTCTACGCCCTGCTTCGAATGGAACGGAATGGAGGCGACGCCCGTGACCTAGACTAGAAGCAGACACAGCCACAGCCCACAGGGCTCGATTCGTATGTTTAAACCCATGATGATGATTACGGTACTCCATAACACACAACTTAACTAATGCGTATACACTTAACTTTTCTTTATTATTAACGAAGGATGTGGCTAGTTCTTAGTCAGGTGACATAATATATACAAGAAAAAAAGAAAAATTGAAAAATAAAAATTTACGATGCAAGATCAATGGCATATAGCATCGATTGAGATATAACGAAGTCTCCGTCGATTGGGACTTAGCAAAATTGATTAACTAAACACACGCCTTGGTATGAATACAAAGTTGTTCACCCTACCACACGAACTGAAAGGCTTACAAACCTCAGCAACTCACCACGCTGGCCCAAAGGTCACACTCTAAGCCGACGACTCTCTCGCCCATGTAACCAGGTCCAACACTCCATAACACGCAGGGGCAACGGGATCGCGGCCGGTTGGGGCGGCTTTTGAATGCGTTTCACGCCACGGCTTTGTGTCTCGCTACCCCGACAGCTCCATAATGATGTGGCTTTTTGTTTTTAAATTTTTTTTGGGCGTGCTTGTGATGTTGTTGACTTTGCTTATTTCGGACCTTGGTACTTGTTGTATGGATTGGGTGTTTGGGCCAGTTCTTTTAGGCGATTATTTCAGAATTGTCCCCTTCCTCAGCTTCTTTCAGAATTGTCACTTCATATATATATATATATATATATATATATATATATATATATATATATATATATATATATATATATATATATATATTACAATCCCAAATATAAAGTGACGATTCTAGAAGAAGGTGAAGTTAGGGAAGGGGGCGATTCTGGGATAATCACCCAAAAGAACTGGCCCTTTGCTCTATCTATAAAGTTGGAGGAAAGCTTATTTCGTGTGTATGCTATGTGTTTTTGAGAGAAATGTTTTTTATTCCTTTAGTGACACTTGTTTTTTTGAAAGAGGTTTCCGTCTCGTTTTATATTATATATAAAGCACGAACCAACTTATAACCGACGAAACAACACATTGCCACACACGCCATCCATACACCCAAGGCCCTAGCACTCTTGGTCCGCCATGGCATCTTTATGCCGGACATCGACCTCTTCGATCTAGCTGCTGACGGGTGTTCCCATCTTTTTTGTCAGAGATTTATACGGATTGAAGTATGTCGTCCTTGGATATCTTGATCGGAAAGGCTCCGGTCATGCGCGCTCATATCATCAGCCAGCACGGCTTCAAGGGCGCGACGCGAAGCTTTACTTTCTTATCGGACTCATGGGACGTGTCTAAGTCAAGATTTCCAAGGCACTGGTAGAGGTTGCGAAAGTCATGGCGGTTGCGATTAGAGATTTTGAAGCATTGTCGGGTAGGTGTACTTGATGCGATGAATACAGTGTGCTAAGTGTTTGGTAACTTGCAACAACGGCCTAGGCAAGCGGAGGCGGCAGCACTGGAGGGGACTGCAATTTTGGTTGTGCTCCTCGAGTACCGAATCTCGATTCTAGGATGAAAACCCAAGGTTTGACCTTCATGGTTGTACCTGGCAATGGCCTTGTTGAAGGCATTGCTTTTTTGGATGACCTCGAACTTTCTCCGGGGTGAAAACTCAAGATCTTCGTCAGGTCAACGACAACGCTTGTGCATTATTTTCTTTTTTGAGGCGTTGCTTTTGAAGAACCTCTTTTGTAAATGGGGTGTTGTCTTTGGTGACGAGTGTTGTTGCTACTGACTGGTCACTGAGGCGGGGCCTCTTTTCTTCTTCTTTTTTGTTGTGTGTATCTTGATGTGTTGAACATTTTGTAGATACAAAGGTCGGATGTAATTGACATCTTTGCAATATTAATATATTTCTTTGTTCGAAAAAAATACATCCAAAACAAAATACATAGACGCAAAGAAACAACCAACACTCCCAAAACAACACCAAATACACAACAGATACGTATTAGGCCACACTGATAAGTCGAGGGAGCACTCAACCGGAGACAAGTCACCGGAAAAGACTAAGCGGCAAGCCATTGATTGATGAGCCCGAGGCGATGCCTTCGAGAAGGATACGAGGAGGCGGCACTTGTTTTTTTAAAAGGTTTTTTTTATCATTTCTGTCTAAAAGTGCCATCATTTCGTTAGATGCATGCTCAAAATGCGATTGGACACCATTACTTTGAGCTCAAATCTCACTTGCCATGTTATAATGACCAAAATACATGGAGACCAACATGTCATCTCTCCCTCCATTATCACTACAATAAAATGTGGGTCCCACCTGATCCCAGAAATGTTTTTATTTTCCTTTAAAATTATTCACTTGCTCACTCCTGACAAGTGGGATCCATACTTATCATTGTGAGATAAAGAGAGTTTACATGTGGGTATAGGGGTATTTTTGTCATATAACGTGGTCGGCGAGTTTGACCTGAAAATAATGATGTCTAATGGCATTTTTGAGCAAACATCTAATGAACAATGTCTTTTTAAGATATCTAATGACATTTTTGAGCAAGCATCTTATGGAACGATGATATTTTTGAGCAATTGTAACTTCTAGTGATAAAATTGAGTAGTGCGACACAACTAGTGGCATAAATGATAAAGACCCTTTTTAAAAAAAAAAACTGGATTTTGTTTGTTGGATTAGGGATACTCTGTCTGATTCTCCGGCGAGCTGTGGCCCGTTGTGGAGTGCAACTGCGGCCCGCTACAAGCCCATGACGAGGGACTAGTCCGATTGCGAACTGCCCCGCTTGAATGCGCTTCCCCAGCACCGCCGACGGGAGCTCCGGCGCATCCTGCGGCGGCGGCGATGCCGACCCTCTCCAGAAACCTTTCGTTCGCGCGCCACAGCTCTCCGCTACCTGCGCATTTCCCCCCACAGCGGCTGCCGCTCCCGTCTCAACGAAATGGTAGGTACCTCACTGCTGCCTTCGACCTTGGGCTCCTCCGCATCCACAAGGTGAATCTTCTTCTCCTCCTTCCGGTGATGGTGGCTAGTCCATGTGTAAACTGTAGCAAGCGACCACTTCTGCACCGTGACTGCTGCCGATTCGCCGGCTGCTATGAAATCTGATGATGTACCTTCGTTATAGTATTGCATTGCATGTTCAGAAGCAGCAGAGCTTGTTCAGCCAGACTCTGGTTGATCTATTCATGAGCATCAGTTTCTGAAACGCACCATTTTTTACCAGTGAGCTAGTGGGCGATGAGCGTCCCCTCGGATACCATTATATTACTAACTGCAAATTACCAACTATCACTTTACCACGGGAACGCTAATTGAGCACCATATATATATACAATAGGCATTACTGCAGCATGCAAGTCTGAAGCATTTTCAGAATCAGCGTAATATTTTCTCTAGATTTGCAGCCTCGGGTAGCCTGGAGATGAAACAAATAGTTACCTAGGGGCATCGTTAGAATCTAAAAGCTTCATATTAACTCCGTCACCCTTTTGCCACAATTCAGAGATATTGTTACTTTGGCCACAATCCAAAGCGAATTCTCAAGTGAACTCCAAGAAATGTGATACAGGTTGCATAGATTTGGCTTTGGCTGCACTCCTTCTCATCACTTTATATAAACCCATGGTTTTCTACTCCATCTCTGCATCCAAGAGATGAAGCTCTTCACTGTCATATTTTCCTACGTCCTCCTCCTTGGCCTCTGTACACCACCAAGCCTGTCAGATAGTCCACCTCTTCAAGATGTGTGCCCTATGGCACCTCAGGGTGAAAGGAAGCTGTTCATGAACGGTTTCCTCTGCAAGCACCCTAGCACCATACTGGCTTCTGATTTCAAGACATTGCTTCTCAACCATGCCGGGAAACTAGACAACATGGTCCGGTCATCTACAAACATCGTCACCGCCGCCGAGTTCCCTGGCCTCAACACCCTTGGCATGTCGATGGCACGGACCGACATCGACCCCTACGGCCTAGTGCTTCCCCACTCTCACCCAAGGGCGTCCGAGATGATGTTTGTCCATGGTGGTAGCGTGCTGGCCGGTTTCTTTGACACAACCGGTAAGCTGTTTCAGAAGAGACTATGTGAGGGGGACGTGTTTATCTTTCCCCGTGGTTTGGTTCACTTCATCATGAACAACGGTTTCCGCCTTGCGACGACGTTCTCGGTGCTCAACAGTCAAAACCCTGGTGTGGTTGGAATCACCCATGCGATGTTTGCGCCGGATTCAGATGTAGTTGAGGGGCTGATGGCCAGAATGATGAAGTTCAGAGATATGGAAATCTCTGACAACAAGACTACTGATTTTCCATGGACTTTCTGATTAGTTATGTAACAGAGTCAAGATGGTGGATTTAATTATTATGAAATATATCCACAGATGATGATTTTCACGTCTCAATCTGGTCATGTATTTGGACAGTATCTCAGTCTAGTGATGTTCTATACTTATATATACCATGTGATATTTCTGATTATTTTCTATAGGAATTATAAAGATCAGTATCACGGCACACAGATTTTGGGACCAGAACCATTTATCTGTTTACGTTACAGGTTTTTTGTTTAGTCTGGATCCTTGTCGTGATAATAATAATAATAATCTTGGGACGCTATGCATTATCTCTCCATGGTGTTGTTTCTATCTCATTAGCGTTGTAAAAGCACAACCAAGTTTTGCAACCTTATCTAAGATGTGACATGACATTTATGTCAAGCGACAGGAAGCCAGTCTCTTTGGTTCAACGTCACCAAGGTTGGCATCTCCAAACTGTAGGTTCTTAGTCTTGTTTTTCCTTTTGCTTTACTCAGTGGAATTCCATACTGTTATTTTAGCATTGTTGTCTTTTGCTCCTCCTAGTCGAGGAGGCACATTTCCTTTCACTGCGTTCTTTTTCACTTTGCAATCTCCCAGGGTAAAGGACAACCAGGTAAATCAGACTACTTGCTGCTAGTTGGCCAATAGAGATCCAGGTAAATCAGCCCTTTCAAGGTCGTCTTGGTGATCATGTACGATGAGGACAATCTTCGACCCTTCGCATGCATGTGTTTACTCCTCTGAGACCGACACATGGGGCAATCTCATCACAGGGTCCGTTCCATGTACGGTTATTAATTTATATCTACAGACCTGGATATCACTTTTTGGTAATTAATGCACTCTGTTGGTTGGTTACTTGGACGAATGACATGTTTGAGTTTGATTTGGAAGATCAGAGTCTAGCTATGATCAGTGGTCCACCGGTTGCAGATCACTCCAGCGATAGTCACATCGTTCAGGGTGTGAGGATGGCGCTCTTGGCTTTGCCATGGTGTCTTATCCACGCTTCTACATGTGGCAGAGGAACATCAGTGATCATGGTGTGTGGCCACGTGGGTGATGTGGAAGACCATTGAAATGCACAACATTCTTCGCCCGCCTCGTCAGATTAAGAGAGGGGTGGGAGGGGCCAAAGCTATATTGGGATATTCAGAGGATAATGATGTTATTTTTATATATGTGAACGGCGGTTCCTACATGGTTCATCTTAAGTCAATGAAATCCAAAAGACTTCATGAAACAACGTATATCGTTGACTACCATCCTTTTACAGGTTTTTATTCACCAGGTAATTACTCATGCTCGGTCTTACTAATGTTTTTCTAAAGTTTATTAGTTTAGCGTGTTTTCATAATTTTGTATGCTTGGTATGCGAGTTTACATGAGATAAATCTAGACCATGTCTTTGTTCTTCTTATCATCTAAATTCTATCATTGTCAAGTACTTAAGTGTACTGCTTTCAGGAACATTCCTCGCATCCAGTACAATATATGTAGTACTTCCATTATGAAGTAGGTAAACTCAGGGACATTCCTTACATTTACAATAGATGTAGTTTTGTTTATATATTGCTACTACCAAAGCTGGGCTATAATTCATCTATAAAATTAAGAGTAATATTTAGGGCTGCGAATTTGGAACCTTTATTGTACCCTCCGGCCTCCTTAGTTCAACCACATGAAGGAAAAATTAGTTCATTTGGTTGAAGGGCCGGAGGGTACCCTCAAGGTTCAAAATCTGCATCTAGAGTTATATTACTCAAGTTGTGTTTGCCAGCTCAACTACGTAAATGACTTATTTGTGCCTTCCATTATCCATTTATCTTTTCATGGCACTTTCACTAATTGAATTCTTATGCTTCTAGGCATAACCAATGTTGGTGGATGTGATGGAACTGAAGTCTTGCACGATGCATTGGGATAACAATCTGCTTTGAGTTGCTAATGTGTCGAAACATTTCAACAGGTAGGAATATCTTTTAATTACTGTTTGTGTTATTTGGACCATTCGATTTTTTTTTTCAGTTGTAAATATCCAGCTGCCAACATAGGTGTGGGGACTGCTGTTGTTGGTTGAAAGTATAGAATCTGAATTTACGATTTTTCTTTCTCCAACTATATATTGGCGGGTAGTTCGTTTCTTTTTGTTACAGAATCAGTAAGTTAAAAGCTATGTATACCAGTAATGCGTATCAGGTTACCAGTGGACTAGCTTCTAGAATAAGTTGCGCCTCTACCCAACTTATTTTAAAAGCCCAATAAAAAAATAAGAAGCCTATTAATTAAGACTTGAATAGCTTGTAGACTTTTAAAAAAATATTTTGGTTGGGCTTCTAGAATAAGCTGAGTATGGGACAACTTATTCTAAAAGCTCAAAAAAGCCACCAAAAGAACTGGCCCTAGTGTTCTTGTTTTTTCTCAGTTGGTTTCTAATACTATATTAATTTTTTATTGCAAGCACATTGGACAGTCAAATCTGGCATCTTGGGACTTTGAAGCCTTGTTTACTCACCTATCTTGCCATCAACTCTGGTGATCAGGATGTACATCTCGGGTGTAGGTTAAATCACGAGCCTCTCCCGTAAGTTAAATCGCCACCGAGTCCTGAAATTACCCCACCGAAGCGGGACAGGGCGTAGAGTTTGCTCGTAGAAAGAACACGAGGTGGTTTGCCGTCTCGTATGCATTTGAATATCTAGTTTATATGTTATCTAAAAACCATAGAATTTCAGTTTCGCCTGTTAACATTCAAGTCGGATTTCACCATATCTTGATTTTATGACATGGTTGTCTGCTGATATAATTATGCACTTTTGTGCCCGCAGCCCCTATGATTTTGTGATTTAACTCGTGAATGTGTTGGTGGGGTCATTCCTGTATAAAGCAGTGACAGGCCCATAGCTTGAAATGTCAAGTTTCAGGTTCAGATCAACAACTGTAGACAGAAAAGTAGCTACAGTCAGGGGAGGTTCGCTAGGGTTTTCATCTTCTTTCAGATACGCACATATATGGTACAAAAGGGACGCCTTTGCTCGGTTCCAGAACATGGCTTTATAGCTTTACAAGAAGGTAAAGTAGAAGAAAAGAGCTGCACTGCAGAGTTTGGTCGGCAGCACTGCAGCAGGGTGAAATGGTACAAGGTTTGAATCTTCAGAAATCAGAAGCGGGTGTTCATTTCTTCAGTAACTTCAGAGTTTCAGAGTCCCGTCCTGACACAAGGAAAGTGTATTTGTATATGGTATTTAAGTTTCAACTCAAATTGACTCGAAAATATGTGGCATCACACGTTGCAACAGTTCACAGCTCCCTGAGTTAGGCCAGTCATGCATTACGAAAAGATCAACCATGCCTAGCACGTATCACCTTTGACTGAATTATCTCTGCTACAGATGTGACCATGTAATGCTGCCATTTACCAGGGTATAAGACCTCATATTTCACAACATTGTGCCATCTAACAGAACTAGTCAGGAAGAAATCGTTGCTTCCGTGCCACCGCTAAGAATTCGTCCATTAGCCGTCTGTCACCTCTGCATTATTCCTCAGAAATCAGTAAGCTCAGGTTGTTCTTTTTTTTTTTAGCTCAGGCTGTTCGCATGAGAAATTGTTTCGTACTCCCTTCGTTCCTAAATATTTGTCTTTATAGAGATTCAACTATGGACTACACACAAAGCAAAATGAATGAATTTACACTCTAAATTATGTCTATATACATCCGTATGTGGTTCATAGTGAAATCTCTAAAAAGACAAATATTTAGAAACGGAGCGAGTAGGTAAGAGGCATCTAGGTATATACCTGTGAATCAAACTTGCAGGGAACATAAAGAACAAATAGAAGTTTTCAGCAAGTAAAACGAGTTGTCCTATATATGGTGCGACAAATCAGCCTCATTACACCCACCAGCAATGGTTGCATGCCTGGATCACACTAAGTCAGGCAATTAGGAAGACCAACACAAAAATGAAGGCGGCAGTACACTGATGAGCTGACGAATGCAACTTGAGCAAAATAACTCACTTCTGTAACTCACATTTCATAGATGGTTTATAGAACAGTTTTGATACTACTAGCAATATGCAGACCCAACTGCCTCCATTGTAAATGCCAGGAATATTCCTGAAAGTGGTATATTTAGCTACTTTATAATGAAGAATTCATCTGATATAAACACATCCCTTGTCATCTTATAAGCATATAAAATAACAACACACCAGGAGGGTTTTCAGCCAAAGTTGTTGTTAGCGAATTCAATAAAAAAAAGATACTCCACTGGCCACCAGAGCACAGTGAGCAATTTGATGTGCTTGGAACGCATCCACCCCCTTCGAAACTTGGTTCATGTTAATCCACCACTGGTACCAGAAGTGGAAAATCTGCATACTCTTCGTTTCCGATTGAAGCCAAATCATGTTAGTGACTCTTCCACCAAGCCACAACCTTGCAAGTCACATCTTCACTCCTTCAGACAGTCTCAACCACACTTTTTTCACTTCAGTCCAGCTAATGAAGAGAGACAATATATAGTTAATTAATCTTAAATTTAGTGAATTAAGAACCATATTGTAGATGTTTGAACCACCAGGGTACTAAAAATAAATAGATTGGGATACCCCCACAATATAAGGGCTAAGACTAGTCACAATGCGGAGGTCTGGCTACGCTGCTAGGGTTAGGGTTGGCGACTGGTGGGCGACCGCCGGTGGCTATCCGATTCTGCACGGGAGCGTCATGAGTCTAAGGGATTCGATGGATTTGGAGTTGGATTCGTCTACGATATCGCCTCCGGAGGTACGTCTCGCCCAAGGAAACCGAGTGGGGCAGAGGAAGGACTCTCGGATGATGATTGATTTAAAGGGAGGAACGCTGCTGACTAAAAAGCAATCTCGCAAAGTCTTTGACAACCCGCTTTTCGATCCCGACCCTGGCATAGATCAACCTCGTCCGCGACTTCGTGCGATGTCGTCCACTGGCGATGGGGGTGACCAAGGGGGAACCGGTGAGGTTCCTGCCCACCCGAAGTTGCCTGGTGGCGGCGCGCTGGTTCCTGCGAGGCAGGGGATGATCGGAAAGGAGAGAGGGACTCGACAGGAAGAAGCAAGCAACTGGCATGGGGAGTCACAACAGAGATTAGCAGGACCTGAGGTTGATCTAGAGGGAGAGGTCGACATGGATGACGACGCCTTCCTTGAACTGGACCCTGAAGAAGACGAGGTTTTGACGCCGGCGGCACCGCGCCCTGGCGCCTCCTGGCTCGGTATGTGAATCAGAGGAGGCCCAATACGGATGACCTGACGAAGCACTTCCATGCTGTCTGGCAGATCCGTTCGGGTCTGAACTTCGCCCCAATAAGAAAGAACTGGTATGTGATCACCCTGGGCTCGCAAGGTGATTTTGATTTTGTTGCAAGAGGAGGCCCATGGATACACCGTGGCAATGCACTTCTAGTGGCACCGTTTCATGGGAATAAGAGGCCATCTGAGTCCGTACTTGAAGCTGTTCCTGTTTGGGTCAGATTTTACAATGTTCCATGGGATAAACAAACATCTGCATATGGTTGGAGAATTGGTAAACTTCTAGGAAAGGTACTTGAAGTGGATGCAGATGATTTAGGCATGAGGCTAAGGGAGTTCCTCCGGGTCCGCATTGAGTTACCCTTAAATCGTAGACTGCAGATGCAGGTTGCTGTTGGAATTAAAGGGAGCGATAAGGAGCCGGAAAAATTTGAATTGAGGTATGAGAGGGTTCCCCACTACTGTTTTTGGTGCGGTTTCATAGGCCATGATGACACATAATGTGAAAAGAAGAGGTTGGGTGTGCCGAAGAAGGAATATGATGACAGACTTCGTTGCTCTCCATTGCGGAAGTTCACACAACGCCAATCATATATACCTGCAGGTGTTAAGCCGGCGACAGCAAGGGGCCTAGACTTCTCCACAAGCAACATGGGATCATCAAACCTGGGCAGCGCACCACCGGGTAGGAGGGGCAGACGCACATATTACACGGAGAACTTCGTACCTGAAAGTGTGGACGCTAGAGATGGATTCGAAGAAAATGAAAATAGTGGAGAACCTGAAATAGATGATGAGCTAGCTGGGAGGGTGCAAACCATGCAGATGTACCTGAACAATGAGAGTCCTGAACGTAATGCTATCCAGAGACGAGGAGTTGGACGCCGACAACCAATGACTGCTGGGCGTGGCCGTGGCACGATACCTATGCCCATCCCGCTGGCTGTCCGGTTACCCCGCAATGCTCTAGGCCCACTGTCAATGGCGATCCACACATCCAACATTATTCCAGCCATGCGTGGCCTTGATTCTCTCGTGGTTTCTTATGGTCCTGTCGATGTTACTATGCCTGATGTAGATTCTGTGCTTGGTAAACGGGCAGCAGAACATGGAAATAATGTACGTGCACAACCTGACGACAATAGTGCTGGCAAAAACATGAGCAGTACAATTGATGGAGGGAAGGCAAAAAAAGGAAGAATAAAGCATGGCCAGAAATGTACAGGGAGTGACCAAGAGGATATGGAGATGGAAGGAGAGGTGGACATGGAGGCAACCAGCCTTGGGGCCGCTGGTGATCTGACGGGGCCGATGGAGCTCCGTCAGAAGCAATGAATTGCCTAAGTTGAAACTGTCGGGGTGTGGGCAACAAACCGACAGTTCGTGACCTGGTAGCTTTGGTGAAGGCTACTGAGTCAAAGATGGTGTTTTTATGTGAAACTAGGCAAAGTACAGAGAAAGTGCGTCGTTTGCGAAATAGGTTAGGGCTCAGAGGTTTTGTTGGTGTTGACGGTGACGGTCTTAGTGGCGGTCTTGTTTTGTTTTGGTGTGATCAGTTGTACGTCGATGTTAAAGATATGAATGAAAGGTTTATTGATGCTTATGTCCGCTTGTCATCTACTGCACCGCTTTGGCGTCTGACTTGTGTGTATGGAGAACCTCGTGTGGAAAATCGGCATCATATGTGGACAAGCTTGTAGAACTTACGTGCACAATCAGATCTGCCATGGTGTGTCATAGGTGATTTCAACGAAGCCATGTGGTCGTTCGAACACCTTGCTGTAACACATAGAAATGCTAATCAAATGCTTGCTTTCCGGGATGCACTCAAGTGCTGCAATTTAGTGGATCTGGGCTTCCAAGGCTTGCCGTTTACCTATGACAACAAACAACGCAGGAACAGAAATGTTAAGGTCCGGCTGGACCGAGCAGTAGCTGATAATAGATGGCGAAATATGTTTTCGTCTGCCAAGGTTGTACATCAGGTCTCCCCATGCTCGGATCATTTGCCAATCTTGCTAAAGTGTGAGAAGGACGCAGAGAAAATTTTCAGGCCTTGTTACAGGAGGTATGAGATTTTATGGAAACGTGATGGCAGTCTACCAGAAAGGGTGGCGCAGGCTTGGGAGGAAGCAGGGACCAAGTTTAACCTCGAAGATGTACGTGCAGGTCTGAAGAGTTTACTGTTCAAACTCCATGACTGGGGCAAAAAAAGATTTGGTAATGTTACTAGAGAACTAGAGAAATCAAGAACACGACTAGAGGAGCTTCTTAACATGAATGCCGATAGGGATGAAATAAAAAAGGTCACAGATCATATGAATGAACTCCTTTATCAGGAAGAGATGCTATGGTTGCAGCGGTCTCGTATTGATTGGCTCAAGGAAGGGGACCGAAATACACAATTCTTCCATCGGAAAGCTGTTTGGCGTGCTCGAAAAAATAAGGTTAAGCTGCTGGTTGATAATAATGGGGTGCCACAGGAAGATCACAAGGTAATGGGATCTATGGTCAGGAATATTTCAAGTCTATTTTTACCAAAGATAATAATCTAAATCCAGAGCCTGTCATTGATCTGTTTGAACCTGTTGTTACTACTGGGATGAATGACAAGTTATGTGCAGAATTTTCTGAGAAGGAAATTGCAGATGGGTTATTCCAGATAGGGCCGCTGAAGGCTTCGGGTAGTGATGGTTTACCGGCGCGCTTCTTCCAGAGAAACTGGGGCATATTCAAGGAGGAGGTTGTCAGGGCGGTAAGGGAGTTTTTCCAGACTGGTATCATGCCTGAAGGTGTAAATGATGCGATCATCTTACTCATTCCAAAAACAGATGAGCCACAAAGAGTTATTGATTTTCGACCTATCAGTCTCTGCAATGTTATATACAAGATAGTAGCGAAATGCTTGGTTAACCGTCTCCGGCCTATCTTGGACGAGATCATATCCCCGTTCCAGAGTGCATTTGTGCCTGGGAGGCTCATTACGGACAATGCTCTTCTTGCTTTTGAATGTATTCATGCCATACATCAGGGCAAGAAACCAGAGGATAGCTATTGTGCATACAAACTTGACTTGTCTAAAGCATATGATTGGGTGGATTGGGGATTCTTGGAGCGAGTGATGACTAAGTTGGGTTTTGCTCACCGGTGGGTGCAATGGATCATGACGTGTGTCACCACGGTGAGATATAATGTGAAATTTAATGGGACCCTCTTAGAGTCTTTCGCACCGGAGCGCGGTCTTCGACAAGGTGACCCACTCTCACCGTTTTTGTTCTTATTTGTGGCTGATGGTCTCTCTGAATTGCTCAAGCAGGGGGTGAGAACAAATGCTATTCAACCATTCAGAATTTGTCGTGGAGCACCCGGTGTGTCGCACCTATTGTTCGCGGATGATACATTGTTGTTCTTTAAGGCCACACAACAGCAAGCAATAGAGATAAAGGAGATTATCCATGCCTATGAAAGCTCCACGGGACAACTAATAAATCCTTCGAAATGTTCGATATTATTTGGAAAGTCTTGTCCTACTAATGTGCAACAGAATGTGAAAACAGTACTTGAAATTCAGCAACGAAACTTTGAGGAAAAATATTTGGGGTTGCCGACACCGGAAGGAAGGATGCACCGAGGGAAATTTCAGAATCTCCAAGTGAAACTGCTCAAACGTATTTTTATTTGGGGTGATGGGAACTTGGCTTCGGGAGGAAAGGAAATAATGATCAAAGCGGTTGCGCAATCTATCCCCACATACATTATGGGGGTGTTCAAACTTCCGTTCTCGGTGTGCGACGATCTCACTCGAATGGTTAGAAACTATTGGTGGGGCTCGAAAAAAGGGAAGAGGAAAACACACTGGATGGCCTGGGAGCATGTCATCAAGCCAAAAGCTATGGGAGGGCTTGGGTTCCGGGATTACAGGCTCTTCAATCAGGCCTTGCTCGCTCGACAGGCGTGGCGGCTTCTGACTAACCCAGATAGTCTATGTGCGCAGGTTTTAAAGGTCAAATACTACCCCAACGGCCGTCTGGAGGACACAGTGTTTGAAGGCAACGCGTCGTCGACGTGGCAGGCCATTACATACGGCCTGGAGCTCCTCAAGAAGGGACTCGTTTGGCGGATTGGTGATGGTCAGCGGGTGCGCATTTGACGCGACCCGTGGATCCCACGACCGGCGTCATACAGGCCAGTTTCGATGCCTGGAAGGTGCAGGCTTCGGCGCGTTGCAAAGCTCTTCACTGAGCAAGGCACGTGGGACAGAAACGTGCTGCAACAACACTTCGTCACACCGGACATCGAGGTGATCTTGAAGATCCGACCAGCGCCACGCTCGCAAGACGTCCTGGCTTGGGGCCCAGACAAGCGGGGCATGTTCTTCGTTAGATCGGCTTATAAGCTGGGCCTAGAGCAGAAGCTACGCACCTCGACGTGTGCTACGAGCAGGGCACCGGATGGCAAGCGTGCCGTCTGGAAGGCATTGTGGGGGTGCCCTGCTCCCTCGAAGGTACGAATATTCGGTTGGCGGTTGGCTACAAACACTTTGGCGACAATGGAAAATAAAAAGAGTAGAACTATTGAGATATCTGACATCTGTCTTATTTGTGGCAGTGAACAGGAGGACTCCTTCCATGCCGTTTGCAGTTGTCCTTTGGCAGGTGCTCTGTGGGACGCGATGAGGGAGTCATGGCCAATCCCGGCTCGGACAGAAATTCAGAACACTGGAACGGAGTGGCTTTTGCATCTTCTAGTTGGATGTGATGAGACTCAACGGATGGTCATCCTCATGACATTTTGGCGTGCCTGGTACTGTCGGAATGAGATCACACATCACAAGTCGGCGCCACTCATCGAGGCTTCAAGACGATTTCTCAACAGCTATATTGAGTCCCTATTATGCTTTAAGCAGCATCCCAAGAGCAACATCGCAAAAGGCAAGATGGTGATACATGCAGCAAACCATCAGGCCAAAGCAAAGCCGAGTACAATGCACGTACACGCACACACACAGGAGGCGAGATGGATGAGGCCACCACCGGGCTGGGCGAAACTCAACATAGATGGCTCCTGTAAGTATGGAGAGAGCACTGGTGGAGCTGGAATGGTACTCAGGGATGAGTTGGGCGCAATCATATTTTCCTCCACCCGCTATCTCCGTTCCTGCTATTCTCCTTTAGAGGCAGAGCTGGCTGCATGCCTGGAGGGAATACCCCTTGCACTTGCACACACTGAGAAGGACCTGATCATAGAAATGGACTGTAAGGAAGGGGTAGAGCAGCTGAACTGTGTTGGCACTAACCGCTCGTCTGTAGTCGCATTGGTGGAGGAGATAAAGAGCCTGGTGCATGGAGTCCGAAGGCACAAATTCATGCATGTAGGGAGATCATGCAATGCTGCCGCGCATTGTATGGCACAACTGGGACGTGGCTCGCAGCGCACTGCTATTTGGTTTGGTTCGGGGCCAGATGATTTATATAAGATTTGTGAAAACGAGTGTAGCCACATTCATCATTAATTAATATATACTCGTTTCACCCGCAAAAAAAGACTAGTCACAATGCGAGTAACATAGGTAGTAACATAGATGCCACCTAAGCAAAAAATATGATGTGGCAGCTAATTAATGAGAAGAAAGAGAAATTGAGTAACTTAGCATGTTACTACCTTTATGAGTAACATAGCGCATACCAAGATAAAATGAGTCTATAAGCTAATAAATGAAAGGCTCTATGTTACTATTCCTATGTTACTATCCACTATGGAAATAGTAAGTTACACTAGTAACATATGCATGTTACTACTCTATGTTACTCCTCATTGTGACTAGTCTAAGGATGAGCAATCACCTGGTGTATAGAAACTCGTGAAAGGGTGATAGTCAACGATATAACGTGTTTCATGCAGTCTTTTGGATTGCAGCGACTTAAGTTTAACCATGTATACAGTGGTGTCCACGATTATAAAAATTTCATCAGTATCCTCCGAATATCCCAATATACTTTCCGCCCCTATCCACCGGCGATTCATCCGAGGAGCTAGCCCAAGAATGTCATGCATTTTGACGGTCTTACTCAGCAACCATGTGGCAACACCATGACCATTGACGTTCCTCTGCCACATTTGGAGATGTGGGTAAGACAATATTGCCATGGAAACAACTCCATCATCAGCCCGGATTATCTGCCTGACATCGTCGAAATCATCTCCCACTGGAACAGGAGGCCCCTCAATCACAGCTAGTATGTGACTACCCAAATCAAACTCCAGGATGCTATCACTGCTTGACAGCCAGTAAAGTGCATTACCGACAAGTGACCCAGGTCTACCAGCATCGCAAAGCTGAAATGGAGCGGCTGTTGTGACGAGATTGCCCCATACGCCAGTCTCGGAGGAGTAAACACACGCTAGGAGCTGATGATCAGCTCTACACATGGACACCAAGACCACACTGAAGGGAGTGGAGTGGCAGCCGCCGTGCATGTGGCCCTGGTCGCGGGCAGCGCAGAGCACCGCCCCGTTGAGGGTTGGTATGCCAAACTCCGGCGGAATGGACACACGGTGCTGCTTGCCGGTGATGGGGTCGCACACGACGACCCCTTGACGCACCCGGTCTTTGATGAGCACGCGACCATGGCGGCAGCCGACCACACAGCCATCGTGGCCCTGGACTTGCCAATCATGGGTGTCGCCGCGACCATGACGATCCGGGAATGGATCTTCGATGCCGTGGATTCCAAGGTCAAAGCGCTGAGGAGGGATGCGGTCGGGAGCATCAAGGATGGGGGTGAACGCGTCGAGGTACCCGAAGACGCCGAGGAGGGGCGGCTTTCGGTGGTGGTCGCGGAAGCTGCGGAGGAACTTGGGGTCGGTGGCGACGCACAGCCAGCGCTTGCATACGGCGGAGGCGCGGGGGAGGGAGGACGGCTCCGGCGGGAGTCGGAGGAGGACGTCCCAGAGGAGGTTGTCGTCTTCAAGCGGGGACGAAGGCGAGCTGCCGCGGCGGCGTGGCGTCATTCTGGCGCCCTCGCTCTCACTGGTGTGGACTTGGAAGTTGGGGATGTGGAGAAGGTGAAGAGGGAACGCTTCAGGCAGAAGGGAGGCTGGGAGATGTGATCGCCGGCGGCCGCGATCGAGTTGAGTGGAAAGGCTGCGGCGAGTAATGCTAAGATACGGGCTTTTACAGGAAGGTGAGGTCTGTTGGAGATTAAGGGGGGAAATCAGAGGGATGGTTAGTTACGTTAAAATCATCCTAGTCAGCGTGTAAACCTTTGTATTTATGTTTAGCATTATTGCAGGCTTCAGACCATATGCGTGTGGTGCTTCCAACTTGAGGGTTTTTTCTTTACAAAGAAATTGGGGCTTTTATTGCTTTATAGAAATTCGGTTACAATCTGCCACAAGGTTGCTCAAGAGGAAACCTGGGCTTTCCTCTATCCAGAGCTACTAATAGAAGTAGCATATTTAGCACATAAGTCTGCTGGAATATTAGCATCCCTCATAACGTGCGGAACCGAAAAGGAGGTAAAATTATTAGATCTATCCCTGATTTCATCGAAGATAGGTGCCACAATTGACCTTCAACTGTGGCCCGAAGTCCAGAGCTTGACTACCTCTAAACAGTCTGTTTCCATCACCACATGTGAGAAGCCTCTAAGTTGGGCAAAAATGATTCCCTCTCGCAACGCAAGAGTTTCGACGATGAAAGGATCAGATACTCCCGGAAAGGGTTTGCTCCATGCCCCCATAAAGGAAAGGTGAGATCTAGCGACACCCCCTCCACCTCCATTCTAGGCAGGTACATCAATGGCCCCATCTGTGTTTATTTTCACCCAACCTGGTTCAGGGGGGCGCCAATTTTGGCTTACTGATAAACGACGATAATCCTGAGGCATCGCCATCACTGACAGATCATCTCTCGCCCATTTGATGGACTGTCGAGGGTCAAAACCCTCTTGATCATGAGTTCACCGGTTACGAGCAGTCCATATTGCATGCATTACTGTAATAATCTTACACCTGCCAGCAGCTGAAATTATGTCATCCAAGACAATATCTCTCGCGCAAGTGCTAGGATGCAGCCGAGGTAGTTTGAGGTCCAATTCCTCTCGTGCTGCTACCCAAAAGTTCTTGGCATGGGAACAATGCACAAGAGCGTGCATCAGATCTTCATCTAAGGATTTACAAAGATTGCATGTAGCGATCGTCTTGATGCGTCGATGTTGCAATGTAGCGTAGTCAAGAAGAATTCCCCGTACCACTCTCCACCAAAACACCCGCACTTTCGGTAGTATTTTGAGTTTCCGAAGGGCAGACCAAAGATGTTTTTCTGTCGCTGATGTCTCCGATACCGTCCCTTCCTCTAGAGCGTGGTGCTCGTTGCGAGTCACAAGAGAGCGATATGCCGATTTAACAGAGTATTCGCATATCCTTTCTGATGCCCAAACTAATTGATCTTCTCCACCACCAGAGCGCAAAGGGATGTTGAGAATGGTTGTAGCATCTGGAGTGAGAAAATTTCACCGCACAAGCTGTACGTCCCATTGACCCTAGTTCTGATCAATAAGGTCTGAAACTAGTTCCAGCAAGTCATTGCCAAGACGTCCATTGGCTTGTGCGTTAATGTTGAAGGGATCTATTGATCATTCTAGATGGAGATCGTAGTTCCACTTCTAACCTGTTTTATCAAGCCGGTGTCCAAGGCTTTCTGTCCGCTATTATTGCTTTCCATGTGGCTGAAGAGGACTTTGGAGCTCCTGCTTGCATAAATTCAGAATTGGGAAAGTACTTCCACTTCAAAACTCAAGAGCACAGCGATTCCGGGTGTGTCAACAGTCTCCAACCATGCTTACTGAGCAGGGCTAGATTGAAGTTACCGAATTCCCGAAAACCCATGCCTCCCTTCTCTTTTGGTGTTGCAAGCTTATCCCAAGATATCCAATGTAAGGACCGCTTGTCTACGGAGCTGCTCCACCAATATGTTTCCATGCATGACGTCAATTGTTTGCATACCTTCTTCGTTAGAAAGAAGCAACTCATGCTGAAAGTCGGGATGGCCTGAATAACCGATTTCAAAAGTACTTCCCTAGCAGCACACGCCATGTTGCTTTCTGACTAACCTTGCATCTTCCCCTGACTCCTCTCACCAAGGTGATGAAAGGTGCCGCTGGTAATCCGTCCAACTGTTGTCGGAAGCCCCAAGTATTTTTCTGAGAAGGCTTCTACCTGAATATTGAGGGTTTGCTTTATGGCTTCACCAACGGGCTGAGGGGAGTTTGGACTAAAATAGATCAAACTCTTCTCTCTATTCACAGCTTGTCCCGAACACTCTGCATATATTTGTAAAATGACATTGAGCCTCTCTGCACTATGCACTTGAGCGTTGAGAAAGATGAGACTATCATCGGCAAACAGCAAGTGATTCACCCAAGGTGATCGGAAGCTCACACGTATGCCACGATCCACAAAATTACCACCGTAATGATTCATCGGTGAGGTGAAGCCTTCTGCACAAATGAGGAATAGGAAGGGTGAATATGGATCCCCTTGTCGTAGTCCTCTCGTGGGCGTGAAGTATGGTAGAAGGGTTCCATTCACCTTTACTGAAAACCGGACACATGAGACACATTTCATGATTAATCTCACGAATTTGTCGTAAAAACCTAACTTGATCATCATTGCCTCCAAATAATGTCACTCGACTCGATCATATGCTTTTAGCATGTCTAGCTTAACTGCACAAGTTGTGTTCTTTCCTTTCTTCCGTTTCTTCATCGTTTGTATGCTCCCATATGCCGCCAGGACGTTGTTCGTGATTAAACGACCTGGAATAAACGTGCTTTGCTCCACACCAATCACTTCATCATGAGGCCTCTCAATCTATTTGTGCCCGATTTTGCTCCAATCTTGTAGAGGACTGGACATCGATTGGTCGGTATTGGGATATTCTTTGTGGGTTGCGGACCTTCGGGATTAGTGTGATAGCCGTGTCATTCAAACCGCTAGGTAGCTCGCCACCATTCAAGAAATCCAGAATCGCTATTGTGATGTCACCCCCAAGGACCTCCCAATGCCTCTGGAAAAAACCAGTTGTGAATACATCAACTCCGGGGGCCTTGGACGGGGCCATTTGAAACAAGGCTGTCTTCACCTCTTCGGCCGTAAAATCCTTTGCTAAAAACTCGTTCATAGCATCAGAGACACGGCGAGGAACAACCTGTAATATTTGTTGCAAGTCGTTGTACCCTTGGGTCTGGTACAGGTCATGATAAAAATCAAGGATCTCTTTCCTCACCTCTTCGGGCTCATCTGTATACTGACCATCAGATTTCTGAAGCGAGGTGATTTTTTTTTTTTGGAAAAGGAGGAAGACCTCCGGCTTCTGTATCTGCACGATGCATGTAACCACTTTATTAATTATTCTCAAAAGATCTTACAAGGACATACAACAGTAAGTCTGAAGCCAGCATCTAGGCAACATTTGTCGCTACTCCTATCCAGTTAATGTAGGAATGCTGATAGTCTGGGCCTAATACCACAGACCTCGCAGCCAAGCCTAACATCTAAGACGACCTGGAGGCCCAACCAAGCCACTTGCCGGGTCTGGGGCACACACCGGTCCAGCGCGCTCTCAGAGGCCGCCGCCGCCAACTGCCACCACTCCACCTTCAAAGTTGTCCTGACGCATCAACCTTGCCCGGTCTAGCTGCCGTCGACGCGACCACGACGCTCACCAGCACCACCTCCCTGCGCGCGAACAGTTGAGCACGTCTCGGGCGCCACCGGTATACCTCAGCACCATGCCGCCAGGTACCACCAGCCAACACAACTTGAAGTCTTTGGAAGATCTGTCGTGCATAGCACCTGCCGACCAGGCATGACAAAGCGTAGCACCTGTCGGCCAGGCATGACTTGACATCTCCACTGAAGCTCCGTGCAAGACGAAGCCGCTCCACCTTCTGCCTCACTGCTCCACAAATGATGCTCCCAAGAGAGAAACGCAACCAAAGTGTCGTCATCATCCGATCTGGAAAACCAGATCCTAGGGTTTCCCCCAGAGCAGTACGAGTGGGTCGACATAAGTCACACAACGATGCCTTCATCAAGGTAACGACGCAAAACGCCGCCATCGTCTGTCGTCGGCTCGGTTTTCACCGGCAACTATGTCTTCCCGACTCGCAACTGGAACTAGATGTCGGATCTCGAGATCTGAGCATCCAGCGTCAGGCCGACCACCTCCGACGGAGGAGATGGCCACCACCGCCGGCTGCCCAGGCCAGATCAGATCTTACCAGAGGCGCCGTCGACCAGTCCACCATGGCCTCCACGCCGTCGCCGCTGATCCGACGCCTGATGGCGCACCGACCGCAGCCGCCGCCCTTCCCGGAACAGGGCCGTGCCATGCCTGCTGCCGCCGCCGGCCGAGACAGGGCCGGTCACCACACCGCCGTAGCCATCGCCGCCGCGCTGCATGGATTGGATCGGCCGCCGAGCGCACATCGAAGCCGCCGCCGCCGCCGCGTCGAGCTCATCGCCCGTCGCGCCGCCGTACCCCATGGTAGCCCGATGCCTCCTCGCGACCTGGGCGTCCCGCGCCGGCTGTGATGCTCGAAGGATGGAGATGCCCTGCCGCTGCCCTGCCGGCCAGGCTTTGCCTGGCAGCGCTGCGGACGGCGACGCTGAGGGTGGTGATGCTGGAAGCGAGGTGATTCTGTTGATCCTTTTCAGCTGCGAGGCTTGGGCGTGAAAATAACCTGTGTTTCGGTCACCAGCCTGTAACCAAAAGTACTATGGACCTTTGCTTTATCCAGATCTCCTCCTGCCTCAAGGCTTCTCTCAGTTGTGCAGCTACAATTTTCTCTTCCGTGTTCGGCCCCCGACCGATTGAAGCCTTCCGCAGACGTTCTAGATTTTTCTGTAATTTGCGAACTTTCTTTGCTAGATTACCAAACTCGCGCTCCCCCTAGGAGCCGAGATTTTGTTGGACGGAATGTAATGCTTGCATTACTCCGTTAAGACCATTCAGGCCCGATCCACTTTGCCACATATTCTTCACGATTTCATCATAATCAGCATGGGTCTGCCACACATTTTCATAGCGAAAAGAACGCTGGCCTCGGGGCCAAACGTTCGCTGGACTAGATTTCAATTGTGCTAGAACATAACAATGATCCGACGCAGTTGAACTAATATGTTTTACATCAGAATACTCAAACAAGGAAAGAAATGATTGATTTGCTAGTGCCCTATCCAGCCTAGATTTCACGTTGGCATTCCCTTGCTGCATATTATCCCAAGTATAAGGTACTCCTCTCCAACCCATATCTTGGAGAGAGAAAAATTCCACCACTTCCCGGAAGGCTTGCATCTGCCTAGCTGGTCTTACGTGTGTACTAAAATGCTCCTCGGCATACATTGTCTCATTGAAATCGCCCATGCATAACCAGCCGTCGTGCTGTACTGAAAAAAGAGTACGAAGAAATTCCCAACTTTCATATCTATTCTCAGCTCTAGGTTCTCCATAAGACCCCGTGAACCGCCGGGGGGATTGATCAAGATCTTTCCTCTTGACTGCCACATCAATGTGCGCTCGGCTGTAGTTCTTAAGTTCAACATGTACCCCATGATTCTAGAACAAGCCAATGCCACCACTCAGTCCTTCACTATCAACAGCAAAACAACCATCAAAGCCCAAAGTTTTCTGAAGATTTTCCACACGCTTACCCCTAATTTTTGTTTCCATGACAAAAAGAAGGGCAGGACCTTCTTGCTTCACAATTTTACGAAGCTCTCGAACTTTCTCCGGGTTCCCAAGCCCGCGACAGTTCCAGCTCATGCAATTCATTGGAATGGGTGGGGCTGCTCCGCAGCCACTGCCGAAGATCCTGAGTTGTGAGGAGTAGGACGTTTTTTCTTACCTCCACGATCATCCAATATACCGTCATTGCCTTCATCATCATCAGTCGTTGCGGGCCCGTCTGGGTGTGCCAGTCCTTTCTCGGTCACCACAACATGATCAGAGCTGGTCAGTAGCAATGGCTGCTGAACTGGCATGTACACTTGTTTTGGTGCCTTAGTCCCCCCTTTGCGTTTGCTACTTTTCTGGTTCCTCTTTACAGGGGAGTTCACCTCAACCTCAGCTTTCTCTACATTGCTCGAGTTACCTGTGTCTTGTTTATTGCCTTTTGCAGAATTCTGATCCTTATTCGAGTTTTCACTTGATGTTGCTCGCCTGAATTCATCCGCTGCACGTAACCCTCTCCCAAAGGGTAGATCGCGATTAGCATCTCTCGTCCCTGGGGTTAGGCAGAACAAATCTGAATGGCCCAGCCTTCCACACGAGAAGCAAAAGTGAGGAATATTTTCATATTCGATGTCATACACATCTGTGCTTCCATGCTTGGCTAGATCAATCAAAATCCAGCGCCTCAAGGGTTTAGTCACATTGAGGGTGATCCTAACCCTAAGGAAACCATTGCCATGATCAAATTGAACTAAAGTGGCCTCCTTGTCAATATGATGTGCTATGGCTTTGCCCCAAGTCTCATTGCGAAGGTGGAAGGGTAGATTCACAACTCTTGCCCAAACTTACAGCTATTCAAACTTGAGTTTCGAAGGCCTCATGCTATCAACAAAGTCAGATATGATCACTGCATGCTTGTTGATGTGCCATGGAGAGCCTCCCTTAACGCGATCAAGATCTCTTTGTGTAGTGAATTCTGCTACAAAAGTATTAGGTCCAACAGATCTGAAGTTTAGACCTTTAGTGTTTCCCCACGCAGGCCGAGGGGCATTAGAGATGGTCTTAATATGGAAGACATTGCGGAACAGGACCTTCCCTGCCAGCATCCACTTCTGCTGGCCGCCCTCATCGCGATTGTCAATCACCAGAGGTGTGGCCTCCTCCTTTGAGATGTCAAGTTTCCCTAGGGCCTCCTCGAGCCGTGCCCTCGCTGACTTGGGCGACAGAGCTCTAGCCTATCGCAGTCCATCACGCCCGGCCGCCATAGCCATCCTGGGCGATGGATTCCCCGCCTCGCCGATCAACTCGACGAGCGCTGCCAAGGTCCTCGCGTAAACCCAAATCGCCTCGTAGGAGCCACTGGTTTTCCGCAGGAAAAGGTATCGGTGGACCTTTTAGTTGGACACATGATTAGAATATTTGTACCGCGCCTATCATCATCCATTCCAACTTCAGTTGGCTGCTTGCCGCTGGTCTACGCCACGTGTATAGTGTGCAATATAATTTTCCTTTTCTTTCTACTTTGACTAGGCGAACGGAGACGTGAACAAAAATTGAATTATTATTTTTAGAAAGGGGGGGCATCCAGGCCTTTCCATGCATACATCAATTTTATTGATTATTCACAAAACACCTTACATCATCTCCAACAGATGCGCTATCATGCCGCGTGCTAAAAAAAATTACAGCACCAAAATAACATTTTAGCACATCGGATGACCGAGCATCTCCAGTAGACGCCTAAAAATATAACGCGCAACTAGCAATAGTAGCATCTCCAACAGGCGCCCAAAATTAACCGCACGCGCCCGTACCCAGCTCGCCGCTTGTGGCTTGCTCGCCGCAGTGGTCGTTGCTACCTTTTGAGCGTGTGTTGGTTTTCCCTTGAGGAGGAAAGGGTGATACAGCGAAGTAGATAAATATTTCCTTTAGTTGTTGAGAACCAAGGTATCAATCCAGTAGGAGGAACAAGCAAGTCATCAATGGTTGCATCTACACAAACAATCAAACTCTTGCACCCAACGCTATAAAAGGGTTGTCAATCCCTTCATGATTATTTGCAAGGATTAGATCCGATAGATATATATGTAAACAAGAATGGAAAATAAAAGGTAAATAAATTGCAACAAACTATTTTTGGTATTTTTGTTTTATAGATCCGAAAGTATATTATGGAAAGTAGACCCGGGGGGCATATGTTTCACTAGAGGCTTCTCTCTTGAAGACAAATATCATGGTGGGTAAACAAATTACTGTCAAGCAATTGATAGAAAAGTGAATAATCATGTAGTTATCCAATGCAACGATCATGCATATAGGCATCACGTCCGTGTCAAGTAGACTGAAACGATTCTATATCTACTACTATTACTCCACACATCGACCGACTCCTGCCTGCATCTAGAGTATTAAGTTCATGAAGAACAGAGTGACGCATTAAGAAAGATGACATGATGTAGAGGGATAAACTCAAGCAATATGATGAAAACCCCATCTTGTTACCCTTGATGGCAACAATACAACACATGCCTCGCTACCCCTACTATGTCACTGGGTGAGGACACCGTAAGATTGAACCCAAAACCAAGCACTCCTCTCATTGTAAGAATTACCAATCTAGATGGCCAAACCAAACCAATAACTCGAAGAGACTTGCAAGGATAT
The DNA here is from genome assembly GCA_022496015.1 of Hordeum marinum. Classification (NCBI taxonomy): domain Eukaryota; kingdom Viridiplantae; phylum Streptophyta; class Magnoliopsida; order Poales; family Poaceae; genus Hordeum; species Hordeum marinum. The sequence goes on from JAAAWK010001186.1 coordinate 302,258, forward strand.
GAAATCATGCAAATAAGAATTGAGAAGAGATTCAAATAATATTCATGGATAATCTGAACATAAACTCACAATTCATCAGATCTTAACAAACACACCACAAAAGAGGATTACATCGGATAGATCTCCATGAAGATCATGAAGAACATGGTAGTTAAGATGAAAGAGAGAGAGAAGAAGCCATCTAGCTACTAGCTATGGACCCGTAGGTCTGTGGTGAACTACTCACGCATCATCGAAGGGGCAATGGAGTTGATGTGGGCCCATCTTTCCCACACAAAGTATTTATATCATGCACAACCCGGATGAAAAGTCAAGCAATTGTTTTCACACCTTTATTTTCTCAAAAAATTTCAACTCTCACGCAATACATGAGCGTGAGCCATGGATATAGCACTATAGGTGGAATAGAATATGGTGAAGGTTGTCAAGGAAAGGGAGAAGATAGTCTCACATCAACTAGGCGTATCAACGGGCTATGGAGATGCCCATTAATCGATATCAATGTGAGTGAGTAGGGATTGCCATGCAACGGATGCACTAGAGCTATAATTGTATGAAATCTCAAAAAGGAACTAAGTCGACGTGCATCATGAAGAAAAATTTCAACTAGTTATATGAAAGTGACAAAATAGGAGACTCTCTATCATGAAGATCATGATGCTACTTTGAAGCACAAGTGTGGAAAAAGGTAGTGGCAATGTCCCTTCCCTCTTTTCTCTTATTTTTTGTGTGGGCATCTAAGGCCTCTTCTATTCATTATTTTATTTTATTTTTATTTGGGCTTCGATGGCCTTTTTTCATAAAGTCCGGAATCTAATCCCCACTTGTGAGGTAATCATAGCTTCCATCATCCTTTCCTCACATGGGACATGCTCTATTAATGATAATCATCACACTTTTATTTACTTACAACTCAACAGAAAATCACAACTCGATACCTATGACAAAATATGACTCTATATGCAATATGGAAGTGATTGTGCAAGTCATAAAAGGAAATGGTGGAAGTTGCATGGCAATATATCTTGGAATGGCTATGGAAATGCCATAATAGGTAGGTATGGTGGCTGTTTTGAGGAAGGTATATGGTGGACGTTTTGAGGAAGGTGTTTGTTGTACCGGCGAAAGTTGCGTTGTACTAGAGGGGCTAACAAAGGTGGAAGGGTGAGAGTGCATATAATCCATGGACTCAACATTAGTCATAAATAACTCACATACTTATTGCAAAAGTCTATCAGTCATCGAAGCAAAGTATTAAACGCATGCTCCTAGGGGAGAGGTTGGTAGGAGTTAACCATCACGCGCTCCCGATCCTCACACAAAGGTCGACAATCTATAAACAAGTCATGCTCCGACTTCCTAACACATAACGGTTCACCATATGTGCATGCTAAGGGAATCATAAACCTTTACACAAGATATAAGTGAAGTACATATAGCATTCTAACAAATTCACTATTCAAGGTCTCTCTCTCAAAATATATGTGCAGCAAGGATGATTGTGGCAAACTAACAAGCAAAGACTCATATCATACAAGACGCTCCAAGCAAAACACATATCATGTGGTGAATAAAAATATAGCCTCAAATAAATTTGCCGATGGATTGAAGACGAAAGAGGGGATGCCTTCCGGGGCATCCCCAAGATTAGGCTCTTTGAAATCCTTGAATATGACTTGGGGTGGCTTGGTCATCCCCAAGCTTAGGCTCTTGCCACTCCTTATTGTTGGAAATATGCCCTAGAGGCAATAATAAATTAGTTATTATCATATTTACTTGTTCATGATAATCGTTTATTATCCATGCTATAATTGTATTGATCAGAGACTTAAATGCATGTGTGGATACATAGACAAAACCATGTCCCTAGTATGCCTCTAATAGACTAGCTCGTTGATCAAAAGATGGTTAAGGTTTCCTAGCCATGGACATGAGATGTCATTTGATAACGGGATCACATCATTAGGAGAATGATGTGATGGACAAGACCCAAACTACAAACGTAGCATATGATCGTGTCAGTTTATTGCTACTGTTGTCTGCATGTCAATGTATATGTTCCTATGACCATGAGATCATGCAACTCATGGATATCGGAGGAGTGCCTTGTGTGTATCAAACGTCACAACGTAACTGGGTGACTATAAAGGTGCTCTACAGGTATCTCCGATGGTGCCTGTTGAGTTGGCATGGATCGAGATTGGGATTTGTTACTCCGTGTGATGGAGAGGTATCTCGGGGCCCACTCGGTAATACAACATCACAATGAGCCTTGCAAGCAATGTGACTAATTGTTAGTTGCGGGATCTTGTATTACGGAACGAGTAAAGAGACTTGCCGGTAACGAGGTTGAACTAGGTATGGAGATACCAACGATCGAATCTCGGGCAAGTAACATACCGAAGAACAAAGGGAACATCGTACGGGATTAACTGAATCCTTGACATAGAGGTTCGACCGATAAAGATCTTCGTAGAATATGTAGGAACCAATGTGGACATCCAGGTCCCGCCATTGGTTATTGACCATAGAGGTGTCTCGGTCATGTCTACATAGTTCTCGAACCCGCAGGGTCTGCACACTTAAGGTTTGGTGACGTTTCGGTAGTGTAGAGTTATGTATGGTGGTGACCGAAGGTTTTTAGGAGTCCCGGATGAGATCCCGGACATCACGAGGAGCTCCAGAATGGTCCGGAGGTAAAGATTCATATATAGGAAGTCCCAATTTGGTCGCCGGAAAAGTTCCGGGCTCATCGGTAGTGTATCGGGAGTGCCGGTAGTGTACCGGGAGACCTCCGGGAGGGGTATTTCGACCCAAGAGCCTACATGGGCTCTAGGAGGGTGAATACCAGCCCTTAGTGGGCTGGTGGAAGTCCTACACAAAGCCCATGAGGCTGGGAAGAAAATACCAAAAGGAAAAAGGTGGAAAAAGGCAAAAAGGGGCTATATAAGGAAGGAGTCCTAATCCTACTTGGAGGAGAAGGAAGAGAACTCCTCCCTCCTTGGTTTGGCCGCCCCAAGGGCTGCCTTTTTGGCAGCCAAGCCTCCTCCTCCTCTCCTCCTATATATACTAGAGGATTTTAGGGTTTTGGCACAAGATTTTCAGCCACGTGCCACCCGTTCCTCTAGTGCGTAGCTTCTCCTCTAGATCGGATTTCTGCAGTGCTTAGGCGAAGCCCTGCTGGAATAGCTTCACCACCATCTCCGGAGCACCGTCACGCTGCCGAGGAACTCTTCCTCCCCTCCACTTCCTCTTGCTGGATCAAGACGGTGGAGATCGTCATCAAGTTGCACGTGTGCTGAACGCGGAGGTGCCGTCCGTTCGGTACTAGATCGGAAGGATCATGATCAAGGCCATGAGACGATTCGTGATGAGTTCGTGGGACGGACCGTGATGAGTTCATGAGACGGGTCGTGATTGGATCGCGGGACGGATCGTGATGAGATCGTGGGACGCTCGGCGATTTGGATCGCGAAGATGTTTGACTACACCAACCGCGTTTCTTAACGCTTCCCGCTTAGCGATCTACAAGGGTACGTAGATCCACTCTCCCTCTTGTAGATGCTCATCACCATGGATAGGTTTGCGTGTGCATAGGAAAATTTTTGTTTCCCATGCGACGTTCCCCAACAAAGGTATCAGATCTAGGTTGATGGTTCGATGAGATCTCGAGTAGAACACAAAAGGTTTGTGGGCGTTGATGCTTAGATTGCTTCCTCCCTTGGTCATGTTTTGGTTCAGCGGTATTGTGGGATGAAGCGGCCCGGACCAACCTTACTTGTATGCTTATGAGAGACCGGTTCCCTCAACTGCACTTGTTGCAACAGATGGCTAGCGGGTGTCAGTTTCTCCTACTTTAGTTGGATCGGATTCGACAAAGGCGGTCCTTGAGAAGGTTGAAAATCAAACTAGTGTATCACCGTTGTGGTTTATGCGTAGGTGAGAATCGTTCTTGCTAGATACCCATAGCAGCCACGTAAAACATGCAACAACAATTAGAGGATGTCTAACTTGTTTTTGCAGGGTATGTTGTGATATGATATGGCCAATTACATGATGAGATATATGTGATGTATGAGATGATCATGTGATGTATAGATTATCACGACTTGCATGTCATTGAATACGGCAACCGGCAGGAGCCATTGGGTTGTCTTTAATTATTGTATGACTTGCGTGTCAATCATTAAGTGCTATGTAATGCTTTACTTTATCGCTAAACGGTATCAATAGTAGTAGTAGCATGCAGGGCGTGACAACCTCGATGGCGACACGTTGATGGAGATCAAGATGATGGAGATCATGGTGTCGTGCCGGTGACGATGGAGATCATGCCAGTGTTTTGAAGATGGAGATCTTAAACACAAGTTCATGGCCATATCATGTCACTTATGAATTGCATGAGATGTTAATCCTTTTATGCACCTTGTTTTGCTTAGGACGACGGTAGCATTATAAGGTGATCCCTCACTTAATTTCAAGATAAATTGTGTTCTCCCCGAGTGTGCACCGTTGCGAAAGTTCGTCGTGTCCAGACACCACATGATGATCGGGTGTGATAGACTATGCATTCACATACAACGGGTGCAAGCCAGATTTGCACGTGCAGAACCCTCGGGTTAAACTTGACGAGCCTAGCATGTACAGACATGGCCTCGGAACACAAGAAACCGAAAGGTCGAACATGAGTCATATAGTAGATATGATCAACATGATGATGTTCACCATTGCAGCCACCTCAACTCACGTGATGATCGGACTTGAGTTGGTGAATTTGGATCATGTATCACTCGAATGATCGGAGGGATGTCAATTTGAGTGGGAGTTCTTAAGTAATATGATTAATTGAACTTATTATTATGAACATAGTCAATAGTGTCTTTGCAAATTATGTTGTAGATTACTAGCTCGCGCTGTAGCTCCCTTAATATTTTATATGTTCCTAGAGAAATAGAGTTGAAATATGATGGTAGCAATATTGCGGACTGGGTCCGTGATCTGAGGATTGTCCTCTTTGCTGCACAGAAGGCTTATGTCCTTAATGCACCGCTCGGTGCGCCAACCCCTCTAGCGTCGTCTATAGATGTTGTGAACATCTGACAGGCACGTTCAGATGACTACTTGATAGTTTAGTGCATCATGCATTACGACTTAGAATTGTGGCTCCAAAACATTTTGAACGTCACGGAACATATGAGATGTTTCTAAGAGCTGAAATTAGGATCTCAGGCTCGTGCCCGTGTTGCGAGATATGAGATCTCCAACAAGATTCTTTGCCTACAAGATGAAAGAGAATAGCTCAATCGTTGAGCATGCGCTCAGATTGTCTGGGTGCTACAATCGCTTGAATCAAGTGGGAGTTGATCTTCCGGATAAGATAGCGATTGATATAGTTCTCCAAGTCACTGTCACTAAAACTACTAGAACTTAGTGATGAACTATAAAATGCCAGGGATAGAAATAATGATCCCTGAGCTGTTCGCGATGTTTGACACCGCGAAGGTAGAAATCAAGAAGGAGCGTCAAGTGTTGATGGTTAATCAAACCACTAGTTTCGAGAAGGGCAAGAGCAAGGAGGGAAACTTCATGGATAGCAAGTCCGTTGCTGCTCCAGTGAAGCAACCCAAAGTTGAACTCAAACCCGAGACTAAGTGCTTCTGTTATGAGGTGAGCGGTCGCTGAAGCGGAACAACCCTAAATACTTGGTAGATAAGAAGGCTGGCAACATCGACAGAAGTATATTTGATATACGAGTTATTGGTGTGTACCTTGCTAGTACTCTTAGTAGCACCTGGGTATTGGATACCGGTTCGGTTGCTAAATGTTAGTGACTCGAAATAAAACCTACGGAATAAACGGAGAACTAGCTAAGGGTGAGGTGACGATATGTGTTGGAAATGTTTCCAAGGTTGATGTGATCAACATCGCACGCTCTCTCTACCTTCAGGATTAGTGACAAACCTAAATAAATGTTATTTGGTGTTTTGGTTGAGCATGAACGTGATTAGATCGTGTTTATTGCAAAACGGTTATTCATTTAAGTTAGAGAATAATGGTTATTCTGTTTACATGAATAATACCTTCAATGGTCATGCACCCTGTGAGAATGGTTTGTTGAAATCTTGATCTTAGTAATACACATGTTCATAACATTAATGTCAAAAGATACAAAGTTAATAATGATAGTACCTCATACTTGTGGCACTGCCGCAAAATGTCATATTGGTATAAAGCGCATGAATAAACTCCATGCTGATGGATCTTTGGACTCATTCGATTTCAAATGTGTTGAGACATGCGAACCATGCCTCTTGGGCAAGATGACTAAAGGACCCCGTTGGATGGAGAGGGCAATTTATTCATTGGAAATTATACATGTTGATGTATGCAATCCAGTGAGTCTTGTAGCATGAAGTGGATATTGTTATTTTCTTACCTTCACTAATGATTTGAGTGGATATAGTGTATATTTACTTAATGAAACACAAGTCTGAATCATTTGAAAGGTTCAAGCAAATTCAGAGTGAAGTATAAGATCATCGTGACAAGAAGATAAAAAATGACTGCGATATAATCGTGGAGATGAATATCTGAGTTACGAGTTTGGCATACAACTTAAGACAATGTGAAATTTTTTTCACAACTAACGCCACCTGGAACACCATAGTGTGATGGTGTGTCCGAACATCATAGTCATGCTCTATTGGATATGGTGCATGCTATGATGTCTCTTATCATTTTACTACTATAATTTGGGGTTATGCATTAGAGACAACTACATTCACTTTAAATAGGGCACCATCTAAATCCGTTGAGATGACACCGTGTGAATTATGGTTTGATAGAAACCTAAGCTGTCATTTCTTAATGTTTGGGTTGCGACACTTGTGTGGAAAATGTTTTCACCTAATGAGGTCGAACCCAAGGCGGACAAATGCATCTTCATAGAATACCCTAAAGAATAGTTGGGTGAACCTTCTATCTCAGATCCAAGTGCAAAGTGTTTGTTGCTAAAACAGATCCTTTCTCGAGGAAAAGTTTCTCTCGAAAGAATTGAGTGGGAGGGAGATAGAACTTGATGAGGTTATTAAACCTTTGTTCAACCAGAGAGTAGCGCAACGCAGAAAGATGTTTCTGTGAAGCCTACGTTAGCTGAAGAGGAAGTTAATGATGATGATCATGAAGCTTCAGGATCAAGTTACTATCGAACTTTGTAGGTCGACAAGGATGTGTACTGCTCCTAGGTGGTACAACAACCCTGTCTTGGAGGTCATGTTGTTGAACAACGATGAACCTACGAGCTATGGAGAAGCGATGATGGGCCCGGATTCCGACAAATGGTTGGAGGCCATGAAATCCGAGATAGAATACATGTATGAAAACCAAGTATAGACTTTGGTAGACTTGCTCGTTGGACGGCAGGTCGTTGAGTACAAATGGATCTATAAAATGAAGACACGCGCTGATGGTGAATGTCACCATTTGTAAAGCTCGACTTGTTGCAAAGTTGTTTGTGACAAGTTCAAGGAGTTGACTGCGATGAGACTTTCTCACTTGTAGCGATGCTAAAGTATGTTGGAATTATGTTAGCAGTTGCTGCATTTTTCAAATTATGAAATCTGGCAGATGGATGTCAAAACATCGTTTCCTTAACGGTTTACTTGAGGAAAGGTTGTGTGTGATAGAACCAGGAGGTTTTTTCAGTCCTAGGGATGCTAAAAGGTGTGCAAACTTCAGTGATCCTTCTATGGACTGAAGCAAGCATCTCGGAGTTGGAATATACACTTTGATAAGGTGATCAAAGTTTTGTAGTTTATACAAAGTTTATGAGAAACTTGTATTTACAATAAAGTGAGTGGGAGCACTATAGAATTTCTGATAAGTATATGTGGATGGCATATTGTTGATCGGAAATAATGTAGAATTTCTAGAAAGCATAAATGGTTGTTTGAAAAGTGATTTTTCAAAGGAAGACCTGGATAAAGCTACCGAATTGTTGAGCGTCAACATCTATAGAGATAGATCAAGATGCTTGATGAGACTTTCAATGAGTACATACCTTGACAAGATTTTGAAAGAGTTCAAAATGGATCAGTCAGATAAATAAGTTCTCGCCTGATTTGTAAGGTGTGAAGTTGAGTGAGACTCAAAGCTCGACCACGGCAGAAGAAAGAGAAAGGACGAATGTCGTCCCCTATGCCTTAGCCATAGGCTCTATAGAGTATGCCATGCTGTGTACCGCACCTGTGTGTGCCTTGCCATAAGTCCGTCAGGGGGTACAAGAGTGACCTAGGAGTGGATCACTGGACAGCGGTCAAGATTATCCTTAGTGACTAAAAGACTAAGGAGATGTTTCTCAATTATGGAGGTGATAAAGAGTTTGTCGTAAAGAGTTACGTCGATGCAAGCTTTAACATCAATTCGGATGACTAGCAATAGCAATATGGATACGTATAGTAGAGCAACCATTTGGAAATAGTACCAAGTGGAGTGTGGTAGCAGTGTTTACGGTTTGACATAGAGATTTGCAAAGTACACACGGATCTGAATATCGCAGACACATTGACTATAAGACCTCTCTCACATGCAAAGCATGATCGAGCCCTAGAACTAATTGGGTGTTAGATTCATAACAATGCGAATCACATGGTGATGTGAACTAGATTATTGACTCTAGTGCAAGTGGGAGACTGTTGGAAATATGGCCTAGAGGCAATAATAAATTAGTTATTATCATATTTCCTTGTTCATGATAATCGTTTATTATCCATGCTATAATTGTATTGATCAGAGACATAAATGCATGTATGGATACATAGACAACACCATGTCCCTAGTATGCCTCCGATGGACTAGCTCGTTGATCGAAGATGGTCAAGGTTTCCTGGCCATGGACATGTGATATCATTTGATAACGGGATCACATCATTAGGAGAATGATCTGATGGACAAGACCCAAACTATAAACGTAGCATATGATCGTGTCAGTTTATTGCTACAGTTTTCTGCATGTCAAGTATATGTTCCTATGACCATGAGATCATGCAACTCACTGACACCGGAGGAGTGTCTTGTGTGTATCAAACGTCGCAACGTAACTGGGTGACTATAAAGGTGCATTACAGGTATCTCCGAGGGTGTATGTTGGGTTGGCATGGATCAAGACTGGGATTTGTTACTCCGTGTGACTGAGAGGTATCTCAGGGCCCACTCGATAATACAACATCACAACAAGCCTTGCAAGCAATGTGACTAAGTGTAAGCCACGGGATCTTGTATTACGGAACGAGTAAAAAGACTTGCCAGTAACGAGATTGAACTAGGTATAGAGATACCGACGATCGAATCTCGGGCAAGTAACATACCGAAGAACAAAGGGAATAGCATACGGGATTAACTGAATCCTTGACACGAAGGTTCAACCGATAAAGATCTTCGTAGAATATGTAGGAACCAGCATGGTCATCCAAGTCCCGCTATTGGTTATTGACCGTAGAGGTGTCTCGGTCATGTCTACATAGTTCTTGAACCCGTAGGGTCTGCACACTTAAGGTTTGGTGACGTTTCGGTAGTGTAGAGTTATGGGTGACGTTTCGGTAGTGTAGAATTATGTATGGTGGTGACCGAAGGTTGTTTGGAGTCCCAGATGAGATCCCGGACGTCACGAGGAGCTCCGGAATGGTCCGGAGGTAAAGATTCATATATAGGAAGTTCCAATTTGGTCGCCGGAAAAGTTCCGGGCTCATCGGTAGTGTATCGGGAGTGCCGGTAGTGTACCGGGAGACCTCTAGGAGGGGTATTTCGAGCCAAGAGCCTACATGGGCTCTAGGAGGGTGAATACTAGCCCTTAGTGGTCTGGTGGAAGTCCTACACAAAGCCCATGAGGCTGGGAAGAAAATACCAAAAGGAAAAAGGTGGAAAAAGGCAAAAGGGGGTTATATAAGGAAGGAGTCCTAATCCTACTTGGAGGAGAAGGAAGAGAACTCCTCCCTCCTTGGTTTGGCCGAACCAAGGGCTGACTTTTTGGAAGCCAAGCCTCCTCCTCCTCTCGTCCTATATATACTAGAGGATTTTAGGGTTTTGGCACAAGATTTTTAGCCACGTGCCACCCGTTCCTCTAGTGCATAGCTTCTCCTCTAGATCGGATTTCTGCAGTGCTTAGGCGAAGCCCTGTTGGAATAGCTCCACCACCATCTCCAGAGCGCTGTCACGCTGCCGGATAACTCTTCCTCCCCTCCACTTCCTCTTGCTGGATCAAGACGGTGGAGATTGTCATCAAGCTGCACGTGTGCTGAACGCGTAGGTGCCGTCCGTTCGGTACTAGATCGGAAGGATCGTGATCAAGGCCACGAGATGATTCGTGATGAGTTCGCGGGACGGACCATGATGAGTTCACGAGACGGATCGTGATTGGTTCGCGGGACGGATCGTGATGAGATCGCGGGACGCTTGACGATTCGGATCGCGAAGATGTTCGACTACACCAACCGCGTTTCTTAACGCTTCCCGCTTAGTGATCTACAAGGGTACGTAGATCCACTCTCCCTCTCGTAGATGCTCATCACCATGGATAGGTTTGCGTGTGCGTAGGAAAAAAAATCCCATGCGACGTTCCCCAACACTTATTCCATACCCCATCAAATCTTTACCCAAAACTTGAAAACTTCACAACACAAAACTTAACAGAAAACTCGTGAGATCCGTTAGTATAAGAAAATAAATCACCACTTTAGGTACTGTTGTGAACTCATTCTTTATTTATATTGGTGTTATGTATACTTTAATCTAACTTCTCCATGGTTCATACCACATGATACAACCGAAAGATTCATCAAAATAGGTAAACAACTCAAAGAAAACAGAATCCGTCAAAAACAGAAAAGTCTGTAGAAATCTGAAAACTTTGTATACTTATTTAACTCAAACAATTCTGAAAATTTAGGAAAGCCTGGGAAATTTATATATAAATCTTGTTTAAAAGTTTCAGACTCATTTGGCGCTCTAAAAAATTTAGAAAATTCCTGGACTGAGCGCAAAAGTTTCTGTTTTTCAGCAAGATCAAATCAACAACTACCGTAGATCACCCCAAAGGTTTTAATTGTCTCAAAAACTAATTAAAAAACAAAAACACAATTATTAAAGAAGTAATAATGTGGTAAACACTGAAAAACAGAAGCAAAAACAGAACACAAAAATAAAATTGGGTTGCCTCCCAACGAGCGCTATTGTTTAACGCCCCTAGCTAGGCATAATGATTTCAATGATGCTCACATAAAAAAGTAATATTTGAAACATGCAAGAGAGCATCATGAATCTCATGACAAACACCTTTAAGTCTAACCCACTTCCTATGCATAGGGATTTTGTGAGCAAACAATTTATGGGAGCAAGAATCAACTAGCATAGGAAGGCAAAATAAGCATAACTTCAAAACTTTGATCACACAGAGAGGCAATTTCATATTATTGCAATTCCTACAAGAATATGTTCCTCCCTCGTAATAATTTTTAGTATCATCATGAAGGAATCTCACAATATAACTATCACACAAAGCATTCTTTTCATGATCAATTACAACATACGTGTCATCACTAAAACTTGGGGAACAAAAAATATCATCTTCATTCAGCATAACATCTCCAAGCTTGTGGTTTTGCATATATTTAGAATCATGGATATTTAGAGAATTCATACTAACTGTAGGGAGGCGTAGTAGTAAATCAAAAAAATTCCTACAACCACCAAGATCTATCTATGGAGAAACCAGCAACGAGTAAGGAGAGATTGCATCTTCATACCTTTGAAGATCGCTAAGCGGAAGCGTTACAAGAATGCGGTTGGTGGAGTCGTACTCCCAGCAATTTAGATCGTGGTAGAATCCGATCTTAGCGCCAAACAACAGCGCCTTCGTGTTCAACACACGTGTAGCCCGATGACGTCTCCTACGCCTTGATCCAGCAAGGAGGAAGGAGAGGTTGAGGGAGAGCTCCGGCAGCACGATGGCGTGGTGATGGTGGAGCTGCGTGGTCTCCGGCAGGGCTTTGCCAAGCACTACGGAGAACGAGTAGAGGGAGGAGTAGGGTTGTGCCGTGGGAGAGAGAGATGTGTGTCCCTGGCATCCCCAAGGGCACCTCTCTTTACAGGAGGAGGAGGAGGAGGAGGGAGGGCCGCGCCCTAGGGTTCCCATCCTAGGGTGGTGCGGCAGCCTCCAGATCTCATCTGGCCGGCGGCCACAAGGGGAGAGGGGTGGTCGGCGCCCTAGGTGGGCCTTAGGTCCATCTGGGCCTAGGGTTTCCCCTCCTTCCCACCTTTCCTGCGCCTTGGGCCAGGGTGGAAGGCGCACCATCCCACTCTGGGGCTGGTCCCTTCCACTCTTGGCCCACGCAGCCCCCTGGGGCTGGTGGCCCCACTTGGTGGACCCCCGGAACCCTTCCGATGGTCCCGGTACGCCGGTGATGCCCGAAACTCTTCCGGTGACCAAAACCTCACTTCCTATATATCAATCTTTACCTCCGGACCATTCCAGAACTACTCATGACGTCCAGGATCTCATCCGGGACTCCGAAAAACCTTCGGTAACCACGTACACTATTCCCTATAACCCTAGCATCATCGAACCTTAAGTGTGTATACCCTACGGGTTCGGGAGACACGTAGACATGACAGAGACACCTCTCCGGTCAATAACCAACAGCAGGATCTAGATACCCATGTTGGCTCCCACATGCTCCACGATGATATCATCGGATGAACCACGATGTCGGGGATTCAATCAATCCCGTATACAATTCCCTTTGTCTACCGGTATGATACTTTCCCGAGATTCGATCGTCGGTATCCCTATACCTTGTTCAATCTCGTTACCGACAAGTCTCTTTACTCGTTCCGTAACACATCATCCCGTGGCTAACTCGTTAGTCACATTGAGCTCATTATGATGATGTCTTACCGAGTGGGCCAAGAGATACCTCTCCGTCACACGGAGTGACAAATCCCAGTCTCGATTCGTGCCAACCCAATAGACACTTTCGGAGATACCCGTAGTGTACCTTTATATCCACCCAGTTAAGTTGTGACATTAGGCACACCCAAAGTATTCCTACGGCATCCGGGAGTTGCACAATCTCATGATCTAAGGAAACGATACTTGACATTGGAAAAGCTTTAGCAGACGAACTACACGATCTTGTACTATGCTTAGGACTAGGTCTTGTCCATCACATCATTCTCCTAATGATGTGATCCTGGTATCAATGAAATCCAATGTCCATGGTCGTGAAACCGTGCCGATCTATTGATCAACGAGCTAGCCAACTAGAGGTTCACTAGGGACATGTTGTGGTCTATGTATTCACACATGTATTACGGCTTCCGGTTAATACAATTATAGCATGAACAATAGACAATTACCATGAACAAGGAAATACAATAATAACCATTTTATTATTGCCTCTAGGGCATATTTCCAACACTGACAACATGGAAATCATGCTTTTCATTCAAGGAAATATCATGAATCACCTTATAATTTTCCTCTTTCAACACTTCATCAAAAATTTCATGATTTTCAAGCAAAACTTCATAGAGATAATCAAGTGCACTCAACTCACTAGCAAATGGTTCATCATAATTGGGTCTTTTGAAAAGATTAGCAAGTGGATGAGGATCCATATCAATACATTTTTAGCAAGCGAAGATGCAAGCAAATAGAAGGCACATGTTATCACAAGCAAACATAGCAAACGGGAAGACGAACGGAAGAAGGGCGAATAAAAAGGGAAATCTTTTTGATATTTTCTGAAAATCATTTTAGAAGTGGGGGAGAGGAAAACGAGAGGCAAAATACAAATAATGTAAATGCACGAGATGAGTTTGTGATGGGTACTTGGTAGGCTTGATGTGTATCCTCCCTGGCAATGACGCAAAAAATCCTTCTTGCTACCTCTTGAGCATGCGTTGGTTTTTCCTTGAAGAGGAAAGGGTGATGCAACGAGGTAGATAAGTATTTACCTCAGTTGTTGAGAACCAATGTATCAATCTAGTAGGAGGAACAAGCAAATCACCACTGGTTGCGCCTACACAAACAATCAAACTCTTGCACCCAACGCTATAAAGGGGTTGTCAATCCCTTCACGATTGTCTGCAAGGATTAGATCCGATAGATATAGATGTAAACAATAACGGAAATTAAAAGGTAAATAAATTGCAACAAACTATTTTTGGTATTTTCTGTTTATAGATCTGAAAGTATATTATGGAAAGTAGACCCGGGGGCCATAGGTTTCACTAGAGGCTTCTCTCTTGAAGGCAAATATCATGGTGGGTAAACAAATTACTGTCAAGCAATTGACAAAAAAGCGAATAATCATGTAGTTATCCAAGGCAATGATCATGCATATAGGCATCACGTCCGTGTCAAGTAGACTGAAACGATTCTGTATCTACTGCTATTACTCCACACATCGACCGACTCCTGCCTGCATCTAGAGTATTAAGTTCATGAAGAACAGAGTAACGCATTAAGAAATATGACATGATGTAGAGGGATAAACTCAAGCAATGTGATGAAAAACTCATCTTGTTACCCTTGATGGCAACAATACAATACGTGCCTCGCTACCCCTACTATGTCACTGGGTGAGGACACCGCAAGATTGAACCCAAAACCAAGCACTTCTCCCGTTGCAAGAATTACCAATCTAGTTGGACAAACCAAACCAATAACTCAAAGAGATTTGCAAGGATATGAAATCATGCAAACAAGAATTCATAGGAGATTCAAATAAGATTAGTGGATAATCTGATCATAAACTCACAATTCATCGGATCTTGACAAACACACCACAAAAGAGAATTACATCGGATAGATCTCCATGAAGATCATGAAGAACATGGTATTGAAGATCAAAAAGAGAGAAGGAGCCATCTAGATACTAGCTATGGACCCATAGGTCTGTGGTGGACTACTTACGCATCATCGGAGGGGCAATGGAGTTGATGTAGATGCCCTCCGTGATCGAAACCCCCTTCGGCAGATTACCGGAAAAGGCTCCAAGATTGTATCTCTCGGGAACGGAGGCTTCCGGCGGGGGAATAGTATTTGCGTGTCTCCCTCTGGGGTTGGGGGAATATTTGGGAACTTATAGGCCAAGAATTGGGGTTAGGAGACCTGCCGGGAGGCGACAAGCCTGCTAGGCGCGGCCAGGGGTGTAGGAGATATGCCCTAGACACAGTAATAACAGTTATTTTGTATCTCCAAAGTTTGTAATGAAAGTTTATATTCCATGCTATAACTGCAATGATTCTCGAGTCTACAATAACCACGAGCCTTGAAGGAAGACTCATATGCACGTATGGAATAATAAACGGTAAATTGAATTCCTAGTCTAGCCTCTAAGACTGGCTCAAGTATTGCACGATGGTCCCGTTTTCCTGATCATGGGCATGGCTATGCCGGCAATTTTGAGGACGCGATGTTGGTAGAACACTCTTGTTGAATCGATCCGAATTGATGTTATGCTATGAGATACATTCGTCACAAGTTAATGGTTAATAACACAGAGATGGTTAACGTTTGCATAATTCCTTAGACCATGAGAGTATCGAGTTTCTTCATGCTTGCTTCATGAACTTTGGGGTTTGTTAAACGTCATCCGTAAATGGGTGGCTATTACGGCGGCTTACGGGTTCATGGAAAACTATGTCAAGTAACTTGATAGCTCAAGATTGGGATTTGCTCCTCCGACGATGGGGAGATATCTCTGGGCCCTCTCGGTGTTACGGTATCCATCATCGTCTGGCCAGACACTTTTTGATTTGATCACAGGGATGCCGGAACACGGGACCGAGAAAAGAGAACAATACGGGCAACGAGGTAACTCGCATAGTGGACAAGTTGTTGATCCACGAGGATGCCTAAATGTCTCACCTCGGGTTATTGTAACATATCGCTAAGCAACAGGAATAGCTCACGGCAACTGGAGGTTCACTCGAATATTCATTCATGTGGGTATAGGGGTTAATATGGATGTCCACGGCTCCGATGTTGATCATTGATCGGAAGGGGTTCCGGGTCATGTCTATGCTTCACCAAACCTATAGGGTCACACGCTTAAGGGTCATCTATCTGTTGAATACTAGACAGGGAGTGTGAGAGAAAATCACCGAAAAGTTTCGGACATCGGAAAAGTTTCGGACAGTGGAAAAGTTCCGCAGACAGAACCCTGGAATAGTTTCGTTAAAACTAAAAAGTAGTTTCAGGGGATACCATTAAGTCAAATTGGTTTCGGCACATGCCTGATAATTCTTGGAGGGTGCCAGAATCATTCTGGAAACTTCTGGGAATTTTCCGGAAGAAAAAACGGAAATGTTCCGGAGCTGCTGGAACCGCTTCAGATGCTTTTCGAAGATGAAAATCACTATTCCGGAATTGTTCCGGATGGCATTAAAAATTATTTTAGTGGGGTACTAGAATTTTTCTAAGCCCACATAAATATTTTTTGTTTGATCGGACGCTAAAAAATGTCGTCGTGAATAGTGAAAGTGCTTTTTGGATATTTATGGAAAAGCACCTTTTTGGATATTTCCAAAAAGGCTTCTAGAAGGGATTGGGGAGCAAGGTAGCTCCTCATGGGGCCCCCCCAAGGTTTGTCCGGCCAAGGGTGGAGCTCCTCCATGGAGCTCCACATGGCACCCCTTTTCCTTCTTATGATTTTTTATGTGTGACATAAAATGGGGGTAGTTTGGTATTTTCAAGTCCCAACCCTACCCCTTGGTTTTCCTATAAATAGGAGATGTGGGCTGCCATCTCTTCATCCTTGTGCTCTCATACACATGCTTTGCTTTGCAAGCTCTCTCTCTCCCTCCCATGAAAAGAGTCTTTCGTAGAGCCGAAAGGCTGTCTGGGTTCCGGCAGGAACTAGTTCTGGACGGCGAACCCCTGCCGGATAGATGACACCGTATGTGTGAAACCTCGTAGAGAGGTCGTAGTTTCGATCTTTTGCCCAAGGGGCTGTTTGTGTGTCCTCCCGTAGGGCTGTCCGAGTCTCCGTTCGAGTTTCGAGGGTCCTCCCGAAGGGCTGTCCGCGACATCGTCTGGGGGACTGTCCGATCGCCTCCCGAAGGGCTGTCCGACGAGGGAGTACATCCTCGTGGTTGGGAGGTTATAAAATCCTACCTGTGGGGATCTGCACCAATGATCTGCACCGACTCTTCTTCAGCTGCGCTTCGAGTCGGTACGGATCAGATCAAACCTTGGATGCAGTCTCCATAGTGGTCCTGGGCGTGCTCGCTATACCGGAAATTTTTGTTTTCTATCGCGTTCCCCAACAGTGGCATCAAGAGCCAGGCTATGAGTAGATGCATGTTATGATCTAGAATACATGAGATGTATGGGTATTGCATAGTATAATTTTGTAGTAGATGAGATCTATTGCTGAAAATTATTTGTGCAGGTAGCAGATGAAATCTGTTACCCGATGTTCCTGTTGCTTCCCGTGAATTTGTGTAGTCCTGATCTTGACGGAATGGTGGAATCTTACAAAGTTCTGGCAATCTGCGATACTTTCATGCTGCTCCTGAGTATGCTGATTGACAGATCAACGAAGTGCTAACAGTTCTTTGGGTTCCACCATAGTTAAAGAAAGATGGATGTTTCGCAGACGAAAGGGCAATGCAGATATGATCTGCACGGGGGTCACGTGTATGACGAAGTTTAGTATGGGGCTCAAGATTTTATTATCTCATGTTTCATACACCCTGGAAAGTTAATATAGCAACTTGAATTATCATACTTGATGATAAACGTTGGTAGCTGCGGTTTGAGTCAAAACCTTAGAAGCCACGTAAAATAAAATTTTGTATAAACCGATTAGAGGCGTCTAACTTGGTTTTGTAGGATGGTTTGCATATGATGTGGTATAGCAATGCTCATATTCAATTTGATTATGTATGAGATGGCTATATGATGTAATTAACATGACCTGTGTGTCATAATTCGGCATGATGGCTGGAGCCATATGATTGCACTTTACTGACCTGTGTGTCAACCTTATGTAATGCACTTATTTTATTAGCTATAGAGATAGCAATATTATCTGGTGCATCGACAAGGTGGTGGCAATCTTCGCAAAGGTGAACACTGACGCGAATGCCGAAGACGAAGAAATACTTGACTTCTCCGTCAGAAAGGGCTATACCATATCATGCTATTATGAATTGCCTGAGATGTTTATCCCTCCTGATGCACCCGTCTTAATTGCATGGTAGTCGCTTTTTATTAGGGTGATCTCTCACTAAAAATATCAAGTAGTTAGTGTTCTCCCAAGTGTGAGGCGGGTGAGTGGAGACCTCGCAGCGAGATCACTTGGTTGTCTGGACGTTCACGCATGAAAGTCATGAGCTCGGAACACACGCATCGAAAGATGAACAAGAGTCACATAGATATGTGATTGGCAAGTTGGCCTACCAACTGAAATTCTCGTCACTTGAGATGGTTACATCCTTGACGCTGAATTGAAAGTTGGGTCTTGCATCACTCAATCAATTATGAGAGATATTGATTTGAGTGGGAGTGCACCTTAGAATAAAAAATGTTTATTCACTAGTGCCAAAAATCATTATGAACAAAGTCTAAGTGAACTTGTGTTTTCCGTTGTAGATCAAATGGCTCGCAACACCGCGCTCAACTTAGGCCCTATGTTAGAGAAAGAGAAGTTAGCTGCGAATGGAAACAACTATGCGGACTGGGTCCGTACCTTGAGGATTGTCCTCCGGGGTGCTAAGAAAGTGTACGTGCTTGACGGACCTCTTCCTCCTAAACAGATGGCAACAACCGCGGCAGACATACAAAATGTCTGGGTCACTAAGGATGATGATTACAACTTAGTGCAGTGCCTCATGCTGTCTTGCATGAGTTCAGAGCTTCAAAAACGTTCTGAATTCCATAACTCCTTTGATATGATCAAGGATCTGGATGCTCTTTACTAGTTTAATGCACGGTCTGAACGTTTTGACATCATGAAAATGATGGCGGAGACCCAGATGGCTGAGGGCAGTTCAGTTGGCGAGCACGTAGTCAATATGATTGGCTACGCTGAAAGGCTTAAAATCCTAGAATTCCCACTTCCAGAAGAGCATGTTATGGACTTGTTGCTAGGTTCACTCCCCCCGTCTTATGGCGGTTTTATCATGAACTAAAACATGAATGGGATGGACAACACAGCAAATGAGGTGCTTGCCATGCTAAAAACTGCTGAAGGAGGACTGCAGAAAAATTGCAAGCAAGTGTTGCTTGTGAATAAAACTGTCAGTTTCAAAAAGAAAGGCAAGCTAAAGAAGGGCAAGGGCGCCGGTAAGACCAGCTTCCAAAGAAAATCTAAGGGCGGAGACAAGAATGAAACTGAGTGCTTCTACTGCAAGGGCACATGACACTGGAAGAGAAACTGAAAGAAGTATCTGGAAGATATGAAGTCCGGGAAAACCGAAAAAGGTATAATTGTTATACAAGTTAATTTCATTGACGTTTTGCTTGCTAGCGAAAATTCTAAGTCTTGGGTATTTGATACCGGATCGGTTGCTCACATTTGCAAGTCGATACAGGGGCTTCAGAAGGTGCACAAACTGGCAAAGAATGAAGTCGTGATGCGTGTCGGGAACGGCGTTGGGATCGCCGCTCAAGCCGTCGGCATTATGCCTCTACGTCTCCCTTCAAGATTTATTTTGGAACTTAGTAATTGTTATTTTGTTCCGTTGTTGTGTAGAAACATTATCTTTGGATCATGTTTAGTACAAGATGGGTACTCCTACAAGTCTGAGAACAATGGTTGTTCACTTTATTGTAAGGATATGTTTTATGGATCTGCACCCATTGTTGGGGGCCTTTTCATACTAAATCTTGATTGTGGAAATGATGTTTTTAACGTGAATGCTAAATGCCTTAAGAAGGCTGATACCACCACCACTTACTTGTGGCACTGTCGGCTTGGCCACATCAGAAAGAAACGCATGCAAAGACTCCATAAAGATGGAGTTTTACCGTCCCTTGATTTTGAATCATTTGACACATGTGAAGCTTGCTTGATGGGGAAAATGACCAACACGCCGTTCACGGGTCATCCTGAACGGGCGGGTGAATTATTGTAAATAATACATAGTGATGTATGTGGTCCAATGAACACGGCCGCACGGGGTGGGTATTTTTACTTCGTGACTTTTACTGATGATTTAAGTCGGTATGGCTATATCTACTTGATGAAGCATAAGTCGGAAACCTTTGAAAAGTTCAAAGATTTTCAGAATGAGGTAGAAAATCATCGTGACAAAAAGATTAAGTTTCTGCGGTCTGATCGCGAAGGCG
Source organism: Hordeum marinum (assembly GCA_022496015.1). Lineage (NCBI taxonomy): Eukaryota > Viridiplantae > Streptophyta > Magnoliopsida > Poales > Poaceae > Hordeum > Hordeum marinum. Next base: position 322,614 of record JAAAWK010001186.1, read on the forward strand.
AATATCTTAGTCATGAGTTTGGCCAACATCTGAGTAACCGTGGAACCGTTTCACAGCTTACGCCTCCCGGAACTCCACAGCGAAACGGAGTGTCGGAACGATGTAACCGAACCCTGTTAGACATGGTAAGGTCGATGATGTCTCTTACATATCTACCGATATCTTTTTGGGGTCACGCACTACTCACTGCCGCTTATACATTAAACAGAGCGCCGTCTAAGTCCGTTGAGACGACACCACATGAGATGTGGTATGGGAAGATACCTAGTGTGTCACATCTCAAGGTTTGGGGTTGTGAGGCATACTAAAACATTTGGAGGCCAACCAAACTAGAACCTAGATCAGACAAATGTTACTTTGTAGGTTATCCAAATAACACCATTGGATATTCCTTCTACCACCAGTCCGAAGGCAAAATGTTTGTCACAAAGGTTGCACACTTTCTCGAGAAAGAATTTCTTGCTAAAGAATTGAGTGGGAGGACAGTACAACTTAATGAGATTAGTGAATCTTCAGCAACCGTTGACATGGCTAAAGAACCGAAAGAAATTCTGCTAATTATCCCTACAACCGAGCCGCAAGTTGTCGCATGTGATGCGAAGACTTCAGACAATGTTGTTACTGAACCGTGCAGATCAGGTAGGGCTATCCAGCCACCTGAGTTGTTTCATAACGAAATCTTCATTCTTGAAGACGATGAACCGGCGCACTACAAGGAAGCGATGGCGGGGCCTAGCTCAAGGGAATGGCACAAAGCCATGAGATCCGAAATGGAATCCATGTACGAAAACCAAGTTTGGAACTTGGAAGAACTTCCAGATGGCGTAAAACCCATTGGTTGTAAATGGATTTTCAAAATAAAGACGGACGCGGATGGTAACATTACTATCCATAAAGCTAGACTTGTCGCGAAAGGGTTCACGCAAGTTCCAGCAGTGGACTACGACGAGACTTTCTCGCTCGTAGCTATGCTTAAGTCTGTTTGGATATTACTAGTAATTGCTGCTTATTTCGATTATGAAATATGGCAGATGGATGTCAAAATGGCTTTCCTAAATGGAAACCTTGAACAGGATGTATACATGATACAGCCAGAAGGTTTTGTCGATCCTAAGAATGTTGGAAAGGTATGTAAGCTTCAGAAAGCCATTTATGGTCTGAAGCAAGCATCAAGGAGCTGGAACATTCGTTTTGATGAAGTAGTCAAAGAGTTTGGCTTCATCAGGAATGATGAAGAATCTTGTGTTTACAAGAAATTTAGTGGGAGCGCAAAAGCTTTTCGAATCTTGTATGTGGATGACATATTGTTGATTGGAAATGATGTGAATTTTCTTAGCGAAATAAAAGACTCATTGAAGAAGAGGTTTTCAATGAAAGACTTAGGTGAAGCGGCATATGTATTGGGCATCAGGATCTATAGAGATAGATCAAGACGCCTAATAGCGCTTAGCCAAAGCACGTACATTGACAAGGTGTTGAAAAGGTTCAACATGGAGAACTCCAAGAAAGGCCTATTCCCCATGTCACCTGGCACAGTGCTTTGCAAGAATCAGAGTCCTCGGACCCTTGATGAGCGAGTACAAATGAATGATATTCCATATGCTTCGGCAGTTGGTTCTATTATGTATTCCATGCTACGTACAAGACCGGATGTTTCCTATGCGCTAAGTGTTAGCAGCTGGTACCAAGGTGCTCCAGGATTAGAACACTGGGCCGTAGTCAAGGGTATTCTTAAGTACCTCAGAAGGACCAAGGATTTACTCCTTGTGTATGGAGATGATGAAGAGCTCATTGTAAGTTGTTACACTGATGCAGGCTTCATGACAGACCCAGATGACTTCAAATCTCAATCTGACTATGTTTTCATATTGAACGGCGGCGTAGTTGATTGGAAAAGTTCCAAACAAAAGACTGTGGTGGATTCTGCTACGGAGGCGGACTATGTTGCTGCTTCTGAAGCCTCCAAGCAAGCTGTTGGTATCAAGCAATTTCTTGAACACCTTGGTGTAGTTCCAAGTGCTCTGGACCCGGTGTAGATCTATTGTGATAATAGTGGCGCCGTGGCTCAGGCAAGGGAGCCATGTTCGCACCATAAGACAATGCATATTCAACGCAAATATAAACTCATTCGACATCATGTCGAAGAAGGTTTCGTGAAAGTATGCAAAGTTCACACGGATCTGAATGTGTCAGACCCGATGACAAAGCCTCTACCATGAGCAAAGCATGAGCAACACCGGATAGCCATTGGTGTTTGGGAAGCCATGTAACTGGATTATGACTCTAGTGCAAGTGGGAGTTTGTAGGAGATATGCCCTAGAGGTAGTAATAACAGTTATTTTGTATCTCCAAAGTTTATAATGAAAGTTTATGTTCCATGCTATAACTGCAATGCTTCTCGAGTCTACAATAACCACGAGGCTTGGAGGGAAACTCATGTGCACGTGTGGTATAATAAATGGTAAATTGAATTCCTAGTCTAGCCTCTAAGACTGGCTCAAGTATTGCCTGATGATCATGTTTTCCTGATCATGGGCATGGCTATGCCGGCAGTTTTGAGGACACGATGTTTGTAGAACACTCGTGTTGAATCGATCTGAATTGATGTAATGCTATGAGATACATTCGTCACAAGTTAATGGTTAATAACACAGAGATGGTTAACGTTTGCATAATTCCTTAGACCATGAGAGTATCGAGTTTCTTCATGCTTGCTTCATGAACTTTGGGGTTTGTTAAACGTCATCCGTAAATGGGTGGCTATTACGGCGGCTTACGGTTTCATGGAAAAGTATGTCAAGTAACTTGATAGCTCAAGATTGGGATTTGCTCCTCCGACGATGGAGAGATATCTCTAGGCCCTCTCGGTGTTATGGTATCCATCATCGTCTGGCAAGACACTTTGTGATTTGATCACGGGGATGCCGAAACACGGGAACGAGAAAAGCGAACAATACCGGCAACGAGATAACCGGCATAGTGGACAAGTTGTTGATCCAGGAGGATGCCTACATGTCTCACCTCGGATTATTGTAACATATCGCAAAGCAACAGGAATATCTCAAGGCAACTGGAGGTTCACTCGAATATTCATTCATGTGGGTATAGGGGTCAATATGGGTGTCCATGGCTCCGATGTTGATCATTGATCGGAAGGGGTTCCGGGTCATGTCTACGCTTCACCGAACCTATAGGGTCACACGCTTAAGGGTCATCTATCTGTTGAATACTAGACAGGGAGTCTGAGAGAAAATCACCGAAAAGTTTCGGACACCGGAAAAGTTTCGGACACCGGAAAAGTTCCGCAGACAGAACACCGGAACAGTTTCGGTAAAACTAAACAGTAGTTTCAGGGGATACCATTAAGTCAAATTGGTTTCGGCACATGCCTGATAATTCTTGGAGGGTGAGAGAATCATTCTGGAAACTCCTAGGAATTTTCCAGAAGAAAAACCGGAAATGTTCCGGAGCTGCCGGAACCGCTTCAGATGCTTTTCGCAGATGAAAATCACTATTCCGGAATTGTTCCGGATCGCATTAAAAATTATTTTAGTGGGGTGCTAGAATTGTTCTAAGCCCACATAAATATTTTTAGTTCGATCAGACGCTGAAAAATGTCGTCGTGAATAGTGAAAGTGCTTTTTGAATATTTATGGAAAAGCACCTTTTTGGATATTTCCAAAAAGGCTTCTAGAAGGGATTGGGGAGCAAGGTAGCTCCTCATGGGGGGGTCAAGGGTTGTCCTGCCAAGGGTGGAGCTCCTCCATGGAGCTCCACATGGCACCCTTTTTCCTTCTTATGATTTTTTATGTGTGACAGAAAGTGGGGGTAGTTTGGTATTTTCAAGTCCCAACCCTACCCCTTGGTTTTCCTATAAATAGAGGAGATGTGGGCTGCCATCTCTTAATCCTTGTGCTCTCATACACATGCTTTGCTTTGCAAGATCTCTCTCTCCCTCCCACGAAAAGAGTCTTTCGTAGAGCCAAAAGGCTGTCTGGGTTCTGGCGGGAACTAGTTCTGGACGGCAAAGCCCTGCCGGATAGATGACACCGTATGTGTGCAACCGCGCAGAGAGGTCGTAGTTTCGATCTTTTTCCCAAGGGGCTGTTCGTGTGTCCTCCCGTAGGGCTGTCCGAGTCTCCGTTCGAGTTTCGAGGGTCCTCCCGAAGGGCTGTCCGCGACATCGTCCGGGGGACTGTCCGACCGCCTCCCGAAGGGCTGTCCGACGAGGGAGTACATCCTCGCGATTGGTAGGTTGTAAAATCCTAGCTGCGAGGATCTGCACCGACGATCTCCACCAACTCTTCTTCCGCTGCGCTTCGAGTCGGTACGGATCAGATCAAACCTTGTATGCAGTCTCCATAGTGGTCGTGGGCGTGCTCGCTATACCGGAAATTTTTGTTTTCTGTCACGTTCCCCAACAAGGGGGGCCCACACCTAGCATTATAAGGTGATCCCTCACTTAATTTCAAGATAAATTGTGTTCTCCTCGAGTGTGCACCATTGCGAAAGTTCGTCGTGTCGAGACACCACGTGATGATCGGGTGTGATAGACTCTACGTTCACATACAACGGATGCAAGCCAGTGTTGCACATGCAGAACACTCGGGTTAAACTTGACGAGCCTAGCATGTACAGACATGGCCTCGGAACACAAGAGACTAAAAGGTCGAACATGAGTCATATAGCAGATATGATCAACATGATGATGTTCACCATTGAAACCACCTCAACTCACGTGATGATCGGACTTGAGTTGGTGAATTTGGATCATGTATCACTCGAATGACCGGATGGATGTCAATTTGAGTGGGAGTTCTTAAGTAATATGATTAATTGAACTCATTATCATGAACATAGTCAATAGTGTCTTTGCAAATTATGTTGTAGATTACTAGGTCACGTTGTAGCTCCCTTGAATTTTAATATGTTTCTAGAGAAATAGAGTTGAAAGTTGATGGTAGCAATATTTCGGACTGGGTTCGTGATCTGAGGATTGTCCTCATTGCTGCACATAAGGCTTATGTCCTTAATGCATCGCTCGGTGCGCCACCCCCTCTAGCGTCATTTGTAGATGTTATGAACATCTTACAGGCACATTCCGATGACTACTTGATAGTTTAGTGCGTCATGCATCACGGCTTAGAATTGAGGCTCCAAAACATTTTGAACGTCACAGAACATATGAGATGTTCTACAAGCTGAAATTGGGATCTCAGGCTCGTGCCCGTGTTGTGAGATATGAGATCTCCAACAAGATTCTTTGCCTACAAGATGAAGGAGAATAGCTCAATCGTTGAGCATGTGCTCGGATAATCGGGGTGCTACAATCGCTTGAATCGAGTTGGAGTTGATCTTCCGGATAAGATAGTGATTGATATAGTTCTTTGAGTCACTATCACTAAGCTACTAGAACTTCGTGATGAACTATAATTATACCAGGGATGGAAATGATGATCCCTGAGCTGTTTGCGATGTTTGACACCGCGAAGGTAGAAATCAAGAAGGAGCATCAAGTGTTGATAGTTAGTAAAATCACTAGTTTCGAGAAGGGCAAGGGCAAGGAGGGAAACTTCATGGATGGCAAGTCAGCTGTTGCTCCAGTGAAGCAACCCAAAGTTGAACCCAAACCCGAGACTAAGTGCTTCTATTATGAGGAGAGTGGTCGCTGAGCGGAACAACCCTAGATACTTGGTAGATAAGAAGGCTGGCAACGTCGACAGAAGTATATTTTGATATACGTGTTATTAATGTGTACCTTACTAGTATTCCTAGTAGCACCTGGGTATTGGATACCGGTTCGGTTGCTAAATGTTAGTAACTCGAAATAAAAGCTACGGAATAAACGGAGAACTAGCTAAGGGTGAGGTGACGATGTGTGTTGGAAATGTTTCCAAGGTTGATGTGATCAACATCGCACGCTCTCTCTACCTTTGGGATTAGTGACGAACCTAAATAAATGTTATTTGGTGTTTTGCGTTGAGCATGAACGTGATTAGATCATGTTTATTGCAACACGGTTATTAATTTAAGTTAGAGAATAATGGTTATTCTGTTTACATGAATAATACCTTCAATGGGCATGCACCCAGTGAGAATGGTTTGTTGAATCTTGATCGTAGTAATACACATGTTCATAACATTGATGCCAAAAGATACAAAGTTAGTAATGATGATACCACATACTTGTGGCACTGCCGCTAAATGTCATATTGGTATAAATTGCATGAAGAAACTCCATGCTGATGGATCTTTGGACTCATTCGATTTCAACTCGGTTGAGACATGCGAACCATGCCTCTTGGACAAGATGACTAAGGACCCCGTTTTCTGGCTTGATGGAGCGGGCAAGTGATTTATTGGAAATGATACATGTTGATGTATGCAATCCAATGAGTCTTGTAGTGTGCGGTGGATATCGTTATTATCTTCACTGATGATTTGAGTAGATATAGTGTATATTTACTTAATGAAACACAAGTCTGAATCGTTTGAAAAAGTTCAAGCAAAATCAGAGTGAAGTTTAAGATCATCGTGACGAGAAGATAAAATGTCTATGATATGATCATGGAGTTGAATATCTGAGTTACGAGTTTGGTATACAACTTAAAACAATGTGAAAAGTTGTTTCACAACTCACGCCCCCTGGAACACCATAGTGTGATAGTGTGTCTGAACGTCATAGTCGTGGTCTATTGGATATGGTGTGAACTAAGATACCTCTTATCGATTTGCCACTATAGTTTTGGGGTTATGCATTAGAGACAACAACATTCACTTTAAATAGGGCACCATCTGAATCCGTTGAGATGACACCGTGTGAATTATGGTTTGATAGAAACCTAAGCTATCATTTCTTAATGTTTGGGGCTGCGATGCTTGTGTGAAAAAATGTTTTCACCTAATGAGCTCGAACCCAAAGAGGACAAATGCATCTTCATAGAATACCCTAAGAACAGTTGGGTGAACCTTCTATCTCAGATCCAAGCATAAAATGTTTGTTGCTGAAACCGGGTCCTTTCTCGAGAAAGAGTTTCTCTCGAAAGAATTGAGTGGGAGGAAGATAGAACTTGATGAGGTTGTTGAACCTTTGTTTCAACCAGAGAGTAGCGCAGCACAGGAAGATGTTTCTGTGAAGCCTACGTTAGTTGAAGAGGAAGTTAATGATGATGATCATGAAGCTTCAGATCAAGTTACTATCGAACTTCGTAGGTCGACAAGGACGTGTACTGCTCCTGAGTGGTATGACAACCCTGTCTTAGAGGTCATGTTGTTGGACAACAATGAAACGACGAGCTATGGAGAAGCGATGATGGGCCCAAATTCCGACAAATGGTTAGACGCCATGAAATCCGAGATAGGATCCATGTATGAAAACCAAGTATATACTTTGGTAGACTTGCTCGTTGGACGGCAGGTCGTCGAGTACAAATGGACCTTTGAGATGAAGATAGACGCCGATGGTAAATGTCACCATTTATAAAGCTCGACTTGTCGCAAACAAGTTTCTGACAAGTTCAAGGAGTTGACTGCAAGGAGACTTTCTCACTCATAGCGATGCTAAAATCTGTTGGAATTATGTTAGCAGTTGCTGCATTTTTCAATGACGAAATCTGGCAGATGGATGTCAAAACATTGTTTCCTTCCTTAAGGAAAGGTTATATGAGATACAACCAGAAGGTTTTGTCAGTCCTAAGGATGCTAAAAGGTGTGCAAGCTTCAGTGATCCTTCTATGGACTGAAGCAAGCATCTCGGAGTTGGAATATACACTTTGATGAGGTGATCAAAGTTTTTAAATTTATACAAAGTTTATGAGAAACTTATATTTACAATAAAGTGAGTGGGAGCAGTATAGAGTTTCTGATAAGCGTATGTGGATGACATATTATTGGTCGGAAATGATGTAGAATTTTTGGAAAGCATAAAGGGTAATTTGAAAAGAGTTTTTCAAAGGAAGACCTAGATAAAGCTACCTAATTGTTGAGCATCAAGATCTATAGAGATAGATCAAGATGCTTGATGAGACTTTCAATGAGTACATACCTTGACAAGATTTTGAAAGAGTTCAAAATGGATCAGTCAGAGAGAAGTGTTCTCGCCTGCTTTGTAAGGTATGAAGTTGAGTGAGACTCAAAGCTCGACCACGGCAGAAGAAAGAGAAAGGACGAACGTCGTCCCTTATGCCTTAGCCATAGGCTCTATATAGTATGCCATGTTGTGTACCGCACCTGTGTGTGCCTTGCCATGAGTCCGTCAAGGGGTACAAGAGGGATCCAGGAGTGGATCACCACACAGCGGTCAAGATTATCCTTAGTGACTAAAAGACTGAGGAAATGTTTCTCGGTTATGGAGGTGATAAAGGGTTCGTCGTAAAGAGTTACGTCGATGCAAGCTTTAACACCAATCTGGATGACTCTTAGTAGAAATCCGGATACATATAGTGGAGCAGCCATTTGGAATAGCTCCAAGTGGAGTGTGGTAGCAGTGTTTACAGTATGACATAGAGATTTGCAAAGTACACATGGATCTGAATATCGCAGACCCGTTGACTAAAAGACCTCTCTCACAAGCAAAGCATGATTGAGCCCCACAACTCATTGGGTGTTAGATTCACAACAATGCGAATCACATGGTGATGTGAACTAGATTATTGACTCTAGTGCAAGTGGGAGACTGTTGGAAATATGCCCTAGAGGCAATATTAAATTAGTTATTATCATATTTCCTTGTTCATGGTAATCTTTTATTATCCATGCTAGAATTGTATTGATCAGAAACTCAGATACATGTGTGGATACATAGACAACACCATGTCCCTAGTATGCCTCCGATGGACTAGCTCGTTGATCGAAGATGGTCAAGGTTTCCTGGCCATGGACATGTGATGTCATTTGACAACGGGATCACATCATTAGGAGAATGATGTGATGGACAAGACCCAAACTATAAACGTAGCATATGATCGTGTCAGTTTGTTGCTACAGTTTTCTGCATGTCAAGTATATGTTCCTATGACCATGAGATCATGCAACTCACTGACACCGGAGGAGTGTCTTGTGTGTATCAAACGTCGCAACGTAACTGGGTGACTATAAAGGTGCATTACAGGTATCTCCGAGGGTGTATGTTGGGTTGGCATGGATCAAGACTGGGATTTGTTACTCCGTGTGACTGAGAGGTATCTCAGGGCCCACTCGATAATACAACATCACAAGAAGCCTTGCAAGCAATGTGACTAAGTGTAAGCCACGGCATCTTGTATTACGGAACGAGTAAAAAGACTTGCCAGTAACGAGATTGAACTAGGTATAGAGATACCGACGATCGAATCTCGGGCAAGTAACATACCGAAGAACAAAGGGAATAGCATACGGGATTAACTGAATCCTTGACACGAAGGTTCAACCGATAAAGATCTTCGTAGAATATGTAGGAACTAGCATGGTCATCCATGTCCCGCTATTGGTTATTGACCGTAGAGGTGTCTCGGTCATGTCTACATAGTTCTCGAACCCGCAGGGTCTGCACACTTAAGGTTCGGTGACGTTTCTATAGTATAGATTTATGTATGATGTTGACTGAAGGTTGTTTGGAGTCCCGGATGAGATCTTAGACATCACGAGGAGCTCCGGAATGGTCCGGAGGTAAAGATTGATATATAGGAAGTCCTGTTTTGGTCATCGGAAAAGTTTCGGGCTCATCGGTAGTGTACCAAGAGTGCCGGGAGGGTACCGGTGGACCATCGGGAGGGATGTCACACCTCGAGGGGCCTCATGGGCTGTGTGAGGAGACAAACCAGCCCCTGATGGGCTGGCCGAAGCCTCCACTAAAGCCCATGAGGTTTGAGAAGGAAAAACTCTAAAGGTGGAGAGGTGGAAAGAGTTTCCAAGTGGAAAGGAGGAATCCTACTCCTAATAGGATTGGAGTAGGACTCCTCCACCTCCAATTTTGGCCAGATCTTGAGGGTTTGAGGCTGCCTCCTCCCCTCCCTCCCTCCTATATATACTAGAGGATTTAGAGGGGAAAGCTAACCCTAATTGCCACGTGCTGCCCTCTTCTTCCTCTAGATCTGTTTCTCCTCTAGATTAGTTCTGCGGTGCTTAGGCGAAGCCCTGCAGGATTAGTTCACCTCCACCACCACCATGTCGTTGTGCTGCCGGAGAAATCTTCTACCTCTCCGCTCCCTCTTGCTAGATCAAGAAGGCGGAGATCGTCATCGAGCTGTACGTGTGCTGAACGCGGAGGTGTCGTCCGTTCGGTGCTGGATCAGAAGGACCGTGATCAAGATCGCGAGACGATTCGTGATTGGATCGCGGGATGGATCGTGATGAGATTGCGAGACGGATCGTGATTGGATCGCGGGACGGATCTTGATGGGATCGCGGGACGCTCGGCGATTTGGATCGCGAAGACGTTCGACTACATCAACCGTGTTTCTTAACGCTTCCCGCTTAGCGATCTACAAGGGTATGTAGATCCACTCTCCCTCTCATAGATGATCATCACCATGGATAGATCTTGCGTGTGCGTAGGAATTTTTTTGTTTCCATGCAACGTTCCCCAACAGTGTACACCTCCAAGAAAGACGCCCCCAATGGGGAAGCGACGCCGTCATCCAATCTACTGATCTAGATCTAGAGCGGATAGAGGTCTTGAGCTTCTACATGATGATGCATTCAAGAAGGTAACGACACAAAAGAGTGTTGCCATCACTGGTCTTGGCAACAAGACGTGAACGAGGTTTTCACCCGAATCCGCTCGACGAACTAGATGGCCTGTCACCACAGATCCGTTAGCCACCACAAGGCCGGCCACCGCGCTCGCAGCCATTGTCGCTCGAGGTGGAGCACACGCCACCTCCGGTCAAGGCAGGCACGCCCACCGCGCTGCCAAGGCTAGATCGGTTTCGCCTCCTCATGCCACATGGCTCCACACCATCCTCATGACGCGGGAGAGAGGGAGGGACCCGTCACCGCCGTCATCCCCGTGGCTATAGGATGGCAGCGTCCTTCAGCGGCGGCGGAGGGAGGGCAGGAGGGAGGGAAGGAATGAGAGCCCCTAGCAGCTAGGGTTTCGTCCCGTCTGAGGTACCCAAGCGGGGCGACGTGGGGGGTCTATTCTTCTGGTAAGAGAAAACTCACAATGATTCCCAAAGAAGAAGAAAAAATCACACGCATCTTACAATTCTCTTGGATTTGTTGTGCATCGGACTTGTACTGATGTTTTATGTTGTACTGGACCAATTATGGAAACGAAAAGGAGCGTCCACGAGTGTCGAAAGCGTCTGATGTTTGAGGCGACCGGGTCAGCCAAGCTCTAGGGAAGTGTGGTATGATCAAATTTCGACAACCCTTTTTGGGTAAGTTTGTATTTTTTGCTCTTTTCATTTTTTTCAACTTGGGGGGGGGGGGGGGGGGGGGGGCTTCGGAAATATATCTATAGACGTGCAAGAAACTGTGTGATAGCTTTCTGGATTTCGAACTTTCAAACCACTCAAAACAAAATTTCAATAATTCGTAATTTTATGATTCCCAACTTTTAAAAAATCCAAAAAATATATGCTGGTTAGTCAACTTAAAAGATGATTCTAGATATTTGAGTAAATCCTAGAAATTCTATGGAATGTAGTACAATGATTCTTTAGGGGAAAAAATTATGGAATTCAATCCTACGGAACAAACTATCAACATCGGAAGGAACCCTAAAGATTTTAACCCTCCAAAAATCCTATGAAAAGGGGGTCACGGCCATAAATGACACCATCTTACTTGTCAGCTTGATCGTCGTTGGTGTTGCTCTTGCCGAAGCCACCCTGCTCCACGGGCATGATGGCCAGCCCTTTGGCTACTGCTTGGTCCTTGGGTTCTTCAATGTCTGCCCTATATTTGTTGAAGGATGGTGCTCTGGGTAAAGTTCCTTCTTTTACACAAACAACTTCACATTCAGGAGCTTGGTAATCTCCACAAGGTGGTCATGATGGTCGGTGGTACAAAAGAGTCATAAGTCCGGTACCAAATTGTCACTACCTAGATTGCGGAGGGGTTGTGGGTGGTAGGAGAATGAGGGTGTTTAGGCTCGGGCATCATGGCGCCTTGCAAGATAGATCAGTTCTAGAGGGCTTTATTTTTTGGGAGTGCCTAGAACTCATCTAGATGAGATATAAAATGGTCTCATTCATCTCAGATGACATCACTTATTTTTGTTTCAGCCCGTTTTAGATGTAGGGCATATCAATTTTGTTTCTTTTTCTATGGGCCAAGACTGTTTGGATTGTGTGTGGTATTTCGGCAGTATTTCTATGGACTGTTGTACAAAATAGTACAACGCAACAAAAACAAATTTCCCCCGGCGCACGCGTTTCTTCTCTGAGCGAACATAACACAAAGGTTTGTAGGTTATACGTACTGGACTGGGAGGTCTTTTCTTTGACACGCAGCAGCGATCGCCACAAGCACACGTCCAGCCTAACGTTTTCTTCTCGTACGTTTTGTTTTTCTATAAAGTGCAGTTCATCACTGGTTTTCGTTTCTGTTTCTGTGTTACTTTTTTTATTTTTCATATTCCAGTTCTTTTATTTTTCATGTTCCTTAAAATGAAAACTATGTAAAACTAAATTTTACCTTTGATATGATATTAAAAAAAATATCCACACATTCCAAAAATTACATGTCATGTACTAAAAATAACATCCATTTCGGAAAAAAATGTTTAATATTATTTTAAACATACACGTGTGTTTAGAAAATGATTTCCAATGTTAAAAAGTTTGACATGCATGTATTCAGAAAAAGTTTACTGTGTATTTTAAAAAAACTTGTTGAGTTTCTAATTGCAGTCGGGTTGCGATGGTTGCAACTACTATAAAATCCTAAAAAGAAAAAACAATCCTCCACTGACAACCCTCTCCCCAACCCTGGTTGCGATCGCTTTATACTCCTTGCAGTTGCGCTAGGCTATGATGAGTTGCAGTTGCGATCGGGTTGCGGCGGTTGCAACTACTATAAAAACCGAAAAGAAAAAACAGCTCGCCACCGACCCCGGTTACGGTCACTTTATACCCCTTGCAGTTGCGCTTGGGTATGATGAGTTGCAACTACGTTCGGGTTGCAGCGGTTGCAACTGCTATAAAAAACTAAAAATAATAAAGCCGCCTATCACCAACAACCCTTCCCCCAACCCCTATTGTGGTCACTTTATACCTCTTGCAGTTGCGCTTGGGTATGATGAGTTGCAATTGCGGTCGGGTTGCGGCGGTTGCAACTATTATAAAAACTGAAAAGAAAAAATAGCTCACCACCGACAACCCTCTCCCGACCCCGGTTGCGGTCCCTTTATACCCCTTGTAGTTGCGCTTGGGTATGATGATTTGTAACTGCGGTCGGGTTACAGTGGTTGCAACTCCTATAAAAAAACTAAAAAGAAAAAAACAGCCTATCACCGACAACTCTCCCCTAACCCCGGTTGCGGTCCCTTTATGCCCCTTGCAATTGCGATTGGGAATGATGAATTGCACTAGTCGTCGGGTTGCGGCGGTTGCAACTCCTATAAAAATAAAAATACATCATGCCACCGATAAGCCCTCCCCCTGACCCCGGTTATTGTCGCTTTACGCCCCTTGAAGTTGCGCTTGGGTATGATGATTTGCAGTTGCAGTTGGGTTGCGACGGTTGCAACTACTCCTAGAAAATACAAAAAGGGAAAAACAACCCGCCATCGATAACACTCCCCCTTCGACCACGGTTACGGTCGCTTTATATCCCTTGCGGCGGTTGCAACTACTACAAAAAAATAAAAAGGAAAAACACATCATGCCACCGACAAACCCTCCCCCCGACCCCGGTAATGGTCACTTTATACCCCTCGCGGTTGCGCTTGGATATGATGAGTTGCAGTTGCAGTCAGGTTGCGACGGTTGCAGCTACTGCAAGAAAAAAACAATTTGCCGCCGAAAAACCCTCCCCATTTCCCCCGTTGCGAACGCTTCATATCCCTTGCATTTGCTTTCGGGAATGATCGGTTGCAGTTGCAGTCGAGTTGTGGGGAAAAAACATTCCGCCATCGATGACACTTCCTCCCTCGGCCTCAGTTGCGGTCGCTTTATACCACTTGCAGTTGCGCTTGAGTATGATGAGTTGTAGTTGTCATCAGGGTGCATGCGGCGGCTGCTACTACTACAAAAGGAAGTAACAAAATCATCCCGCCGCTGACAAGCCCTCACCCTGCCCCAGTTGATGTCGCTTTATACCACTTGTAGTTGCGCTTGGATATGATGAGTTGCACTTGAAGTCGGGTTGCGGCAGTTGCTCCTACTACAAAAAATACCCTAAAAATCAGCCGTCACCCACAAACCCTCCTCCGACTTGGGTGTGGTCGCTTCACACCACTTGAAGTTGTGCTTGGATATGATGAGTTGTAGTTGCAGTCGAGTTGTGGCAGTTGCAACTACTAAAAAAACTTAAAACAAATAAACAGGTCTGAGTTGATGTTGCGGTCAGGGTGCCGTGGATGCAACTATTATAAAAACAGGAAAATGTCCCGCCACCGACAAACATCACAACGACCCCAGTTACGGTCACCTTCAATTGCGGTCGGGTTGCATCGGTTGCAACTGCTACAAATAAAAGTTAAACAGAGATCCGGCCAAAGACAAAACCTCCCAACAACCCATGTTACTTTCATAGGATGAGTTGCAATTGCAACCGAGGTCGGAGGAGATAAAACAAGCGAGGGAACCACTACTTTCCTTCACTCTCTCTTCGATTTTAGAATGGATCTAGTTGTCATCTTCTTTGTGAATCAAAAACATGAATAATGAAAAGCAAAAAAAAACATAAATGAGAGAAAAACATGGAGCGCAAAATAGAAGTGTAAAAAGTTATCTTCTAGTATATTTCAAAAAAATAACCAAATTTCATCTAAGTAGAAATTAATTAAAACACTCTACATGTTCTCTCTCAACCAAAAAATGAGAAAAAAATAAAAAATATATAGTAAAAGGAAGGTAAAATAGAAAGATAAATAGGAATAATGGAAAAAAACAAAGAAAAACAAAATACAGGAAAAAAGTCACTTGTTCCCGTATTATCTCTAGTGCACCCCTCTAGGCTACCCAGCGTCACATGCCCACACAAGCCCAGCCGCCAAATACCCATCACGGGGTCCTCTTCCTTAGCGTGAGACAAGAAAAAAATGTACGACAAAAAAAACCCGACCAACGAGCTAAAGGCCACGCCTTGTCGCTAGGAAGCTCTCCACTAGGACAAAACACGAATCGCTACGTGATTGGATCGTGCCGTTGAAAAAGTGAATGAGACCAAAAGATTTCTCAGCTGAATGAAGTTTAGCAAAACCGTTATTTTTTTACGCCTAATTACACGAAGATTCCCTCTGTTATAGTGACTAGGAGGGAAAGACCCAAACAAACACGATAAAAGGACACAAAAAAACACAAGTAACTAGGCTTCAAAACCAATAAAACACCAATCACGAATTTAGAGAATGTTTGTTTGCAACCCTGAGACAAAATTGCCACAAGGAAGACGGACACTAGTTTCAACCTTGTTTGGTTTCCACCGTGAGCACTCTCTTATAGCTAGCCTGACCTAACCACACATGCACACAATTAGCCGAAGTTAGGCCACCAAAATCGAAGGCCTGAGCTCACGCACATACAACATATTTTAATGGTTAATGAATGCACTTTAGTGGTTCACCCATGCTGCATGCAGCTAGCAATCATTACATCATACTATCATTCTTTATTTTCTCATGCACAAGCACGAACCAAACAACATTTGCCCAGATTTGTCTCGTCAGGCTAAAAGCATAACAATCTCGAGAATGGAGGCCTTATTTTGGAAAAAAATGAAAATTCAAACTTTTCGATTTAAAAAAAAACTGAAAAAATTTATGCAAGTAAATAAAGATGTTATGTGCATGTGTGTAAAATTTCAGGATGAAAAACGTTTAAACGCGACTTGTACAAAAAAGAAAATTCATGACCTGGGAAGATAAATAGTATCATGTGTTAAGAAGCCTTAGATTTATTTTTTTGCACAGCCCTCTTTTCAACGTATTTTGCTCTGAAAATTTACACACATATGTGTTATGGCTTCATGTATATATGTTTTTTTTTTCAAAACTTATAAAATATGAAATTTGACAAAATTCGATTTTTTCAAAACCGAGCTCCATGAAGCTCGGCCTCCAAAGACAATATTCGAACAATCTCAGGCTACATTCATGTGCGCCCCTGTCTACTAAGGATGGTTCGGATGGGCCCTAGACTCTATGGTGGTGACAAATGATTGCCCCAGTGACAGGTGTTTCCTATTTAACGCTATAGGCGCCTGTTCTTGGAAAGTACCATTCTGTTTCCGAGCTCAAATAAGCTCGGTGAACAGTAAAATCGAAAAAAAATTAAAAAATGTTCATAAACTTTTGAATTTTTTTGTGAACAACGTTGACAAAATATCTAAGTGCATGCAAAAAATTTGGACTGAAATAACATTCCTATAAGGCGTGGCAAAAAAACAAAATTGATACGAGTATCGATTTATTTCCAGGCCTTATAGGAATGTTATTTCAGGCCAAATTATTGTACGCACTTAGATATTTTGTCAATGTTGTTCACGAAAAAATTCAGATTTTTGTATACATTTTTCGATTTTTTTTCCATTTTTACTATTCACCGAGCTCATTTGAGCTCGGGAGCAGAAACTTCATGTCCCCTGTTCTTATAGTTTTTGCAAACGGGTTCCTACAAGCATGCTAGTTGGGCTTGGTCCATTTTTTTTCTTCTTTTTCTATTAAAACCTGAAAAGAGAGCGCGACATGAAGGATTTGAACATGCGACCACCTCGTCGAAGGTTGGCTGTGACCACCCTGCCAACTAGTGCGCATGTGCTAACCTTTTAGCCTATTTTCTTTTGTTCATTTTTTTTTTGGGATTCTATAAGTCCCGAACGTCCGCATTAATAGCATTTCGTCCCAAACGTTTTTTATGGCAACTTTAGTTGACGTGAGGTGGCAACTTTAGTTGTTAAGACATGACAACTTTGTTCCAGTTCAAAAAAATGTCCTGTTTGTCACTAAAGTTGCCACCATCTGTCAACTAAACTTACCACCTCATAGCAATAAAGTTGCCAGTTCGGGACGAGATGCTAAAATGTGAATGTTCGGGATTTATCATTACCCTTTTTTTTTGTTTTCCAGTTTTTTTTCGTTTTTTTCTTCCGTTCCTGGCCCGATGAATGGTTTTTGCAAACACGTAAACTTTTTTCTAAACCAACGAAATTTCTTTGAAATTCCATGAACTTTTTTCAAATGGATTGTCTTTTTTAAAAAAATCATGAGTTTTTTTGAATTTTGATGAACTTTTTTTCAAAATCAATGAATTTTTTTCAAAATGGATGAACTTTTTTCAAAATTGATGTACTTTTCTTTCAAATTTCTGTGAACTTTTTCAATGTCGATGGACTTTTTTCAGAATTGTTGTATCTATTTTAAAAATAGAATGGTTGTATCTATTTTAAAAATTCGTGATTTGTTTAAGTTTGTGAACTTGTTTCCAATATCTATGAACATTTTTGAATTCATGACTTTGTTTGATTTCCCCCTTTTCCGTTTTTTTTTGTACTTTTTTAATGGTTAACCGCACTCTACATGGGCTGACCCAGGAGGAGGGGTGCTTCAGGCGACGGTTCTCCTCAAGGCGTTGAAGGCGCCACATAGGATCTCCCCCAGTGACGTGCCATACTTGTTTGTCCCTTCCAAACCTAGCAAGTTGGGCTTGGCCAGCCAGCCCGGGCTATACGGGCTAGGCACGACATTGTCCATTCACGCATGCCAAATATACAGGTCATGTCGAGCTGGCACGTGTGCATAGCTCCCAAGCCTAGGCACGCCCCCCTTAGTAAATGGTTGACCGGTGTCGGCGCCGTTTGCATGGACGAGGCACTACCGGCAAGGTTGGAGCAGGAAGGGCATATGTTGTCCTACCTCGTACTATAGGCATAGACAGCCCGGTAGTTAAGTACGCAGCTAACCCAGCAAATGATGTTGTGGCTATTGGTTTGCGCCTCCATATGGATCATGTAAGTTTGATCGAAGGTGGGTGCGGCAACCCCATAGACTTGGGTCTAGGTCAACAACCGCCAGCGAGCACTGTCCAACGCATCGAAAGAACCATGGAACGAACGGGTAAATTTTATTTGACGTTTACAGCGTCAAATAGACTGTGTTTTGTACATGGGGCACACCCATCAATTAGCAGGCACACCCATCATGTTTTCTTCCGATCCTTCTCTTTTTTATTTGAAAATCATGAACACTTCTAATATTGGCAAAAGTATTTCAAAATCATGAACATTTTTTCAAATTTATGTTTTTTTAAATAATCACGAAGAGTTTTTCAAATTTATGAACTTTTTCTAAAATTCACAAAGAATCTTTATTTTTTAATCATTTTGAAGTCCACAAACATTTCCAAATTGACAAAAAAATCAGAAATTCACAAACATTTTTTCAAATAAAAATATAAAATTCACAAAAAAAATTGAAAAAATTGAATCTACAAAAGAAAATCTACTTAAAAGATCAGAATTTTTTTCTCAACCAGAACGCGAGCGGGCAGCCATTTTTTTTAGCAAAGGTAGCTAGGCTTTATTGATCATCTAAAATGTTCGTAGGTATTACAACTTTACAAGCGTATCATGTGGAGTACCTAACCATAAATGTCCCCCTAATGACAGGGAGACTACATACCTAGCTAGCTTATGGGCTTCAAAATTTGAAGTCCTAGGTTCAAACCTGATGTTACCAGAATTAAAAGCACTCATGGTCTCATTAATTTCTATGATAATCCCTCCATCTTCTACCCCAGATTGCTGCCTAATGTGCAGCACTGCTTGCTGGCAGTCAGACGCTATGAAAAGGTGTTGTACTCCAAGGTCTTGTGCGAGCGCTTGCGCTTCTCTGCAGGCGACAGCTTCTAGCACCGAAACCTCGAAAAGACCCTTGATCACCAATATGGAGCCCAGATAGCTGCCATCTAGGTCCCTGAATATAGCCGCTGCAATTCCCGTTACATGGTCCTTTGAGACACCTTGCGAGCGAACCGCATAATGGGCCGCAGGCAGCCTAGGGTGCGCACGAGCCTCAGCCGTTTCAGGTCCTTTCGAGTTATTTGTTCCCCAACAAAAAGGCTAAGCTATCAGTGCAAGCAAACCTATGAATAGGGGTGGGCATAAAAACCGAGAATCGAAGACCGGAACCGAAAAACCGAGACCGAAGCCGAAAAAACCGAGCACCGAAGATTCGGTTGTTTGCTCGGTTGGCAAATGGCAGTAACCGAAATTACCTCGGTGAATTCGGTTGTTGGAGTTTGTTAACCGAATCCCCAAACTGACCGAAATACTACTGTGTTGTATTAAAGGCCATACAAAGCCCAATAGCCCATCCACGTGAGATAGATCCAACACCACACGAAGCTTCTCAGCCACGAACACGCTTATCCTAGATTTGCTCCTTGACGCACGCAGGTCACCTGGTCACGCAGCGCCGCCGCCCTCCATTTCCCCGCCTCGCAATACCAGCGGCGGCCATCTACGCAGGCTCCCATCTCTCCCGCATGACGACGGCCTACGACGCACATCTCTCCTACCCAGCAACGGCTGACGCCTGGCGGCGCCATCTCTCCCGCGTGGCGACGGCTGGCGGCGCCCATCTCCCGCGCACGGCGACGGCCGTCGGCGGCTCAGCGCCCATCATCCCCGCGCGGCCTCACAACCACCACTACTTCATGGCCTGTTGTGTGTTGTCCGTTTGGGACGATGCGGCGTTTCCTCGCAGCATTCTCCACAACCGATGTATGCTACGCATGTTAGTTTCTTTGTTCATATTTCCTTGAGAAGATTTTACTTCAGATTCCTTGCTTCCAGCCATAATATCGGGTCTCTTCGGTAATAACCGACGACCGAACCGAAATATGAAGGGACCCAAGCCTCGGTCATTGATTTCTTCGAAGACCGATCGGTCACGAAAAACAAAAAACGAATTTCAACTTAAACCGAGGTACCGAACCGAAATATTCGGTCTAACCGAATGCCCAGGCCTACTTCCAGCCATAATATCGGGCCTCTTCGGTAATAACCGACGACCGAACCGAAATATGGAGGGACCCAAGCCTCGGTCATTGATTTCTTCGAAGACCGATCGGTCACGAAAAACAAAAAACGAATTTCAACTTAAACCGAGGTACCGAACCGAAATATTCGGTCTAACCGAATGCCCATGCCTACCTATGAACATAAAATGCCAACACATTTGGACCTGAACCATTTTGAAACAAATACCATCCAACCTCTTCGAAGGTAAAAGTAAAGAGACAGAGACCAAGATGTAAAAGTGAATCGTTGTTCTTATTGATGATAGATTACACATATATATAGTCCCCGAAGGGGTATGTCCCAAGGGACATGAGGCAACTGCCTTTGTCAGGAAAAGCAGGGATTAATAGGATTAATTAAATCCTAACACTCCCCCTAATCCATGCTTGGTAGTGTAAGTATCATCATCTTGAAAAGGCTCCTCCAAAAACCCTGTGGGAAAAATATGAGGAGATATGTGTTTGATATGTTGCTAAGACTCCTTCAAACCCAGTGGAAAAAATAAGAAAAAAATGATGCAACATATAATGATTATTGTCTCTTTTAACTCAATACGAGAAAATTCATAGAGTTTAGAGAACAATAAATATGTCGTATATACTTTCTTAAAAAACCCGGTGGGGAAAACAGAAAATATGACATATGAACTGGTGTTGATATTACCTCATTAAAAACCTTTATGAGAACCTGTAAAGTAAACTCATGAAGGAAAAAAGAGTATAATATGATGCATTGAACAAGAACAATTCAGGAAGATACTCCCCCTGATTTTTGCAAAATTTGAAGTCGTCACATACCAATTCCCTGAACTCATTTCTGGAACATAGAAGTTGGTAGAGACCCCATGAACAAATCAGTCATATGATTTGCCTTGCAAGATATGCAATATAGCGATATTGCTTATTGCGTAACCTGTTTGCATCCGGGCAACACAAGAGACATTATCGTTGAGATAATGGTGCCATGAGGTGTGTTTTGAAGACACTTCATGAGAGGGCTACCACACCTAGAAGGAACGCTAAGCTTGTCTACGATCTGACATAGTGGGGATCTGATCGATGTATCCAATGATATCGGTGTTCACATTTTTGTGAAATTGAAAAACCAGGACAAGATGTTTGATGCCTTGAAGATATCAAAAGATATTCTTGAGTACCAACAAGTTGTGTTTGGTGGATTCAATGGCATTATGAAACATTGAGTCCCAATATCTTATTTCCATCATCTCTTGGTCTAAATAGATCTTTCTCTACGTCTAGAGAATGAACTACCATGAGAGTTATGGATGGATAAGATTTGTCCACAATGAATTTCTCCAATATATTTTGGATATAGACAACATAGTATACCATAACGTATGAATGAAGGTGCTCAAGTTGTAGTAACGAGCGGTATTTTGGTTTACCCAAATCCTTCATGAAACTCCGTCATTTAGATGATTACATGTGTCATCATTACAAACACACAAACATGGATAATCATCATTGTAGGAGTAATCCTTGTGTATAAGGAACTCACTATGTCAGTTGTACCATATGTACCGACAACAATAAGTCGTATGGTGACTTACTGATTTTTACACAATGTATGTTGCATTTTGTATTTCGATTCAGAATTGAGATTCCGTCGGAAATCAATCATATATGTCTGAATCTAGTGATCCACATGGATATGTGATCACTACATCTATCAACTGCAGAGATAGATGATTTTGTACTGCCAATGATATAAGTAATCGGAAAGAGATTCCACCTCTGGAGAATAGTTGGGTATCTGTGTGAACCCTTGTGCTACAATACTTGCTCTTTGTTTCACCACCTCGTTGTTCTCAATTCTGTTTCCAGAAGAAAACTGGTGTAGGTATTGCTTATGAATACCTTTCCATTATTGAGCAAGATCATTTCTACCTAGATTATACCCTTTGCTTGAATTCAGTCCGAGTGTTGTTCACACTTTGCCATGGCCATGGTCTTTGGATCTGAATCATTTGAAAGGTTTTTGCAATCTAGTTGAGAAATGTATGTCGACAATTGTAGACTTTCGGTTATATGTTTCTCTAGAATCTATATATCAATATAGAGTTGATGGAAATAACGTTACCCATGGTGACTGCACGCGATTTCCCAATGCGGTTGAGTCGGGTATTCCGATGTCCCGGTCATTATGTGCACTATGACCCCGGTTGGTGGAGGTTTCCCATCCACAGGGTATATACTACCCATTAGGTGTCTGTCAACGTGAAGTTGACTTGCATTTACTGTTTCACAAGCCTTGATATCCTTGCTTGCGAGAATCTGAATCCTGATGTACTTTTGTCATACATCTCCCCCTGTTGCTTTGAACGGGGAGTGGAGTGGATTTTATTGGTACCTCCACTCTTTCAGGCATACTTTTGCAGGATTGTAGGATTGTGTGACACCTTTATAGTCAGTAAATGAATCAGGCAGGTTATTTGCAATGTGTTGCACACCTTCTAAACGCATGGTTCAGCTTTTTGAGTACGTGGATTTGAGGTAGAAATGTGTTGAACATTCCACTAATTTCCTGGCATTCTTTATGGTACTTTAAATCTCCCCCTAATGCCTGGAAATATTCCTCATGAATCAGCATACTGGACTTGAATAACTCCCCATGCGAGGGGCTTGAGGTATTGACGGAAATACAGTTATTCCTCACATAGATCCCAACTATATGTTGAGGGGCCAATTGTTGGAAATATGCCCTAGAGGCAATAATAAAATGGTTATTATTGTATTTCCTAGTTCATGATAATTGTCTATTATTCATGCTACAATTGTGTTAATCGAAAACCGTAATACATGTGTGAATACATAGACCACAACATGTCCCTAGCAAGCCTCTAGTTGGCTAGCTCGTTGATCAATAGATGGTCACGGTTTCATGACCATGGACATTGGATGTCATTGATAACGGGATCACATCATTAGGAGAATGATGTGATGGACGAGACCCAATCCTAAGCATAGCACAAGATCGTGTAGTTCGTTTGCTAAAGCTTTTCAATGTTAAGTATCGTTTCCTTAGACCATGAGATTGTGTAACTCCCGGATACCGTAGGAATGCTTTGGGTGTGCCAAACGTCACAACGTAATTGGGTGGCTATAAAGGTGCGCTACGGGTATCTCCGAAAGTGTCTGTTGGGTTGACACTAATCGAGACTGGGATTTGTCACTCCGTGTGACGGAGAGGTATCTCTGGGCCCACTCGGTAAGACATCATCATAATGAGCTCAATGTGAATAAGGAGTTAGCCACGGGATGATGTGTTACGGAACGAGTAAAGAGACTTGCCGGTAACGAGATTGAACAAGGTATAGGGATACCGACGATCGAATCTCGGGCAAGTACCATACCGATAGACAAACCGAATTGTATACGGGATTGATTGAATCCCTGACATCGTAGTTCATCCGATGAGATCATCGTGGAGTACGTGGGAGCCAACATGGGTATCCAGATCCCGCTGTTGGTTATTGACCGGAGAGGTGTCTCGGTCATGTCTACGTGTCTCCCGAACCCGTAGGGTCTACACACTTAAGGTTCGATGACGCTAGGGTTATAGGGAAAAGGTATACGTGATTACCGAAGGTTGTTAGGAGTCCCGGATGAGATCCCGGACGTCACGAGGAGCTCCGGAATGGTCCGGAGGTAAAGATTGATATATAGGAAGTCCATTTTTGGTCACCAGAAAGTTTTCGGGCTCATCGGTAGTGTACCGGGAGTGCCAGGAGGGTGCCGGAGGACCCCGGGAGGGGTGTATCGACCAGAGGACTTCATGGGCTGTTAAATAAAGTGCGTCAGCCCTTATTGGGCTGGGAAATACTTTTTATAAAGGCTCATGTGGCTGGAGATAAGAGATAGGGCTGGAAAAGATTTAAAAGGAGGAGATCCACCTCCCTTGTGGGAGGTGGACTCTCCCCCTAGCTCAGCCGAACCTCTCCTCCTTGGAGGAGGGGTCAAGCTAGCCCTCCCTCTCCCTCCTCCTATATATACTTGAGGTTTTGGCCCTTTGAGAACAGATCTGAACTCTCTCTCTCTCTCGGCGAAGCTCTACCTCTCTTCTTCCTCCTCCGCAGCGCTTGGCGAAGCCCTGCCGGAATACCTTGCTACTCCACCACCACCACGCCGTCGTGCTGCTGCTGGAGCTCTTCCCCAACCTCTCCTACCTCCTTGCTGGATCAAGGCGTAGGAGACGTCACTGGGCTGCACGTGTGTTGAACGCGGAGGTGCCGTCCGTTCGGCACTTGATCGGATCTACCGCGATCTGAATCGCTACGAGTATGACTCCATCAACCGCGTTCTTGTAACGCTTCCGCTTAGCGATCTTCAAAGGTATGAAGATCCAATCTCTCCCACTCGTTGCTGGTTTCTCCATGGATAGATCTTGGTGATCGTAGGAAAATTTTGATTTACTACTACGTCTCCCAACACCAATGATGTACGTTGGGGTGGTGATATCGGTATGCAACTGAAATACCACAGATGGGAAATGCTTCGTAGATTTCCACGTATCAAAGATAGAGGGGAATAATAGTATGCAGTTTGGTCATGAGCGTGTAAAGCTACATGACTACAACGTAAAGTTGTTAAGTTGCAATTCCAAAGTAAAGACAATGCAATGAGCTTAACTCTTTGGATAAAGGATTCTACCAAACCATTTTGAGTCTAGACATTAGGACAAATTGCTAAATTTCAATTCAAGGGCCAATATAGAAGGCACTCAAGGAGAATTCTGCAATGTTATCCATTCGATTTGCTTGAAATCGATGTTAGGATAATGAACCAATGGTTTCATGTGGGTAAACCACACTTGAGACGATCATATAGATGTGTCTTTTAGAACCATGGAACACCTGAATAGTCTAGTCAATGGATGAGAAGAGCCACTTACCTCAACTTGATGCATTCAAGGAGTCTGAGTGGTTCAGCGTAGACTTTAAGGCGCGCGAGCCTTAAAATTAGCTTCCCCGTGTCACATGTAGTGCACATAAAATCCAAATATTGTTAGAATTTAGCATCATAATAATCACAAACTAATGGAATTTCTCATAGTTCCGGTTTCAACCCAATGTCTCTATGACCAAGGCAAGCATGCCAAGTTTGTCATGTACAAGACATTTTGGAAAACTATGTTGGGCGCAACATGTGCTACGGGTTTTGTAGTATATGTAGTACAATCCAGATGATACATAGAGAATGTGTTCCATATCCATTGCGTATGATAAAGAGAATGTATTCCTCTTTGCTGTCATAAGTTTCGCTATGGAAACTATTTGAACGGATACCTCTATAGTTTAGTAGGGTACGAGTTAAACCTGCGAAGCAATAAAGCATCCCGACATTACTCGAGTACCCACAGGGATAGTAAATATGACTCGAGTTGAGCCAACATATACCTCACCGCATCGAGTGATTTTAAAATATCTCCTTTCTCTCAATGAGAGTGGAAACATTGGACTTCCCTGAGTATAGAGTTTGTGGTGCATATGCCCACAAGGCACAGATCATGTTTCACCGGATTGACTCCCGTAGAAATCTATATATAGACATGAAGATTCTCAAGGAAATCACTGTCAGATATATAGAATACATACAAATGTATTTGTACCAAAGTGCTGATACAATATATTGTGATATACAATATATGATGACAACAATACTTATGTTGTTGATACAACATCATAAATTGACATAAATTATATTGACCACTCAGGAGATTGAAAGACTATTCATAGTCTCCAAACATGTCGGTTGAGGCATATTCAACCATCATATTCTCCGTGCCCATAGGGTCCCATCATCATTGGTGATGTCGGTTTGAAGGTTGAAGTGAGCTCCAAACCTTCGCCCTTGAGTTCATTGTGTCCCGAGAATTGCTGATACAGAATAACTAGATGCTGAGATCTGAATCTAATGTCTTATAATGTATAAGACAATATTTTTCTATTAGCAGTGTGATCCTGACCAGAAGTGAATCCTGGATTGCACACATTATCCCACGAGACACATGAGTAATCATGATATCCTTGGCCCAAGAAGGGCAGTGGTGGCCGTTGAGGGCGAATGCCTCAAATTCTCTAGCCATCGATTACCAGAGGTAATTAATTTACGGGCGGTAAATTTAAAACCATCATGGTTGTGTAATAAGAATGCAAAAATTTGATACTCAAGTGTAAACTTGAAAAATTCTCAACCTCAATTGTGTGAACATAACACATTGAAGATCACTTAGATCTCACAGTAATAGGCTGCATGGCCATTACCTTGTGTATGCTACAATTTAGATATAAGGAATACACGTTGAAGGTAATCGCTTGTCGAGTTTGACAAAGCGTAGACCTCACAGTAAGAGGGGATAGTCTGCAAATTGTAGGAGATATGCCCTAGAGGCAATAATAAATGTTATTGATTATCTCCCTGTTCATAATTATGTTTATGTTCCATGCTATAACTGCAATGATTCTCGAGTCTACAAATAAAACGAGGCTTGGAGGGAAACTCATGTGCACGTGTGGGATAATAAATGGTAAATTGTATTCCTAGTCTGGCCTCTAAGACTGGCTCAAGTATTGCATGATGATCCTGTTTTCCTGATCATGGGCATGGCTATGCCGGCAATTTTGAGGGCACAATGTTAGAAGAACATTTGTGTTGAATCGACCCAAATTAATGTTATGCTATGAGATACATTCGTCATAAGTTATTGGTTAATAACACAGAGAAGTTAATGTTTGCATAATTCCTTAGACCATGAGAGTATCGAGTTTCTTCATGCTTGCTTCATGAACTTTGGGGTTTGTTAAACGTCATCCGTAAATGGGTGGCTATTACGGCGGCTTACGGGTTCATGGAAAAGTAAGTGAAGTAACTTGATAGCTCAAGATTGGGATTTGCTCCTCCGACGATGGAGAGATATCTCTGGGCCCTCTCGGTGTTACGGTATCCATCATCGTCTGGCCAGACACTTTGCGATTTGATCACGGGGATGCCGGAACACGGGAACGAGAAAAGAGAACAATACCGATAACGAGGTAACTGGCATAGTGGACAAGTTGTTGATCCATGGGGATGCCAACATGTCTCACCTCGGGTATTTGTAACATATCGCGAAGCAACAGGAATAGCACACGGCAACTGGAGGTTCACTCGAATATTTATTCGTGTGGGTATAGGGATCGATATGGGTGTCCACGGCTCCGATGTTGATCATTGATCGGAAGGGGTTCCAGGTCATGTCTATGCTTCACCGAACCTATAGGGTCACACGCTTAAGGGTCATCTATCTGTTGAATACTAGACAGGGAGTCTGAGAGAAAATCACCGAAAAGTTTCGGTCACCGGAACAGTTTCGGTGAAACTGAAAAGTTGTTTCAGAGGATACCATAAAGTCAAATTGGTTTTGGCACATGCCTGATAATTCTTGGAGGGTGCCAGAATCATTCTGGAAACTTCTGGGAATTTTCCGGAAGAATAACCGGAAATGTTCCGGAGCTGCCGGAACCGCTTCAGATGCTTTTCACAGATGAAAATCACTATTCCGGAATTGTTCCGGATCGTATTGAAAATTATTTTAGTGGGTACTGGAAATGTTCTAAGCCCACATAAATATTTTTAGTTCGAACGGACGCTGAAAAATATCGTCATGAATAGTGAAAGTGCTTTTTGGATTACTTTATTGGAAACACTATTCGTGAATAGTGGAAACACTATTATGAATAGTGGGAAACACTATTGGGAGAAAATATCTCATGACTAGTGAAAACACTATTACGAAATAGTGGAAAACACTATTGTGAATAGTGGGAAACACTATTTATGAATAGTGGAATCACTATTATGAATAGTGAAAATATCTGAGGGCATTTTGGTACTTTTACCATAGCCTCTCATCCTATAAATAGGGGTGAGGAGGCAGCCCAAAATCCTCATCCTTGTGCTCTCATACACATGCTTTGCTTTGCAAGCTCTCTCTCTCCCTCCCAGCGAAACAGTTTCGTAGAGCCGAAAGGCTGTCTGGGTTCCGGCAGGAACTAGTTCTGGACGGCGAAGCCCTGCCGGATAGATGACACCGTATGTGTGCAACTCTGTAGAGAGATCGTAGTTTCGGTCTTAGTTCGAGAGTGCCTCCCGAAGGGCTGTTTGTGTGACCGTCCAAGTTTTGGAGGTCCTCCCGAAGGGCTGTCCGAGTGACAGTCCGAGTTTCGGAGGTCCTCCCGAAGGGCTGTCCGCGACACCGTCCGGGGGGCTATGCGACCGCCTCCCGGAGGGCTGTCCGCAGGGCAGATGAGGGTATACATCCTCGCGGTTGGGAGGTTGTAAATCCTAGCTGCGGGGATCTGCACCGCCGATCGTCATCGACTCTACTTCCGCTGCGCTACGAGTCGGTAACGAAAAGATCAAACCTTGTATGCAGTCTTCATAGTGGTCCTGGGCTGGTGCGTAGGTCGGAAAATTTTTGTTTTCTGTTGCGTTACCCTACAGTGGCATCAAGAGCCGTGCTATGCGTAGATGCAGGTTGCGATCTAGAATACATGGAGATGTATGGGTGTTGCACAATATAATTAGGTAGTAGATGAGATCTATTACTGAAAATTATTTGTGCGGGTAGCAGATGAAATCTGTTACCCGATGTTCCTATTGCTTCCCGTGAATTTGCGTAGTCCATATCTTGACGGAATGGTGGAATCTTACAAAGTTCTGACAATCCGCGATCCTTTCATGCTGCTCCTGAGTATGCTGATTGACAGATCAACGAAGTGCTAACAGTTCTTTGGGTTCCACCATAGTCAAAAGAAATATGGATGTTTCGCAGACGAAAGGGCAATGCAGATGTGATCTGCACGGGGGTCACGCGTATGACGAAGTTTAGTATGGGGCTCGAGATTTTATTATCTCGTGTTTCATACACCCTGGAAAGTTAATCTAGCAACTTGAATTATCATACTTGATGATGGACGTTGGTAGATTCGGTTTGTTTCGAAACCTTAGAAGCCACGTAAAACAAGTTTTTGCATGGACCGATTAGAGGCGTCTAACTTGGTTTTGCAGGATGGTTTGCATGTGCATGTGATGTGGTATAGCAGTGTTCATAATAATTTGATTATGTATGAGATGACTATATGATGTAAATTGATTAACATGACCTGTGTGTCATGATTCGGCATGATGGTTGGAGCCATATGATTGCACTTTAATGACCTGCGTGTCAACCTTATGTAATGCACTTATTTTATTAAGCTATAGAGATAGCAATATTATTTGGTGCATCAACAAGGTGGTGGCAATCTTCGCAAAGGTGAACACCGACGCGAATGCCGAAGACGAAGGAATGAAAGACTTCTCCGTCAGAAAGGGCTATACCATATCATGCTATTATGAATTGCCTGAGATGTTTATCCCTCTTGATGCACCCTTCTTGATTGCGCGGTAGTCGCCTTTTATTAGGGTGATCTCTCACAAAATATCAAGTAGTTAGTGTTCTCCCAAGTGTAGCACCGTCACGGCACCTATCTCTTCGGGGTATCACATGGTTACATGGGTACGAACGATTAGAGAAGTGTGAGGCGGGTGAGTTGAGACCTCGCAGCGAGATCACTTGGTTGTCTTGACGTTCAGGCATGAAAGTCATGAGCTCGGAACACATGCATCGAAAGATGAACAAGAGTCACATAGAGATGTGATTGGCAAGTTGGCCTACCGATTGCAATTCTCGTCACTTGAGATGGATACATCCTTGGCGTTGAATTGTAATTTGGATCTTGAATCACTCACAATCAATTATGAGAGATATTGATTTGAGTGGGAGCTCACTGTAGAATTAACTTGTTTTAATTCTCAGTGCAATTAATTTTGAACAATGTCTAAGTGTGATTTGCATAATAGTTGTAGGATAATGGCTCGCGTTTCCACCTTCCCTATTAAAATTGAATAAGCTATTAAATATCTGGTTAAAACTTTACGGTTGGTAACGTAATGTGAGGATTGACCTCAAGAGTGCCGAGAAGGACTTGGCCTATCGCATGCTTTTGGTATTCTCCCGCTAATGCTATGGATGATATGACTCCCGTCCTTCGATCCAAAAGCTAAAATTCCATTTCGGTCAAGTGAAATATGTTTGCTTCCATGAGACCCGAACTTCGAAAGTTTGGATAGTTATGTGATATTCATGGAATCTGAAAATCATTTTCAGAGACAGACAAAGGCTAAAAAGATATAAGATATCCAAAGCAATGTTTGTTTGCAAACTATTAGTAAAGGAGTTTACTATGCATTAGACTGATAAGAGAGGGATCCAGGAGAACGCCTGTCATATGATGAAAGGTGAGTAAAACAACAACTTAAAGAGAAAGGAAGTGTCCGAAGGGTGTTAGTGAGACTTTCACGCCTAGGAAGTCCGGGGCTAACGCCACTCTTAAGTTGGGTGCTTCTTCTGAGAGAAGGAGAAATACTGAAAGTTAAACTATTAGAAGTATAATGGCAAAAGGAAAGAAGAATGGAATATCCAGCTCATGTATGAATGTCATACAAGTTTTTGATGTATAGAAGGCTGGTCAAAGATATAGTTCTTGGGAATTATGGTTAAACATGTTAATCATTAATTCTTGGGTACTGTGAGTTGGTCACAAAGATACCCGCTCGATTGCATTCTATTGCAACTCGATGTAAGAACTACTATGGCCTGAAAGACTAGCCAGAAATATGAGGCTTAGATACACGCAGGGAACATAGTAAATGTTACTATGCCTTCCATCGGTGTATTCCCTATGTATTAAGTTTCATAATTCATTTTAGAGTTTCACACTCTAGCCCTTTGCACAAGGTATCTTGCAAGAAGGTTGTTCATAAGAGAACTTTTCATGTTCGGTGTTATGAATAACATAAGGGCCATATTTTCATTATGAATGAGACGTATGTTATGAATATTGATAATAATACATTACCTCTGGGTTTATTTTCATAGTTCATTTTAGAGTTTCATACACTCTAGCCCATTGCACAATGTTTGTTGCAAAAGATTTGTTCATAAAAACAACAATTGTTGTTCAGTATTATGACTAACATGAAGGGCCATGCTTCCATCCTAGATGGGATGTATGTTATGAATACTGATGGAAATATGATACATCCATAACACTGACGCTAAATGTCGCAAGACTAAAAGAATACCACATATGTGTGGCACTGCATTTGGTCACATTGGAGAAACCCGCATGGAAAATTCCATTATGATGGATTTTGAAGTCGTTTGATTTTGAATCATATGACACTTGCAACTTTCCTCCAAACGGTGAAGTGACTGAAATACCGTTCACAGGCAATAAGGAACGAGCAAAGAACTTATCGGTGATCATACATTTGATGTATGTAGTCCGATAAATGTTGTTGCAAACAGTGGATTTGTCTACCTTCAAAAATGACTCAAGTAGATATATGGATATTTACTTGATGAGACGTAAGTCTGGATCTTTTGAAATCATTCGAAAGGTTTTAAAAATTGAAGTAGAAGTTATTGTACCAAGAAAATTATGTTTCTGCAATTTGATTGCGGAAAGGAATATTTGAGTTACAAGTTTAGCGAATGTCTGATGAGTTGTGAAAAGAGTTTCATAACTTGCACCTCCCGGAACACTACTCCAAAGTGGAAAGTCCGTGAAGATGTAATCGAACCATTTATGACATGGTAAGATCAAATATGACATAAATAGATTTGCCATTATCCCTTTTATAGAGTGATGCTTTAGAGACTGCGGCTTTTACACTGAAAAGAGATCCATTAGGTCTGTTGAAATGACGCCATGGTATGGTACGCCCAACCATGTTATATCTTTTCTTAACATTTGGAATATGGGGCTTGTGTAAAAGGTTACAAACCTATTCCAAATCAGACAAGTGCTACTTTGTATGGTTATCCCAAGTCATTGGGTATTCCCCCACCACTATACCGAGGCAAAGGGTTTTGCCACAAAACGGTATGCTTTTAAAGAGAATAGTTCTTACAAAAGGTGAGTGGGAGGACAGTGCAACTCGATGAGATAACCAGTATCTTCGTCATCAGTTCAAAGGAAAGAAACCCTGGAAGTGATTCCGTTGTTTCCTACTACGACTGATACGTAAGTCTCTACAATAAAATGTATGGACTTCGGTCGAACGTGCAGCTGAACCACGTAGGCAAAGCTCGTGCAAACCTATCAGGTGCGCAAAGGAGATATTGTTGTTGGACAACAGTATACCTACAATACACAAGGAAGCATTGATGGGCCCTGACTCCAGGATTGGCTGAATGCCAATACAATCTGAGATAGTTTCCATATATGTGATTCAAGATTAAAACCTTGATACACCTTTCAGAGGACTTAGAGTCTAACGAATATTTATGGAACTAAAAACTGATACGGATAAAAATGTTTTATCCATAAAGCTCGACTTGTTGAAATAACAAGTTCAAGGAGTTGGCTACGATGAGGTTGTTTCATCGTAGTGATGCTTAAGGTCGGTTCGGGTTGAACTAGCAATTAATACATATATCAATCATGAGATATGAAACATGGATGACAAAAGGATTTCCATCTGATGTAAATGAAACCTAGGACTTGTATGTGATACAGTCCAAAGTAATTTGTCGATCCAGAGGATGCTAGTAAGTATGCAAACTTCGGAGTTCCAGCGATGGACAGAAGAGAGCAAAGTGGAGTTGGAATCTTCGTTTTTGATGGAATGGTCAAAGGGGTTTGACTTCATCAAATGGGTATCGAAGATGCTTGTGATTCAAGAAAGTAAGTGAGAGCATAATACTATTTCTAAAAACCTTGTGTAATTGACACATTGTTAATTGGAAATAAATTTCTTGACACGAATTAGGACTTCATTTGAAAATAGTTTTTTCCATGAAGTGCTTAGGCTAAATAGCCTCAATATTAGGCATGATGATCTATGGAGATAGATTTACCTAATGGAGCTAAGCAATGAATACATATTGACAAGGTGCTAAAACCTTTTAGCATTTAAAACGCCAAGGAGTGATTCTTGCCGAAGTCACATGGAAAGAGTTTTTGCAAGACTCAGTGTCCCAAAACACTGATGAGTGAAATACATGATGGAGATTCCACACACTCTTGTGTTTGGATTAATCATGTATTCCATGGTATGTAAAGCAACCAGATATGTCCGATACTCCAAAGTTGTTGGGAGTATAGATACCAAAGTGATCAAAGCACTGATCATGGGACAATAGTGAAAGATGTCATTAAGTACTAGAGTAATGCTGATGACATGTTTCTCGCAAGCAGAGATTATGAAGTGCTCGTTGTAAGAAATTACATCGATACAGTCTCAATCAATGCTCCATGCGATTTTCGATTTAAGTTAAGGGTTTTGTGTAATACACAATATGGTGGCACGGTAGTTGGAAATTGTTCCAAACAAGATACTGTGGCGAATTCTATAACAAAGGCTAAGTATGTTGACGCTTTGGAAGCGACAAAGAAGTTGTTGAATCATATAGTTCATTCATGAACTTAGTATGGTTCCAAGATGGTTTTGGTCTATGAGACACTATTGCAGATAGTTGCTCCATAGCTCAGTCTGAGAAATCGGGTTTCGACCAATGATTCACACATATGAAAAGCCAGGTTCACACAAAATACGAATTTTGTGATAGCGTGAAAACGCAAGGATATGCATAGTTACACACGGAGCTGAAGTTGTCAGATCCGTTGGACATCAGGCTATACCACAAGCGAAGCATATTTTACACCAGTATGCCATAGGTGTAAAGTGCATTAGCATTGACAAGATTATTGACTCTAGTTCAAGTGGGAGTCTGTAGGAGATATGCCCTAGAGGCAATAATAAATGTTATTGATTATCTCCCTGTTCATAATTATGTTTATGTTCCATGCTATAACTGCAATGATTCTCGAGTCTACAAATAAAACGAGGCTTGGAGGGAAACTCATGTGCACGTGTGGGATAATAAATGGTAAATTGTATTCCTAGTCTGGCCTCTAAGACTGGCTCAAGTATTGCATGATGATCCTGTTTTCCTGATCATGGGCATGGCTATGCCGGCAATTTTGAGGGCACAATGTTAGAAGAACATTTGTGTTGAATCGACCCAAATTAATGTTATGCTATGAGATACATTCGTCATAAGTTATTGGTTAATAACACAGAGAAGTTAATGTTTGCATAATTCCTTAGACCATGAGAGTATCGAGTTTCTTCATGCTTGCTTCATGAACTTTGGGGTTTGTTAAACGTCATCCGTAAATGGGTGGCTATTACGGCGGCTTACGGGTTCATGGAAAAGTAAGTGAAGTAACTTGATAGCTCAAGATTGGGATTTGCTCCTCCGACGATGGAGAGATATCTCTGGGCCCTCTCGGTGTTACGGTATCCATCATCGTCTGGCCAGACACTTTGCGATTTGATCACGGGGATGCCGGAACACGGGAACGAGAAAAGAGAACAATACCGATAACGAGGTAACTGGCATAGTGGACAAGTTGTTGATCCATGGGGATGCCAACATGTCTCACCTCGGGTATTTGTAACATATCGCGAAGCAACAGGAATAGCACACGGCAACTGGAGGTTCACTCGAATATTTATTCGTGTGGGTATAGGGATCGATATGGGTGTCCACGGCTCCGATGTTGATCATTGATCGGAAGGGGTTCCAGGTCATGTCTATGCTTCACCGAACCTATAGGGTCACACGCTTAAGGGTCATCTATCTGTTGAATACTAGACAGGGAGTCTGAGAGAAAATCACCGAAAAGTTTCGGTCACCGGAACAGTTTCGGTGAAACTGAAAAGTTGTTTCAGAGGATACCATAAAGTCAAATTGGTTTTGGCACATGCCTGATAATTCTTGGAGGGTGCCAGAATCATTCTGGAAACTTCTGGGAATTTTCCGGAAGAATAACCGGAAATGTTCCGGAGCTGCCGGAACCGCTTCAGATGCTTTTCACAGATGAAAATCACTATTCCGGAATTGTTCCGGATCGTATTGAAAATTATTTTAGTGGGTACTGGAAATGTTCTAAGCCCACATAAATATTTTTAGTTCGAACGGACGCTGAAAAATATCGTCATGAATAGTGAAAGTGCTTTTTGGATTACTTTATTGGAAACACTATTCGTGAATAGTGGAAACACTATTATGAATAGTGGGAAACACTATTGGGAGAAAATATCTCATGACTAGTGAAAACACTATTACGAAATAGTGGAAAACACTATTGTGAATAGTGGGAAACACTATTTATGAATAGTGGAATCACTATTATGAATAGTGAAAATATCTGAGGGCATTTTGGTACTTTTACCATAGCCTCTCATCCTATAAATAGGGGTGAGGAGGCAGCCCAAAATCCTCATCCTTGTGCTCTCATACACATGCTTTGCTTTGCAAGCTCTCTCTCTCCCTCCCAGCGAAACAGTTTCGTAGAGCCGAAAGGCTGTCTGGGTTCCGGCAGGAACTAGTTCTGGACGGCGAAGCCCTGCCGGATAGATGACACCGTATGTGTGCAACTCTGTAGAGAGATCGTAGTTTCGGTCTTAGTTCGAGAGTGCCTCCCGAAGGGCTGTTTGTGTGACCGTCCAAGTTTTGGAGGTCCTCCCGAAGGGCTGTCCGAGTGACAGTCCGAGTTTCGGAGGTCCTCCCGAAGGGCTGTCCGCGACACCGTCCGGGGGGCTATGCGACCGCCTCCCGGAGGGCTGTCCGCAGGGCAGATGAGGGTATACATCCTCGCGGTTGGGAGGTTGTAAATCCTAGCTGCGGGGATCTGCACCGCCGATCGTCATCGACTCTACTTCCGCTGCGCTACGAGTCGGTAACGAAAAGATCAAACCTTGTATGCAGTCTTCATAGTGGTCCTGGGCTGGTGCGTAGGTCGGAAAATTTTTGTTTTCTGTTGCGTTACCCTACACAAATGAGCAGTAGATCCCAACTCATTACCTTGTGATTCCAAATATAATGAGGAAGAAATATTCAAAAATTTGCAAGTTTGATATGCGAGAGAAGATGATCTCAATCACAAAAACATGTTCAAAAGAACTTGATATGTGGTAAACACATAGAACATGCCATTATTCCCAGATGGAAATCTGATACTCAACAAAACAGTACTGATGTACTGAATTTGTCTTTGCAAGAGATTAAAAAATCTCAATTGCAAATGGACGTAATAAATTTCGACACGTGATAAACGTGAAAAATATTACATCAACTTAAGATCTGGAATACATCTCGGTACTCAACAGATATACACTACTATTGTAATAAATAGTAATGATGTTACAAACTTGATGTTCAAGTGAAAAACTTGAATTGTATAGACCTCAAATGAAATGAGATGATCTTGTATCAAGTTGCGAGATAATTCAGCAAGGTGAATTAATATTTTGAGAGAAAATTGATCTCAATCGCAATGAGATTGTTTTGCGAGAAAAATAATAATTCTCAATCGCAAATCAACATGTTAAGCATTAGCAACCACATATTTCTGGAATTTGAAACTCAACAGAAAAATAGGCTAAATAAGCATGGAGGCTTAGAGAATAGCAGAAACTCAATATTGATTCTGAGAAACTGTAGAAACTCATTCGTGATTATAAGAAACCACAAGGGCTGAACTGAAAACAGCCGAAGAGATAAGGTTCCATCTCTTTTCTCCCGAGCGATTTCCACCGGGAGAAATCCTGTAACCGCCTCGTCGCCGTTTTGGCTCGACGGGCCCGCGGTCGTCTCCACCATGGCGAGCCATGCCAGAAGGAGTAGTAGCCTCTGGGGCCAGGCTGCCACGGGCACGGCCGGAATACGGCGCGGGCGGCGGACGGACGCGGGACGCGGCCCGGCCCGAAGCGGCACACGGAGGCGGCCGTGCGCACGGACGCGGGAAGCGGCGCAGGGAGGCGGCCGGGCGCCCATGCGCGGAGCGGGCGCTGGACGCGATGCGGTGGCCGTGTACTGCGGCGCGGTGGCCGCATCCAACGCCATCGGCAGCCCAGGCCTGGCGCGGTCGGGCGGGGCCGGCCACGGCTTGGCGCGGGCGGGCGCACCCACCGCGTGGCGTGGCCGGGCGCGGGCGAGCGCAGTCACGGCGTGGCGCGGGCTCGGGCACCAGATGCGCGAAGTGCTGCGCGGCCGGCTCAAAGGCCTGCACTGGCAGCGACGCAAACGTGCGGCTGTAGGATCTGCACCGGCATGCTCGCGGTGCGCGCACTCCACGCAGGAAGCAACGGTGTCTGCGAACACCATGGTCGCCATCTTGCTGCTCCTATCGTCCAATATACATAAGAATGCAATGAATCGTGAGTAGATCTTACTTGTAGCACGCTTCATCCATTCTTTATGTGCATATGCCAGTTTCGATGAAGTGATTCTCGGTCCTGACTGAACTCAGGTACTACTACATGCATGCTCCATCTGGCGCCTCTCTTCTTGTGCGCTGCATCTTGCCACCCTGCCTGACCACAGCGAGCGCACTAGCGCCGTCGTCGCAGCCGCTATCTGATCTCTCAGCGCCATGGATCCTAACGCCATGGCGTGGAGCAAGCAGATGGGAACGACGATCCTTCGGTGAGCGTCAGGATCGTAACCGCTCCTTCCTGTTGTTCCAGCGATCCGTGTCTCTCGGTAGAGCGTGCGAGCGTGCTGATAACGTGTTCGAAGGTAAAAGTAAAGAGACAGAGACCAAGATGTAAAAATGAATCGTTGTTCTTATTGATGATGGATTATACATATATATAGCTCCCGAAAAGGTATGTCCCAAAGGACATGAGGCAACTGCCTTTGTCAGGAAAGTAGGGATTAATAGGATTAATTAAATCCTAACACAACCAACCACCAGCCTACTGCAGAAACATACACCAGCTGGTTAAAACTCCGGTACACATGCATGGACTGGAGAAAGCATGCCGCCAGGTGGAAATCGATATCCATCAGAATCTACAGAAAAAATGGAGCTTGTCAATAAAATTGTAAAAGCACGCGTATAGGTCTAATTCCACTGCCAGTAAGGAAATTACTCTGTACTCGCAGCGGTACAACACAATCTATCATATAGTTTTCCATCATATATAGGGAGGCTTAGATCGATTCAGAAAAGAGCAAAATAGACAGGAGCTCTTCTAAAGCACACAGATAATCGGAGATTGCATCATTGCACAGTATACATGGCACACACTTGCGCACCATTGTTCCATGCATGCTGGATTGAAGTTGAGATTACCGTGCTGCGGCAGTATTCATCGAAATAGTACATTTCATCTATTAACATGAGTGCACAAGAAACAAGGCAGCAGCAACCTAAACCTCAGGACAAAAAACCAATTCTGAGTCTTGTTGTCTCGGCATTCCGACTTAATCTGTGTTACTTTCAGTCATATAAAACATGTTGGAATTACCTGGAAGTCCTGCAGAGAAGGATTACAGATGAGGTGCAACCTCACTCGCTCTCAGACTAAGAATTACAGCTAATTAAGAAGGGCAAACTCATTGCTGCTGCTCAGTTCCTGCGATTTGGAGTCCCACATCTTCAGCACCAAATAGCCGAAACAATGATGAGTACTCTGGACAAGCAGCAGCAAAGGAAAACTCACTCTCAAGGCAAGAAAATAGACATGCTTATCAAAACCACAGCAGACAAGCGCACTCAAACACAAAAGTTTTGGTGATACACGGGACTGAAACTATCATAGATCAACAGAAGAGCTGCCATGCACAAACACCTAACAAAAAAAGCGACGACGAAATCCAACTTGATACAATGCTAGGGTAAGCTGAAATTCCCTGGACTGGGTATTCAAAAACAACTTGCTACACTACAGACATGGCTAGACTAGGGCAGAATACGTTGTTTTAGATAACATCTAAACATTGCCGACAACGTTGATGCAATGCGACAAACTCAGTGACAACTAACAACTGCAGAAGCCCTTCTTTACCTGGGGAAAACAAAAGCGCTGATCTGTTACTAACATGATACGGACAAAATCTAACAGTGACATCTAGGAGTATGTAACAGTGTATGAACAAGCCATGTGTACAAACTCTTGATCAGCACAGCCACATAAGGAAGAGCTCTATATAGTACCCCCACCCCCTGAGAAGGAAGAGCTGTGTATCCTTGGGATACAGATGACAACAAAGTAAATGTTCCAACCTTATCAGATGAATTTGTAAGGTGATGGAGTTAAATGATGTGGCTGATGCTTGTAGTAACAAAATTGGCTATTACTAATATATTTTGTTTGCAACTTATAGATAATGAAACAGCTAAACCAAAGGAGAACTCTCAGCATACAACATTTGGATAATCTGCATATCATTATTGATCCAAAAAAAGAGCCAATTTTTACTTAGCAGCACAACCATTTTAATTCTTTTTTGGTGTTAGCATGTGCGCTTAGCCTACCCCAACTTGTTTGGGACTAAAGGCTTTGTTGTTGTTGTTGTTGTTGTTGTTGTTGTTGTTGTTGTTGTTGTTGTTGTTGTTGTTGTTCGCATGTGCGCATCTCTATAGTCGAATGGACAGTAGTTTGAGAGTACATGCTACCCATACTAGACACCCAATATTTTCCCAAAGTGAAAATCAAACAGGTCAAATCTCACAAACTATATTCAGGAGATTTTCTTACCTGTTACCATTTAAGCACATTAGAACATCAGACCAGACAATTGCCCTGTGAATCATGCATCATTTCAGCCCCATCAAATCCACCAGCAATGGATGTGCCTGGAAGCATAAGGCAAACATTTAATAAAGTTCCAACAAAAAATAAATGGATATGAGAAGGCAACAGTAAGTCTATTACATAGATGAATTTGGACAAATATAAGAACATGTTCTTGTATTTACGTTTTACAACTCACTATAGATACTGGTAAGAAATAAAACCATATATGTTGCTTTTTGCAAGGTATATTCATTTAAACAATATACATATACATAGCTACCTCATAATGAAGAATTTAGCTTATAAGAAAGGAAGACAGGGCCTACAATTTATCTCACTTTAACTCATCACTCCTCATTTCAAGAAGACAAAATAGAAACATGGAAAACTCATAAACACTATACCGGCAAAAGTGATCTTGGGTATTCAAATTAAGTACACAAAGCCTGATTAGAGACGACAAATGCGAAAAAAAGATGTGTTACACTAGTCACTTGCGGGACGAAGACAACTATATTGAATGATAACAGAAAAGAAGGCCATAAGCTTATCTATCTAGGAAATGAATAGTGAAACATGAAGACAAATATATTGAATGGTAACATACATTAAGCAATATATCTATAAACTTGTTTGTCTAGCCAAGGGGCGATAACTAAGGTTAAGTTGTTAGACTTGAGAATCGCAACGAAGGTATTCAAACATATATGTGTAGATGCCCCCCTCAAAACAATATGTACATGCCCAACGATTTATAAAAGCTTCTATCAGAATAATCTATAATTCTTATTTGTGGGATTCTTATAGTACTCATAAGTGAAGTATAACAAGTAAATAAAATTCCTCTTGTAAGGAAGTCAAGATAAAGCTAACACGTGGTCGGCAAGCTATTTCATAACAAGGAACTCCGGCAGCAATAATGCTCAAACGCTACGTCGTTTTTTTGGCCCTTTCTTTTGAACACCTAAACTTTTGATTCATCAGGGTGCATGGCGTGCGTTGCATGCTATAGTTCCTGTATTGTATGTATTCAGTAATAGACACATCAAATTTTCCCCTCAATGTCCAATTTGCTGAGCTGGGCCTGAAGATATTCGTCATCTGTTATTTACTTGCCGTCGAGCTAGAAAAGCTTGGAAGTCCTTGGGATTGGTGGATGTTATCGATAAGGCTCTATGTGTTGATCGATCTGGCTCTGTTGTTCTTGAAGAAATTCTGCGGAGTGCGAACAGAAAATCATCAGTACTTGGACAACTTGGGCTACGGAAAATTGTGGTTATGGGTATATGGTATATTTGGTGTGAACGTAGACAAGCGGTGAGAGGAGATTCGGTTAAAGCTGCACCAAGCTCGGCGTTCGCTATTCAGACAATCACGATGATGCATGCAGTTCATCCCACTACCCCATTGTCGAAGTAAGATGGCAGAAACCTTTCGCCAATTCTAACAAGCTAAATATAGATGCATCCTTCTTCGAGGATGGAAGTGGAGCAGTCGTGCGTATCCTTCGAAACTCTCAGGGAGAGATTGTAGCTGGGGTTGCGGAGCCAATTATGCATATTATGAACGCATCCATGGCAGAAGCTTTTGCATTAAGACGGGGCCTAGAGATGTTGTACGATGTGAGTTGTACTAAAGTTCAGGTGGAATCGGATTGTCTGGAACTTATTGAGGCTTGCAATACAAATTCAGATATTTTGAGCCCCTACGCCGCGGTGCTCGCT
Organism: Hordeum marinum; assembly: GCA_022496015.1. Taxonomy (NCBI): domain Eukaryota; kingdom Viridiplantae; phylum Streptophyta; class Magnoliopsida; order Poales; family Poaceae; genus Hordeum; species Hordeum marinum. Next base: position 364,210 of record JAAAWK010001186.1, read on the forward strand.
GATTGCTTCCACTTAGCTCATGGCATTCCTTCTTCTCATTTTCTTTCTGTCCTAGGGAAGCCAATGGCTTAGCACACTTTCTTGCTAGATATAGTGGCTCTTTGGATTCAGCCGGTGTCCGCCTGACCAAAACGAGGACGTGCCAATTTTTTGGTGATCGAATCCGCCGCCCTTGTTTCGCCAGGAAGTTGGCGTGAAATCCTAACAGTCAGCCAAAATATTGGTGTGGTTGAAAATTTTTGGCCTCCTTCCAAATGGGAACCATTCCTACTAGTCAACACCGTTATTTTGGCGGAGCAACTCTTGGCCATCATCCAAACAACCTCATAGCTATGATCATCAGACTAAGTATGAGTGGACAGATGTTGTACCTAATTTCTTGTTATCTCATGTAGTATTTGATGTAGCATTGCCACGGAGTTAATAAAGTGCCATGAGGCGTTTCCTTAAAAAAACCACAAATGAATGGAAATGCTTTCAGAAGCATCCACCAAATAGGAGAAGTGAGTTGCATTGCTAAGTCGACGGATTGGTCCAATAATGGTGTCGGGCATCAGCTAGCCACTCTGCATTCTCACTGCGGCCCGGCACTCACGGATGAGATTGTGTCTCGCTGCCATGCCACTGCCTTTTTTTTTGTTTGACCTTTTGCTTTCTTTTTTGTTTTTCTCGTTTGTTTACACTTTCAAAAATTCTAAACATATATATATATATATATATATATATATATATATATATATATATATATTACAGAATGTACTTTTCATAATGTTTTGAGACATGTTGATCATGCATTCAAAAAATATTAAATGTGTACAGAAAAATACTGAGCGGATATAAGGAAAATGTATCCAAAAATATACAATGAGTGTGGAAAAAGTTGATCATGTATTTAAAATATGTTAAACAAGTATTTGAAAAATGTTAATCAAGCATTTGAAAAATGTTAAATGTGTATAGAAGAAATGTTGACCATGTATTACAAAAATATGAAATCTTTTGAACATGTATATGAAAATATTAATCAAGCATTTTAAAACATGTTGAACAAGTATTTAAAAATGGTAATCCAACATTTTAAAAATGCTAAATGTGTATAGAAAAATGTTGACCATGTATTAAAGAATATTAATTTTGTATTTAAAAATATTAAACCTTGTATTTGAAGAATGCTACTCAAGCATTTGAAAACATATAAAAAATGTTGAATATATATAAAGAATATTAAATTTGTATTGGAAATATGGTAAACATGAATTAGAAAAATGTTATTTCCATATAAAACAAATGTAGAATGAAAACAAAAAAGAAAGAAAATGAAACCCCCCAAAAGGAACAAAATAAAAGAAAATTAAAATTAAAATAAGAGAAACAAATGAAAAAAGAAAAAAGAAAAATAAAAAAATTACAGGAGAAAAAAGGCAGTGAAACCCCCGATGATTTCGCTTCAACTACATCCCGCCCTACTTCTTGACCAGAATTGCAACGCTAGCCCCCGTGGCTAGCACCGTTGAAATCTCTACTCCTAATTGGGGAGTTGGTAGCTTCAATCTTGTTTTTTTCCGTCTTTCCCTCCCACCTTCGTCTAGTTTTTTTTCGTCCGGTTTTTTTTGCCAACCATTCAATAAAAACTTTCCTAACCAAACACGTTACAAACGGGAAGGAAGTGATTCTTTTCCGATCCACCTCGATCTCCTTCCCGATCCATTCCCGATTCTGATTTTGCTTTCCTTGTAACCAACACATTCCAAAAGTATAAAATATCACACATGTAACTTTCCAAACTTACCCAAATCAACCGATCTCTGTCATCAATGCAGTTTACTATAGAAAAAAAATAACAGATTTTACGGAAACAAATAACGAATTTTAAAAAAAATCATTGACTAATCGACAGATATATATCTCAACCTTCCTTCTTCAAATGTCTACTCTCCTAAAGGGGCAGTTGATAGCCCGCGTTCATCGTTTTTTTTGTCTCTACTCCCATTTTTTACTAAAAAAATTCTTCCCCCCTTCTACTGAAAAACCCCAAGCCACCCCGATACATCGTCCGGTAAACCCTATCCCTATCCCGCCCTCGTCTCCCTCCTAGGATGCAGCCGCCCTCGCCACTCCGGAGCCTCCCACTACTACCTCGCCAGGAGCGGCCTCCCCTCCCCCCCCCCCGACGTTTCCATCGCCTTGTTGTCCGTCGGCCACCGCTTCAGTAGCCTCCAGGAGTCGTCGTCAGGCGTTGGATGTGTGCCGGCTCAAACCGAGGAGCCGGCCGTGGGCACTACAGAGCGAGAGAAGGCGCGGCGATGCCGATGTTTATGTGACTTACGTGCTTGAGGGCAGCCGTTGTGTGCGCTGCAATGGTGAGAGCCAAAGGTATATATACAAGAACCTTAATCCTATCAATATGCGTGCTTGTGTGCGTATTGGCCACCGAAAAGATGTTGTCCAAGGTGTTTGATTTGTCTCCCGGCAGACTTATATATTTATTTTTGTTGATCATGTGCTTGACACCAATCATTTGTTCTTATCTTAGACTAAAACCTCTATTAACAAGATCATCAGTAAAATTGAAGTATGTAGCTATCTTCTTGTGGAGAAGAGGTGATCGAGTTCCGTTCAAATATGTGGTGGACATTACTGTGAAGAAAACATAATCCCTTATTCCTAGAAAACACCCCAGTTTATCAATCTTGCTGCAAAGATTTGGTTCGAAGGGTCTGCTTGTGATTATATTTTTGTACCTACAGTGTTACCGCTTATACCATCAATACACAACTAAAGTTACACATGAAGCACCATGATCTAGCAAGACTTCAAAAAATATGTAATATCTCACTTTATCGTGCACCTTATCTACTGCACATGCACTTAATATTCTTTCTCTTACATTGCATATTCACAAGGAATTTTGTTAGTCTTGTAGTGTTTTGACCAATTATTAAAATCATTATATATACCCAACATCCATGGAAGAATTAAGTTAGTAGTTTCTCTGCATTGAGACTACACTTCTTCCGTACCGCTTCTGCGGGTTCTGAATAACAGTGATGTCATCTCCCCTATCATTTAAATCTAGTATGTGATTTTCCTTAACCATTGATTGTCCGGACTATCTTTCTGAGAGGCATCTAATTAGTGAGTTTCAGCTTGCATTCGGAGCATTGTCACTACACTTGCTAAGCCGAAAAGTATTAGCATGAGGACTGATAGCGATGCTATATGGTCATTCTCAATAGACAACTATTTGCTCTATATGGTCATTCTCAATAGATGTCTATTTCCACCAGACTGCGGCACCTATGGCAAGATATCCGGTGACGATGAAAAAACATGGCAATGGGGGCAACGACAACAAAGGTAAACTGAGGCATCACGACCTGTGACAGCGGTAAGTGAGGTCCAGAGTAGAACTATAGATGCGTTTGGAGTGTGATTTTCATGTATGGATCCAACAATCTCTCAATGCAATTTGTTAATGCACACTAGTAGAAAACAGACCTTTTGTCTCCCGGTCAGGTTTTGAACCAGCACTAATGAGACCATTAGTCCCGGTACGGTACGGGCATCATTAGTCCCGGTTCGCTTCGGACCATTAGTCCCGGTTCATGCCACGAACCGGGACTAAAGGGGTTGAGGCTTTAGTTCCGGTTGGTGTCTCCAATCGGGACTAAAGGTTAGACCTTTAGTCCCGGTTGGAGACAGCAACCCGGACTAAAGGGTTCTGAAAGTTTCTGCTTTAAATTGCTTATATCTTTTAGGATATTTGATGTTTTTGAGTGATTCTTTTTGCATTAGATTCAACATCTTGTCTAGTTCTGTTTGTGCCATTAGTTTTCAAATTTGAATGGTTTAAATATGAATTTGTTCAAATTTGCTTCAAACCCTAGATTGTGAATACTTGAGTTTAAAAATAGTTCGTCCAGTTTGAAGGAGATGGTCCAGTTTTTACACTAAGTGCATCCAGTTTTTGTCGTAACCCTCTCAACTTTTTAAGACAAATCTATATGGGTGAAATGATGATACCATGCCAAGCTTCAAACTTTTCAGAGTTCATTTGTAGTGCTTTTCAATTTCAGGATCATTTAGCTCAAAAAATCATTGAATGCATGAAAATTAGCAAATGAAGTTAGAAAGACTTGAACTTTGAGGACGTAGCTTTGAATGGTGCATATTGAACGCACAAAAAGTCTGGAGTTGAAATAAGTTAAAAAAATGAAATGCCTTTGTAACAGATGGGTTTCGTCCGAAACATTGATACTTCGAAGGAGATGGTCCAGTTTGTACACAAAGTGCTTCCAGTTTTTGCCGTAACCCTCTCAACTATTTAGCACAAGCTATGTGGGTGAAATGATGATACCATGCCAAGTTTCAACCTTTTCAGAATTCATTTGTAGGGCTTTTCAATTTCAGTGTCACTTAGATAAAAAAAAAATCATTAAATGCATGGAAAATAGCAAATGAAGTTGGAAAGGGTTAACTCTGGCTTGGTTAACCTTAGTTGTGACTCTGGCTGGGACAGTGCCAGCAGATGTAGTCGACGGTATAATTGGATGGACACCAACCCAGACTAAAAGGGTTCTGAAAATTTCGAACTCTACCCCCCACCCCTCATGGACCGCCTTTTTTAGTTTTGTAGAAAGTAAACAAAAATGATAAAATCTTCAAAAAATAAAATCTTTTGAGATGTAGTTAGGTTTTAGTGTCTAGTTGGTATAGAAATTTTGAAATATGAATTTTGATCGTTTTTGCAAAAAAATGGAAAAAATGTAAAACAACCATAACTTTTGCATATGACGTTGAAAAAATTTTAATATATAAAAAACTAGAGAAAATCGGGACTCGATTTCACCGGGGTTTACCCCGTGAAGTTTTATGAGATTCTCAAAATTCCAAAAGTAAAAAAAGTTTTTTCAAAAAGAAGATTTTTCCAGAAAAATAAAAAAATATTTTTAAAAATATTTTTATTTAAAAATAAATAAATGATATCATATTTGGATTCCTCACATTTTTCTAATAATAACGAATATATTATTTGTCAAATTTAGATTTACAGATTTAAAAATATTAATTATGCCATATTAAATGAATAAATGGCAAAAAATGAAAAAAATATCTTATTATTACTTATTTTATTTTCATTGAAATTCAATATTATTATTTCTTATTTTGTTTATTTTAATAATTGTTTGGAATTCAAAAAATCAAATCATGTGACATCAAGACCTAAGGGTTAATAGGATTGATAGCTTACTATTGTTAGGAAAACAATAAGTGCAGACCTGGAAACTAGGGGCGATAGAACCTGAAAGTTAAGCGTCCTGGGACCGGAAAGTTAGACGATTTGGAATGAGTGTTCCACGCTGGAGCAGTGAGGAAGGATGATTAGAGATTAAATTGTCAAATAATTCAAATATTTGAAAATCAGGAAAAAATAAAAAAATAAAAAATCGTTTATTTTTTATTTTTTAGTCCAGGTTGATAACACCAACCGGGACTAAAGGTCCTCCTGTAGGAGATATGTCCTAGAGGCAGCAATAACAGTTATTTTGTATCTCCAAAGTTTGTAATGAAAGTTTATGTTCCGTGCTATAACTGCAATGATTCTCGAGTCTACAATAACCACGAGGCTTGGAGGGAAACGCATGTGCACGTGTGGTACAATAAACTGTAAATTGAATTCCTAGTCTAGCCTCTAAGACTGGCTCAAGTATTGCATGATGATCCTGTTTTCCTGATCATGGGCATGGTTATGCCGGCAATTTTGAGGACGCGATGTTGGTAGAACACTCGTGTTGAATCGATCCGAATTGATGTTATGCTATGAGATACATTCGTCACAAGTTAATGGTTAATAACACAGAGATGGTTAACGTTTGCATAATTCCTTAGACCATGAGAGTATCGAGTTTCTTCATGCTTGCTTCATGAACTTTGGGGTTTGTTAAACATCATCCGTAAATGGGTGGCTATTACGGCGGCTTATGGGTTCATGGAAAAGTATGTCAAGTAACTTGATAGCTCAAGATTGGGATTTGCTCCTCCGACGATGGAGAGATATCTCTAGGCCCTCTCAGTGTTACGGTATCCATCATCGTTTGGCCAGACACTGTGATTTGATCACGGGGATGCCGAAACACGGGAACGAGAAAAGCGAACAATACCGACAAAGAGGTAACTGGCATAGTGGACAAGTTGTTGATCCACGAGGATGCCTACATGTCTCACCTCGGGTTATTGTAACATATCGCGAAGCAACAAGAATAGCTCACGACAACTGGAGGTTCACTCGAATATTCATTCGTGTGGGTATAGGGGTTAATATGGGTGTCCATGGCTCCGATGTTGATCATTGATCGGAAGGGGTTCCGGGTCATGTCTATGATTCACCGAACCTATAGGGTCACATGCTTAAGGGTCATCTATCTGTTGAATACTAGACAGGGAGTCTGAAAGAAAATCACCAAAAAGTTTCGGACACCGGAAAAGTTTCAGACAGCGGAAAAGTTCCGCAAACAAAACACCGGAACAGTTTCGGTAAAACTAAAAAGTAGTTTCAGGGGATACCATTAAGTCAAATTGGTTTCGGCACATGCCTGATAATTCTTGGAGGGTGCCAGAATCATTCTGGAAACTTCTGGTAATTTTCCGGAAGAAAAGCCGGAAATGTTCCGGAGCTGCTGGAACCGCTTCAGATGCTTTTCGCAGATGAAAATCACTATTCCGGAATTGTTCCGGATCGCATTAAAAATTATTTTAGTGGGGTACTAGAATTGTTCTAAGCCCACATAAATATTTTCTGTTCGATCGGATATTGAAAAATGTCGTTGTGAATAGTGAAAGTGTTTTTCGGATATTTATGGAAAAGCACCTTTTTGGATATTTCCAAAAAAGGCTTCTAGAAGGGATTGGGGAGCAAGGTTGCTTCTCATGGGGGCCCCCCAAGGGTTGGCCGGCCAAGGGTGGAGCTCCTCCATGGAGCTCCACATGGCACCCCTTTTCCTTCTTATGATTTTTTATGTGTGACATAAAGTGGGGGTAGTTTGGTATTTTCAAGTCCCAACCCTACCCCTTTGTTTTCCTATAAATAGAGGATATATGGGCTGCCATCTCTTAATCCTTGTTCTCTCATACACATGCTTTTCTTTGCAAGCTATCTCTCTCCCTCCCACGAAAAGAGTCTTTCGTAGAGCCGAAAGGCTGTCTGGGTTCCGACAGGAACTAGTTCTGGACGGCGAAGCCCTCCCGGATAGATGACATCATATGTGTGCAACCCCGTAGAGAGGTCGTAGTTTCGATCTTTTGCCCAAGGGGCTGTTCGTGTGTCCTCTCGTAGGGCTGTCCGAGTCTTCGTTCGAGTTTCGAGGGTCCTCCCGAAGGGCTATCCGCGACATCGTCCGGGGGACTGTCCGACCGCCTCCCAAAGGGCTGTCCGACGAGGGAGTACATCTTCGCGGTTGGGAGGTTGTAAAATCCTAGCTGCGGGGATCTGCACCAACAATCTCCACCGACTCTTCTTCCTCTGCGCTTCGTGTCGGTACGGATCAAATCAAACCTTGTATGCAATCTCCATAGTGGTCCTGGGCGTGCTCGCTATACCGAAATTTTTTGTTTTCTGTCGCGTTCCCCAACAGTGGATCAAGAGCCAGGCTATGAGTAGATGCATGTTATGATCTAGAATACATGAGATGTATGGGTATTGCATAGTATAATTTTGTAGTAGATGAGATCTATTGCTGAAAATTATTTGTGCGGGTAGCAGATGAAATCTGTTACCCGATGTTCCTGTTGCTTCCCATGAATTTGTGTAGTCCTGGTCTTGACGGAATGGTGGAATCTTACAAAGTTCTGGCAATCCGCGATCCTTTCATGCTGCTCCTGAGTATGCTGATTGACAGATCTACGAAGTGCTAACAGTTCTTTGGGTTCCACCATAGTTAAAGAAAGATGGATGTTTCACAGACGAAAGGGCAATGCAGATATGATCTCCACGGGGGTCACGCGTATGACGAAGTTTAGTATGGGGCTCGAGATTTTATTATCTCGTGTTTCATACACCCTGAAAAGTTAATCTAGCAACTGGAATTATCATACTTGATGATAAACGTTGGTAGCTGCGGTTTGAGTCAAAACCTTAGAAGCCACGTAAAATAAAATTTTGTATAAACCAATTAGAGGCGTCTAACTTGGTTTTGCAGGATGGTTTGCATATGATGTGGTATAGCAATGCTCATATTCAATTTGATTATGTATGAGATGGCTATATGATGTAATTAACATGACTTGCGTGTCATAATTCGGCATGATGGCTGGAGCCATATGATTGCACTGTAATGACCTGCGTGTCAACCTTATGTAGTGCACTTATTTTATTAGCTATAGAGATAGCAATATTATCTGGTGCATCGACAAGGTGGTGGCAATATTCGCAAAGGTGAACACCGACGCGAATGCTGAAGACGAAGAAATACTTGACTTCTCCGTCAGAAAGGTCTATACCATATCATGCTATTATGAATTGCCTAAGATATTTATCCCTCTTGATGCACCCTTCTTATTGCGCGGTAGTCGCTTTTTATTAGGGTGACCTCTCACTAAAAATATCAAGTAGTTAGTGTTCTCCCAAGTGTATCACCGTCACGACACCTATCTCTTCGGGGTATCACATGGTTACATGGGTACGAACGATTAGAGAAGTGTGAGGCGGGTGAGTTGAGACCTCGCAGCGAGATCACTTGGTTGTCTTGACGTTCAGGCATGAAAGTCATGAGCTCGGAACACATGCATCGAAAGATGAACAAGAGTCACATAGAGATGTGATTGGCAAGTTGGCCTACCAATTGAAATTCTCGTCACTTGAGGTGGTTACATCCTTGACGCTGAATTGAAAGTTGGGTCTTGCATCACTCACAATCAATTATGAGAGATATTGATTTGAGTGGGAGTGCACCTTAGAATAAAAATTGTTTATTCACTAGTGCCAAAAATCATTATGAACAAAGTCTAAGTGAACTTGTGTTTTCCGTTGTAGATCAAATGGCTCGCAACACCGCGTTCAACTTAGTCCCTATGTTAGAGAAAGAGAAGTTAGCTGCGAATGGAAACAACTATGCGGACTGGGTCCGTACCCTGAGGATTGTCCTCTGGGGTGCTAAGAAAGTGTACGTGCTTGACAGACCTCTTCCTCCTAAACCGGCGGCAACAGCCGCGGCAGACATACAAAATGTCTGGGCCAGTAAGGATGATGATTACAACTTAGTGCAGTGCCTCATGCAGTCTTGCATGAGTTCAGAGCTTCAAAAACGTTTTGAATTCCATAACTCCTTTGGTATGATCAAGGATCTGGATGCTCTTTACAAGTTTAATGCATGGTCTGAACGTTTTGACATCATGAAAATGATTGCGGAGACCAAGATGGTTGAGGGCAGTTCAGTTGGCGAGCACGTAGTCAATATGATTGGCTATGCTGAAAGGCTTAAAATCTTGGAATTCCCACATCCAGAAGAACATGTTATGGACTTGTTGCTAGGTTCACTCCCCCTGTCTTATGGCGGTTTTATCATGAACTACAACATGAATGGGATGGACAAAATAGCAAATGAGGTGCTTGCCATGCTGAAAACTGCTGAAGGAGGACTACAGAAAAATCGCAAGCAAGTGTTGCTTGTGAATAAAACTGCCAGTTTCAAAAAGAAACGCAAGCCAAAGAAGGGCAAGGGCGCTGGTAAGACCGGCTTCCAAAGCAAATCTAAGGGCGGAGCCAAGAATGAAACTGAGTGCTTCTACTGCAAGGGCACAGGACACTGGAAGAGAAACTGCAAGAAGTATCTGGAAGATAAGAAGTCCGGGGAAACCGGAAAAGGTATTATTGTTATACAAGTTAATGTCATTGATGGTTTGCTTGCTAGAGAAAATTCTAAGTCTTGGGTATTTGATACCGGGTTGCTCACATTTGCAACTCGATACAGGGGCTTCACAACGTGCGCAAACTGGCAAAGAATGAAGTCGTGATGCGTGTCGGGAACGGCGCTGGGATCACCGCTCAAGCCATCGGCATTATGCCTCTACGTCTCCTTTCAGGATTTATTTTGGAACTTAGTGTAGGAGATATGCCCTAGAGGCAATAATAAATGTTATTGATTATCTCCCTGTTCATAATTAGGTTTATGTTCCATGCTATAACTGCTATGGTTCTCGAGTCTACAATAACCACGAGCCTTGAAGGAAGACTCATATGCACGTATGGAATAATAAACGGTAAAATTGTATTCCTAGTCTAGCCTCTAAGACTGGCTCAAGTATTGCATGATGATCCTATTTTCCTGATCATGGGCATGGCTATGCCGGCAATTTTGAGGGCACAATGTTAGAAGAACATTTGTGTTGAATCGACCCGAATTGATGTTATGCTATGAGATACATTCTTCATAAGTTAATGGTTAATAACACAGAGAAGTTAATATTTGCATAATTCCATAGACCATGAGAGTATCGAGTTTCTTCATGCTTGCTTCATGAATTTTGGGGTTTGTTAAACATCATTCGTAAATGGGTGGCTATTACGGCGGCTTACGGGTTCATGGAAAAGTATGTCAAGTAACTTGATAGCTCAAGATTGGGATTTGCTCCTCTGGCAATGGAGAGATATCTCTGGGCCCTCTCGGTGTTACGACATCCATCATTGTCTGGCCAGACCCTTTGTGATTTGATCACGGGGATGCCGGAACACGGGAACGAGAAAAGAGAACAATACCGGTAACGAGGTAACTGGCATAGTGGACAAGTTGTTGATCCACGGGGATGCCAACATGTCTCACCTCGGATATTTGTAACATATCGCGAAGCAACAGGAATAGCACACGACAACTGGAGGTTCACTTGAATATTCATTCGTGTGGGTATAGGGGTCAATATGGGTGTCCACGGCTCCGATGTTGATCATTGATCGGAAGGGGTTCCGGGTCATGTCTATGCTTCACCGAACCTATAGGGTCACACGCTTAAGGGTCATCTATCTGCTGAATACTAGACAGGGAGTCTGAGAGAAAATCACCGAAAAAGTTTCGAACACCGAAAAAGTTTCGTACACCAGAAAAGTTTCGGACAGCAGAAAAGTTTCGCAGAGAGAACATCGGAACAGTTTCGGTGAAACTGAAAAGTTGTTTCAGGGGATACCATTAAGTCAAATTGGTTTCGGCACATGCCTGATAATTCTTGCAGGGTGCCAGAATCATTCTGGAAACTTCTGGGAATTTTCCGAAAGAAAAAATGGAAATGTTCCGGAGTTGCCGGAACCGCTTCAGATGCTTTTTGCAGAATAAAATCACTAATCCAGAATTGTTCCGGATCGCATTGATAATTATTTTAGTGGGGTACTGGAAATGTTCTAAGCCCACATAAATATTTTCAGCTCGACCGGACGCTGAGAAAATATCTCGTGAATAGTGGAAACACTATTATGAATAGTGGGAAACACCATTGGGAGAAAATATCTCATGACTAGTGAAAACACTGTTACGAAAATAGTGGAAAACACTATTGTGAATAGTGGGAAACACTATTTATGAATAGTGGGATCACTATTATGAATAGTGAAAATATCTGAGGGCATTTTGGTATTTTTACCATAGTCTCTCACCCTATAAATAGGGGTGAGGAGGCAGCCCAAAAACTCACTCTTACTCTCATACAATGCCATGCATGATCTGACTCTCTCCCTCCCTTTCCAGCAAAATAGTTTCGTAGAGCCGAAAGGCTGTCTGAGTTCCGGCAGGAACTAGTTCTGGATGGCGAAGCCCTGCCGGATAGATGACACCATATGTGTGCAACAATGTAGAGAGATCGTAGTTTCGGTCTTAGTTCGAGAGTGCCTCCCGAAGGGCTGTCCGTGTGACCGTCCGAGTTTTGGAGGTCCTCCCGAAGGGCTGTCCGAGTGACAGTCCAAGTTTCAGAGGTCCTCCCGAAGGGCTGTCCGCGACACCATCCGGGGGACTGTCCGACCGCCTCCCGGAGGGCTGTCCGCGGGGCAGATGAGGGTATACATCCTCGCAGTTGGGAGGTTGTAAAATCCTAGCTGCGGGGATCTGCACCGCCGATCGTCATCGACTCTACTTCCGTTGCGCTATGAGTCGGTAACGAAATAGATCAAACCTTGTATGCAGTCTCCATAGTGGTCCTGGGCTGGTGCGTAGGTCGGAATTTTTTTGTTTTCTGCTGCGTTCCCCAACACTTAGTAACTGTTATTTTGTTCCGTTGTTGTGTAGAAACATTATCTCTAGATCATGTTTAGTACACGATGGGTACTCCTACAAGTCCGAGAACAATGGTTGTTCACTTTATTGTAAGGATATGTTTTATGGATTTGCACCCATTGTTGGGGGCCTTTTCATACTAAATCTTGATTGTGGAAATGATGTTTTTAATGTGAATGCTACACGCCTTAAGAAGGCTGATGCCACCACCACTTACTTGTGGCACTGTCGGCTTGGCCACATCGGAAAGAAACGCATGCAAAGACTCCATAAAGATGGAGTTTTACCGTCCCTTGATTTTGAATCATTTGACACATGTGAAGCTTGCTTGATGGGAAAAATGACCAAAACGCCGTTCAGGGGTCATCCTGAACGGGCGGGTGAATTATTGGAAATAATACATAGTGATGTATGTGGTCCAATGAACACGGCCGCACGGGGTGGGTATTTTTACTTCGTGACTTTTACTGATGATTTAAGTCGGTATGGCTATATCTACTTGATGAAGCATAAGTCGGAAACCTTTGAAAAGTTCAAAGATTTTCAGAATGAGGTAGAAAATCATTGTGACAAAAAGATTAAGTTTCTGCGGTCTGATCGCGAAGGCGAATATCTTAGTCATGAGTTTGGCCAACATCTGAGTAACCGTGGAATCGTTTCACAGCTTACGCCTCCCGGAACTCCACAACGAAATGGAGTGTCAGAACGACGTAACTGAACCCTGTTAGACATGGTAAGGTCGATGATGCTCTTACAGATCTACCGAGATATTTTTGGGGTCACGCACTACTCACTTCCGCTTATACATTAAACAGTGCGCCGTCTAAGTCTGTTGAGACAACACCACATGAGATGTGGTATGGGAAGATACCTAGTGTGTCGCATCTCAAGGTTTGGGGTTGTGAGGCATAGGTAAAACGTTTACAGCCAACCAAACTAGAACCTAGATCAGAAAAATGTTACTTTGTAGGTTATCCAAATAACACCATTGGATATTCCTTCTACCACTAGTCCGAAGGCAAAATGTTTGTCGCAAAGGTTGCACACTTTCTCGAGAAAAATTTCTCGCTAAAGAATTGAGTGGGAGGATAGTACAACTTAATGAGATTAGTGAATCTTCGGCAACCGTTGACATGGCTAAAGAACCGGAAGAAATTCCGCTAATTATCCCTACAACCGAGCCGGAAGTTGTCGCATTTGGTGCGGAGACTTCAGACAATGTTGTTACTGAACCGCGCAGATTAGGTAGGGCTATCCAGCCACCTGAGTGGTTTCATAACGAAATCTTCATTCTTGAGGACGATGAACCTGCGCACTACAAGGAAGCGATGGCGGGGCCTAGCTCAAGGGAATGGCACAAAGCCATGAGATCCGAAATGGAATCCATGTACGAAAACCAAGTTTGGAACTTGGAAGAACTTCTAGATGGCGTAAAACCCATTGGTTGTAAATGGATTTTCAAAAGAAAGACAGACGCGGATGGTAACATTACTATCCATAAAGCTAGACTTGTCGCGAATGGGTTCACGCAAGTTCCAGGACTAGACTACAACGAGACATTCTCGTCCATAGCTATGCTTAGGTCTGTTCGGATATTACTAGCAATTGCTGCTTATTTCGATTATGAAATATGGCAGATGGATGTCAACACGGCTTTCCTAAATGGAAACCTTGAACAGGATGTATACATGATACAGCCAGAAGGTTTTGTTGATCCTAAGAATGTTGGAAAGGTATGTAAGCTTTAGAAAGCCATTTATGGTCTGAAGCAAGCATCAAGGAGCTGGAACATTCGTTTTGATGAAGTAGTCAAAGAGTTTGGCTTCATCAGGAATGATGAAGAATCTTGTGTTTACAAGAAGTTTAGTGGGAGCGCAAAAGCTTTTCTAATCTTGTATGTGGATGACATATTGTTGATTGGAAATGATGTGAATTTTCTTAGCGAAATAAAAGACTCATTGAAGAAGAGTTTTTCAATGAAAGACTTAGGTGAAGCGGCATATGTATTGGACATCAGGATCTATAGAGATAGATCAAGACGCCTAATAGCACTTAGCCAAAGCACGTACATTGACAAGGTGTTGAAAAGGTTCAACATGGAGAACTCCAAGAAAGGCCTATTCCCCATGTCACCTGGCACAGTGCTTTGCAAGAATCAGAGTCCTCGGACCCTCGATGAGCGAGTACAAATGAATGATATTCCATATGCTTCGACAGTTGGTTCTATGATGTATGCCATGCTATGTACAAGATCGGATGTTTCCTATGCGCTAAGTGTTAGCAGCCGGTACCAAGGTGATCCAGGCTTGGAACACTAGGCCACAGTCAAGGGTATTCTTAAGTACCTCACAAGGACCAAGGATTTACTCCTTGTGTACGGAGGTGATGAAGAGCTCATTGTAAGTTGTTACACTGATGCAGGCTTCATGACTGACCCAAATGACTTCAAATCTCAATCTGGCTATGTCTTCATATTGAACGGTGGCGCAGTTGATTGGAAAAGTCCCAAACAAAAGACTGTTGCGGATTCTACGACGGAGGCGGAATATGTTGCTGTTTTTGAAGCCTCCAAGCAAGCTGTCGGTATCAAGCAATTTCTTGAAAACCTTGGTGTGGTTCCAAGTGCTCTGGACCTGGTGGAGATCTATTGTGACAATAGTGGCGCCGGCAAGGGAGCCATGTTCGCACCATAAGACAATGCATATTCAACGCAAATATAAACTCATTCGACATCATGTCAAAGAAGGTTTAGTGAAAGTATGCAAAGTTCACATGGATCTGAATGTGTCAGACCCGATGACAAAGCCTCTACCACGAGCAAAGCATGAGCAACACCGGATAGCCATTGGTGTTAGGGAAGCCATGTAACTAGATTATAACTCTAGTGCAAGTGGGAGTCTGTAGGAGATATGCCCTAGAGGCACTAATAACAGTTATTTTGTATCTCCAAAGTTTGTAATGAAAGTTTATGTTCCATGCTATAACTGCAATGATTCTTGAGTCTACAATAACCACAAGGCTTGGAGGGAAACGCATGTGCACGTGTGGTACAATAAACGGTAAATTGAATTCCTAGTCTAGCCTCTAAGACTGGCTCAAGTATTGCATGATGATCCTGTTTTCCTGATCATGGGCATGGCTATGCCGGCAATTTTGAGGACGCGATGTTGGTAGAACACTCGTGTTGAATCGATCCGAATTGATGTTATGCTATGAGATACATTCGTCACAAGTTAATGGTTAATAACACAGAGATGGTTAACGTTTGCATAATTTCTTAGACCATGAGAGTATTGAGTTTCTTCATGCTTGCTTCATGAACTTTGGGGTTTGTTAAACGTCATCCGTAAATGGGTGGCTATTACGGCGGCTTACGGGTTCATAGAAAAGTATGTCAAGTAACTTGATAGCTCAAGATTGGGATTTGCTCCTCCGACGATGGAGAGATATCTCTGGGCCCTCTCGGTGTTATGGTATCCATCATCGTCTGGCCAGACACTTTGTGATTTGATCACGGGGATGCCGGAACACGGGAACGAGAAAAGAGAACAATACCGGTAACGAGGTAACTGGCATAGTGGACAAGTTGTTGATCCACGAGGATGCCTACATGTCTCACCTCGGGTTATTGTAACATATCGCGAAGAAACAGGAATAGCTCACGGCAACTGGAGGTTCACTCGAATATTCATTCGTGTGGGTATAGGGGTCAATATGGGTGTCCACGGCTCCGATGTTGATCATTGAACGGAAGGGGTTCCGGGTCATGTCTATGCTTCACTGAACCTATAGGGTCACACGCTTAAGGGTCATCTATCTGTTGAATAATAGACAGGGAGTGTGAGAGAAAATCACCGAAAAGTTTCGGACATCGGAAAAATTTCGGACAGCGGAAAAGTTCCACAGACAGAACACCGAAACAATTTCGGTAAAACTAAAAAGTAGTTTCAGGGGATACCATTAAGGCCAATTGGTTTCGGCACATGCCTGATAATTCTTGGAGGGTGCCAAAATCATTCTGGAAACTTCTGGGAATTTTCCGGAAGAAAAACCAGAAATGTTTCGGAGCTGCCGGAACCGCTTCAGATGCTTTTTCAGATGAAAATCACTATTTCGGAATTGTTCCGGATGGCATTAAAAATTATTTTAGTGGGGTACTAGAATTGTTCTATGCCCACATAAATATTTTCTGTTCGATCGGACGCTGAAAAATGTCGTCGTGAATAGTGAAAGTGCTTTTTGGATATTTATGGAAAAGCACCTTTTTGGATATTTCGAAAAAGGCTTCTAGAAGGGATTGGGAGCAAGGTAGCTCCTCATGCCCCCCCAAGGGTTGGCCGGCCAAGGGTGGAGCTCCTCCATGGAGCTCCACATGGCACCCCTTTTCCTTCTTATGATTTTTTATGTGTGACATAAAGTGGGGGTAGTTTGGTATTTTCAAGTTCCAACCCTACCCCTTGGTTTTCCTATAAATAGAGGAGATGTGGGCTGCCATCTCTTCATCCTTGTGCTCTCATACACATGCTTTGCTTTGCAAGCTCTCTCTCTCCCTCCCACGAAAAGAGTCTTTCGTAGAGCCGAAAGGCTGTCTGGGTTCCGACAGGAACTAGTTCTGGACGGCAAAGCCCTGCCGGATAGATGACACCGTATGTGTGCAACCCCGTAGAGAGGTCGTAGTTTCGATCTTTTGCCCAAGGGGCTGTTCGTGTGTCCTCCCGTAGGGCTGTCCGAGTCTCCATTCGAGTTTCGAGGGTCTTCCCGAAGGGCTGTCCGCGACATCGTCCGGGGGACTGTCCGACCGCCTCCTGAAGGGCTGTCCGACGAGGGAGTACATCCTCGCGGTTGGGAGGTTGTAAAATCCTAGCTGTGGGGATCTACACCAATGATCTGCACCGACTCTTCTTCCGCTACGCTTCGAGTCGGTACGGATCAGATCAAACCTTGTATGCAGTCTCCATAGTGGTCCTGGGCGTGCTCGCTATACCGAATTTTTTTGTTTTCTGTCGCGTTCCCCAACACCTCCAGCCCCAGTGCGCCACGTGGAGGGCCTTTAGTCCCAGTCTGTGTTGAACCGGGACTAGGGGGGGGGGGCTTTAGTCCCCACCCTTTAGTGTCGGTTGCAGAACACGGACTAAAGACCCTTACGAACCGGGACTAAAAGCCCGTTCTCTATTAGTGGCAAGCCTGATATTCAGGTGACTTTTGCATATTTTTTCTAATATTCATGCTTATGTGTAATTTCTGGCATTGTAGACCTAATCTGTTCACATGAATATATTTCTTTGGTCAGGACCAAGAAATTAGTGATGAATTGGGGATTGGATTTTTTCCCGGCTGTTAAAGCTCATGAGTACATATTGCAGTGTCATGGATGCATGGTGACAATTTTTTGGCATGGGTACACTACAAGTAAGTATAGATGGGAGAGAGATAGGTAATGAGCACACTAGCTTTTATTATCAAAATCTATTGCATTAATAATTTCAGAGTTTACTTTGCAATGTTGCCAAAAAATTAGTATGCAATCTTTTCTACTTCTAAATGAATTCTTCAAAATAGATAGGGGAGAAGTTTTAGCTTAGCTCCTAGATTATAAATTTGCATGTGTTTCCTTGTTGTTAAGGAATACATTATTATTTAGGTTATGCGTGCAAATAAACTTCGAAAGGGGTTGTATAGGCCTTCAACTCTACTTTCGTGAAAACTCGAAGTTCATTTCCCTAAGATCATTGCTATACAACTATGCATGGTGGAATTAATTGTGTAATAAAAATGTTTTGAAACCATCTGTATCATACAGGGTGAGATAAAGCTTATTTCCTTCACAAATCTAGGAGATGGTTGATTTTTTATAGTAGCAATTCATGATTGTTGCCTGATTTGTGTTTGTTGTTCCATTTTGTATGATGAACTATCTTCTTGTTGTTGTATATAGGCTAGGGGCGCAACCTTCGGAGTGTGGCGTACGACCAATGATGCCATGTGGATGGCCGTAGCAACACATAAAGTTAACTTCGTATTCCTCATTGACGACAATTTCTTTTGTATTCTGGGGTTTAGCTTAGTGTCCCAGATTGTTTAGTAGCAGTAGTACTAACAAATACTACTGTGGCAGGTGATATTGCATATTTTGGCAGAAAATGCAACTTGCCTTCAGTTTTATTCCCTTTGATTTGTATATTTTGTGTAAGCCTGTAACAAAAGTTTAATAAATAGTTTGGAAATGTCGGTGGCAAAAGCTGTTTCCAGTAGAAGGGCAAAGTTGTTTCGAGTAGAAAATGGTTTCGATAAGAGTGTTTTCTATATAGAGCTCCAACTTGGCAGAAAATAGGTTTCCATTTATAGATTTGTATTGTTCTTGTGTTAAAAAAAATTTGTACTGCGCTTAGCTTAAGTTCAAGTTTCGATAATGCTAATTGATCTATTAATTTTGTATAGTTTTGGTGTCAAGGGGGTACACTCGATGGGGGCGAGAGAGAGGTAGGGAGGTTGAAAATAACACTTATTCATGATGTTGTCGAACTACTGGAATCACTATTGCAGCGAACAGAGCAAGCTTTTAAATCTAGGCCGATATAACCGATATATAGGCAGATATATCAATTTTGGGTCTCTACAAATATAAACATAACATATTTTTTTTAATATCATTGCCACACATATCATCCAATATGCCCGATATATGTATATATATGCCCATAGAAATAGACCGGCACATCAATGAACATAATTATTTATTAGAAAGCGGTGAAAAAAATATTATGTATTTAAACATTCATCACATTATCTAATTCATGCATAATGTTTTCGTGGAACACATACATAACATATTGTTCTTGAGCTTGGATTTTGTGAATCCATCTCAAATAGTTCATTAATTAGCAAGTTCATAAACTAGGAATTTAAATTTCTTATGCTAGAGGATTGACATCATGCATTTTTTATACAAAAAAGACATTTTTGTACACAAATATCGAGAAAAAGCAAGATATATCCCCTCTGATATATTTACACATCCCCCGATATATCACTAGATATCCGACATCGATATGTTCAAGCAAAAACGATATGAACCTGATATACGATATTTTAAACCTTGTCATAGACTAACGACAATGTTAGAGCAAGCATGAATAAACAAAATGAAAGTGAAGGGGTAGAAGAGGCCAGGGATCGGTAAGAAGGAAACCGGTGAAAGACAAAATCAATATTTTACTTATATGAATGAAAACATGTCAGTGAAAACATGTTATATTCAGCACACATTTATGAATTATTATTGGGCATGTCACTATAATTTTATATTGCTGCATGGATTTTTAGCTATTTAACATTTTAGTGGTGTCTAAGTCCATTTTCCACATGTCAAGCTATATCAGTTTTTCACAATGTAATTTCACTTACATCAAGACAATACTTATTTATGACTTTGGATGCCATCGTGCAACTCTACCAAACATGTTGAGTTTTCTTGTGATTTTATACATACAATATTTGTGTCCCATGCACAAACAGGCGCTGATAAGTTACTTGAGATTCACGCATGGACCAAACTAAATATGTATTAAGAGAGTATAATTTTTTTTCATTAGTTTAGGCCACTCAATTATGTTGTAAATATATTAGACCCGTAGCAACGCACAGGTATTTAGCTAGTCTATATAGGAGACAACGTTTCAAATCCCCCCGCGTCGCTTCTTTTCCTTTGGAAGTACATCGTCTATCCGGAATTAATTATCACAAAAATGAATAAGGATGAATATATATAAAACTAAAATATATACAAATACATTTATTTTTCGGACAAGTATTTCCGGACAGAGGGAGTACGTGCGAGTGGACCGGTCTGTTACTGTTGAAGCTCGCAGCGAGAGTTTCTGCGAGCTCGCTTAATGCGAGAAATAGCATTTGCAGGCGCTCGCGAGTGGCCGAGAGCCCTGTTGTGCATTTATCGAGTTTTGCCAATCAATTTTACAGGCGAGCCGGACCTATTCTGATCCAAAAGGCCCAACTCGCTTATCCTCTCTCCAAGGAGGGAATACCTCCGTACCCGGCGTCTTCTCAAAAGAAAAAAACCCTCCGTACTCGGCGGCGGCCGGCTGCCGGCGAGCGAGTCCGCCGTCGTGCTTCTGCGCGGCCGTCAGCCACGCCTGCCGATGGACGTCACTTGCGCAGCTACCGCGTGAGTTCGCCGTCGGGTAGGCGAGCTCCTCGACTCCCTCGCGTCTCGCCGGAACGCCCCCGATCCGCTGCTCTGGCGAGGGAGTCCGGCGGAAGCTGTCTGCCATGGTAATCCCCTTGCTCTCCTTTTGTTCCCAGGACAGGAACGCTGAGTCTCTAGTATTAACCGGGGGAAGTTGTATGATTTGTTGCCTGCTTACAGAAATGTCTACAGTTTATGGGGGAAGGGGGGGGGGGGATAAAATCACATAATTCCTCAAGTTCACATTATTCAACTGTTGCATTACAATATGATAGGATACAGATAAAGATACAGCAAAATCCCATATAGTTCAGTGTGTAATCGAACACTAGGCATGCTACTGCAAGGCATTACAGTTTACAATGCAGATGCAAGTTGAGTTCCCTCAAATGCGAGTTAAGTTCCCTCAAACATTGTTCATGTGTTCGTCGTGTTTTGTGGCAAAGAACGACTTTCAGAGGACACATAGGGCTTAGGGGGGATCTGCAGATTCTGCAACCTCCCTGTTAACATGTTTACCACCTTTGTCATTGATGGCCGATTCTTCGGGTTCCATTGGATACACCAAAGTGCCACGATAGTCAGCTGCCTCATCTTTTCCTTGTCTTCTGCCGTCATGTCCAAAGAAAAGACAAATTCCTGCTCGGTGATTACTTTCTCGTAAATCCACTCTGGGAGGTATACCTCGTGCTGGCTCTCAACACTTGGGTCTGAATTCCTCCGTCCGCTCACCATTTCCAGTACCAGCATGCCAAAACTGTACACATCTGACTTGTACGACACCCCTCCAAAATTCCGAGAGTACAGCTCCGGTGCGATGTATCCCATCGTGCCTCTTGCTGCAGTCAAGGTAATGATGCTTTGGTCCCTTGCACACAGCTTCGCAAGGCCAAAGTCTGAAATCTTAGGATTGAAGTTGTAGTCCAGCAAAATGTTGTGTGGCTTGATATCAAAGTGGAGAATGCGCTGGTTGCAGCCTTGATGTAGGTATTCCATTCCTCGGGCAACACCTAAAGCAATATCTACCATTTTGGTGGGTGCTGGGAGTTGTCGAGAAATATTAGAAACATGTGAGAATATGTATTTTTCCAGTGACTCGTTAGGCATGTATTCATAAATCAGAGCCCGTCTTGTTCCTTCAGAGCAAAAGCCCATAAGGCGGACGATATTTGCATGGTGGATTAGTCCAATTGTTGCTACTTCGTTGATGAATTCCTCTCCCTCTCCTGTAGAGCTCTCTAGCATCTTGACTGCCACAGGCACTCCATTTTGTAGCTCGCCTTTGTATACACTTCCAAATCCACCCTGGCCTAGTTTATCCTTGAACCGCCTTGCTATCTTCTTAACTTCTGGGAAAGTGTACCTTGTGGCTTTTGATGTGCCATATGCCTTGAGAAACATTTCAACTTTCATATTCAACTCTTCATTGTACCTTGACTTCAAGGAGAGATAGATCGCGGTGGCCACCATCAATGAAAGAACTACAAATGCAGCGACAGATGATACTGCTAATTACAAAGAAAGGAAATTAGGGAGTTGCATTCAGATAAGAAGACATGCGCTCCTAACTCTTATCGCAATGGGAAAACACAAAAGAGTTAAGATGGTAAGCAATAAGAATTTCATTTAGAATGGGAAAAAGAATTAAGAGTTGCAGTATTACCTGCAATTGGGATGACCTGTATACCTGATTGTAGGAAGAAGATCATTAGTTTTGCCATGATTTGACGTAGACAAAAACAGAAGAACTACTTTACAAAGTATTTGTGGTAGCTTCCTATTGGCTTCATGTATATTGGACCTCAGACAAAGGGTGTTATATTGGTTAATGCATTCTCTTGGTAAGTTATAGACCATCTTCAGTTGTAAAGGACTAAAGCAATCTGAAAAATGGCCAATGAAGGTTTATCTCTTACTTTTTTGGTTTGAATTTACAAATTAGTCCATCGTCATAAGTTTGCCCATGTAATTTGGCACTTGAACTTCTTGACGAATGTATTTTTTTTTTGGGGGGGGGGGGGGGATTTTCATTGATACAATTTTTCTTTCATTACATTTTTTTTTGCTAAATAACTTAAGTATAGATGAAATCCTGTCGGAAGATTAAAAACAGTTAACATCAGAATATAAGAGTTCAACAAACTGGTGGACAGAGAAACAGAATATCTAGAATGTTGCTCCAAAATAAAAGACACACTATGTGAGACTTCAACTAGGGAAAGAAAGAATACCATGGTGCTGGCAAAATGCTTGACGCCTTCGTGAGCTGAATCCACAGTGTCGACCTTCATGTTCACACTGTTGGCAGACATTGGTAATGTTGTTGAGATGCCAAGTGAATGTTGTTTCACCAAAGTTGATGACTGCATTTCCTCTTTCGTTGAAAGTGGACTCATCTGAGTTTTGGCCTCTTTTATCATAGGTGAAGGGTATCGAGATGCCTTTAGAAATGGCTATGCAGTCCCGTGGAATATCAGACATGTATGCGGAAGCTGATGCCAAATACCAGAATTGCCTAATGTTGTTACTGAGACAAGAGGCTGGGCCTACTATACTATATTGATCTACTGGTGTGAAACCTCTTGAACAACGTACCAGAGTTGTAACTTGTGATGATTGAGGTTGTTTGTACACATCAGTTGCTAAGTCTGTTGAGATGAGCTTATGTATTGGGCATTGCATCGATGGTTCCACAAGCGGAATGACGTTGATGACCCGGTGCCTGTAATATATCTCAGTAACTTTGCAGGAGCCAAGAACATGGTGATCCAGGATTGTGTCATCCCCAGAGCATGATAACTGCATGCCTGGGGCACCACACAACGGTGGGTGGGTCGAAAGCCGGAAGGGGAACCGGATCTCAGGTCCATGTTTGTTGCACCGGTGAGATGGACAAGTTCTTAAGAAATCTTGGTCCACCGATGCTGCTTCGATATAGGATTCATAGGTGAGAAGACATACCAGCAGCAGCGTGACAAGAAATTCAGAGAAGTCCATGAAGATTGTATTGGGGATGAAGATGGAAGAAGAGAAGGCAGGGAGTATAGGAAGTTGTCACTTATTTGCTTCAAACTCCTATGGGTACTGATGCTGTGCTTGTCATGATAGCTGTGTGTCTGAGTGCGACTTCCAAGCTACTACTGGAACTTCTGCCTTGTTGAGTGGCTTAAAAAAATATGTGGTGTCTGGAAATGAATGATGCTATCACTGCTTAGAGTTTAGACTATTCTTCCCATTTGACCACCCAGATACCCTCAGTTTTCTTCAACCCTGTATTCCTACTCTTCTTGGATTAAATTATACATGTGCAGTTACCTGGAGCTTGCATTATTCTACTATAATAAACTCGTGTGAACTCTGACATGGTAAAGCACCATGTGCAAAGTTTGAATCATGATAAGGCTTGTTGACTCATTGGGATAGCTGCTTGATTGAGGACTGATGACAGTGTATCTGTGGTTGTAGTCCAATCATGTTTGAAAATAATCAATCAGACATATGGAAATGTTGTGGTTAGCACTGTCATCGCTTTCATTTTTGGATCACGTTATTTATCACTGTCTGAAGGCATTGATTCCATGCTACTGTAACTAGGACAGAATTGGACTAGTAAGTAACTCTTAACTAAAGTAGTACATTTGGACTCTTCGCCTCCTGTTAATCATGATGGGTAGTTAGCAAGATTATGTAACTACTCTACTTTGGCTTGGTGGTGACCTGCTAGTCTCATAGTTAACAACATCACAGTCATGTGGACCTTTTTTAGACTATTCTTTTCTTTGACAGAATTGTACAAATCTAACTAGATGAAACTTGCCCTGTGGAGAAGTTTGAATTGTCATTTTACTGTGACTAAGACAGGGTTGGACCATTAAAGGATGCTACAGTAGTACACTTTGACTCTTCTGTTAATCAAGAGGTATGTAGTCAAGAATATCACCATCACCTACATGACCAGTAGGTGGGATGTACCCAACTTTGGCTGGCAGCAAGTAGCTAAGTCTACTAGTAGTCAGCAACATCACAGTCACGTAAGGGCACTAGCTGGCATGTAATTACCCTCCTTTGGAGTTTTATTGTTAACTTCGACAACTACTCCATTATTCAGCCATTGATCTGTGCATCTGTGTTCCTGTGAACCAGCCTGCCATGATAATGCTCACTGCTCTCATGGCCTTATGTGTCTTGTTTTTACTTCTAGTCCTTGCTGCAGATCAGGCAGACGGGCGGCATCATCAGCTTAATTGTCCTTCTTTCTCGTGCGGCCCTCTTGGAAATGTGTCGTCCCCATTTCGACAGGCAAGTGATCCACCTGGGTGCGGTTATCAATCTTACGAGCTAGTTTGCAGTGATACTAAGGCTACAATTAGCATCGACAACGCAACATACTATGTGTCTGCCATCAACTACTTCATTCAGACCTTCTGGGTCATCGATGCCGACTTGGATTTATACAACAGCTGCCCTCTACCTCGCTGGAAGCGGAATTTGCACCCTGTTGAACCAATAAGGATGATCCAAGGCCAATGGGTTCACAGCAAGGTAGTCGAATTGGCCCCCGGAACATCTTATCAGGCTAACTTTGTTAATTGTTCTCAGGAAGTGAAGGACAACAGTATGTACATGCCTGTTGCTTGCCTAAGCACCAGCCAGTCTTTTGTTTATGTGTTAACTACTAGCCTAAGTTTCGGTAATATGAAGAACCTCGAGCCTAGTTGCGGTTTTTTGGCCATGACTCCACTAGATGGCCAGGAGACTTGGAGCACTGTGCCTTTAGAGAATGTGAGCTATGCAGATGTTGTAAAATTTATGAAGTACGGGTTCAGTGTTGGATTTCCTTCCAAACGTCGTGGGTATGGAAACTTCAAGGAATGCCTGATGGATTTAATGCCGTAAGTTTGGATTCATACCTGTAAACTCTACTTTTCTTTTTTGCACATGCACATGACCTGATCATCCTACATTTTTCTTCTTTTCTGCAGCGAATCCCCTAAAGATTGGATCCTGAGCATTCTTCTGGTTGATGGAATTTTCTTGGGTTGCGCAATTGAAGCACTTCCCTTACCCATTGGAATGTGCTTGTATATAATACAGGTGGCCTCGCCGTTTTTCAAGCTGTTTGCTGGTACGTGAGAATTAAGTACTCCATTATGATCTATGGATGATCCCTAATTAAACTTTGTTTTATGCAGCCCTATGCAGGTTCGTGTTGGCACCGTTGGTGGTATTGATCTTCCTTGCGTACAAATACTGGAAAACAAGGATCACAATTGATGCTGTTGAGAAATTCCTACTGATGCAACAAATGATCAGCCCATCGAGGTATGCCTACACAGACATTGTTGCAGTCACAAGTCATTTCAGAGACAAGCTAGGCCAAGGTGGCTATGGCTCCGTGTACGAGGGTGTGCTCCCAGGCGATGTCCATGTGGCTGTCAAAATGCTAGAGGGAAACTCTAACTGCAATGGAGAAGATTTCATCAATGAGGTCTCCACCATCGGCAGGATCCACCATGTCAATGTGGTCCGTCTTGTGGGGTTCTGCTCAGAGGAAATGAGAAGGGCCCTGGTTTACGAGTACATGCCTGGCGGTTCTCTCGACAAGTACATCTTCTCACCAGAAAGCGAGAAGACCTTCTCCTGGGATAAGCTCAATGAGATTGCTTTGGGCATTGCTCGAGGGATCAACTACCTGCATCAGGGATGTGAGATGCAGATTATACACTTTGACATCAAGCCACACAACATCTTGCTCGACCGCAATTTTGTCCCAAAAGTTGCTGATTTCGGACTTGCCAAACTGTACCC
Source organism: Hordeum marinum (assembly GCA_022496015.1). NCBI lineage: Eukaryota > Viridiplantae > Streptophyta > Magnoliopsida > Poales > Poaceae > Hordeum > Hordeum marinum. The sequence goes on from JAAAWK010001186.1 coordinate 390,469, forward strand.
AAGGGACGAGAGTTTTGTGCCATCGAGAGCCCTACGGGGAACCATTGGGTACATAGCTCCTGAGATGATATCTAGGAGCTTTGGCCTCATATCCAGCAAGTCTGATGTTTACAGCTTTGGGATGCTGCTGCTGGAGATGGCTGGAGGAAGAAGGAATGCTGATCCAAACGCAACGAACTCAAACCAGTCTTACTACCCATCATGGGTGTATGACAGACTAGCTGAACAAGAAGTGCGTGGGATATCTCCCGCTGACGACATGCATGAGTTGGAGAAGAAGTTGTGCATTGTTGGATTATGGTGCATTCAGATGAGGTCCCAAGATCGGCCGACAATGGGGGAGGTGATAGAGATGCTGGAAGGCAGCGTCGATGGCTTGCAGATGCCTTCTCGGCCGTTCTTCTGTGACGAAGGGCACATCCATATAGAGGACTCTTATCATTTGTCAACCGAGTTGACCGCAATCTCCGAGGAGGATGTGTAAAAATTCGTATGCTTGATGTAAAGCGCGCGATGAGATAACGGTTTCATCTCCTGTGTACTCTCGGTCTGTATTTCCAGGTTTTATGTTGTTGTTCAAACTTTTGTTCTGGCAACTCCAGTTTCGCCCCCTGTGATGTACTCCTACTGTGGCTTATAATTAAAAAGGAATCCGTACTAGAAATTCCTGAGGTAATCTGGTAATATCGATAGTGTGACTGCTTATTATTCAGATTTGGTTGAAGCATTTCCTGAAAAGAAAAGAAAATGGTAGAAGGATCATGCCTTAATTGAGAACCTCAATCTATTGTCATTATATATGAATATATATGCTCCCTTTGATGTAGTTCATCCGTTCATGCATACAGGGGCCACGGATTTTATTTTACTTCATTATATTCAATTCAATTAGCGGATGCCGATATATTTGAGCAGCGTTATTATTAGTCAAAACAAAGATACTGATCCGGTTAGGCATACAGTGGTCCAAGTCTTCTCTTACAAGTCAAAGATGTTTATTTGCACCCTCACATGCTCAATTTACTACCAACCATAAACTAAAAGGAGTAGATAGATGTCAGACTTGTCGAGTCGTCACCTCATCAATCGCCATATATATGCGTATATACTACTCCTTCCGTCTTAAAATAAATGACTCAACGATGGACAGAAAGAGTATTTATCAAGCGGAGACCAAGTTTGACTTACCAATCATACAACTCCTATTCTCAAAAATAAAGCATACAACTCCTAACATCTTTCCCTCTTGTAGACCGGTAACACTGGATTCTTCTATGCAGGATAATTAACCATGCAGATTTATTTATGTGCCAACAAGAGAATGGTGGTGCTATACAAACTCAAGTAGCTACGGATAAATCTGAGCTCCAAGAACTCCATGGCATGAATTATATTTAACTAGCAATTTCACTGCAAGTAATATTTCTCTGCCTAACATGTTCTTTGATAATTACAAAGACCATAGTCAGATTGTTGATTTCCCTCTTGATCATCTTATTTATGTGCTCTCTTTTAGTTGCTGAAACTGACAAGATTAACTTCTTAGATCAGAAGAACTGAATGCCCCGTTCAGGCTTATTTGCATGAATTTACCAAAACACCTACTTAGGCTGGTTTCTTTTCAGGAATGTAGTTTGCATGATACGCCTCTTTTGTTTAATGAAAAAAATGATTAGTCTTGAAATCCTTTTTTTACGGGGTAAGAGAAGTGTTCAAATCTAGTGCTAAGTATTACAAATTCTAGAACGATAAAAAAAGGGAAAATTATATGGTTCAACCAGCGGATTATTACACTCGCGTCCACCGCCTTGGTTAGACGCCACGTGTCTCATGTGACATGGTGGATCTAGCTCCCACGATCTCTACTTTCTGCAACAAGGTCCCTGTTGCAAGAAAAATTGTAACATAACCTTTGTTACAAAAATGTTTAAATTGTAGCAAGGCCTCTGTTGCGGGAATTTTTTTTGTAACAAGACCGCTATTGAATGTTTTTTGCAACATGACCTTCGTTGCAAAAAAAAAACTTGTAACAAGGCCTGTGTTGCAAAAAATAAATATACAACTTGACCTATGTTTTACAAAAAATCTGCAAGAAGACCAATGTTGCAGAATATTACTGCAACATAACCTTTGTTGCAGTGGTAATGGATGACACACGGTTGCTCACTCCGCCCGATCCGACATCTTGAGAGGCAGCGGATCTTTTAGAAAGATCCATCGGCCGACGCATAACAGCGTCCATAGAAAACTCCAATATGAAATTTTTGTGCTAGAACACAAGTTTTCTTCATCTTGTCTTTTTTAAGCCAAACAGCTTTGTCAGGCTCCTGGACGAGAATGGTCGCTGCTTCATTTGTGTTTATTTCTGAATTGGGCTGTGTCAACGGTTCATGCCAGATGGGGCCACTGCTGCAGAATTTCCCTATTTGACAAAGACAAAAGATATTCACATGCTCAATTTCTGCATGTTGTGGCAAATTGTCGTCCCTTTTTTCACACAGGAGACCAATCGAGCGACCGTTTATGGGGTGGCCCCCAATTTAAGTTGTTGTACTTTCAAAAGAATCCTAGTTTTTCAAAATATTATGGTTTTTCTTTTCCTGGTTTTATTACAGTTTTCTTGTTAGGTTTTTTCTTTCTCCTTTTCCTGTTTCAAAAAATATAAAAAAATATTCGTGTTTTTAAAATTGTTCGGTGTTTTTTAAAGCGTTCGTTGTACGATCCTTGGTCGGTCTGGTACAATAGCTGTTTTGACCCACAATACTCGATCGCTCGCTCCATCACCCGCTTGCTTCTTGAGCACCAGCGGGCCAACCAAGTTGTGTTTCCCCGACAGTCTACCACAGAGCTCCCCACTACGGCGGGATACTCACCTGCAATACGAGACCTCTTTTTTTTAGTGTGTGTTGCATGCTCATTGCCTCCAATAGCCGTGGTTTCACATAGGGAGTTAGTGAGGTGGACGTATGCGTTTCGCTGGCATCTACCGCAATAAGCGACGGATATGAGCTCCCCACTGCTGCGGTGTGCTTGCCTGCAATACGAGAGCTCTTTTTTTTTATTGCGCATTGTGCGAATTTCCTGTTAGGTCGGATGGGCCGGCCTATATATGTTATATCGATTCCGGTTTTGTGGGAACGTTCCTTGTCTGGTCTTAATCGCTTCTAGAATTTTCTAGAAGCTTACTGAAGTGTTTTTTTCCTATTTTTTTATTTCACCGCTTTCCCTTTTTTTTGTAAAAAATATATTCAATTATTCAAAAAATATTCGGAATTTAAATAATAGATCAGTTTTACAAAGAAATGTTTGGAATTTCACACATTGCTCATGTTTTCAAATTTTTTTCACAATTTCAAAAAAGTGTTCAAATTGTTTACAAAAATTGTCGAGATTTTGAAATTTCCTCATGGATTTCAAACATTACCCAAATTGGAAAAAAGTTCACTTTTTTAAAAACAAAATCATATTTTCTGAAATTATTCCGGATTTTTTTGCAAAAAATAAGTGTTTCAGAAAATATTCAGTTTAGTAAAAAGGATTTTGCATAAAAATTGAGTCAAGCGCTACACTAGCACTTCCTGAGGAATGAAATATCTACATCAAGGATGCAACTAGTGAATCCTCCACTTTGACATCTGTAACATCCCAAAATTTCATTTTGAAATGTTATGATATAGCTATGCATCTATCATCATCATTGTTTGATTGTATGTGTTAGTTGAAATGCCTTTTCTGACTTTCTGAAAGTCCCTTCTACTTTTTCCTATGTTGCTTTTACCTATTGGAAATTTTGGTTAAAAGTTCAAATAAGAGAGGAGGAACATGACACTCCACACCAGGGACTAATTGGTGGTTTATTTGAACAATAATAACCAGGGGTTATTTTGAAAATATTTGCAAAAAGGGTTTAAAAACAATTAGGCAATTTCTGAAAATATTATTTTTTTCAAAGTGTTCAAATGACAGAATAGAAATGTTCATTAAATAGAATTTATTATTCTGTTAATTTTGATATATAATACTCCTATATTTAGAGACAATTTGAATGCTTTAAAAGCTTTTGAATATCTCTGGAAAAATATTAAAGAAAAACGGTAACGGTTTTGCATTTAAACGGGCCGGCCCACCGGCTTTAAAAGCCGAGACCGTTACCGGTCGGCCGACCGAGCGCATTAACGCACGCTCCCTCTCGCTGACGCTGGGTCCCACACCCGACCGACCGTTGCCCCGAACGGTCATCTCTTTCCTCTCCTCGCGCGCGCCGGAGACGTCGCCGACCGTTTCCTCCCTCACCGGATCTCTCTCCTCTTAACTCCCCCGCACCCCTCGAGCGCCCTATAAGTAGCCGGCCACTTCCCGCATCCGTTCACCCCGAGTCCCCCTTTTCTCTCTCGCCGAGACGCTGTCAATTGCTCGCCGGAGCTACTCCCCCACCGGAGCTCGCCGTCGACCGTAGCCACCACCTCCGACCACCGTTCGCCCCACCGTCGCCACCAATCGACTCCGGAGAACCGTCGCCGTCGCCCGGACCACTTCGCCGTCTTCCCCGACCACCGCAACGCCTCGCCGTCGTCCTCGCCGCCTTCGGATACCGGTTCGGACTTAGAATAACTAGAGTTTGAAAATAGATTTTGATATGATTCTTTTTGCTACTGTTTGATATGGGTTAGGACTATCTCCATGTATAATTTGAGGATTTTTAGGATGATTTTGAATAGTGTTTTAGCTAAAAATAGAATCTGCCTACTGTTACAAATATAGTTTTATAAACTCAATTTTAATTAGTTTAAATTTAGATTTGATTTTATTTGTTTATTAAGTTCTGTTAGTAAACACTTAGTGTTATCACTCACTGATAATAAAAATATAAATTTGCCTAGTTTAATTTCATTTAACATAGGAATCACAACTTCTTTTCAAATAGGCATAATTTGATTAAAACAACTAACTAGTAATAGTTTTGTTTTCAACAAAGTTTTATATAATTTAATTCTGTTTTCCTAAAACAAGTTTATTTGTAAATTATTTTCTGTCAAGAACATGTTTTGTTAACAAATAATAAGTTTAGTTTTCATTCTTTTGTTAATATAACTATAGTTGATTCATATAGTGTTTATCACAAACTTGTATAAACTCTACTAAAGTTTTCCCAACAAACTTAAATTGATTTTGTTTTGTTTAATAGTAAAATATTCTATTGTTTCCTTGCTGTCAACAATTGTCTTGTTATTTCAAAATAGTTTTATTATGTAGTAGTGTTTTCATCATCTCCTTTGGAAAACAAAACTTTGTGTGTTTTACTTACTAGAGACTTTTGTGCATTGTTTTGTCTTGATTGTTTACTAGTTCTTGGTTGATGTTTGTGAGTTACAATATTTTGTTGTATGCTTATTTGAGTGCTTGTTTGCTTCGGTAGATTATCCGGAGTGCGAAGCTTGTTACTTAGAGTCACTCACGTACGAAGATCATCAATCAGGCAAGTCACCTTGATCATGTTTTACCCATGTTTTATATGCATTAGTTCTACCATCTCCCCAATTGCATGGAAGATAGGTTAGTTGGAAACTTGGTTACATTATAGTAGTATCATGTGGTAGGTACCCCTCCTCAACCCTCTTTGACAACTTTGGCCCCGGGAAACGTTGTTTTACTTTTGCTATGCTATTAGTAGACGGGGTTGGTTGTGTGATTCATGAGATTTGAGAGAGTTAATAATTTTAAGACCTACATAATGATCAAGATTTCAAGACTCCAAGTTTTCAACATACCTCTGGGTGGATGATGGTTGAACGACGCCCTGGAGAAACCAGTGGTTAGCCTAGGTGATGTTGGAGATGGCCAGTATTCATGCGGAAAGGTCCACCCAGGCACAAAGAGATGGATGGATGCTTCAAAACCCAAGGCTTACCTGCACAGCCACAAGTCATTATGGGCTCTGGCTTGGTCGGATATCGTGGTGACCCTGGACAGGCGGTGCTACGAGAGGTAGAAGAACGGTAGGAAAGGATGGGCACCGACAGAGTCGCAGGGAAACCCTTTGGAAGACCATGTTTTGGTCATCCGTTTCTCAAACACCCTGAAGTGCGAGAAATCAAACGGAGGCGACCAAATCTTGTGGGGAACGTGTGCAAAACTCTGCAGAGTATTTAAACCTAATCGATTAGCCGTGTCCACGGTCATGGACGACTTGAGCCAAAGGAATTGGAAACTTCCGGAACTCTCAACACAATTAATATGATGATGTGGGTATTTAATCATTTTGGGTATGAGAATTGGTTGGTGGAGCCATCTCATTAATCAATCAACTTAGTAAAATTTTGCTTAAACCCTTTTTGATGTAGGAAAAACTTGGCTTTACGCAAAAACTTATCACCCCACTTGCCATATATGCATATAGACTAGATGATTATCTTTTCACTCTTCTCTTGTGACTTTGCCGGCATATTCCATATGCTGACCTACACGGCTGCAACGTATCATGTTGCAGAGTACTTTTCCGACCAGGAGTGAGGACACGTTCTATGCTCAGTGAGATGCCCTTGGAGTCAGATGGACTCATCTACCTTCGACGCTTCCGCAAGATTTAGATATTCTCATGAGTTGGCTTTTAGCCACTTTATTGTAATCTTTATTGTAATAAAGGACTCGATATGAGATTTCGATTAATATAATGCTGTGTGATTTCCCTTTGATATATACATTGATGTAACGTGTGTGTACCAGCATGATCTTGGGATGGTACGGAAACACCGGAGACTTGACCTTTCAGGTTGGGTCGTTACAGAAATGGTATCAGAGCACACGCTGACCGTAGGACGTAACCTCTAGGATTGGAAAGCCTTAGGATTGTTTCTCTTTGTCTTTAAAATTCTTATACTCTCATCTATTCGTTTCTGACTCCTCTCCGATTATTTCAAAATTTATAGATGGCCACCTTCATCCCAGTGTTGATCACGGAATTTTGCCAACCTGACGCAACGATGCCCTTTGGTAAGGAGCTGATGAGGATCGTCAAGGACGTAAGGATTGCATTGCCGAGCATCACCGGGATTCCTATCATGTCATTTCCCCAAGATGGACGCTACAGGATTGAGGTGCATATTCCAGGGAAGACTTTTGGGAACCGAAAGGAACCCATCGACCTCAAGTTCGTGGCACCCAGTTGGATACTTGGAAGAGACATGGCCATTCATCGTGCCCTTGGACGTATTCAGGAGGAATACAGAGGTGGAACCATTTCACCAGGACTCAGCATGGTATGTCGTAGAGATGCCAATGGAAACATCATAACTCCTCCCACCGCAGACACCACTATCTCCTATATCCAGACCCTGGAGACTCACATCAGGACTCTGGAGCTTCGAGTTCATGCTGATACAAAGGCAATCAAGAATCTAATGAACCGCGAGTTGGATCTTGAAGCTGATCTGCGAGAGGCCAACTATGAACACGAGCATGAAGTGAAGGACTTCCTAGAGAGGATTGATAAGCAGAATGCACGCATCGCAACTCTGGAGGAGCAGCTAGACATGGGGGAAAACCTTCACCCCGAAGGAGACATGGCACCCTTCATAAGCGACGATGAAGACTATGACGAAAGCACCACCGGAGGACCTACGACTATGCAGTTTTGAGGAGAACATTAGTTATGCCCTCCATGTATCTTTTATTTTTCGTCGATAAAGCGTAGGTCGATGCTTAGTTGTTTGAGTTTTGTATCTCGATGTTTGACATTGATTGAATAAATGAATGAGTGTTTGGTGTGATATGTTTGCTGCATTGCATATGGGTAGTGATTTCTTTTTCTAGACCCTTGTTCTATTCTAATTCTCATCCCTCTGAAAACAGCAAGATGCCTCCACGACGTGAGACCGACTTCACTTTCCCACCGGAACTCACTCAACTCCTTCAGCAACAGAATGCACTGATGCAACTATTGATTCAGAATCAGACCAACAACCAGAACAACAATAACCATCACCATCCACCCCAGACTGACAATCTCACCCGTTTTCTGAGGTTGAATCCTCCAACTTTCTCCAGCAGTACTGAGCCCATTGTGGCAGATGACTGGCTCCGTAAGATGGAGAGAGAACTTGTCACCGCTGGATGCACTGACGCTGAGAAAGTGCGATTTGCCGCACATCAACTGGAAGGACCAGCAGCATCCTGGTGGGAGAATTACACCACCACTTATCCTATTGCAGATGTGACTTGGGAGCAATTCAAGCTTGCTTTTCGCACCGCTCATGTTTCAGCTGGAGCCATGAGTCTGAAGAAGCGCGAGTTTCGCAACTTGCGCCAGGGTAATCGCTCTGTGGCCCAATATGTGGAAGAATTCAACATGTTGGCCCGTTATGCCCCAGGAGATGTGGCCGATGATGCAGCCAAGCAAGAAAAGTTTCTGGAAGGACTCAACGATGAGTTGAGCATACAGCTGGTAGTGGCTACTTTCAACAACTACCAAGAGCTGGTGGACAAGGCCCTCATTTTGGAAGGTAAACAACAGCAGATTGAAAACCGCAAGCGGAAGTACACTCAGGGGAAATTCAACTCCGGAGTTCATCAGAAGCCTCGCTACTCCCCGTACTCCGGGAATACCGGATCAGGAAACAGCAAGTTGGGAAAACACACTCATGCTGTGCACAACCATGGAAGCCACTATGATGGAGGAAATGGGAACAACCGTTCCAATCATGGTAACTTCAAGAGTGACAATGGGAATGGGAACAACAACCAGCACCGTCATGCTCCGGCTCAGAAGGATCTGAGTCACATTACCTGTTTCAAGTGTCAGAAGACAGGGCACTATGCTACTGAGTGTCCCCAGAGCAAGCAGGGAAATGGAAACGGCAACTCCGCAGCCAAGAAGCCAAACCCTTTTCCTCGTGCCCAGGTGAACCATCTCGACGTGGAAGAAGTCTATGAACAACCCGAGACTGTGGTTGGTAAGTTTTTATTGCATTCACGTCCTGTTACAGTACTTTTTGATTCCGGTGCAACTCATTCATTCATATCAAGGGTAGTTGTGGATAAGTATGGTTTGCCCACCAAAACCCTTAGTCAGCCCATTAAGGTCAGTTCCCCAGGAGGTATGATGATGGCAGGGATAGGATGCCATGCCTTGAAACTCAATATAGGAAACCATGATTTTCCCACCGACCTCATCGTCTTAGAATCCCAGGGATTGGATGTAATCCTAGGCATGGATTGGATGACAAAGTATGAAGGAAATCTTGATTGCCCTAGCAAGTCTGTTTCACTCACCACCCCGGAGAACAAGAGGATTAAGTATGTATCCCGACGCACACGTATGAGTGCTCGGTTAAATTCTCTCACAAGAGTTGTTCAGGAGGAAGTACCTGTGGTAAAAGACTTTCCAGATGTATTTCCGGAAGAATTACCAGGAATGCCACCAGATAGGGAGATTGAGTTCTTAATAGAGCTACATCCAGGGACAGCCCCAATTTCCAAGAGACCCTATCGGATGCCCGCAAATGATCTGTTGGAAATCAAGAAGCAAATCAAAGAGTTATTGGACAAAGGTTATATACGCCCAAGTTCTTCACCTTGGGGAGCCCCAGTACTTTTGGTGGAGAAGAAGGATAAATCTTTGAGAATGGTAGTTGACTATCGTGCCTTGAACGAGGTGACTATCAAGAACAAGTATCCTCTGCCGATGATTAATGATTTGTTTGATCAGCTCGTAGGAGCCAAAGTATTCTCCAAGATCGATCTTCGATCAGGGTATGATCAACTGAAGATTCGTGAACAGGATATACCCAAAACAGCTTTCACAACAAGGTATGGCTTATACGAGTATACAGTCATGTCCTTTGGTTTGACTAATGCTCTGGCCTACTTCATGAATTTGATGAACAAAGTGTTTATGGAATATTTGGACAAGTTCGTCGTGGTGTTCATCGATGACATTTTGATATTCTCCAAGAACGAGGAAGAGCATAAGGAACATCTGCGTTTAGTTCTGGAGAAGTTGAGAGAGCATCAGTTATATGCCAAGTTCAGTAAATGTGAATTTTGGCTGACGGAAGTCGGATTCCTTGGACATGTTATTTCCGGAGATGGAATAGCAGTGGACCCCGCTAAGGTTGAAGACGTCACAGAGTGGAAGTCCCCTACCTCAGTTAACGAGATCCGCAGTTTCCTCGGACTTGCCGGATATTACCGGAGGTTCATTGAGAATTTCTCAAAGATTGCCAAGCCCATGACAGAGTTGTTGAAGAAAGAATTCAAGTATGTTTGGACTGAGGAATGTGAAGCCAGTTTCCAGGAGTTGAAGAAACGTTTGGTCACAGCCCCAGTATTGATTTTGCCCGATATTCGAAAGGATTTCCAAGTTTATTGTGATGCCTCACGTCAAGGACTCGGAGGAGTACTTATGCAAGATGGAAAAGTTGTAGCCTATGCATCCAGACAACTACGACCTCATGAGTTGAATTATGCCACGCATGATTTGGAACTAGCAGCCGTAGTGCACGCACTCAAGACCTGGAGACATTTCCTTATCGGAAATAGTTGTGATGTTTACACCGACCATAAGAGCCTGAAATATATTTTCACGCAGAAAGAGTTGAATCTCAGACAGAGGAGATGGTTAGAGTTAATCAAGGACTATGACATGAGATTACACTACCATCCAAGTAAGGCTAATGTTGTAGCCGATGCCTTGAGTCGGAAAACTTATGTGAACACACTCACAGCTGGAGGATTACCTCGAGAATTAGTCGATGATCTCAGAGAGCTCAAGCTAGAGATAGTTCCAAGAGGATATGTTGCTACACTGGAAATTCAGTCCACCTTGACCGAAAGAATTCGTGAAGCCCAGAAATCGGACAAGGAGATAGCTGAGATTAAACAGAGAATGGAAGATGGTAAAGCTAAAGGTTTTCGTGAGGATGAACACGGAACTTTGTGGTTTGAGAACCGAATCTATGTGCCCAATGACCGAGAGCTCAGGAAGTTGATACTTCAGGAAGCCCATGATTCACCTTACTCGATACACCCAGGCAATACCAAGATGTATCTGGATTTGAAAGAAAGTTATTGGTGGACAGGTACGAAGAAAGATATTGCGGAACATGTGGCAATATGTGATGTTTGCCAGCGAGTAAAAGCGGAACATCAGAAACCAGCAGGGTTACTCCAACCTTTGCCGATACCCGAGTGGAAATGGGAAAAACTTGGTATGGATTTCATCACAGGATTGCCCAGGACCCGTTCAGGTTATGATTCCATCTGGGTAGTGGTTGATCGCTTGACCAAGGTAGCTCACTTCATTCCGGTAAAGACCACCTATACCAGTGCTAAGCTAGCCAAAATATATATGACCAGGATCGTATGTCTGCATGGAGTTCCGAGGAGTATCGTGTCAGATAGAGGAACACAATTTACCTCAAAGTTTTGGCATCAGTTACATGAAACTTTGGGTACAAGGCTAGAGTTCAGTACAGCCTTTCATCCGCAGACAGATGGACAGACTGAGAGAGTCAACCAGATTCTGGAAGACATGTTGAGAGCTTGTGCGTTAGATTATGGATCTAGTTGGGACGATAACTTGCCTTATGCAGAATTCTCGTACAACAACAGTTATCAGACCAGTCTAAAGATGGCCCCTTTCGAAGCTCTATACGGAAGGAGGTGCAGAACACCACTGACGTGGGATGGTGTTGGAGACCGACAATTTTTTGGTCCCGACCTTATCCGAGATTCTGAAGAGAAAGTCAAGTTAATTCGTGACAGACTCAAGATAGCTCAATCTCGACAGAAGAGTTATGCTGACAGCAAACGTAAAGAAGTGACATATGAAGTGGGAGACAGAGCATATCTTCGTGTGTCCCCGCTTCGAGGAATCAAGAGGTTTGGTGTTAAAGGAAAATTAGCACCCAGATTCATAGGCCCCTACAACATTCTTGAACGTAGAGGCGAAGTTGCATACAAACTGGAATTGCCGGAAGGATTATCCGAAGTTCATGATGTGTTCCATGTGTCCCAGCTGAAGAAATGTCATGCCGAAATGGCTGATATCCCTTTGAGAGATACAGTGCCCCTAGAGGCCATACAGCTTGACAATGATCTGACTTACGAGGAGAAGCCTGTCAGAATCCTTGAGACTGCCAACAGAGTTACCCGCAGCAAGATCATCAAGTTCTGCAAAGTTTTGTGGACTCACCATACTGAGAAAGAAGCCACCTGGGAACGCGAAGAAGATCTTCGTAGAGACCATCCACACCTATTTTCTAGCCAACCCGAATCTCGAGGGCAAGATTCATCTTAAGGTGGGTAGGTTTGTAACATCCCAAAATTTCATTTTGGAATGTTATGATATAGCTATGCATCTATCATCATCATTGTTTGATTGTATGTGTTAGTTGAAATGCCTTTTCTGACTTTCTGAAAGTCCCTTCTACTTTTTCCTATGTTGCTTTTACCTATTGGAAATTTTGGTTAAAAGTTCAAATAAGAGAGGAGGAACATGACACTCCACACCAGGGACTAATTGGTGGTTTATTTGAACAATAATAACCAGGGGTTATTTTGAAAATATTTGCAAAAAGGGTTTAAAAACAATTAGGCAATTTCTGAAAATATTTTTTTTTCAAAGTGTTCAAATGACAGAATAGAAATGTTCATTAAATAGAATTTATTATTCTGTTAATTTTGATATATAATACTCCTATATTTAGAGACAATTTGAATGCTTTAAAAGCTTTTGAATATCTCTGGAAAAATATTAAAGAAAAACGGTAACGGTTTTGCATTTAAACGGGCCGGCCCACCGGCTTTAAAAGCCGAGACCGTTACCGGTCGGCCGACCGAGCGCATTAACGCACGCTCCCTCTCGCTGACGCTGGGTCCCACACCCGACCGACCGTTGCCCCGAACGGTCATCTCTTTCCTCTCCTCGCGCGCGCCGGAGACGTCGCCGACCGTTTCCTCCCTCACCGGATCTCTCTCCTCTTAACTCCCCCGCACCCCTCGAGCGCCCTATAAGTAGCCGGCCACTTCCCGCATCCGTTCACCCCGAGTCCCCCTTTTCTCTCTCGCCGAGACGCTGTCAATTGCTCGCCGGAGCTACTCCCCCACCGGAGCTCGCCGTCGACCCTAGCCACCACCTCCGACCACCGTTCGCCCCACCGTCGCCACCAATCGACTCCGGAGAACCGTCGCCGTCGCCCGGACCACTTCGCCATCTTCCCCGACCACCGCAACGCCTTGCCGCCTTCGGATCGCCGGAGAAACCCCCGACGCCGACGACCTTCCCCCGTAAGCTCCCTCGACCATTGGATCCCGAACCAACGACCCAGATTAGAATGGACTTAAGTCCGAACCGGTATCCTCTTCCAATCGGTCGCCCGCTCTAAATCACCTACCGCATGCGCTCGCTAGCCAATCGGATAGTGCCACGTAGCCTCCTGACCGTCGCAAATCATTTTTCCTTTTCTGTTTCTATTTTAATTAACAGAATGTTTTCAAATTTTGTTTTGCTTATATCTTTTAATCTATTTAGTGTTTTGAGTTGATTCTTTTTTAATTAGATCACATTTTTCATGTAGTTTCACCCTGTACCTTTAAATTTCAAATTTGAACTATACAATTTGAATTTAATCAAATTTGCTCAAAATCTTCAAATCTGAATAACTAGAGTTTGAAAATAGATTTTGATATGATTCTTTTTGATACTGTTTGATATGGGTTAGGACTATCTCCATGTATAATTTGAGGATTTTTAGGATGATTTTGAATAGTGTTTTAGCTAAAAACAGAATCTGCCTAGTGTTACAAATATAGTTTTATAAACTCAATTTTAATTAGTTTAAATTTAGATTTGATTTTATTTGTTTATTAAGTTCTGTTAGTAAACACTTAGTGTTATCACTCACTGATAATAAAAATATAAATTTGCCTAGTTTAATTTCATTTAACATAGGAATCACAACTTCTTTTCAAATAGGCATAATTTGATTAAAACAACTAACTAGTAATAGTTTTGTTTTCAACAAAGTTTTATATAATTTAATTCTGTTTTCCTAAAACAAGTTTATTTGTAAATTATTTTCTGTCAAGAACATGTTTTGTTAACAAATAATAAGTTTAGTTTTCATTCTTTTGTTAATATAACTATAGTTGATTCATATAGTGTTTATCACAAACTTGTATAAACTCTACTAAAGTTTTCCCAACAAACTTAAATTGATTTTGTTTTGTTTAATAGTAAAATATTCTATTGTTTCCTTGCTGTCAACAATTGTCTTGTTATTTCAAAATAGTTTTATTATGTAGTAGTGTTTTCATCATCTCCTTTGGAAAACAAAACTTTGTGTGTTTTACTTACTAGAGACTTTTGTGCATTGTTTTGTCTTGATTGTTTACTAGTTCTTGGTTGATGTTTGTGAGTTACAATATTTTGTTGTATGCTTATTTGAGTGCTTGTTTGCTTCGGTAGATTATCCGGAGTGCGAAGCTTGTTACTTAGAGTCACTCACGTACGAAGATCATCAATCAGGCAAGTCACCTTGATCATGTTTTACCCATGTTTTATATGCATTAGTTCTACCATCTCCCCAATTGCATGGAAGATAGGTTAGTTGGAAACTTGGTTACATTATAGTAGTATCATGTGGTAGGTACCCCTCCTCAACCCTCTTTGACAACTTTGGCCCCGGGAAACGTTGTTTTACTTTTGCTATGCTATTAGTAGACGGGGTTGGTTGTGTGATTCATGAGATTTGAGAGAGTTAATAATTTTAAGACCTACATAATGATCAAGATTTCAAGACTCCAAGTTTTCAACATACCTCTGGGTGGATGATGGTTGAACGGCGCCCTGGAGAAACCAGTGGTTAGCCTAGGTGATGCTGGAGATGGCCAGTATTCACGCGGAAAGGTCCACCCAGGCACAAAGAGATGGATGGATGCTTCAAAACCCAAGGCTTACCTGCACAGCCACAAGTCATTATGGGCTCTGGCTTGGTCGGATATCGTGGTGACCCTGGACAGGCGGTGCTACGAGAGGTAGAAGAACGGTAGGAAAGGATGGGCACCGACAGAGTCGCAGGGAAACCCTTTGGAAGACCATGTTTTGGTCATCCGTTTCTCAAACACCCTGAAGTGCGAGAAATCAAACGGAGGTGACCAAATCTTGTGGGGAACGTGTGCAAAACTCTGCAGAGTACTTAAACCTAATCGATTAGCCGTGTCCACGGTCATGGACGACTTGAGCCAAAGGAATTGGAAACTTCCGGAACTCTCAACACAATTAATATGATGATGTGGGTATTTAATCATTTTGGGTATGAGAATTGGTTGGTGGAGCCATCTCATTAATCAATCAACTTAGTAAAATTTTGCTTAAACCCTTTTTGATGTAGGAAAAACTTGGCTTTACGCAAAAACTTACCACCCCACTTGCCATATATGCATATAGACTAGATGATTATCTTTTCACTCTTCTCTTGTGACTTTGCCGGCATATTCCATATGCTGACCTACACGGCTGCAACGTATCATGTTGTAGAGTACTTTTCCAACCAGGAGTGAGGACACGTTCTATGCTCAGTGAGATGCCCTTGGAGTCAGATGGACTCATCTACCTTCGACGCTTCCGCAAGATTTAGATATTCTCATGAGTTGGCTTTTAGCCACTTTATTGTAATCTTTATTGTAATAAAGGACTCGATATGAGATTTCGATTAATATAATGCTGTGTGATTTCCCTTTGATATATACATTGATGTACCGTGTGTGTACCAGCATGATCTTGGGATGGTACGGAAACACCGGAGACTTGACCTTTCAGGTTGGGTCGTTACAACATCAAGCTTCGGAACATCTTGATGGACTACAACTTCAATCCAATGATCTCAGACTTTAGCCTAGCAAAGCTGTGTGCAAGGGACCAGAGTATTTGAACCTTGACTGTGCGGAGGGTGGGGGTGGGGTGGGGTATCCTACAAATCAGATGTGTACAACTTTGGCACGCTAGTGTTAGAAATGGTGAGTGGAAGGAGGAACTCGGTCCTGAGTGCTGGGAGCCAGAACGAGGTCTACCTCCCAGAGTGAATCTATGAAAAAGTAATAAGTGGGCAAGACATCCTTACTTCAGAAACAAGACATGAAGAGAAAGAGGAAGTGAGACAACTAGCCATTGTGGCCCTGTGGTGCATCCAGTGGAACCCAAGAAATCGTCCCTCAATGTCGAAGGTAGTAAACATGTTAACTAGGAGGTTGCAGAATCTACAGATCTCACCTAGCCCATTCATCTCATCGGAAAACCATCCTATGCCATAAATCACGGAGAGCTTGCAACCATGATTTGGACCGTATTACACACATGTACTTGGTCTGTATGTTGCACAACAATGCATAGCAGATAGCACTAGCATGGAACATATTTTGTTGTTTCCACTCTACTAGCACCTAATTGTATGAATAACCAGTCTGTCGCCGTGCAATAGTACTACTAACTATTTTGCACAACATATCAAAATCACACAATACTTTATTTGAATTGTAAAAAAAATACAGTAATATGTTGGTTACCTTACTCTACTTTCCCGGTTATTTCTGTCCACTTGATTTTCCACAGTGCATTCCTCCTCGCTAAAATCCTTAGGAAACATGATTTACACCCTCTTGTTGACACTATCGTTGTGCTGATAAAACTCCGAGAATAAAGCAGATAAAACTCCCAAGCCCCTCTGGAAAGTGGTGAACCAACAAATCCCCATGATCATTGCCCCCTCTTTTGTGCTCAGTTACAATGCTTCATCCGCTTTTTTGGCTTGACACTTCGTTGCTTGAGGTCCCGCTACAAAAAATCTTTCCCGCACCTATTTACTCACTCTCAATGACAAGGTCTTAGTGGCTACGGACTGGTCTAACCAATGTGGCCTTGAGGGAATTGGAAATCGTGTCTTCTTTGTTGCAGGACTTTCACTCCTCCGACCAGCAAGATGAGCGCTCTCTCATTCACGATGAAATATGCATATAACATTCTTATGACTGAAGACCACTTTGATTTGCACTACAACTTCATCCGATCTTCTTGGGCCACCATCAAAGTTAAAAATTTGGTTGGCTGCTATTTCGGGATAGTGTGAACACCAAAGCAAACATGTTACACAAGCACATCACCGCCGACGCGATTTGTCCCAGGTGCCAAGATCCATGCGAGGATGCCCCTCATCTAGTTTGGGTGTTTCACTGCTCTTTTGCAACGCAAGTTTGGCCGTTGCTTGGTTTTACTCCTCCCTTTTCACTGTGTTGATGTATAAATGTATTGCCTAGTCTCTCCATCACATTTGTCTTTTGGTTGCATTGGCTAGAGCATGCACTTCTACATGGTATCAAAGCCAAGATGTCTTGAGTTCAAGACCTGACCGGCGTAATTAAATTGCAGCCCACTTTCGGTCCATTTTTATGCCTGAGGAAGCCACATGTGAGGGGGAGTGTTGACGTATAAATGTATTGCCTAGTCTCTTCCATTGGATCGGTCTTTTGGTTGCATTGGCTAGATCCTATATTTCTACACTGGACGCCATGCGGGACCTTTCCTCTCCTGTTGCGTTAAACCCTAATATGTAGCCGATGGTAGCACTGGCTATTCTTTGGAAATTATGGGACTCAAGGAATGTTGCAGTCTTCAGAGGTGAACATCACCTTTCTCACATTACTGTAAGGAACATTATAGTCGAATTCTCTCTTTTGATCTTTCGCTTTAAGAAGTTGGAACTTACAGACAATGCTAGCTTTCATCTAAAATCCCGCCCCCCTCCACGGTGATCGTTCAAAAAACTATTGTTGTGCCAAGAGTGTCACACGATCACTCTACAAGTCGAGCAATCATGCCATTTTAAATCTCAACAATCCATAGCAATAGTGGACGGTTGGCAATGTCTCGTGGCTTGGATCCCGGGGCAGCAGCCTGGAAGGCGATCTGCATGGGTGGCTCTCTGGCGAGCACCATGGCGGCGACGGTGACTATGTCTCTTTGTCATGTGGGCGGCGAGTAGCAGCGGGTGGCTTAGGCGTGCTCTCTGTCTCTGGCAGTGGCAGCGCCCTAATCTGGATCCGAGGATCTGATCCCGTCATTCTTGTCCTGATGACCTCGTGGTGGCACATGAGAGCTGCCGAGCGAAAACTCTGCACTTTGTCGTCGTTGTCGCCGCCACTCGCGGACGCCGCTATCTTCTTGAAGAGTCGTCATGGTGCTCATCTCCGTATCTAGGTTCCGGGGTGAAAAGCTTTATGCACTATGGACTCGGCAGTGGTGACGCTCTACGCCATTCTTCCTCCCGAGGGCAGTGTCGTGGATGTCAGGTATACTAGGGCGTTGTGTGGCGTTGTACTTAGATCTTTCTATGTTATTTTGTGGTTGCGTAGTCACTTGCGTTTTGTATGATCTGATTATCTTGGGATTTGCTATGTAAGAGGGCTACCTCACCATCTTGTTTCATTTGGCTATGTACTTTGTTTGACTGTTGCTTTATATAAAGCGCGATGAAAGCCTATTTTGAAATGTACTAATGGCAATGAAAATCAATCAAGGTATATACATATTTGTGTGGTGACGCCTCCTTTTAATGGACCGACACTTACTGAACTAACTCCATAGTTTTTCTAACGAAACTGAAACTCTGAAGTAGATAAGACAGGAAGATTTTTTATCGCCGGATGTGACATCTTTTTTATCTTTTTGTAGGGCTCTATTTCTAAGCTCATGGTTAGTACTGCATTTTTGTTGAACATGATTTAATTAATAATATGGCTACATGCATCTTTCGAATGCAAAAGCCTGGGGTATCCTTCTTTAAAGAAAAAAGATGAGACAGGAAAAATGATAAGGCCGCCGCGATAAGCCTGGACCTGAAGCTTGGTGCCGGTGCCCCAAGCAGGATTCTTCGCCGGTTGGTACGATGAGCGGGCGTGAGGGAGGTGCCGGGACGGAATGGCTGCATGTACCTCTTCTGTGTTATTGTTTGTGCATTCTTGGAATTGTAAGTGGTTGACACTCATATTGTTTGCATTTCCGCTTAGGTTGGTGCATTCAAGAAAGGTTTTCCCTCTGTACTAGTAGTATTTTTTTTTACGCAAGCAACTGGGGCGATCACCCACCCACCCACCTGAAATTTGCATTGATATCAACGGAGCGGCATACTGGTTGGGCACACATGCAGAGCCATGGTCTGTATTTTTTTTTAAGAAACAATAGTCGGAAAGCGTCCCACCTGAACGAAAATTATACATATTGAATGAGCCTTTGTCTTACGGCTATCTAAACTGCATCAAAGTAGCTTAAAGGTGTACTAAACTGCGACAAATAATACAGATCGGAGGGTGTACTAAACAGCATAATGCTACAATCATGCAGGATAGCTTGCTTTGGGCAATTTTTGCACCGCTTGGACCATAGTATGGTTCTTACCTTAACCGTAAATCGAAGTCCGACTAAACCCAAAGTTTGGATTAGAACATCTATGCCTAGTATTCAAAATCCGCATAAGAGGAAAATGGTGGCGTGTGTGGGATCCTGAGGCCCACTCGAACGCGCCCGATTAAGTCAGCCGATGCCGCCGTCCGCTACTACTTTGCTCTCAACTTACAGCGCTGATGTGTTCAAGAGAGTTTGACAGTTTGTTCCAAAGATAAAGTACATATACCTAGAAGTAAATATCCCGTCTTTGGAACAGTTGTTGAAAGGTACCGTAAGTATGACGACAATTGCTGATTCTCTCAACTCTTTAACACCTTAATTACCATACATATGATCTTCTTGGAAAGAAAACACTCTCACAGGCACAAGATACAGCTCAAAGTTAAAGTATGACAGAATTACTGTATAGTGCCTGTTTGTACATATATACATTTATTTTACACTAAACAATGCGTCTGCAGAGATGATATGCTACTCAAAGGGTCCATCTCGTATAAATGATGAATGAGCAGCCTTGCAATCCCACGAGGAATGCGTGAACTTTTGACGTTGCTGCACCTTGCACGCTGAAGAGACGTTTTTTTTTCTTTATTCACGAAGACTTCAGCTGCTGAAAGACAACAATGCTGACTGTTGGGGAGGGACTGTGAGGAGTAGTTTCAATAACCACGGCTGAGCCGTTGAGGTGCCAAGATGTCTATTACTACCAACTAATAAAGTATGAAATGTTTCTTCCCATCCGTCATACGTTTACAAAAAAGAGTTTAATTTTTCTTTAAATAATCTGCACTCCAATATTAAGTGGCTTTCTTGTTGGGCTTTGGCCTAACAGCAGTAGCCAATATCTCACGCTGCTGGGCGCTGGTTAGTATCCCTAGCCTTTCATTTATTTAGAAAAAATATGTTAAATATGATCGTGCTATAACTTTACAACTGTAAGTCGGAATAAAATAATTTTTATTTGTAATTGATCAGAAAAATGTATAGTTTCCAACTGTGCTATTATTTATTCCTGTTAACCACTTTAAGTTTCTATTTAGTGCAAACCTTAATTAACCTAATTAATTGCAATGGTGTAGTTTGGGAAATGCTAACAGAAAATATAAATTTAGTATGAATGAACATATAGTAATAAAGAAAGGAGATAATAAAGGACTTGAGGATAAAAAAAAGATGGAAGGTTCCAAAAAATTAAGGAGAGAATAACGAAAATAAATTGGTATCAAAATCAAGGGTGTGACATGCACGCAATGCAAGAATGAAAATAAATGAGTACCGATGAATGTAGAAGGCAGGGGTGAAGCCATGATAAAAGACCGCCGGGGTCAACATGAACAAGTAGCACCGGCGTATCCCCTTAAAACTTAAGTAACAATAATATATGGCCAAAATGTGTAGCTCGTATTAAGTAACATGTTTATAATGTTTTTCTTGTAACCTCACGTCAATAAGAAATCCTATTTACCAATGTATCATAATAAAATAAGCTCTAATTAGACGAGTACTTACCCCTGTATTTTTCTTTCCAAATTCAGAAAGTGCCCCACTATATTGTTATTACTACCTGCAAATAACAAGAGCTGGTCAGTACTAACATAGAGAAACCACAGTACAAAAAGATTACAAATACTTTGATAAGGCCTAAGCTAGAGTGTGTAGACTACCCACCCAGACCTTCAAGAAATTATAAGAAAAAAATCAACATGTCAAACAAACCCTAAGATAATAGGAGAATATAAATTTTAGATAAAGTGGAATAGAGATTAGATGAAGAAATAGCCTTTAGTACCACTTACAGATCGAATTTGCAGATCGAATGAGTGAATCTTGAATTTTTATCAAGGAGAGGAGTGGAGTTCTAGGTTGGCTAGAGTGGCGGCTGTTCACGCGAGCAGAGGCCTGGGGCGATAGGCGAGAACGAATAGAGGAGCGACACGAAGCAAACGTGATCAAGCGATCGACATCTGAAGATCGATCTATTCCGGGGGTAGGCAGTGTCCATTGGGCTTGCGGACAATGTGCTTTGTGGGCTCGTACAACGTGATCAAACGATCCACAGCTGCTAAGTTTTTTCGGGGTGGGGCTGGGGTCAATTTTTTTTACTGGATCCTATTTCTTCATGGGTTGTATGCACGTACGAGAGGATTTGGGTCAGGGTCATCAGGGTCAACTGACCCCGGCTTGACACTGTAGCTCCGCCCCTGGTAGAAGGGGCACACATATATGTGTTGTTGTGCAATGTGCCACCGTTATGTGCAACAGAAATAACACAACCAAGAATGTGAGAGGCGCTTTGTGAGTGTCAAGTTGCATGCAATGAACTAGGATCGTTTTGCTCATACGTAGACAATTTTTTGTTAATCTTTAAGTGTATGCATATACAGAGATGAGCTAAAACACATTTAATAGAATCCTTTTATTGATATTTTCTCACGACTTAATGTAAATTTCAAACATCAATTCAACTTAAAAATAATGCCTTGATACGAAAAAATTGAAAATTAGGCTCTTTAAGATCAGAATCGCCATAACAAAAGTATTGTCTGTGTAGTATGCTTCTTAATGTATCACCAATATGAATTTCTGCTAGATCACATTGTGCGCCTCTCTGTCGTGGACGGGCACAATTCGAATTTTGTTAAGCCGTACTGACGGATATTTCACTAAACACGTAAATTTTCTCTCCTGTTGCAACGCACGGGCATATGTACGTGCTAGTATGAACTCGTGTAAATAAATTTTCATTGTTACATGAAAAGACATGCAAGGCTCTTAAATGTTTTTATTTTTCTAAAAAGAGTAAGGGTGTCGATTAATATATGCCCAATTATATACTGGAATACTCTTGCAAAAAATAATAAAATTGAAATCATTGTGCATGATCATACAAGCACAAGTAACAAGGAAATTACAGGTACTGCTTGTTGTGACAGAAAGTTCTCGCTTGCAAAATCCAAATAGAGAGCTAGCAACACATATGTTATCTAACTGAAAACGTCAAAATGGTATCATTCGCCCACACGGGATCTAGAAAGAGAGCCATGACGATGAGATTGAACAAGGCTTCATTCTACATTTTGTTCTTGTAAAAGGATTTTCTTCAATTGCCAATTTGAACCAACAAGAAATCTTCCGTGCTGGTGCATTCGGTATTGCAAATATCAAAACCCAAGAATTTTCAAGAAACCTAGAAATGAATAAGACCGGTCATGCAGTAGATTGACACACTAAATGCTTTGGGTGCACAAGGGTGCCATGTGAACTCGTGTAACTTCTCTAACAACCTACATGTATTGAACCTGGACTTTAAAATTTGAGCCCAAACCATATTTTTCAAATGATACAAAATCTGAACCTAATACACATCTATTGTGTCTTGCACAAAATAAAAAACATGTGTACCATACATTTTCTCAAGTGCATATGTGTCATGTTATACATAAGCTGAACACTCTATGAACTACATAATTTTCAAAACCTTTTATTTTCGGCTGGAAGTGATTGTATTGTCTTGAATGCTCAATAAAGCCCTATTGGTTGTTTACTGCAAAGGACGAAACAAGTCCACTTTACTCAATTTCACTGACTTTGATGCGGCCACCAATGGCAATCTTGATATAGAAGGCACGTTCAATTGTGTCCATCATAAGATAAGATGGTATATAAATGAGCTCTCATGAGAATATTTTGGTGTAGTTTAGATAGAGAGAACACCATGCAAATCACTATGCATCAAGTTGACTGGCAACGGGGGGAGCACACATGTACGCCATTGGGCTTGGGAAGGATCAAGAATTTAGTTGTTGTAACTCATACTTTAGCTGTAGGAGCTAGCCGGTGTCGGCATCATCCAATAGGAGTAAGAAGTGCTTTGCCCCACCCCTTTGCTGTCTTAAATGTCCGTTGAGGTGGAAGATGGAGGAAAGGCAGAAGTTCTGGATTAGCCCTTAGATATTCGTGGAGGCGCGGCCTTGAGTCCCCTCCGTGGAGGCGCCGTACCTGATTGTAGACCTGTGGTATCGCGTGTGTAGCGTTTAGATGAGTTCTTGATTGGGCATTTCTATGTCTGAAGCCTCTAACCTAGCTAGTTGTTGTTGCTTGTTGCTAGCAGGAGCATGATCTTTAGCTGTTCACCTCTACGTGTTTTTTATCACTAGTTGCCATATCCTGTTTTTTTCCCTAAAATTTTCAGTTGCAAGAAAAAAACGACAGCAAAAATTAAGAGGAAGACCAGGACAGTGTTTGTGGTGGTATTAGCGTATCCATTCTGCTCTGTCTGGGATGAAGACCCTAACTTCTTCCCTTCCGCACGCTAGCGCAATAATGGAAATGGGAATCATCATTCATCAGTGGAAGTTCTTTAGCATTGTGGCAACCGAAATCATCGATGGGACCAAAGAAGACATTAACAATTGCTGACTGAACAGGGCATATGCCCATGTATTAGGTAAAGCACTAGTGTCAGCAAGAAGCAATCAAGGTGTATATTTTTTCGGGTGATTTTTTTGTGAATCAACACTTGTTGAACTAACTTGATAGTTTGTCTAACAAAACTGAAAATGTTAAGCCCGGATGAAGGGAACCCCGGCGAGGTTGTAGGATAAGCCTAGACCTGAAGCTTGGCACTGGTGCCCCCAAGTAGATTTCTTCACTAGTTGGTATGGTGAGCAGACGCGAGGGAGGTGCCGGAATGGAATGGCTGCTTGTACCTGGAGGCTGGCTCACAGACTTAATACAACTATGAATAGGATAGATAGCTGTTGTCTTTCACTTAGATTGTTTGCATTGATGCATAATCTCTTGGATTTCATGCATTCTGTATGAAAGGATTTCCCGCTGTACTCTTTTTGGTTATTACGCAAGCAACGGAGAACCACATTGCTAAAATTTGCATATTAATAACAACAAAGTGACATATATAGTTGCTGCGCACACATGTAGAGTGACTTTTTTTTGAAATAAATAGTGAATGAGTCGACCTCTTATGGCAATCTAAAACGCATCAAATATGTAACTCCAATACGTTTCTTACCTTAATCCTAAATCCAAGTTTGACTAAACCCAAAGCTCGGGTTATCGTAAATGGGCCTTTGCTCGTGTATGTACCTAAATAAAAAATCTTTTGCTTTTTACCGTCAAAGTATAGTGTTTATTTTTCTAGAGGAAGGCTGAAGCCTCCCAAATCATGCATGCCAGAACAACCATAATTTTATTGAAGTTTGTACGACACAATGAGACCAAACTCATCAACAAGAAGAGTACGATGGGTACATAGTAATGGCTTCAACCACCTAAATTAAGTGCAGCTTCTAAAACATCAAAGTTAGTGAATTATTTCATTAAGAAGAGAGTGGTGTAGAGATCTAACTTTCTCAACGTAACCCCTAATGGATAAGCTGACTACGGTAGGCCAAAGCTACGGGCTCCTCTAAAATTGCCTCCATTCGAGCCTCTAAGTGGCATAGACCCAAATCCTTCTATTTGTTGTGGTGTGTGTAAATAAAAACAAATTAATCTGTGGCTAGCTGAAACGCACACTTGATTTGAAAAAGATAAGTTTTTTTTGAACCCAACACCGTAGAACAATAGTTCTACGGTAAATATATTAAAATAAATATGTTACAAACCCCAGAGGGGTTAAAGTTTGGCTTAAAGGCTCAGCCAATGTCTGCTCTAGGAATGAAAGTCATGGGTTTACATGTTATTGCCTAACCATTGTAGGAAACTTGATTCAAACTTAGGTTTGATCTTGTGTCGAAGGAGTCCTCACTCTTGCTTGAGATGAAATCTCCATGATTGTATAGTGTGTTGTAGTGATCTGAAGACTTTTCCATTTCTCTGTATCCAAATGTTCCAGCATTCCAGAATAACTATTTCAGCAGCAAAAGGTTTTGACAAGCATTTGATTGCAAGTATTGTATCCTCATAGACTGATGTTCCTCTCTGCTTGTTTGGGATCAGTGAATTCCAGTAGTCTTGGGCAAATTTGCAGTCCCAAAGGAGATGCATGGTTGTCTCTTCTGCTTGTTGATTGCAGTTTGGGCAGAATGGGTCATCTAGGTGCATGCCTTTTCTATGTAGAAGTGCCCTGGTGTTGATTCTGCAGTGTGCCACCAGCCAAAAGAATATTTTGTGTTTGAGTCTGCTAGAGCTGCTCCAAATAATGTTAAAAAAAGGGTGCTCCTCCTTATGTTCCATCAGCTGGTTGTAGATATGAATAGCTGAAGTCTTCTCATCAGATCCCTTTATGGTCCAATTATCATGTCTATGAGGATGCAACTGTGGAACTAGTTCTGCCAATTGATTAAATTGTCCAAAAGCTTCTACACACATTGGGAGGTGGAAGTGATCTGTCCAATCCCGTGCTTCAAAAAAATGATGAACAGTTTGTTCCACATTGATGGCAAAGGAAAAAAGTTGTGGGAGTCCCTGCTGTAGAGTATGATCTTGCCATTTATCTTTCCAGAACAAAATAGATTAACCTGATCCAATGGTGCAGCTACTCATGTGTTTAAACCTCTCAAATAATCAAATGTGAGTCTTCCACCAAAAGGAGCCTTCTTCCTTTCCCCTTGGCGCCTCAGTGTGATAATATTTCTCCCATATAAGGTTTATGCAAGGGATATCTTCCTTGTTGAGAAAATTGAGTAGGTTTTTCATGAGGAGAGCTTTATTATGAAGAGCAATGTCCAACATTCCCAGGCCTCCTTGTTTTTTTGGCTGACAGACTTTGGACCATGCAATCAGTGCTGTCCCCTTGTCCTCCATACAATTTTTTTTCCAAAGCAAGTTTCTCAAATATTTGTATACCTGTTTAATTACTCCAACAGGTAAAGCCAGAGTGCACATGAAGAAGATTGGTAAAGTAGCAAAGACAAATTTTATAAGAATAAGTCTGCCATCATAAGGGAGCATAGTTGAGCATCGTGTGAGTCTTCTTTCAATCCTTTGCATCATCGGCTTAAAATCCTGAATCTTTGGTTTTGTTGTGCCCAGAGGCAAGCCAAGGTATGTGAATGGGAAAGTACCCTGCTTGCACCCCATGATGTTGAGGAGGCTAGCCATGCATGGCTCTGAGACATTTATAGGCACCATGAAGGATTTTTCGTAATTAACTTTGAGCCCAGTATACTCTGTATAGTGCAAAATCAGGTTCTTGGCATGTGTCAGTTGTCTTGCGTCTGCAGGGACCACAAGAATTGTGTCATCTGCATACTGAATGACAGGAAAATCTGGGCATGCTTGACTGTCAATAGTTGGACTGATTAATTCTGTTGCATTGCCTCATTAAGCACAGATTGAAGGAGATCAGCTGCAAGAACAAATTAATAAAGGAGAGACAGGGTCTCCTTGTCTGACTCCTTGCCTACAGTGGAAGACTTTGCCTGGGACTCCATTGAGCAAAACTGATGATGTACCTGAAGCAACATGTTGATCCACTGGATCCATCTTTCCCCAAACCCTCTAGCCCTCAAGATTTCTATTATTGTTTTGTGGCTAAGCAAATCAAAGGCCTTTTCAAAATCCAGTTTGAGTAACACCGTTGCCTTTTTTGATTGCTGACATTGATGAATGTACTCAAATGCCCATCCAAGGTAGTCATTAATGGTTCTGTTTTTGATAAACCCATATTGATTGGTGTGCACTACTTGAAGGATGATTTTCTGCAGCCTGTTAGCCAACAACTTTGTGATGATTTTTATAGTGCAATTCAAAAGAGATATTGGTCTGAAGTCACTAGCTCTAACTAGATTGTCCTTCTTTGGGATTAATGTGATGAAAGAAGCATTGATGCTTTGGAGTGAGATTGAGCCCTAATAGAAATCATCAATCAACTTGTAGAACTCATCAGCAATGATACTCCGTCATGCTCTAATAAAATCCCCATTGAAACCATCTCGGCCCAGTGCTTTATCTAGAGGAAGCTGTTTGATCACATCATCGATTTCTTTTTTAGAAAATGGAACTTCTAGCTCTTGCAGGCCATCAATTCTTGTGATGAGGCCAATCAAGTTTAAAGGGTCTATTGTACTATTCTGCTGACCCAATCTGTCCTTGAATGATTTCCATAGAATTGTTGCCTTGGCATTGTGTTCTGAATGCTCATTGCCATTTTCATCATGTAGGGTTTGTATGTAGTTATCTTTGTATTTGATTGTGGCCTTTGCTTGAAAAAACTTTGAATTTTCATCCCTAAACTTTACCCACATAATAGTGGCCCTTTTTCTCCAATAGATTCTCTGGAGGAAAGCAGCCTTAACAGATGTTCCTTGAGCATTTCTCTTCTATTTTGTTCTATAACACTGAGCTGTCAGTATTCCTCAAAGTGATCCCACATCATGATGACATTATTTGTTGCCTGAATGTTACCATCCAAATTGGAAATTGACTTGCTCCAAATCTTGAGCCTTTTTCCGAGTCTTTTAAACTTTGTTGTAATCAACTTTGCACTGTCACTTTCAGACAGTGGTTGCTTCCAATTTTCTTCAATTGTCTGCTTGAAATTATGATGTTCTAACCAATAGTTTTCAAACCTAAAAATTTGAGCCCTTGGGATACAGGTTCCAATTGAGATGACCTAAGGGCAATGATCTGATACTGGCTTGGATAGTGAATAAGCCATAGTGTTGGGGTATTTTGAGGACCAGCTTTTTGAAGTAAAAACCCAATCAATCCTTTCTAGCAGTGGGGCTTGCTGCATGTTGCTCCATGTGAAACTTCTGCCCTTTAGAGGAATTTCAACTAGTGCAAGATTGCTGATGGCTTCGTTGAAATGCATCATATTGTTGATGTCTCCATTTCCCATGTTTCTATTTGAAGGGTACCTGATATAATTGAAGTCTCCAGTAATCATCCAGTCTGTTTCTATGGGCATTTGAATATTTCTGAACCAAGAAAGAAAGTTGTGCCTGCCCTCATTATCCCATGGCCCATAAATGTTGGTTAAAATCCAAGAGTCTCCAGTGTGTACATAGATGAATCTCATGGAAATTGAGAAATCATTTTTGAATAAACATTCTCCCTGAAACATGTTTTCGTTCCATGCAATGAGCAAACCTCCTGAAGCTCCCATAGAAGGAAAGTAATCAAATTTATTGATTCTCTTGGGACAGAATTTTTTTTATGTATGTGCTATCAAAAGCTTCTCTTTTTGTCTCTTGTAAACAGACCACAGAGCAATTAGACTCATCTATTTTGTTTGAAATGGACAACCATTTATCACTTGAATTGATACCTCTGACATTCCAACTCAGAATATTCCAGGATCTATTCATAGCTACTTAGTAAATCAAAGTGACAGTAACTGATGACAACATCCTTGTCAATCAAGCATAACATGCAAAAGGCTCTGTTACGGACCCACTTAGTTCTACTCATATTGGAAGCAAACATAACACATGTTTCTGATATGGCCGAGGAGAAATGAAAAAGACCATCATTATAGAGACACATAATTATTCCCAAAAAGAGGCTTCTATTTAGCCTTCCTTCTCCTTTTCTTTGTTCCTCTAGTCCTTCCATGCAGGCTGTTTCCCCCCCCCCCTTTTGCTTTCTTCTGCAGCAGATTTTCTTTTGTGCACACCTTTGGGGCCACATTGCAATAACAAGTGTTCAAATTTTTAATAGCTTTGGTGCTACAGATAGGGGGTTTAGGAGAACAAGCCACACAATTGTTGTCCTGAAAAGTTTTCTTTTTTAAATCCTTTGTTAAGAAGTAGCAGCCTTTCACTTCTTCTTACCTCAGACTCAACTATTGGCAGTCTGTCTTTTCTCTTCACTTTTTCTACAACTGGGTTGTAGAAGATGGGCTCCTCTGAACCAACTGTGCTAGTTTTCTCCTCTTTGTCTTCATGCATGTGTGAGCATGAAGGAGGCTTAGTCACTGGACAAAAAATAGGAATGAAAAGGTAATAATTTTTTCCTGTTGGTGCCCTTCACATATAATTTGCCACATTGGTGATTGTAGGAACAATTTCACCCAATCAAACTTATCAGGTGTTCAGAGAGTTGTGCAAATGAAATCCACCCATTCAAAAGGTACTTGAGTTTGTGTTGTTCCCTCAGATTCTTGAGAAAAATGCTTCTCCCAGGTAGCTTCACTTGCAAACCCCTGCTCTACTATATCTGCATGAGAGTCAGCAATAGGAGAGATAGGTAAGTATTTTCCTTTAATGCTGAAACCTGGTGGGGATGTATAGTCAGTGGAGGAGTTTGAAGATATGTCTTTACTCTCAGGATCTGCACATGGTTTAGAAGTTGCATCTGAAGAATAGTCAATAATTTCAATTTCTTCATCCACGGTGGTGTTGTGGGTTTCTTCTCTCTCTATAGCAAGCTGATATTCTGATGGGGAGGCAAGCTGAATAATTGGATCAACACCTTCAGCCAGGTTTAAATCAAACAGAGACCCATCCTCTTCCACATATCCCCCTAGAAAAGTCAGACCTAGTTGCTTCTGTTTATCCTGATTGCAGAAAAGTTCATTTTGAACTGGAGACTGTGGCAAAGCTTGGTTAAGATCAAAACCTGGGGAGTTGACTTGCTGCACTGGAGGCATTAAATTGATAAAATTTAGTGGCACTTATCTGGCTTGAATAAGAGGCATGTCATCCTGGTGGACCATATCCTGCAGAAACGGTTGGTGGTTTTGAAGAGGCCCAATAGCCAAGTTGAGGTTAGGTAGTTCCTCCTGGGCCTGGCCCAAAAGATTCAAAAAATTATTTCCCTCCAACAGATGGTTGCCTTCTTCCATCTGGAACTCTACTTCCACTCCGTTTGAACCAACTGAGAGAGTGAGCTCACTTTGAGGGTCCATTTCTGGGAGATTAGCTTGTAGTTGAGGTTCATCCAAGGGTTGAAGGAGGTCAGCCAACTCCATGAATTCCCCATCCTCAAGTTCTTGGTCCACAAGTTCATCAACTTCTGCTGGCATTGCCCAATGCCCCCAGCCAGACATATTTTCTTCCTCTTCTTGCTCTACTTCCTCCACTGCTTGTTGAATAGCCTGCAGATGAAAACCTTGAGGATTTCCACCCATTAAATCATGTGCTTGATGCTCTTGGATTGGCCCAATGAAGTGGTTCAACCGGTTTGGGTGATAGAAGTTACTTGCACGTGGGGGATGAGGATTGCCATCAGCTGGAACTGGATCTTCATTAGGTGGGTCACCTCCCAGGACTTCTTGCTGAACAATTACCACTTGTACAGTCCAAGATTTAGAGTTGAGATCATCAGATTCTCCGACAAAAATGCTTACAGGCACATCCTTCATCTCTTCTACTCTGATTTTAACCATTAAGGCTTCATGTGTGCTTCTAGCTCTGTCCCACAACATCAACCTCCCAAAACTTCTAACAACATTTGCAAGTTCATGAATTTCTCTCTTATCAAACGGAAAACCAATCAGAAGCACCCATACATCTCTGTTTAGAGCTAGATTTCTCCAATTCAGACCTTGGTTATGACGCTGGAAAATGATATGAACATCTCTGATAACATGAGGACTTTGGAGAACCAGAGAATCTCTATCAAAAGGGGTGCGGAGTCTGACATAAGCTTGACCAAACAGACAGGGACCAATTTCTTGCACTGCTAGATGTTTAACCTTAGTGATGAACTCTCCAATGATTAGTGTGGCATTGGGGAAGTGTACCTGCTGATTTGGCATTGGAACGATAGTGGCGATTGCCCAATCTTCATGGCGCAGAGGAGCAGGATCGGTGATGACCCTCATCCTAGCCAGCCTCCCTTCGATCTGTAGTGCTTGATGATGCGGCGGAAGGAACGGAGTTGGGTCAAAAGGGAAGTTTTCCATGGCCTGCTCTACGAGCTCTCCTCTCACTATTGTGGATTGAAGGAGCCGACTAGCAGTCAATGGGGGTGGCTAAGGCAGAGAGGTCGAGCTAGAGGTCGGAGGTGTAATGTTGTTAGGTGAGGGAATAACTCGATGCACATGATTCCTGGGCTGAGCGATTGTATTCCTCGAAGAAGGCACCACAATCGCATCATCAGCGGGGGTTACCATAGTAGTAGCAGCTAAAGAGGCTGACTGACGATTTGACAAGGCGAGGGAGCGGAAGGCCGAACGGCAGCCACAGGCAACATGGCCCCACCCCTTACAGTTTCTGCACCTAATTTTATTAACGCAATGTGGCCTCATATGGCCCTCCAGAAGACACCGGACGCAAAAAGCCTTGGGCTGGGCGTGCTTGGGCCGCGGCTCTGCCACAATCTCAGCACCTGCACCTTGACCAGTTTGAAATTCCAGATTTCCTGCCTCATTATTGCCACCAATAGGGAATTGAAGTCTGTCAAAAACTGTAGTAACTGCGACCGTTGATCGCGCTCTATTATTCCTTTGAATTTGAGGGGTGTTTGTGGCCTGATTGATGTACCTTGGAGTTCGAACTGCATCTGCGTATGAATTTGAATTCCTTGCACGAGAAACCAGTATCCACCCTTCATCTTGATCGGTATCAGACAACGAACGATGCTTTGGACCATTTGGCCCACAAAGGAGGAAACCAAGATTGAATTCAGGCAAAGAAACATTTCCTCCATTGTAAATAGCAAAACCCACATTGATGGAGGAAACCGAGAATTTGAACTGGGTAGCGCTAAGTTTCAGAACATTGAACAGAGATGCTCTACCTCCGAAGCAAGAGAGAAGAATTGTACCTACTGATTCCTCCGAGAGCCTGATCTTGGATCGAGTAAATTCAGCCACTATAAAGAATTCCCTCTGTCATTGTTCTGCCGTGAAGTTGATCGGAAGCTTCAGAGAAACGCAAGATTTGATCCTTAAAGGCATGGCCTCTCTGGAAGCGAAGGTCAGCGACCGACATGGTCTAACCAAGGGAATTTTTGTGTCCGCCGTGGTCGGAGTGACAAGCGGCGCAAGCGGTGGTGGCCGCCGTGGCCGAAGTGGCCAACGGCGCGGCCAATAGCGCGGCTAGGATCGGCTAGAAACGGTGGTGGCCGCCGTGGCCGGAGTGGCCAACGGCGCAGCTAGGAGCGAGGGTTAGGAGCCAGGAAATGGTGACTTCATCTATTTCAAATTGATGTTTGGTGCTTTGTCTTAGACGGGCAAAACACCCCCTGCGGTAAAAAAAAGATAAGTTTTCATGACGAGTTTAAGTGCTAGCACGTTTAAGAAAGAGTTGTGACATGGGTGCACTTTTCTAGCTCATCTCATCTATTTCTTTTTCGAGACAAGCTAGATCTCTCATCTAGAGAATCTGGGACAACAACCCATGACAACCCTTCTCATATCCTACTTTCCATGGCGGGTTTCTGGCCCGTCTAATATAGCCATTTATGTACTAGTGTAGCATTCCTCTATCTTGTCCTCCTATGAGGTAGGCAATGAATGATCCATAGGAAGGTGGAAGTAGTGTTGTCGATTGTAGGATTGTATCACGACACACCATAGTAGGGTCCTAACACCAGCACCTCTTACCACCTTAGCACAATGTAATCAGTAAAATGAAATAGTTTTAACATGAGGCATTAGCACACGACTTTCTGACTGTCTACTACCACAAGGTTTGCTCGGCTCTAGCGAGGGAGGGATGATGAGGGCGGCACAACACCGGCTTACTCCAGTGCTTCTAGTCATCGCTACGTGATCCAGGTACCTGGTTGTATTTTTATTACCTCTGGTGTTCTTTGTACTATCATGATTGAGAATGAATAGACCGGAAATTTCTCGCAAAAAAAAAAACCTTGGGTACACTAAGAGTCTATAACTAATAATGATGTGTTCACAAAATGAAATATGTGTAGTTGAGACCATGTTCAATCATACCAGAATCAGGCAAGCCATATATCAGAAAAGATATGGTTCTACATAAAAGGCAAGTAATAAATAAATAAAAATATAATACAGGTGAATGCCCCATGTGCTAGAGCTGAAAAAATAGAATACATGTGAATGCCGCATGTGCTAGAATTGAAGAAGCATGAAGGCATACAAGTCGATAAGTACAGTGAAATAAGTTCACTCCAGCAACTCCCAACAGATGAACATAGGAGGACCCTTCCAAGACTCTTAGTTCTTAGTTCCTCTAATACTAATGGATAGAGATTACACACATGCTCAGATAGTACATATTCTGCTGTACATGGATGAGTTGTGTAGGCTTGAAGGGTACCAGGAATTCGTTTACCACATGATTGTCCATCTACTTAAGCATTTTGACCGTTTGAGCCTCCTTCGTGGGAACAAATTCGGCACCGTATCCATATAATTGCAATCCTACAATACCAATCATGTATGTCAAACTGATGGCAAGGGACTCACGAAATGTCGTCGGTGCCCATGGCACACTCCACCAGCGTAAGCCTCGTGATGCCTCAACTTGATTACATCAAGGACCGAGTTAAGTTGTTGGTGGTTGGATTATGTGTGGTGCGAACCGAGAAACCATCTGTTACATCGAACCAACAGTTGCCATGACTATCATGTGCATGTACGTAGAGCTCGTCTTCAGAAGTAGCACCTATGTTGCGGATCAATGAACCAACCTATGAATTAATTGGGTTTCTTCAATTGTGTTTGCATATACATGCAGCAGGTGGGGGAAAAGAGAGGAGTGAGCGAAGAAAACCCAATCGAATAGATTTTTTTATGGTACATTGTACTACCAAATTTGAGGTGTAGTATTAAGTGGATCCAACGGTTAATATGAATGGACATAGAGTTTCAGTCAAGGACAGCTCAGTAATTTCCAACCTCCTATTGTGCCGCCGTCCGTCGTTGCTACCACACACCCTTGGCTCTCCTTCAGCAGCCTCGCCAATCATGCTGTAGTTAGGTTCGTCGAGTTCAACGTCCGGGTGGATCATTGATGTGGTTAGTAGTTTCTCGAAAGGACGGACCTCTGCAATGTGGCGCAGGAGGACGAATGAGCTGCTGGACGGCTAGTCTGCTCCTTCGTCGCTGGCATCGTCAGGATCATGACCGTTCTCACAATGGGTGAGTCCCCAGGCTCCGCGAGGTCGAGAAGGTGTACGCCGGCGTGCACGCCAAGCTCACCAGTCATCAACATACTCACGCTGGTGAGGAGTGATTGATTGATTGTGTGGTCTCTTCTGGTGAATACACAAATTTTCCGTATCTCTTCCGTGTTGAATCGGACGGTCACAAAATTCGACCTGAAGTGAACTGAAAAACGGATGACTGAAAATTAGGAAAACTATATATGGGGATTTTCGATGGGTGGTAGGAGAGGCTTCGCGTAGGAAACCCGATTTGCATCCTTTGCCAAGAAAATACGGGATCTTGCTGTGCGCGTTTAGTAATGGAATGAATTGGTTCCGGATCAAAAAAAAAAAAAAGGATACGGGATCAAGGCAATCGACCAATCAAGGCGTGCGACCAATCAACGATTTGCGTCCTTTGCCAAGAAATACAGCATTTGTTCGTCTCCAGCAAGGATATATAAAGCGCATCCATCTCCGATCTCATTTGCGTAGACTCCTTCGTTCACCGATCGATCTCGGGCGCGCATCCGGCGTTCGTCGGGTGCGTGATCTTTGCCGTCCGTCCGGCGCGGCACCGGTCCTCATGGCGAAGCGCTGCCCGGTCCTCCCCGATGAGGTCATCGAGGACATCTTCACGCGGTTGCCGGCCAAGGAAGTGCACAGGTGCCGCTGCCTCTCACGGGCAAGCTCGGCCAGCGCCTCGTGACGCAGCAGTGCCGAGGCTTCGTCATCCTCCAAGCCGTCGCCGCGCCATCGAGGCACTACGTGCTCAACCCGTCGACTGGCCGAATGGCGGCCCTCCCCGAGAGCCAGGCCATGAGCAGCCTCAGCGTCACGTGCTTAGGTTTCGGCTACGACGGACGCACCAGGAAGCACAAGGTCGTGCGCGTCTACCATAGAGGCTATGGCGGCGAAAAAGGAGCTGCCGGATGCGAGGTCTACGTGATCGACCCCGTGGCCGTGGGGCTGTGGAGGCCGGCGGAGGGTTATGCTGCCGGGGAGAAGCCATTGGGCCGCGTGTACAAGGACCAGACGAGCGTCCTTGTGCAAGGCCATGTGCACTGGATGGCCGTCCGTAAGACCATGCTAGGTCTAGAGACGTTCGCCATTTCCTTCTCCCTGGACGACGAGAGGTTTGGGGCCGTGCCGTTACCACGGCTGGCCCTGGAGAAGAGCAATCAGCGTCATTCTTTGGCAGACTTTGATGGACGCTTGTGCCTTTTCTGCTCCGATTTCGTGCCCGGCAACAGCGCGGGCCCTGTACAGGATGTCTGGTTGTTCCATGGACACAGAACGAGCGCATGGGATCTGCACTGTCGAGTAGACCTAGGCACACTGCCGCTGAAGGTCACCAAGTTCGCAAGCACGTTCGTCATCACCAACAATGGAGGCCGCTTCATCTTCGCAAAACCACACCTTACGCCATCGCAAGAGCCAACAAGCTTCCAGGTATTTTCATACGACCTCGTGACCGATAACATGGAGAACCTCCTCCACAACGGTGACTTGGTCTCTAACAACATCATCATGCATGGGAATAAAAGAAGTCACTGCATACGACGAAAGCATCGCGTCTCCCGGACAACCGCTGGCCATGTTGTAGCTCGTTCGTGTCAAAACCATGAAAAAAATAGCATTTGCGAAGGAATGGCTGCTGCAGTTCTCACTGAGTTTGCTACGTCACATCAATGGTGTCTGCTATGTTTATATGCTATCTTAAACAACTTGTCGTGTCTTAGTCTAGCCAAGTTTCTAATGTGCCAAGATGCCTTTGAATACCTAATCCAGGGAAGTTTCAGCTTCCCCATGTATCATTTCAAGTCGGATTTCATCCATATCTTACTTCCTTTGTATGGTTCTGCTTGGCAACTCTTCTAATGCGTGTTTCAGGCCCAAGTATCACCTAAATTTATATGTTTGTGTATTCTTCTTAGATGTGGTATGAAAAGCATATCATCACAATCGATGCAATGTGGTCATGATCTTCTGGTGGTGCTCTTTTTGTCCTTGAGATCAATAGCAAGAGATCAATTTGGGCAAATCTTGGCCCTGCCTAAGATAATTAGTCTAACTAGATGATGTCCCGCGTGTTGCTGTCCGAACCTTGTTAAAACAATGTATGGTTAAGTGACTTATGACTCCATGCATGGCTTGGTGATGTGGCTTGTTGCATGAAGAGGAAAATTAGGTAGTGAGTTGTAGCTATTTAAGAATAGAGGGTTAGCGTGCCGCAGGATATCAGATTAGAGAGGGAGGAAAATGTATTAGGTCTGAATTAACTCACCGAGGTCTAGGAGAATAGCGGCATGCTGGGTGAGCAAAGTCAGCATATTCATTCCAGGACAACTACGTTTTCGCATCCATTTATTTACTAATGACCGTACTGGACTCTTGATTACCGCGAGTCTACAATTACATCATCGTCTCCAATCCATCTTTGCCATAGACAAGTAAATTTCTTTGCTGCAGCAAGATTTCCATCACAGCCACAACAAGAGTTCATACAGGACTGGCTGGGCTTTGTCACAACAAAAACGAAATTACTTCTTGAAAGATGCAAAGCTTTGTCTAGATTGATAAAGTAGAACTACTCCATATTTACTACTCCCTCCATTCCAAAATCTTGCCTTGGAACTAAAACCATGACAAGAATTTTGGAACGGAGGGAGTACAAAAGTTTGAGCTCGGTAGAAGGAAAAGATACACCAGCAGCGGCTGAAGCTTTCCAGGAAGATCATTACATTCTAGGCATTATATTTCTTGGGCGAGAGCTGAGACCCAAGGACAGGGTCCAGCAGAGACCTGAGGCTCCTTCTACAGTGCCTGGTAAAACTTTGAAGCTTCAGCCATCTCCACAGATGAGGTGTTAGTCAAGGGACATATCTTGTATCATTGATGATCTATTGCCACAGTTTGCTTTCTTACTTTGTGGTCACATCACAATTCACGGGATTGTTCCTTTCTTTTATTTGTTCTAGAGTAAAGTCTGTTTAAAACATTAATTATGTATCGGTAGACTGAGATTATGAGTTGAACCTTGGTCTTCTATTCCCTAGAAATTAAAAAGTAAAATATACAAGTTCTAAATCTATTCGAGGGGTGTCAAGTTTCCTCCTAAAAGTTTGCTAGTGTATCACCTGCAGTCCTAGCTATCTGCATTGCATCAACTTTGACTAGCAAGGGTGACAGGTTAACTATTGCCATGCGGCATTATTTTGCACAACCCCACCCTCTCAAAGGCCACCTCCTCTAATTTTGTGGCCCTCCTACTTGCATACATCCTTTCCCTTCCCTTCCTCTCCACTTCCAACAGCCATAGTACACCTTGGCACCCGAACATATGAACGTGATGATCTTTCACGGCACGCGTGGGAACCACTGACAAATCTAACTACGCTGCCCAAAGAGAATCATATATGGTGGGGAGAAAGTGGGGACGAAGCTATCTAAACTTCCGAGTCGATGTTGAAGGAGGAGGACTGAGGCCCAAGCCTACATGTTGCATGCTCCCACAGTGGCCCTCCTACCTGCACTGTCGTCACCGCGCTCTTCGAGAAAGGCAGTCGCCGCCGTATGGGGAGGGGGTATAGGGCCGTCACGTGGGAGAGCAAGGCTGTCGTTGATGCTGATGCGTGATGGCGGCAACCAGATCATGCGAAATAATCGGGGGAATGGGATGGATGGCTTGGTCAGGTTGATGAGTAGACGGGATCCGTGCAGGTGATATGAGGAAGGACACAAAATTAGAAGATGGGACATTTTAGGGTGGTTTGTAAGAACTGTTGCCACATGACAGTAGTCAACTTGCCACCTGTGCAAGTCAAAGATGATGCAACGCAAATAGGACTGCGGATGACACACTTATCAAACTTTTAGGACTCGGATAAGCATTTTTATAGTATTATGACTAACTTGACACCTCTTGAATAGTTTTAGGACTTGTGGTGTATTTACTCGAAATTAAACAAAGGATCTATTTTACGGTAAGATTTTTGGTATTGTATCTATACGATGACCAACGACAGCTAGAAAAATTTGTGTCCAAAACATATTTTTTAAATGGTGTAAAGTTTGGACCCAAAGCACATCTCTTGCAAATCTTAAGTTCGTATATGTCTTGTTAACTTTCGTACATCAATTGAACACTCGACGAACTAGATAATTTTTGGAACCTTTTATTCTTGGATGGAAGTGATTGTATTGTCCCGAGTGCCCAATAAAGCTCTGATGGTTGTTTATCAGCAAAGGACGAGTTCACTTTACTCAATCTCACTAACTATGGACATCCATCAATGGCAATCTTGATATTAAATACGCATGCAAATATGTCCAGCCTAAGCTAGGATGGTATATATATGACCTCTCATGATAACATTTTGTGTATTTTAGGTAAAGAGAACACTATGCACCAAGTTGGTTGGCAGAGCGAGAAGGAGAGGGGGAGGGGTGGGGAGCATGCTCGTAGGTCATTGGGTTTGGGAAGGATCAAGAACTTAGATGCGACAACTGATATTTCTTTGCCTGATTAGAACCCACAATAGGTTTCTCGCTCAACAAATCACCCTGGCCCTAAAGGTACCCTGGATCAATGGCATGTAGACGGAGCTACCTATGTCATCCTCATCACTCATCCAAACACTCTGCATCCTCCTCCTCCCTAATCTCCGAACAAAGGACCCAGACTTCGTCGAAAACGAACTTTGACCAAACCTTCACTGTAAAGGTCATGTGGAGAAATGTGCCAGACTCAGCCATCCGCACTGAAGGCAGCATATCTCTCTGTCCTTTGGAGTTGGAGGGCTCCAAAGGAGAATTATGCATGACTGACACCACAGAAGACCACCCGGTGCCTGTGAGCGTTGGCAGGGGGTCCCCACCGTCCTAGCTCAAACTTCACCACAACAAAATAACCCGAGGTAATACCATGAACATGCCGGAGAAAAGTCGACTACCACAACCATTTGCGGGCTTCCGACTCTGCTCACCCCGCCATCATTACTATAGAAGTTGTTACGCTGTCAACAACATCATCCATCGACCGCCGCCACGGCTATCGCGACGACCCCTCACATCCTCACACATCAATTGGTCCTCTAGTTGGTGAACATTCCGACGGCATTGCCGAAAGCAAGACCGTCATCCGTGCTACCAGGAGGCGCCACATGGCATCTATGCAGACGGCCATGGATAGGCTATCGGCATAGATGACACGTGACGCATTCTGGTAGCACCTGACAAGGAGCTATGCCGGCAGCAAGGTCGTCGGTATAGTTTGCCATCTGTGCTCACGGCAAGGCCGCCGGATCGCTCCCGACAAACTATGCGGGCGGCCTTGATGTCAGCATAGCTCCCTACCAGGTGCTACATGGAGGCGCCATGGGTCGCATGTATGACGACGCCTTGGTTCTCGACATATGTAGAAATTATACTGACGGCCTGACCATTGACGTACAGGTGGGTCATAGAAGTAGGACGGCACGACACATATCGTTTGTACGCTGAGAGGCTTGACGTCAACATATGCAGAAAGTATGTCGACAACAAGGAGTCGGCCTGCCGTCGGCATACAATTGCCATGTGTGTGCTTCTCGTTGGCTAAAGTTGACGGTGGCGCCGTCAACTGCCGTCTTGACATTTGTTTGCCAGTGGTGAACATATGCCGACGGCCGTACGGTTAGCCGTCAATATAAGCTCCTATATTGACGGCCGGACATGGCTAGCCCGATGATATCTACCCGACGGCCCTATGCCGATAGCAACTGACGGTATTGGAGCCTAGGATATCATCCCGGTAGTGTCCGCTCACTTCCGGTGATTACCAGCACTCTTCAAATTCGCGAATATATCATTCTCTGGACTTTATTGCAGGTCACATACGTTAACCCCGCGTGTGAAGATTCCATTGTCTGGACTGCTTCTCCCTCCGGTTCGTACTCGGCTTCTTCCGTGTACCATCTCCAGTTTGTCGGCTCCACTTCCACTTTCTTGGCCACGAAAGTTTGGAATGCCAAGACGGAACCAAAATGCAAGTTATTCATGTGGCTTCTTGTTTACCGGAAGGCCCTTACAGCAGACCGGCTAGCAATCCGTGGCTGGCCTCCTAAGGAGGCTTGCAAGCTATACCTAATCGGTTATGAAACAAGTGAGCACCTCGCACGAGGGTGCCTCTTCACCCGTGGCGTTTGGGACATTGTCTCCTCTTGATTGTCCACAACCCATGGACCGACGCATATTTTCTCCTCTCTCGAGGACTGATGCAGGGGTTCACAAGAGGTTTGGTGAGGCGACTATCTATGTGCTTTGGAATATTTGGAAGGAGTGCAATGCACATGTTTTCAGGGATATCTCGCGTGCGGTACTAGATGTGGCCTATCTAGTCATGGAGAATTTGAATCAAGTGTGTCGCTGGGCAGGTCGTGTAGTCTCCCTCCCCGCATCATGTAATTTGTTTTTCTTTTCCTGTTTAGGTTTGTAAATAAACTCATGTACATTTTTTTTCTCCTTTTCCCTATTTATATGAAATGGGCAGAGCACCTGTCTTTCACGACAAAAAAGAAAAACAGTTGTTGAAAGGTACCGTAAGTATGGAATGACAATTGTTGATTCTCTCGACTCGTTAACAACTTAATGACCATACATATGATCTTCCTGGAAACAAAACACTCTTACATGCACAAGATACATCTCAAAGTTAAAATATGACAAAATTACTATATACTGCATGTTTGTACAAATAGACATATTTATTTTACACTTTTTTAGACAACCTCGTCAAGCTTTATTTAAATTACTATATACTGCATGTTTGTACAAATAGACATATTTATTTTACACTTAACAATATGTGTGCGGTGTTAAATTGTGATTCAAATTTATCGTGTTGAACTAGACGTAGTACAAACGGTGTGGGCTTTGCGTTGGTACCGACGCATACGAATACAACTCGTTTACTTGTCCATCAAGAACTCTCATGTATTGCCCCTCATATATACTCAAAGTAGTCGCACCTAAAGACGGTCTGTCGTCTCGTGCTTGTAATACTTCTCCTCATAATAATTGCGACTTCGTGCGTCCGTGATTTTCTCCCGCAAGGATTTCCACGTAAAAATCCGTGTCTCTCGTGTCTCGTTTGATCTAACAAATGGTATCAGAGCTGAAGTTCGTCGGATATGAAATTCGTCTGACATCGAGGGAATTAGGATTGCGTGTGGGTGCGCCGCCGCATGCGTCTCTTGACATCCGTCGATTCCGACTAGAATTCGATTCTGCTGCTGCTGCCGTACGTCATCGAGTTTGACAGGAATCTCTGTTGCTCTGCCGCCTTACAAACTTCCGCCTCATCGTCGCGTCAAATTGCATGTCGTGATCAAGTCCTGAGGTACAAGGCTGATTTGTTTTCTGCTGCTTCACGTGATCATCCCTACCGAAGCTGTCGCTGCTACTTGCATCAATTAGTACTACTAGTACTGGTTCTCACGTGGAGATCGAGGCTCATCTACAGTTCATATTGTTTTATCGTTCTACGGTTGCTACGTACACTTCCCAAGCTACCAGGTGCTACTGTTTCTAATTCCGTTTTATCCGCATATTAAATTCTGTAAAGAATTTCCTACAGGCTTGTATTACTTTGTGTATACAGATTTATTTACTCATGGCATCCATGAAGTACGATCTTTCGCTGCTGGATC
The DNA here is from genome assembly GCA_022496015.1 of Hordeum marinum. Lineage (NCBI taxonomy): Eukaryota > Viridiplantae > Streptophyta > Magnoliopsida > Poales > Poaceae > Hordeum > Hordeum marinum. The sequence goes on from JAAAWK010001186.1 coordinate 432,595, forward strand.
GTGACACAAGGTTTACCCTATGGCAAGTCAAGATGCTAGCGTTGTTGGCACAGGCCGACTATGATGATGCACTGGATAGTTTTGGAAAGAATGGAATTGAGGATTGGACTGCTGAAGAGAAAAGAAGGGATCGTAAGGCTTTGTCACAAATTCAACTCCATTTGCATAATAATATTTTGCAGAAAGTTTTGAGCGAGAAAACTGCCGCCGCTCTATGGCTAAAGCTGGAAGGGATTTGCATGACGAAAGATCTCACCAGCAAGATGCATCTGAAGCAAAAATTATTCATGCACAGGTTACCCAAGGGAGGTAATGTTTTGAATCATATTTCTGAGTTTAAAGAGATCATATTTGATCTAGCTGCAATGGAGGTTAAGTATGATGAAGAAGATACTGCTTTAATGTTACTTTGTTCACTGCTTTAATGGAGGTTAAGAACTGCAATTTTCGAGACACCATATTATATAGTCGTGATACTCTCACGCTTAATGAAGTTTATGAAGCTTTGAACTCTAAGGAGAAGATGAAATTGACGGTGCCTCATGATGGTTCAAGTTCATCCCAAGCCGAGGGATTATCTGTTCGTGGCAGGACAAAGGAGAAGAACTCACATAATGGAAACAGAGGCAAAAGTAAGAACGCCTAGAGGGGCCGGTCGCAATCCAAAGACAAGAAGCAATCTTGTAGATATTGCAAGAGAGACGGGCATGACATCTCAGACTGTTACAAGTTGCAGAACAAAGAAAAGAGGAATGGTACATACAAACCGAAAGGTAACAAACAAGGTGAAAATTCTGCTAATGTTGTTCGTGATGATAGTTCCAATGATGCCCTTGTTGTTATTGCTGAATGTGCTGAGACCAATGATGAGTGGATACTTGACACTGCGTGTACTTTTCATATGTGCCCGCATAGAGATTGGTTTACTACTTTTGATTCTACTACTACTGCTGGTTCCGTTTTGGGTTTTGATAATTCACCATGCAAGATTGAAGGCATAGGTTCCGTTCGAATCAAGATGTTTGATGGCACAATCAGAACTTTGACAGATGTTTGGTATATTCCGAAGATGAAGAGAAGTCTTATCTCTTTTAGTGCCCTTGATGCAAAGGGGTACAAATATTCAGGTGGAGATCACATTTTGAAAGTCACCAAAGGCTCTCTTATTGTGATGAAAGGTGACTTAAGTTCGACCAATGGTCTTTGTTACCTTCGAGGTTCTACGGTTTCAGGTAACGCTACTCTAGTTATTTCAAAGAATTCTGATTGTGATGCTGCTAACCTTTGGCATATGCGTCTTGGACATATGAGTGAACTTGGTTTGACAGAGTTACATAAGAGAGATCTCCTTAAAGGATATGAAACTGGTAAATTAAAATTTTGTGAGCATTGTATCTTCGGAAAGCACAAGAGGGTGAAGTTCAACACTTCGACTCATACTACTTAAGGTATTCTTGATTATGTGCATTCTGATTTATGGGGACCATCTCGCAAAAAGTCACTAGGTGGTGCAAGTTACATGTTGACTATTATTGATGATTATTCGAGAAAAGTTTGGCCTTATTTCTTGAAGCATAAATGGCAAGTTTCTCAGATTTTAAGGAGTGGAAGATTATGATTGAGAGACAAACTGAAAAGAAGGTAAAAATACTTCGCACTGATAATGGTATGGAATTCTGTTCTAAGCAATTTGAGAATTATTGCAAGTCTGAAGGCATTGTCAGACACTACACCGTTCCTTATAATCCTCAACAAAATGGTGTTGCTGGGCATATGAACAGGACCATTATTTCTAGAGCCCATTGCATGTTGTCCAATGCAGGTCTGCATAGGCATTTCTGGGTTGAGGCCGCTTCCACTGCTTGTTATCTCATTAACCGTTCACCATCTATTCCTCTTAATAAGAAAACTCCAATTTAGGTATGGTCTGGTTCACCTGCTGACTATTCAAAGTTGAGAGTTTTTGGTTGCACTGCTTATGCTCATGTTGATAATGGAAAGTTGGAGCCTAGGGCTGTTAAGTGCATCTTTCTTAGTTATAAATCTGGTGTTAAAGGTTTTAAATTGTGGAATCCTGAAACATAGAAGGTTGTTATTAGCAGAAATGTTATCTTTAATGAATCTGTTATGTTACATGATATTCCATCTACTAATGTTCCTACTGAGAGTGAACAACAGCCTACTATTCAACAACCTACTGTTCAGGTGGAGCATGATATTTCAGGTGATACTTTTGATAAGGAAAATTTTGATGCACATGATGAACCCGTCGTTGATGATGAGCATGTCACTCCAAATCAGCCTATTGTTCCACCCAGTTCGAATCTTGCACGTGACAGAGTTAGGCGGGGTATTAATGCACCTGAAAGGTTAATTGAGGAGTGCAATCTTGTTTCTTTTGCTTTATCTGTCGCAGAAGAAATTGAAGGTAATGTTGAGCCTTCTTCATATTCCGAGGCTATTATTTCTCATGATAGTAATAAGTGGATGACCGCTTTGCATGATGAGATGGAATCACTTGAAAAGAATGGCTCTTGGGATTTAGTAAGATTACCAAGAGAGAAGAAACATATTCGTTGCAAGTGGGTTTTCAAAAGAAAGGAAGGTGTTTCTCCTAATGATGAGGCAAGATATAAAGCAAGGTTAGTTGCTAAAGGTTATAGCCAAATTCCAGGTATTGACTATAACGAAGTCTTTTCTCCTGTTGTGAAGCATAGCTCTATTTGCACTTTACTTAGTATTGTTTTCATGAATGATTTTGAGCTTGAACAATTGGATGTTAAAACTGCATTCTTACATGGAGAATTAGAAGAGGATATTTATATGGAACAACCTGAAGGTTTTGTTATTCCTGGTAAAGAAAAGCTTGTCTGTAAGTTAAAGAAATCTCTTTATGGATTGAAACAATCCCCTAGACAGTGGTACAAGAGATTTGACACCTTTATGTTCTCTCAAGGTTTTAAACGGTCTAATTATGATAGTTGTGTTTTTTTAAAAACTATCAATGGTTCAACTATTTATTTGCTCCTTTATGTTGATGATATCTTAATTGCTGCAAAGAGCATGTCAGAGGTTAATGAACTAAAGAAGCAATTGAGTAATGAATTTGAGATGAAGGATTTGGGTGCAGCAAAGAAAATACCTGGCATGGAAATATCCAGAGATAGACCGTCTGGAAAATTATATCTCAGTCAGAAGGGATATATTGATAAAGTTCTTCGTCGTTTTAATATGCATAATGCCAAGCCAGTAAGTACTCCGTTAGCTACACACTTTAAATTATCATCAGCCTTATGTCCTGAGTCAGATGCAGATATTGAGTACATGTCTAGAGTTCCCTATTCGAGTGCAGTTGGTTCACTTATGTATGCCATGGTTTGTTCTCGTCCGGATTTATCTTATGCATTAAGTGTTGTCAGTAGATACATGGCTAATCCTGGAAAAGAGGATTGGAAAGCAGTTCAGTGGATTTTCAGATACCTGCGAGGTACTTCTAATGTTTATTTACAGTTTGGGAAAACTGGAGATGGACTTGTTGGTTTTGTTGATTCTGATTTTGCTGGTGATTTGGATAAGAGAAGATCACTCACAGGTTATGTTTTCATCATTGGTGGTTGTGCTGTGAGTTGGAGAGCAACTTTGCAGTCTATTGTGGCGTGTTCCACTACCGATGCCGAGTATATGGCTATTTCTGAGGCATGCAAAGAAGCTATCTGGTTGAGAGATTTATACACCGAGCTTTGTGGAGATTCATCTTGCCCTACCATATTTTCGAACAGTCAAAGTGCTATCTATCTTACAAAGAATCCAATGTATCATGAGAGAACAAAGCACATTGATGTTAGATATCACTATATTCGAGATGTCGTTGCTGAAGGTGATTTGAAGGTATGCAAGATAAGTACTCATGATAATCCAGCTGATATGATGACAAAGCCAGTTCCTACCAATAAGTTTGAGCTTTGCTTAGGCTTAGTTGGTATTTCTCACTAGTCCTATGGACTTTGGCGCACAAGGTGTTTATGCTGATTTGGATGAGGTTATTTACTTTCTTCGACTACTGGAGGGAATTTGGCTCAAGGTGAAGATTGTTAAATTGTGATCTGGCTCAAGGTGAAGATTGTTAAATTGTGATCCAAATTCTACCGTGTTGGACTAGACGTAGTACAAACGGTGTAGGCCTTTGCGTTGGTACCGACGCATACGAGTACAACTCGTTTACTTGTCCATCAAGGACTCTCATGTATTGCCCCTCATATATACTCCACGTAGTCGCACTTAAAGACGGTCTGTCATCTCGTGCTTGTAATACTTCTCCTCATAGTAATTGCGCCTTCGTGCGTCCGTGGTTTTCTCCCGCAAGGGTTTCCACCTAAAAATCCGTGTCTCTCGTGTCTCGTTTATCTCGTTTGATCTAACATCCAGAGACAAGATACTACTCAAAGGGCCCATCTCGTATAAATGATGAAGGAGCAGCCTTGCAACCCAAGAGGAATGCATGAACTTTTGACGCTGTTGCACGCCTGAGACGTTTTCATTTTCTATATTCACAGACACTTCAGCTGGTGAAAGGCGGTAAAGCTGGTCGCTGGGGAGGGCAGTGAGGAGTAGTGTGCATAACGGCGGTCGAGCCGTTGAGGTGACCAGATGTATGAACTCCTGTAAATAAATTTCCTTCCTATTTTAATGAAAAGACATGCAAGGCTCTTACTCCCTCTGTTCCTAAATATAAGTGTTTTAAGAGATTCCACAAAGGGACTACATACGGAGCAAAATGAGTGAATATACACTCTAAATTATGTCTATATACATCCGTATGTAGTCCTTTAGTGAAAACTCTTAAAAGACTTACATTTAGAAACGGAGGGAGTACATGTTTATTTGCCAAAACCCGAAGAGGGAACTAGCAACACATTTTTTTAAAGAAGGATACCCCAGGCTCTGCATCAGAATGATACATGCAATCATTTTATTAAACAAAAAATAGTCAAAAACAAAGTGTAATATCTTATATGAGCTCTCAATCAAAGACCAAAAACAATGATCAAAAGGGAAAAATGCCACATTTGGTGAAACGATAGTAGGCTACGATGACTAAACATCTAGCCTATTAGTTATCCGCCATTCAAATCGATTGAAGATATCATGTGCGGCCATCTCCCAGCGAATGCATCCAGTAATCAAAAGCTCCCAGAACTCCGCATGTCTGAGTAACGACCACGTACGGATCCAAACCATGGCTCTGTATATAAGCTGTAAAAAATTGGTAAAGTTTTTCCTATTAAATATCAGGTTATTTCTATAGTTCTATATAGCCCATAATAGTGCACATATTCCTATCCGAAGATGAGTGCTAAATTTGTTTCCACTCCATTAAGCCACGTCCCAAATAACATGTTCATACTATGTGGAAGGGTAATGTTGAAGGCTACATGTAAAGTATGACGCAGTAGTTGGGCAAGCGGACAATCGAGAAAGCGGTGTTTTATAGTTCCGTTTTGCTCACAAAAGCAACATCTAGAATTGCCTACCCATCTTCGCTTAATCAAATTATCCTTCGCCAAAATCACTCCCTTATGCACAAACCAAATAAATATTTTAATTCGAAGGGGCACCTTAATCTTCCATGTGTGTAACGATATCGGTAATGGCCCAGAATTTATAATATTTGGATACATCGATTTCACGAAAAAACTTCCACTCGCGGTTAATTTCCAGTGATTAGTATCAGGTTGATCAATCAGTTGAACCTCCATCAACCTACGGACTTCATTGTTCCCCCAACAAGGACCTTCTGAATTGTGTATAAAGGGGAGCTGAATGTAATACAGTAGCAACATAATCTTCTTTAAGTTACACAATATTATAAATAGAAGGATATTGCATAGCCAAGGTCGTCTCCTCTAACCATGTATCTTGCCAGAACCTAGTAGTGTTGCCATTACCAATATGAAATTTCACCATGTGGAAAAAGGTTTGTTTGATCCTCATTAACCCCTTCCAGAAAGGTGAGTCGGAAGGTCTACTGTAACCTGCGCCAGAGTCTTAGATCGCATGTACTTATTGCGAAGAATTCATACCCACGTACTTTCTGTCTGAATAGACAATCCGAAGAGCCACTTACTAAGAAGACATCTGTTTTTAACTTCTAAGTTCTCAATCTCTAACCCACCTTGGTCTTTGGGTCTACCTATAATATCCCATCTGGCAAGCATGTACTTCTTAATATCATCTCCTTGCCAGAAGAATCGAGAACAATAATCTAATCTTTTTCGTACCCCCACCGGTACTTCAAAGAACGAAAAAGAAACATTGGCAGATGATGTCTACTACGCAACTTTATTCTTGTAGACACATTTATGGCCTCCAAGCGGAGAGTTTTGTAGGACAATAACAATTTACCCTCAAGTGGATGACCTAAGGTTTCTCAATCCGTGAGAGGTGTAGGATGAAGATGGTCTCTCTCAAACGACCCTGCAACCAAATACAAGAAATCTCTTGTGTCCCCAACACACCCAATACCATGGCAAATTGTATAGGTGCACTAGTTTGACAAAGTGTAATATGGATGGTAGAAATATATTTTTATAATCTGAATAAATAAAAACAGCAAGGTAGAAAGTAACAAAAGTGAGCACAAACGATATTGCAATGATTGAAAATGAGGCCTAGGGTCCATACTTTCACTAGTGCAATCTCTCAACAATGCTAACATAGTTGGATCATATAACCATCCCTCAACGTGCAACGAAGAATCACTCCAAAGTTCCTATCTAGCGGAGAACATAAGAAGAAATTGTTTGTAGGGTACGAAACCACCTCAAAGCTATTCTTTCTGTTCGATCTATCCTAACCTTCGTACTAAAATAACGGAAGCTATTCTTTCCGATCGATCCAATCAAGAGTTCGTACTAAAACAACACCAAATAATTTCAGATTCATAATACTCAATCCAATACAAAGAACTTCAAGGAGTGCCCCAAGATTTCTACCGGAGAAACAAAAACAAGAACGTGCATCAACCCCTATGCATAGATTACCCAAATGTCATCGCGGAAATCTGCAAGTTGAATGCCAAAATACATATCAAGTCAATCAATACGATACCCCATTGTCAGCACGAGTATTCAATTGCAAGACATATATCAAGTGTTCTCAAATCCATTAAAGAATTCAATCTGATAACAATGAAATCTCAAAGGGAAAACTAAATTCATCACAAGAAGAGTATAGAGGGGAGAAACATCATATGATCCATCTATGTTAACAAAGCCCATGATATATCAAGATCATGACATCTCAAGATCACGAGAGAGAGAGAGAGAGGTTAAACACATAGCTACTGGTACAAACCCTTAGCCTCGAGGGTGGACTACTCCCTCCTCATCATGGTGGCCGTCGGGATGATAAAGATGGCCTTCGGAGATGATTCCCCCTCCGGTAGGGTGCCGGAACGGGGTCTAGATTGGTTTTCGGTGGCTATAGAGCCTTGCGGTGGTGGAACTTCTAATCTAGGGCTACCCCGAAGGGTTTCGGAATATTTGGGAATTTATAGTGCAAAGGGGGGTGCGGGAGGCCACCGAGGTGGGCACAACCCACCTGGGCGCTCCAAGGGGCCCTGGTGTGCCTTTGTGGGTTGTGCCCCCCTCGGGGCCCCTCCCAGGTGCAGCTCTGGCCCATTGGGTTCCTTCTGGTCCAAAAAAATATCCAAAAAGTTTCGTGGTGTTTGGACTCCGTTTGATATTGATTTCCGGCGATGTAGAAAACAAGCAAAAAACATCAACTGGCACTGGGCACTAGGTCAATAGGTTAGTCCCAAAAAATGATATAAAGTTGCTATAAAATGATTGTAAAACATCCAGGAATGATAAAATAACATCGTGAATACTTCATAAATTATAGATACGTTCGAGACGTATCAGCATCCCCAAGATTAATTCCTACTCGTCCTCGAGTAGGTAAATGATAAAAGAAATAATCTATGAAGTTTGAATGCTAGCAAAGTGCATAAGTTTGATCAAAGATAATTTCAATCACTTTTCCTAGCATCATAATAGCAATTATTTCTTATAAAACTTCTCATGTTAAAGTAGCAACCAATTCACATGTTAAGGTTCAAACCATGAATTCTCTTGAAACTCAACAACCTATGTTCTCAGTCACCAAGCAATTGCAATTCAACTTATTCAACAGAGTTTAAGTAAGAGATCCACATACTCAACCATCATATAGTCTTTTATGATTGCTAACACTCACCACGTAAACATGAGCAAAATGTTTCAACCGGACACATAGAAATATAGGGGCTTATTGTTTTGCCTCCCAACGTATTCACCTCAAGGGTGATGTCAACAATAATAACTCATGCTGCCCATATTCAGTTGGACATATGTGCCTAGATCTTTCCTCACCACATCATGCTTGCCATAGGATAAAAATAAAAAGTAATAGAGAGAAAACTTTGACTCCTTGCATAAAAGTAAATACTGAAAAGTAAAAGATAGGCCCTTTGCAGAGGGAAGCATAGGTTGCCATGCGCTTATTTGTTTGTATGATCAACCCCTTAGTGCAAAAGAACGTCACTATATTGCCCCTTATGATAGCAACCTTTATTATGCAGTCCGTCTCTTTTATTACTTTTGCATCACAAGTTCGTACAACGCTCAATTTTCTCTTACACTAAATAATGAAACACTTCTAGAAGAAATTTGTATTGCCTTATTGCATCGATGACAACTTACTTGAAGGATCTTTCTCAATCCTTAGGTAAGTATGGTGGACTCTTGAAAATAAGATTTGGGTTTAAGGGTTTTTGGATGCATAAGTAGTATCTCTACTTGGTGCGGAATTTTTGGCTAGCAAAGATGGGGGGCAAGCACCACATGTTGAAGGATCTATGACAATATAACTTCTATGTGAATATCAACAAATATAAATCATTACATTGTCTTCCTTGTCCAACGTCAATAATTTTGGCATATAATATTTTGATGGGGGCATCACAAAAGATTTCCAGGATAGTGTATCTGCATGTGAAAGTTCTCTTCCTTATACTAATTATTCGTGAATTGCTTGTATGACCAATATTGTGATTGTCAAGCCTCAAAAGATTTCACTTTATAAAACCAATGTGAAGCTACCACTAGGCATGATATGGTTTCAACTTCATTACATTCAATTTATTCAACAATTTACTCATAGGATATAAGTGAAGCACAAGAGTAAATGACATAGAAAAGAGCTTCGTTGACGGGATGTGAATGCCGCTTACTTAGCCTCCCTGGCAATTACTTGAGGACGCCATTTTATTTAAAAACTTTAATATCTAATTATTTTATTAAAACAAAAATAAAAAAAATAACATTTCAAGAATAGCACACATCATGTGAAGAAGCAAAAACTTAGGATCAACCGATACTAACCGATAATAGTTGATGAAGAAAGGTGGGATGCCTACTACGGCATCCCCAAGATTAGATGCTTGATACTTCTTGAAATATTATATTTGGATGCCTTGGGAATACCCAAGCTTGAGCTTTTGTGTCTCCTTAATTCCTTTCATGTCACGGTTTACCTAATACTGAAAACTTCATCCACATAAAACTCAACAAGAACTCATGAGATAAGTTAGTATAAACTAATGCAAAAACCTTATCATTATCTACTGTAGAAAATCACTAAAATTATAATTCAAAATTGCATACTAAATTCCTCTGCATATTTTATACTCCTATCCTCAAATAGAATCATTAAACAAGGAAACATATGCAAACAATGCAAACATAACAGCAATCTGCCAAAACAGTACAGTCTATAAAGAATGCAAGAGTATCCATACTTATTCAACTTTAAAAATTCTGAAAATTTAACACACTTTAGAAAATTTATCAGATATTATTTTTCAAAAAGTTTAAACAATTTATCACATTCTGACTTTTCTAGGGAATTTTTGCAACAGTGATAAACTTTCTGTTTTTAAACAGCAACGTGTAGACTTGCAAAATAAGTATGGTAAAGGCTATCCTTGACATTTTTATTGAATCCTAGTAACATTATTATAAATTACATAAATTACATAAATAAAATCCTAGTAAATTAAAATGATGCTCCAAGCAAAACACATATCATGTGACGAATGAAAATATAGCTCCAAGTGAGGTTACCGATAATGTTGGAGACGAAAGAGGGCATCCCCAAGCTTAGTTGCTTGTATATTCCTTGAATTTTACCTTCGGGGTGCCTTGGGAATCACCAAGCTTAGGGCCTTGTCCCTCCTTGTTCTACTCATATCGATATCTCACCCAAAACTTGAAAACTTCAATCACACAAAACTTAACGGAACTTCATGAGATGGGTTAGTGTAGTAAATATAGATCATTCACTTAGGTACTGTCAAGACAAGATTCATAATTATTACCACATGATACCTACTGTATTCTACCATTCCCATAATTTATACTACTGAATATAAGCTATGGGAACACTAAAACAAGCAAACTATGCATGAAAAACAGAATCTGTCAAAAACAGAATAGTCTGTGAAGATCTGAATGATAACCAAACTTTCCTGACTCTAAAAAATATGAAAAATTAGGAAAACTCAATGAATTTGCATATAAAGTTTGTTTAAAAATTTCAAAACAAAATTGACGCTCCAGTAAAATCAGATAATTCATATACTAGACACAAAACTTTCTTTTTTTGCGCACAATCAAACAAGCAAGCATCCACACTATCCCAAAGGATTTACTTGGCACTTTATTGAAATAAAAGACACAAAACATGATTAATACAGTAGCTTAATCATGCGAACACATAAAAACATAAGGTGAAAGTGTTGGTTTGTCTCCTAACAAGCGCTTTTCTTTAATGCCTTTTAGCTAGGCATGATGATTTTAATGATGCTCGCATAGGAATAGTAATTGAAACATGCAAAAGAGCATCATGAATCTCATGACAAGCACATTTAAGTATAACCCACTTCCTATTCATAGGGATTTTGTGAGGAAACAATTTATGGGAACAATAATCATCTAGCATATGAAGGCAAAACAAGCACAACTTCAAAACTTTGAACACATAGAGAGTAAACTTGATATTATTGCAATTCCTACAAGCATATGTTCCCCCCTCATAATAATTTTCAGTAGCATCATGAAGAAATTCCACAATATAATCAGCACATAAATCATTATTTTCATGATGCACATGCATATAAAATTTGTCACTCTCCACATAAGCAATTTTCTTCTCATTCATAATAGTGGGAGCAAACTCAACAAAATAACTATCATGTGACACTTGATTGACATAACCACATTGAATATTAAAATCATGATAAAAAAATTTATGGTTGACATTACTCTTTATAGCATACATGTCATCATATATAGGAGGCATGCATAGGAGGCATGCAATCATCATAATAGTTTTGCTCATCAAAACTTGGGGGACAAAATATCATCTTCATCAAATATAGAATCCCCAAGCTTGTGGCTTTGCATATCATTAGCATCATGGATATTCAGAGAATTCATACTAACAATATTACTATCATGCTCATCATTCAAATATTTAGTGCCAAGCATTTTAACAATTTCTTCTTCTAACACCTGAGCACAATTTTCCTTGCCATCATTTTCACGAAACACATTAAAAAGATGATCAATAATATGATGCAACCTCAATTCCATTTTTTTGTAGTTTTCTTTAATAAACCAAACTAGTGATAAAACAAGAAACTAAAAGATTCGATTGAAAGATCTAAAGATATATCTTCGTGCACTCACCTCCCCAGCAACGGCGCCAGAAAAGAGCTTGATGTCTACTACGCAACTTTATTCTTGTAGACACGTGTTGGGCCTCCAAGCGTAGAGTTTTGTAGGACAGTAGCAATTTTCCCTCAAGTGGATGACCTAAGGTTTATCAATCCGTGAGAGTTGTAGGATGAAGATGGTCTCTCTCAAATGACCCTGCAACCAAATAAAAGAAATCTCTTGTGTCCCCAACACACCCAATACAATGGCAAATTGTACAGGTGCACTACTTCGGCAAAGTGTAATATGGATGGTAGAAATATATTTTTATAATCTGAATAAATAAAAACAACAAGGTAGCAAATAAAAAAGTAAGCACAAATGATATTGCAATGATTGAAAATGAGGCCTATGGTCCGTACTTTTGCTAGTAAAATCTCTCATCAATGCTAACATAGTTGGATCATATAACCATCCCTCAACATGCAACGAACAATCACTCCAAAGTTCCTGTCTAGCGGAGAACATAAGAAGAAATTGTTTGTAGGGTATGAAACCACCTCAAAGGTAATCTTTCCGTTTGATCTATCCTAGAGTTCATACTAAAATAACAGAAGCTATTCTTTCTGATCGATCTAATCAAGAGTTCGTACTAAAACAACACAAAAATAATTTCAGATTCATAATACTCAATCCAACACAAAGAACTTCAAGGAGTGCCCCAATATTTCTACCAGAGAAACAAAGAAAAGAATGTGCATCAACCCCTATGCATAGATTAACCCAATGTCACCGCGGGAATCCGCAAGTTGAATGCCAAAATACATATCAAGTGAATCAATACGATACCCCATTGTCACCACGAGTATTCAATTGCAAGACATATATCAAGTGTTCTCAAATCCATTAAAGTATTCAATCCGATAAAAACGAAATCTCAAAGGGAAAACTCAATTCATCACAAGAAGAGTATAGAGGGGAGAAACATCATATGATCCACTATGTTAACAAAGCCCATGATATATCAAGATTGTGACATATCAAGATCACAAGAGAGAGAGAGATTAAACACATAGCTACTAGTACAAACCCTCAACCCCGAGGGTGGACTACTCCCTCATCATCGTGGTGGCCGTCGGGATGATGAAGATGGCCATCGGAGATGATTCCCCCCTTGTAGGGTGCCGGAACGGGGTCTAGATTGGTATTCGTTGGCTACAGAGCCTTGCGGCGGCGGAACTTCTGATCTAGGGCTACCCCGAAGGGTTTTCGAATATTTGGGAATTTATAGTGCAAAGAGGGGATGTGGGAGGATAGCGAGGTGGGCACAACCCACCTGGGCGCGCCAGGGGGCCCTGGCGCACCCTGGTGGGTTGTGCCACCCTCGGGGCACCTCCGAGGTGCAGCTCTGGCCCATTGGGTTCCTTCTGGTCCAAAAAATGATATTCATTTCCTGTGATGTAAAAAACAAGCAAAAAACAGCAACTGGCACCGGGCACTGTGTCAATAGGTTAGTCCCCAAAAATGATATAAAGTTGCTATAAAAATGATTGTAAAACATCTAGGAATGATAAAATAATAGCATGAATACTTCATAAATTATAGATACGTTGGAGATGTATCAGCAGACTCGTCGACATTGAGTTTATTAACACCAGCCTCCCTCCATAAGACATAAGTTTGCCATTCCAGCAACTTAGCCTCTTCTCAAACCTATCTTCAATGCATTTCCATTCGTTTTCCGTAAGTTTATGATGATGGATGGGTATTCCCAAATAACTAAATGGCAGAGCACCCATCTCACAATCGAACAATTGTTGGTATGCATCTTGTTCTTCCTTGGCTCGCCCAAAGAAAAATAGTTCACTTTTATTGAATTGATCTTGGGTCCCGACAATTGTTCAAAGAGTCATTGTACTAACTTCATATTTCTAGCTTTCGCAAGGTCATTTTCTGTAAAAATAATCATATCATCCGGATATTGCAACACACCCCCATCTAGAAGATGTAGAATGAAACCTCCTACTAGGTCGTTCTCTTTAGCCCGAACAATAAGAACGACCAAGCTATCTGCTACAATGTTGAATAAGACAGGTGATATAGAATCCCCTTGTCTCAGGCCCTTATGTGTCTAGAAATAATGACGTACATCATCATTCATCCTAATTCCAACACTACCTTTCTCGATGGAAGAATCCACCTGCTTCCTCTAGCTTCATTGAATCCCTTCATATGTAAGGCTTGTTGGAGAAAGGGCCATTTGACCTTATCGTATGCCTTCTCGAAATCCACTTTGAAGATAACTCCGTCAAGTTTTTTTGAATGTATTTCATGAAGAGTTCCGTGTAAGACCACAACCCCCTTTAGGATGTGTCTACCTACCATGAATGTTGTCTGAGTGGGTTGCACTATTGAATGGGCAACCTGCGTCAACCTATCCATGGCAATCTTAGTAAAAAAATGAAGCTGACATTAGGGAAGCATATCGGCTTGAACTACTTGGCCTCCACCTTCTTTGGCAACAACGTGATTGTTCCAATAGTGAGGTGAAAAAGTTGTAGATGACCGTTAACTAAATCATGGAACATAGGCATAAGATCTCCCTTAATAATATGCCAACACCTCTTGTAGAAAAAATTATCTAACTGAAAACGTCAAAATGATATTATTCTTCCACACGGGATCTAGAAAGAGAGCCATGACGATGAGATTGAACTAGGGTTTATTCGTCATTTCGTTCTTGTTAAAGGATTTTCTTCAATGACCCATTTGAACCAACAGGAAATTTTAAGTGTTGATGCATCCCGTATTGCAAATTTCATAACCCAAGGATTTTCGAGAAACTAAGAAATGAAAAGACCGGTCATGAAGAAGATTTACACACTAAATACTTTTAGGTGTGCAAGGGTTCCATGTGAACTCGTGTAACTTCTCTAACAACCTACATGTACTGAACAATTCGTTGATGGATCCTCGACCAATAAAATTTGAGCCCACAACCTGTTTTTCAATTGATGTAAAATCTCGAACCAATACACATCAATTGTGTCTTGCACAAAATAAACAAAATGTGTGCCATACAGTTTCTCAAGTGCATATGTGTCATGTTATAACTTCTATACAACACCTGAACACTCTATGAACTACAAAATTTTCAAAACCTTTCATTTTCATATGGAAGTGATTGTATTGTCTTGAATGCCGAATAAATCCCTATTGGTTGTTTACTCACCGTCTTGGGACTATCCGGAGATCATCCCCTGACATGCACACTTTTCTAGATCATCTCGGCTATGTTGTTTTCAAGACGGGCCCCATCACTCATCTAGAGAATCTGAGACCACAAAGAATGACCACCTTGGTCAGGTGATACTTTCCTGTAATATATCCCTTTATATACTAGTGTAACCTTCGTCTATCTCATTCTCCTAAGATGGTAGGTAATGAAGGACGCGGACGGTGGAACAGCCATAGGGAGGTAGAAGTGTGTTGCTGGTAGCAGGACACTATGAATGCTACACCATAATAAGGTCCTAACACTGACACCTCTTACCAGCTTAGAACAATGTAATGAGTACAATGAAATAGTTTTAACCTTGGGTACGCTCAGAGTCTACTATATACTGCCCGTTTGCACATATAGACATATTTATTTATTTCACACTAAACAATGCGTCTGCAAAGATGAGATGCTACTCAAAGGGCCCAACTTGTATAAATGATGAATGCGCAGCCTTGCAACCCAAGAGGAAGGCCTGAACTTTTGACGTTGTTGCACGCTCAACCGAAGTTTTCATTTTCTTTATTAACGAAGACTTCAGGTGCTGAAAGGCAGCAAAGTTGACCGCTGGGGAGGGACAGTGAGGAGTAGTGTGAATAACGGCGGTTGAGCCGCTGAGATGCCAAGATGTATGAACTCCTGTAAATAAATTTCCTTCCTATTTTATTGAGAATACATGCAAGGCTCTTACATGTTTTTATTTTGCCAAAAGTAGTAAGGGGATCGATTATATATGGCCAATTATATACTGGAGCGTGCTTGCAAAAAATAAAATTGGATGGGTATTTTCCAAAACCTTTTATTTTCAGATGGAAGTGATTGTATTGTCTTAAATGCCCAGGGTACTGATCCCCTTACTACTATATACTGCCCGTTTGCACATATAGACATATTTATTTTCCAAAACCTTTTTCCAATTTTATTTTTTGCAAGCACGCTCCAGTATATAATTGGCCATATATAATCGATCCCCTTACTACTTTTGGCAAAATAAAAACATGTAAGAGCCTTGCATGTCTAAAATAAACTTCGTCTTAGGGCCATCTAAAATGCATCAAATATCTAACTTTAATATGTTTCTTACCTTTTTTGAGAAATTAGTATGTATATTACCTTATTCCTAAATCCAAGTTTGATTAAACCCAAAGCATAACATAATAGACAAACTATCCGTGTAAATGGACGTTTGCTCGTGTATGTACCTAAATCAAAATTGTTTTGCTTTTTGCCGTCAAAATATAGTTTTAATTTTCCTATTTTTTGAAAAGGAAGGTTGAAGCCTCCCGAATCCTGCATGCCATATTACAATAATCATAATTTTATTGAAGTGTGTACGATACAATGAGATCATACTCATCAAGAAGCATTGTACGATGGGTACACAGTAATGGCCCCAACCATCTCAATTAAGTGCAGCTTCTAAAACATCAAAATTAGCGAATTAATTGATTGCGAAGAGAGTGGTGCATATACCTTTTTTTTAAAGGAGGAAAGGTGACCCCTGCCTATGCATCAATCAATCGATGCATGTAATCATATTATTAAATAAGTTTAAGAACAAAGTCTTACATCCACAATGTGCTCACAATCTAAGAATAAAATCAAGTGCGTAAATAAATAAAATCTGGCACATCCGACAAAAAGCGAAAAATAGACTACGATACCTATACACTTATCCTGTTATTATTGGCGCGTATACCTAACTTTCTTAAATTACCCCCTAATGGATAAGCTGACTACTGTAGGCCAAAGGTGCGGACTCCTCCAAAATCGCCTCCATTTGGGCCTCTAAGAGGAACTACAGCCGGACTTGGCTAATTGGGTCCCTTATACGCCCGTGGGCGTGCACGGGTACGTCCGTCAACAGCGCCTGTCGACCCCTCATATGTTGCGCCGCACATCCGCATATCTCAAATGTAATTCTCAAATACATGCAATCCACACACATCGATCGTCCGATAGAAATTATCCAAAATTAACAATTCAAAACAAAAGCAAATGAAATCATAGTTCAACAAACCGGATGTGCCAAAATGAAATCAATGTCCGAGCGACAAGGGGTGCTTGTCCGATCACTGGCCAGACGAATTAATCCATGCGTCCTTGTCGCCAAGCATGTCCTGCTCCGTCTTGGGCAGCCATCTCCGCCTACATCAGGCTTGCCTGCTCCGCCTACATTATGGCCGCCTAATCAGCCGCGCTCACCGCCTCCAGCACCCTATGATCATTGATCTCCGTCTTCTTTCCCGCAAGCCATTTCTTGGCATGCTCATCCAATACGGTTTAATCTGCCAACATGATCTTCGCATCCTCCGTTTTCCGTGCGAATTGCAACCTCTTCTTCTCGAGCTTAATCTCTCCAAATGTCTTGGCATTCCCGAGTTTCCATTTGATCGACGCTTCTTACTTCTCCACCTCGATCTTCTTTCTCTAAATTTCAAGCCTCCTCCCTGCCCTCATTCGGTCCCACTCCAGCCTCTGCTTTTGCACATTCAACACGAGCTTTTACCTCTCCTCTTTCTTGTTCTCCCTTGTCGAAAAAATGTCCATACACATGGACGACGTTTTAGTAGCCGCGGTGGCACGGGAGATCCTTGTCTTCTCCCACTTGTTTCCCATGACTTGTTGGTTATCCTTTGGCATGGTAGCTCTTCCATTGATGACAACAACCTCGTCATCCTCATCGTCCAACCCAATGGATTTGTGGGAGACATCATTCCTCTTCTTGCCGGCTTTGAGATCGACCATAACTTGTGTCCACTTTCGTCGAACATGTGGAGTGCATCCCGGATGGTGGCGATGCATGTGCTCATCCGCTCCTGAACCAGCAGCGGCGACTCACACTCGTCGATAGCCAACTTCTGCATGGGCGGAAAGCTATCCGGGATGGCCCAGCCAGTCGTCGCATCCTCCTCCATCCCAAGGGTGACGTACGGCATAATCCACGTCGGTGTCTGGATGTATGGGGTGCAGGAAGCCGGGCGTGGTGGAGGAGACATCTCCTCGACCATGTCTGCACCTACCTGCGATGCCGCCACTGCCTCCCTCTCTCGCTGTCGGTAACTCCACATCTTCCAGGTGGCGTTATCCGGCTTTCAAGATGAAGTGGATGAAGGGACGCCGATGGACGAGGTTGACAACGTCTCCTTTGCGGCTGTGGGGACGGGCTGGAAGACATCACAGCGAGGGATCGAGACCGGTGGTGAGGATGCTGAGCAAGGGTGCCGGACGACGAGGGTTCGGAGGCGGGAAATGTTGGAGGAGGAAGGGTTTGAAGAATTTTGGGCAATTCACGGTAGGGTCGGGCTGTCAGGTCCGACGTGGCAGGCATGCCCGGGCTCTCCCATATCGACCTTATATTTGGGCTGGATATGAGGGGTGTCGGTCAGCTCGGGCGTTTGAGACCCGTTTAAAAAGGCCGTCTGGTTCGAAATTTCGTGACCAGTCAGTGACCGAGCGGCCTGTTCAGACGTTTGATTATGGTATGAGGGGTCCGATTATAGATGCTCTAAATTGCATAGACCCAAATCCTTCTACTATTTGTTCCGGTGTGTGTAAATAAAAAACAAAAAAAATCCATGGCTAGCTGAAAAGCACACTTGATTTGAAAAAGAAAAGATTTTGTGATGAGTTTAAGTGATAACATGTGTGAGAAAGAGTCCTTCAGACAAGCCCGATCACATCTAGAGAATCTAAGACAACAACCCATGACCACCCCGCTGAGAAGATACTTTCCATGGCGGGTTTCTGGCCCGTCTAATATAGCCATTTATGTACTAGTGTAGCATTCCTCTATCTTGTCCTCCTATGCAGTAGGCAATGAAGGATCCAAAGATGGTGAACCATAGGAAGGTGGATGTTGTGTTGTCGATTGTAGGATTGTATCACGGCACACCATAATAGCGTCCTAACACCAATACCTCTTACCACCTTAGCACAATGTAACCAGTACAATGAAATAGTTTTACCTTTGGGGCATTAGTACACGACTTTCTGACTGTCTACTACAATAAGGTTTGCCCGGGTCTAGTGAGAGAGGGACGATGATGGTAGCGTGCCTTCGACTCACGTGAGTGCTTCTAGTTGTCGCTACGTGGTCCACGAAGCCGGTTTTACTTTTTAATATCTCTGGTGTTCTTTGTACTGTCATGATTGGGAATGAATAGATTGAAAGTTTCTCGCAGAAAAAAAATTAGGTACACTAAGAGTCTACAACTAAAAATGATGTGCTCAGGAAATGAAATATGCATGGTTGAGGCCCATGTTCAATCATACCAGAATCAGGCAAGCCATATTTCATAAAAGATATGGTTCTACATAAAAGGCAAGTAATAAATAAATAAATAATATAATACAGGTGAATGCCCCATGTGCTAAAACAGAAAAAATGAATACAGGTGAATGCCGCATGTGCTAGAATTGAAGAAGTGTGAAGGCATTCAAGTCGATAAATACAGTGAAATAAGTTCACTCCCGCAATTCCCAACATATGAACATAGTAGAACCCTTCCAACACTCTTAGTTCTAGTTCCTTTAATACCAATGGATAGAGATTATACACATGCTCAGATAGTACATATTGTGTTGTACACGGACGACGAATGTGTAGGCCTGAAGGCCATCAGGAAATATTTTACCACTAATGTGTTCATCATGTCAAGCATTTTGACCCTTTAGGCCTCCTTCGAGGGAAGAAATTGTTCATTGTATCCATAATTGCAATCCTGCAATATCAAATCATGTATAAAAACTGATGCCAAGGGAATCACGAAATGTTGTTGGTGCCCATGTTACCCTCCATCAGCGTGAGTCTCGTGATGCCTCAACTTGATCACATCAAGCACCGAGGTAGTTTGGTTCTGGTTGGATTATGTGTGGTACGAACTCAGAAGGATTCTGTTACTACGAACCAACAACTGCCACGACTATCAAGTACATGTAGGCATAGCTCATCAGCTGCAATATGTGCACCGCGGATCGACAGAGCAACTCATCGACTACTTTTTATCTTCAATTGTGTTTGATATACATGCATCAGCGGGTGGAAAAGAGAGGAGTGAGCGAAGAAAGTGAAACACCAATCATATACCGTACATGCTAACGAATGACAAGTTGCATGTTCGTGTATCCAAAGAGAGGGTACACGAAATTGAAACCCCAAGCGTCTGTACTGTAGTGCTCGCGTACGCAGCAACAATTTTTTTTAGGGAGAATGGATGAAACAACAGTCGAGCTGAGCAGAACGAGCGAATGGGGCCCAATATCCTCTGTCCGGGCGTAATGCTACGAGAGAATAAAACCCAGCCCGCTGCTTCCCCACAGCGCAGACCGTGTGTGTTGTTCTTATTTCCTTGAATGGCTAGGTCCGTCGCTAAAAAAAGGTAGGCCATCGCTCACAAAAAAAAAAGGCTAGCTAGGTCTAGGCGGCGGTGCCAAAATGAACGAGAGAAAGGATACCCACAAGAGTGAGGAGGGCGCCACCAGGTCCTGCACGCGAGTGAGGAGGCAGCCGAAGTGCTGCGCCGTGGCGGCAGTTTCTCGGCGGTGCTGGCCTCGCCGCTTGAACATGAAGATCTCCTGAGGGAGATCCTCCTCCCTCTTCCGTTGCATCCCTCCTTGCTCCTCCGGGCCTCTGTGGTCTGCAAGCAGTGGCGATGCGCCGCCACCAGCCCCAAGTTGCTCCACCGCTACCGCATCCACCACTGGAAGCCGTCCCTCCTCGGTGTCTTCCACAAGCGTAGCTATGATGTTATCATCTTCACTCCCACCCTCGACCATCCCGACCGCATCCCTCCTCAGCTCTTCGACCTCAAGCTTGGCAACGCCGATAGCCGCACGGAGTTTACTGTCTTACCGATCGATTGTCGCCATGGTCGCGTCCTTGTCACGAGCTGGCAGCGGAATGACGTGGTCATCGTGTGCGACCCCATCATTGGTATGCAGCATCGCGTGCTGGTTCCGCCTGAGTTCAAAGTATACAATGATGTCATCTTTGCTGTGCTCTACGCTGCCAACAACCATGACCACGTGCACGGCAGCTGCCACTCGAGCCCCTTCAAGTTCAAGGTGGTCTTGGTCTCTCCATTGCGAGTGGATAACCGACTCGCCGCCTGTGTTTACTCCTCCGATACGGGCATATGGGGCGATATCATCTCAATGTCCGTTCTATGTGAGATTTATTATGTTGGTACCTCTGGGTTGCTTGTTGGTAATGCACTTTACTGGCTGCTGGATCCTATAAGCGATGGCATACTTGAGTTTGATTTGGATAAGCAAAGTCTAGCTGTGATCAAGGGGCCTCTCGTTTCAAATGATTTCAGCCATAACAGTCCTTGGATCATCCATGCTGAGGATGGAGCTGTTGGCTTCGCCATATTGTCTTACCATCACTTACAATTGTGGCAGAGGAATATCAATTGTCATGGTGCTGCCACATGGATACTACGGAACACCATTGACATGCATACTATTCTTGGGCTCCCTCCCCAGATTGACCGAATGCAGAAAGGTATACTGGGATGCGCTAAGGATGCTGATGAAATACTTCTATGGGTGGGCCACGGTGTCTATATGGTTCAGCTTAAGTCGATTCAGTCTAGGAAACTTTGTGAAATCGCTCATTTTACCTACTGTACTTCTTTCAAGAGTTTCTATCCTCCAGGTGATTGTTCATCAACTTAATCTTGTTCTGTTCTGTACATGGATGTTCTTATACCTCCATTGCTATTCTTCAGCATTCAATAACAACTTACAGTTAGTTATAAGTTGTCCCTTTGTTAGTTAGACTAATAGCCTTTGTACATGTTATCATTCAAATGTAGGTGTCTTCACTCTTGACTATTTGTCTGCTAGATAGACAAGCTTATAGCCTTTTTGTTGTTATCATTCAACGTATTACCTCATTCTAGAAAATCTAAGACAACTAATTTGGGATGGAGCGAGTAGTTTTCTTCATCCATAGAAGATAACAAACTGGACTCATTCGGCATGTTTGGAATCTCAGCTAGCTATATTCTTCTATCCAGCACTTTAATCTTACTATTTTTCTTAATAGAACTATCATTCAAACCGTACCTTTTGAAATAATAGTTTTGATTGTAACTTGTTCAAGATCATCGTGCAAGTGACTCGTACATCTGTAACAGACCTTTTCCACATTTGTTCTGCTCTATCAGGCTCCATTTATTTAATTTGAATACCCAAGATCAATTTTGTTTGTAGTTTTACGAGTGTTGGCATGTTTGTATTTTGTTTTCTTTACATGAGGAATGACGAGTACGATGAGATAAATTCTAGACTCTGTCGTGAATTATTCACTTATGAGGTAGCTTTGTATACTACTTTCAAGAATTTTCCTTGGTCCTTGCAAGAAGCAACATATGTCATGTCTGGCCGACAGGTGCTACGCTGTGTCATGCCTGGTCGGCAGGTGCTACGCACGACAGATCTTCCAGAGTCTCCACGTCGGGATGGACGAACGCAGGGCAGTGGAGTTGTTGGGCGCCATGGTGGCGTCGACGGATGGCCTTACTTGCAAGGATGATGCGGATTTCTCTCTTGAAGATGGGACAGCGGCGATGATGATGGCGGCTTCTAAAACGTGTGCATGTGGTATACGCTTTAGGTCTGCTGCACCGGGTGTACGTTCCGATACATATGGATGGATCGGTGACGACATCGGTTACAGATATGGGGAGTGAGAGCACTCCACATTATCAAGTTTGTAGGTATGAGTGGAGGCTTTGGGTGGCTTGATGTACGTTCTTGTCAGACCTTAATGGAATAATTAATAAAGATAGCTGCTTGCATCAATTAATGCAGAGGCCGGGGGATTAACCTCCTTTTCTAAAAAAGAAGAAGCAACATATGTGGTTTTTACCTGTTACTAGTATCAGTAGTGAGCCCAAGTCAACAAGAAGTACCAGTAGTGAGCTGAAGTCAACAACAAGTATCAGTAGTGAGCTGTAAAAACAGAAATACAAGAGCAAATTATTTTTATTTATTTGTAGTTCATCTATATAACAGACTCATTATTCCCTTCTTGTATCCATTTTACTTTTCCTTCGAACTTTATTAAATGGCTCCTTTATGCTTCTAGGCACAATCATTGCTGGTGGATGTGATGAAACTGAAATGTTGCACGAGACATAGGATGACGGTCTGGTTTGATGTTCTAATGTGCTGCAATGGTTCAACGGGTAAGAAAATTTTCTGAATATATTTTGTGAGATTTGAATTGTTTGATTTTCTATCTGGAAAATATCTAGCGTCCAGTGTGGATACCATGCACCCTCAAACTCTTGTCCATTCAGCTATAGGGATCCACACATGCTAATGACACGGACAAACGATAAAAATGGTGGTGATGCTAAGTAAAAAATGACTCCTCTTTTGGACCATATAAAATACAAATGAATGCAGATGATCCGAATGTTGTATGCCCGGTTTCATAATCTATAAGTTTAAAGGCTTATATATTAGTAACCCAGTTTGTTATTACAAACATCAGCCAACTCCACCTAACAAATTCGTGTGAGAAGGCTGAAAATTTGGTTGTCGTCGGGATTCCAAGGTGAAAAGGCTGAAAATTAAGCTGTTGTCGTTGGCACTCCACCTACCTCTTTTGCTTCGGGAGGGGGGGGGGAGGGGGTCTCTTCTTTAGAGCATCTCCAAAAGCGGCGGCAAAACAAGCCGTGCGGGGTAAAGTCGGTTTTTAGTGCGCGAGGCAAAAAAAGGCGCGCTCCAGCGGAGGCAGGAAAAGCGCGCGCGAGAGATTTGCCGCGCAGCTTACCGCGCGCCTATAAAGCGCGGCGCTCGCCACGCGCCCTCTCGCCGCTCTCTCCCCTCTCTCACTCGCCACGTGCCCGCGCCAGCACCTTCTTGCCGCTCTCTCCTCTCCCTCTCGCCACTCTCTCCTCTCCCTCTCGCGGCCGACGCGCCACCATGCCGCCTCGCCACCGTGAAGCGTCCGGCTACCGCGGCGTCCGAGCGCGCCCATCCGGCGCGTTCTTCGTGGAGATCCGCTCCGGTCCGATGCGTCTCCAGCTCGGCACCTTCGAGACGGCCCACGAGGCCGCTCGCGCGTGGGACGCGGCGGCGTGGCGCCTCCGGCGGCCTCGTTGGGAACTGAACTTCCCCGACGTGCCGAACCGGGAGCGCGCCATCGAGCTCGCGCCTCCTCCGCGGGTCGTCACCGACGAAGAACGCCGTCAACACCGGAGGCGCGAGCAGCGGCTTGGCATTGCCGAGCTGGACGAGGCAGCAATGGCGGAGTGGCGCCGGCGCTTTCCGGACGACGTCCTCGACGAGGAGGCATTCTACGAGCGGCGGAAGGAGGAGAGGGAGGCGGAGGCAGCCGCCTACCGCGAGGACAGGCGTACGCGGAAGGCTGCTGCCATCTTCAACGAAGAGCTCAGGGAAGAATCGGACTAGCCGCCGAACGATCCCCGGTGGAACGACGCCTGGCTCTCGTCGTCGTCGGACGACGGCGGCATCGACCTCACGACGACGAGTAGTTTAGCTTTAGTTAGTTTAAAAGTCTCAGTCTATCTAGTCTATCTATCTAGTTTATGTATCGAATGTATCGAACTATCTAGTATCGAATGTATCGAATTATCTATCGAATATATCGAACTGTCTAGTTTTTTAAGTTTTGGCGTGCGTTTTTTACAGTTTCTGCTGCAACGGCTCGCGCGCGGTAAACTTTTACGCGCCTGCTCGAGCAATCGCGCCGCGCGGCGCAAAAACTTAAAAACAACGCGCTGCGAAGTAGGATTTAGCGTGCCCCTCGTTCGGCCGCTCTTGGAGATGCTCTTATGTTGATGAGCAGCCGATCGTTGGTTTGTACACAAGCCTTGTTCATACACTCTTGTTACATACGTGCTACTATTAGGATTTGTCTGAATTTGTATCAAGTTAGTAACAAATTAGTGCTCTTTTTGCCCAGGTGAAGAAGGGATGCTGCTGTTATTTGTCACTGAGTTTGCCACATTGCGTCAATTTGGCGCCAGTGTTTATATGTTATCTAAAAAAGACGTGCCGCGCCTTAGTCTAGCCAAGTCTAGTGCAGCAAGATGCTTTTGAATACCTAATGCAGGGAATTTGAGCTTACCCTAGTATTATTTCAAGTGGGATTTTGTTTCAGCCCCAAGTATCACCAAAACCTGTGTGTCTGAGTGTGCTTGTCGTCTCTGGTTTGAAAATCATCTCATCGTCGTTGATCTAATGTGACGATGATCCAGCAGTGCTCTGTTTTTCTTTTGCTTCGAGATTGATAACAGGAAATTAATCGTACAAGTGTCGGGCAAACAGAAATAATGATGCAGTGCAGGGTAACAGACTAGGCAGAGAAAACGCTATTTGGTCTAAGCTAATTGAAAACCCCCGATAATTGCTCTACGAGTTTTTCAACACAGAAAATCCCTGATGATCCCTGATAATTGAAATAACTGATGCTGACGGGGCAAATTCAACATGTTTGTTCTCGTAGAGAGACATGAGTTCAGACGTAACGTGGTTTGCATGGAAGAATATTAGATCATTTTCCTTGTGCGGGTAGCTTCCTTGTTGGCAAGTGGAATTAAATCTGTACGTTTGCGCTTTTATAGTTTGATTCGCAAGCTGAGCTCCCAATAATTTCTCGTAGGTAGCTATTGCTCATTTCTTCTCTTCTCTTCTTTCAGGCCACCCACCGACCCAACCGTCGAAATTTATGGTACATAACCTCGTTCCAACTGTGCTTATAAATAAAACAGTACTCCCTTTGTACAAAAATACTTGTTGTTGGGGAGTGTAATTAAATTTTCATAGATACAAGTATTGTGGTATAGAGGGAGTACTATGGAGGATGGACGACATAATATTATCACTGACGGCGTTCCTCAAACCAAGTAGGCTAATACCCCATTTGTTGAAAGCACCTGACAATGCACGTAAAAAAAAGCAAGAAGCAATACATAGTGCATCACTAGCCATACCCGTGCGATGGCACGCCGCTCCCCGTTGATATGGTACATGTCTATATGCTATTTTCGACTCGTGCGATGAGAAATAAGGGCTTAATGTATATTAACTTGCCGTTATAACTCGGTGGTCACAAGAAAGCATGCAATGCACAAGAACACTTTTGAAATGGTACATTTATTATGATCATGAGTGCTACACCCTACAAGATTGAAATTATACGTTGTCATTTATTTCTAGCAAGATACAAGCAATTCCAATTTGTATTGGTTGCGGGCCAGTCTGCAGTCCCGAGGTGGATGGTGCAAGGTTGGTCCAAGATGTTGTCCAGGGCTGAAGCCATGTCGCCTCTCTTGACATGGAACTGTCCCTTCTTTCCGCCATCCTCTGGCACTGGTTGTTGAATCCAACATTAACATCGTGTCCGTCGCTGACGTTGTTCCTCCAGCTCTTGCGGTTGTGCCGAGATCCTCCGTTCCGTCCTTCACCTTAGAAGGTCTGGTATCCTCACCACGCCCCCGCTTCTTGACGAGCCAGATGTATTCCTCGATGGCTCCCTTGTGGACCTTCGTGCTATCTTCGACGATGATGATGAGAAGGGTGGTGGGTGGGTCAAAAAATTGCTTGGGCCAGTATATAAAACACAAAAACATTAAAACTCATAGATGCATATTATACGATGGTATGTATCTATGTTGATTTGTTGGGATTTTGAAGTTGCAGGATTTTGAAGTTGCATATTGTTGGGGTTGTTTTCCCGGGCATTCAGATCAATATCTAGTTATCTCCATATCCATCTAACTTCACATGTAGCATTATGTAATACAATGCAATAATAATGCACTAAACGGCATCCTTTTAACAGGTGTAATTTCAGTTCTATTAGTGATATGGTATTTAAGGTGACTGGTAATTATGAAAAGTTCATACAAGTTTACATAACGTGTCATATTTTACAGAAAAAAGCAAATCAGAAATGTTTATATCAGTACTACAAGTGGATACAATTGTTCGAGACTAGGAAATGACATATGCATGTATATACATTATCCTAGGATTCAGGTTTATGTATTGTTTTCAAGTTCTTTAATGATATTATGCATTTTCTGCACGTCGATTCATAAGAAAGCAATCACACAAACACGAGCACGACGTCGAAATTTGTTAAGGAGGTTCACCAGCGTGGCTACATGACGGGACATGACTATGGAGGATCACCCTCATGTACTAAATCGACCTAGTATAGATTGACAATAAACCAACCGAGGTCATCAGCCAACACTACAACCACCGTGCAACGGCCGGTCCGGCCACCCCTGTCATGGGCGTCCGGACCGCTCCTCTCGTGATCATTGTCTAGCCTACTAGTTTATGCCTTGTCTATTGCACTACCTGTTTGTGCCTTTATATAATATAGGCCTGGGTTACACGTATTTGATTCAAACACCTAACACAGGGCTAATTACAAGTCCAACTGTAAAATTACACGTGCACATATATTCTACATACATATTTCAACAATTTTGAGATGACTGCATAATACACAAGGGTGGTTGAGAAGGACGAATTCCACTTTACTCAGCCTCACTGATTTTGTTGGCAGCCACCAATGCACATCTCCATGTTAAAGGCACATGTAAATGTGTTCATCCTAAGTTGGGATGCCATATAAATAAGCTCTCTCACGGGAACACTTTGGTGTAGCATAGGTACAGAGAGAGCACCATCCAGAGTGGTAGTATGCCCCAACTTGGCTGCCAATCGGGGGCTTGCATGTATGCCGCTGGAATTGGGAAGGATCGAGAATTCGTTTACGGCAATGCATATGTATCGCCCAAATCGTACCTATTGTAACTTGATGGGTCCATGGTGCCAACAAACATACAAGCTCAGCCGTGCTACTTTTTTGGGTTTTCCGGGTTCTATTAGGCGAATAGGCAGGCACATTGTTGTGTCGAGTCACACGTTAGATAAGCAAACATTTTCAATGCAGAGCAGCCATGAGGCCACGATGTAAAACTTAGTCTGTAAAACGTAGACTTTGAAAACAGGCTTTCGTCCCGTTTTATATATAAAGCAATAATCAGAAAAGTACACGGCCAAAGGAGACAAAGATGGTGAGGTAGTCCTTTTACAAAGCCGATTCTAAGATATCCGGCAAACGCAGACGCATGACTACACTACCAGCTACAAGCACCGGAAACACTAAACACCCTCACGCTACGACCTAGCACACCTAAGATCCATGACAATGCCCCAAAGAGGGAAGACACCGCAGAGCGTCGCCGCTGTCAAGTCCAAAGGCACAAAGGTCTTCACCCGGAGCCCGGGCACGAGGAGAAGAACCACAACGAAGTCCTTAAGAAGAGCACGGCACCCAGGGGTGTCGCCGTCGTTGGCACCAGGGCATAGAGCTTTCGCCCGACAACTCACCCATGCCCCCGTGCGGCCGCCAAGGGGAGCACGGTGAAGTCAGCACCACATATCCGGATCAGGACGCCACCCCACCAAAGAAATGCCACGTCCGAGCTACCCATCGCCACCCCTCCCATTGTCCACACAACCCAGGAGAGGAGCCACCAACACCACGATGATGCCTGTCGAAGAGCAACCATGTGGCCCGCCATCCAGGGACGCCGCCCCGGCGTCCCTGTCGTGAGATACCGAGCGCCGCCAACGTCACAACGCAGACAACCACGGTAGGAGGAGCGACGTCACTCCATCGACTCCTAGCACAACATCACTGTCTGAGTCTGGGTAGGAGACTCCACCGTAGGAGGTACCCACACTGTATCCCCAGCCAGTGCCCGGTGGACTGGGGGACACGACTCTGAGACTACCGATGGCCGTCGGCAAACCCACCTTTCGCCAGGTGAGTTCACACGGCGCCATGCCCATGGCCACCGGCATCGATCCGCGTACCGACACACCGTAAGTCCGACAACCACCAACGAGCACTCCCTGGACCTCGCCCACCACTGCCTACCCGGAGCGGAAGCTCCAACTAGTCTCGGGCCTCAAACTGGTCCGCCCGAGCACAAGCCCCATGTCCTGGCCCTCTCCGTGCGAAAGCTGTCAACTCCATGCCGACGACTGATCCCCCCACCAAGCACCCACCATAGCTTCAGTCAGCGTGGAGCAGAGCAGAGTCCACACCAGGGGTAGCCACCGCAGCTGGTGACAGGGCCTGGGCCAACCGCAATGCCTGGCGCCGGATTTGGCTGATCTAGATCAGGAAGCCCTGGCCACCACAGCCGCAAGCCGCCAGCCAGGCCCGTCAGATCGGCATCGATGCGTGGCCCTCGCACAGCCCCGCCGCCGTCGCTCGCTGCCCCCTGCTCGCTCCCGTGAAGCAGAAGTAGCCGCAGCCTACCACCCCAACGGGCGTGCGTGGACGCGTCGAGCCGAGCCCGCGCAGCAACCACAGCATTCGCGCCCGCCCCGACCGCTAGCCCGGCCGTCCTCCTCGCTGCCGCCACGCCCTATGCGAGGCGCTGCGTCCCATGGTGCCCGCCACATCCCGCGCTGCGAGCAGCCACCTGGGAGGAAGAAGACCCCGCCACCTCCTATGCCGATCGGGCTTTGCCCGGTGGTGCGTGCCGGCGGCGGCGAGGGAGGTGGGGGCGAGGGTTGGGCGGCGGCGGCGCGAGCTAGTGTTTCGCCCAACACTCGCGGGAGCGAGCCGGGCGAAAGGAGGGAGAGAAGTGGGTAGACTTCTTCAACATAGCCAAAGAATCTTCTACTATCCAATTCATTGAATTCGTGCTTACTAAAAGAGTACTACATTTTATACGCTATTTTGTTGTATTATGTATACTTTTGCTAGAGATGTAGAATAAGATATTATGCAACTGATCACGGAATAATATTCTGCGCATGTGTCACTTTAACTCTTCCTCGACTACTTTGAAATCCTTCGCTTTTTGTTGCCATGTCAGCGAGAAAAATAAGACTTTTATAGAACTTATGTTTTCAGTGTGATAAGTTCACATCGAAAAACGCTATAATAATTAAATATATATAACTTTTATAGAACATATATAAAGCAACAACCACACATTTCAGGCATCACCACCACAACAAAAAAGATAAGATAAGATAAGAAAACTGACAAGGATATAAACACTACGGAACAAGAAACGTCAGCCTCCGATCATGTCATCGACACAAGTGCGACAAGGGAGCAATTCGTCACCGGAGGAAGACCACGCTTCATCTACTCCCAAGGCCAACCTTGTTGTCCTTCCTTCCGCCGCTTCCTCCGAAGAGGGCACCCTTGCCCTCTCGTCCTGGATTGAAGGACGCTGACCCGTCAGGAGGCAGAACAGCTCACCCCGAGCACGGATGGACCGTCCAACATGTTGCCGGGGAGAGGATGTGCCCTAGCTACCTCACCTCTCACAGGAACACATACATTGCGACCGTACCCGGCCAAGAACAAGAAGCCCACCGCCATTGCCGAGTAGGGGTACAACAGAAGAACAGGCAAACAACCATCGTGCCGAGCCCTTGACCATCCGGGAGTCCCAAGGCAGCATCTTCAAAATGGAAACGACACCGATGCACCGTCACTGCTCAATCATGAGATTTTAGGCTTTCGCTCGGGACCATGCGGCGGAGGGCGGGAAGAGGGTCTCGATGTTGCTGACCAGAGGGAGAACTGTGTCGCAAGCGTCGTCAACATCATGACCGGCACTGGCGGTCAAGGGTTTCCCTTGACCCAGAGCTCGCACCGCCATTGCTCCACCAAAAAGCCAAGAATGACATACGGAAGAAGCCCCCAGACCGGCTGGCAGAGGAGGACATGCACAGTGAAGTCGCCAACTTCAGATCGGATCCAAGCCCGCCGCCATCTCGCCGCCCTGCACGGCAAAACCGGCGCACCCATTCGACAAGGTGGAGACGCCCTATCAAGTAGTAGCCACCACCACCCGCAACGCCCACAGGTCCCGGGGGCCAAATCGATCGCGCCAGACTGAACTCTCCGCCACCGCCACTACGGGGCCGCACTGCCGCCTCCTAGCATCGAAGCCACCAGTTCTGCACGTCTTCGCGGCCGGAGGCCCTGCCAGACCCAGATCCCCCACGAGCGGCGTCCCGTGTCGTCAAGATCCCAACCAGGGGAGTGTTGGAAATATGCCCTAGAGGTAATAATAAATTGGTTATTATCATATCTCCTTGTTCATGATAATCATTTATTATCCTTTCTATAATTGTGTTGATCGGAAACTCAGATACATGTGTGGATACATAGACAACACCATGTCCCTAGTATGCCTCTAATAGACTAGCTCGTTGATCAAAGATGACTATGGTTTCCTAGTCATGGACATGAGATGTCATTTGATAACGGGATCACGTCATTAGGAGAATTATGTGATGGACAAGACACAAACTACAAACGTAGCATATGATCGTGTCAGTTTATTGCTACTATTTTTTCTGCATGTCAAGTATTTGTTCCTATGACCATGAGATCATGCAACTCACTGACATCAGACGAGTACCTTGTGTGTATCAAACGTCGCAACGTAACTGGGTGACTATAAAGGTGCTCTACAGGTATCTCCGAGGGTGTCTGTTGGGTTGGCATGGATCAAGACTATGATTTGTTACTCCGTGTGACGGAGAGGTATCTCAGGGCCCACTCGGTAATACAACATCACAATAAGCCTTGCAAGCAATGTAACTAAGTGTTAGTCACGGTATCTTGTATTACGGAACGAGTAAAGAGACTTGCCGGTAATGAGGTTGAAGTAGGTATGGAGATACCGACGATCGAATCTCGGACAAGTAACATACCGAAGAACAAAGGGAACATCATACGGGATTAACTGAATCCTTGACATAGAGGTTCGACCGATAAAAATCTTCGTAGAATATGTAGAAACCAATATGGGCATCCAGATCCCGCTATTGGTTATTGACCGTCTCGGTCATGTCTACATAGTTCTCGAATCCGCAGGGTCTGCACACTTAAGGTTTGGTGACGTTTTGGTAGTATAGAGTTATGCATGGTGGTGACCGAAGGTTGTTCGGAGTCCCGGATGAGATCCCGGACGTCACAAGGAGCTCCGGAATGGTTCAAAGGTAAATATTGATATATAGGAAGTCCTATTTTGGTCGCCGGAAAAGTTTCGGGCTCGTCGGTAGTGTACCGGGAGTGCCGGTAGTGTATCGGGAGACCATCGGGAGGGGTATTTCTACCCAAGAGGCTACATGGGCTGTGGGAGAGTGAATACTAGCCCTTAGTGGGCTGTTGGAAGTCCCACACAAGGCCCATGCGGCTGGAAGAGAAAGCCCAAAGAGAAAAAGGTGGAAAAAAAGCAAAAAAGGCAAAAAATAAGGAGGAGTCCTAGTCCTACTAGGATTGGAGGAGGAATCCTTCTCTCCTCCCTATTCGGACGAAGCCTAGAGGTATTTGCCCTTTGCGCCAAGCCTCCTCTCTCTTCCTCTTATATATACTAGAAGATTTAGGATTTTTGCACCTGATTTTTGGCCACGTGCTACCCGTTCCTCTAGTGCATAGTTTCTCCTTTAGATCGGATTTCCGCAGTGCTTAGGCGAAGCCCTATCGGAATAGCTCCACCACCATCGCCGGAGCATCATCACGCTGCCGGAGAACTCTTCTTCCTCTCTGCTCTTTCTTGCTGGATCGAGAAGGTGGAGATCGTCATCAAGCTGTACGTGTGTTGAATGCGGAGGTGCCGTCCGTTTGGCGCTAGATCGGAAGGACCGTGATCAAGATCGCGAGACGGTTCGTGATGAGATCGCGGGAGGGATCGTGATGATTTCGCGGGACGGATCGTGATTGGATCGCGGGACGGATCGTGATGAGATCGCGGGACGCTCGGCGATATGGATCGCGAAGACGTTCGACTACACCAACCGTGTTTCTTAACGCTTCCCGCTTAGTGATCTACAAGGCTATCTTGATCCACTCTCCCTCTCGTAGATGCTCATCACCATGGATAGATCTTGCGTGTGCGTAGGAAATTTTTTGTTTCCCATGCAACGTTCCTCAATAGTGGTATCAGATCTAGGTCTATGTGTAGATGAGATCTCGAGTAGAACACAAAAAGTTTGTGGGCGTTGATGCTTAGATTGCTTCCTCCCTTGGTCGTGTTTTGGTTCAGCGGTATTGTGAGATGAAGCGGCCCGGACCAACATTACTCGTATGCTCACGAGAGGCCGGTTCCCTTAACCACAACTTGTTGCATAGATGGCTTGCGGGTGCCAGTTTCTGTCATTTTAGTTGGATCGGATTTGACAAGTGCGGTCCTTGAGAAGGTTGAAAAGCAACTAGTGTATCACTGTTGTGGTTTTTGCGTAGATGAGAATTGTTCTTGCTAGATACCCGTAGCAGCCACCTAAAACATGTGACAACAATTAGAGGACGTCTAACTTGTTTTTTCAGGGTATGTTGTGATGTGATATGGCCAATTACATGATGTGATATATGTGATGTATGAGATGATCATGTGATGTATAGAATATCACGACTTGCATGTCGATGAGTACGGAAACCAGCAAGAGCCATAGGTTTGTCTTTAATTATTGTATGACCTGCGTGTCAATCATTAAGCGCTATGTAATGCTATACTTTATCGCTCAACGGTAGCAATAGTAGTAGAAGCATGATGGGCGCGACAACCCCAATGGCGACACGTTGATGGAGATCAAGATGATGGAGATCATGGTGTCGTGCCGATGACGATGGAGATCATGCCGATGCTTTTAAAATGGAGATCAAAAGCACAAGTTCATGGTCATATCATGTCATTTATGATTTGCATGTGATGTTAATCCTTTTATGCACCTTGTTTTGCTTAGGATGACGGTAGCATTATAAGGTGATCCCTCACTTAAATTTCAAGATAAATTGTGTTCTCTCCGGGTGTGCACCGTTACGAAAGTTTGTCGTGTCGAGACACCACATTATATTCGGGTGTGATAGACTCTACGTTCACATACAATGGGTGCAAGCCAGTGTTGCACATGCAGAACACTCGGGTTAAACTTAACGAGCCTAGCATGTACAGACATGGTCTCGGAACATCAGAGAGCGAAAGGTCGAACATGAGTCATATAGTAGATATGATCAACATGATGATGTTCACCATTGAAACCACGTCAACTCACGTGATGACCAGACTTGAGTTGGTGAATTTGGATCATGTATCACTCGAATGACCAGAGGGATGTCAATTTGAGTAGGAGTTCTTAAGTAATATGATTAATTGAACTCATTATCATGAACTTAGTCAGTAGTGCCTTTGCAAATTGTGTTGTAGATTACTAACTCGCATTGTAGCTCCCTTGTATTTTTTATATGTTTCTAGAGAAATAGAGTTGAAAGATGATGGTAGCAATATTGCGGACTGGGTCCGTGATCTAAGGATTTTCCTTATTGCTGCACAGAAGGCTTATGTCCTTAATGCACCGCTCGGTACGCCAGCCCCTCTAGTGTCGTTTGTAGATGTTGTAAACATCTGACACGCACGTTTTGATGACTACTTGATAGTTTAGTGCGTCATGCATTGCGGCTTAGAATTGAGGCACTGAAACGTTTTTAAACGTCACGGAACATATGAGATGTTCGAAGAGCTGAAATTAGGATCTCAGGCTCGTGCCCGTATTGTGAGATACGAGATCTCCAACAAGATTTTTTGTCTGCAAGATGAAAGAGAATATCTCAATCGTTGAGCATGTGCTCAGATTGTCTGGGTGCTAAAATCGCTTGAATCGAGTGGGAGTTGATCTTCCAGATAAGATAGTGATTGATATAATTCTCCAAGTCACTGTCACAAAAGCTACTAGAATTTGGTGATGAACTATAAAATGTCAGGGATAGAAATAATGATCCCTGAGCTGTTCGCGATGTTTGACACCGCGAAGGAAGAAATCAAGAAGGAGCATCAAGTGTTGATGGTTAGTTAAACCACTAGTTTCGAGAAAGGGAAAGGGCAAGGAGGAAAACTTCGTGGATGGCAAGTCAGTTGCTGGTCCAGTGAAGCAACCCAAAGTTGAACCCAAACCTGAGACTAAGTGCTTCGATTATGAGTAGAGCGGTCGCTGAAGCGGAACAACCCTAGATACTTGGTAGATAAGAAGGCTGTCAACATTGATAGAAGTATATTTGATATTCGTGTTATTGATGTGTACCTTGCTAGTACTCCTAGTAGCACCTGGGTATTGGATACTAGTTCGGTTACTAAATGTTAGTAGCTCGAAATAAAAGCTACGGAACAAACGGAGAACTAGCTAAGGGTGAGGTGACGATGTGTGTTGGAAATGTTTCCAAGGTTGATGTGATCAACATCGCACGCTCTCTCTACCTTCAGGATTAGTGACGAACCTGAATAAATGTTATTTGGTTTTTTGCGTTGAGCATGAACGTGATTAGATCGTGTTTATTGCAACACGGTTATTCATTTAAGTTAGAGAATAATGGATATTCTGTTTACATGAATAATACCTTCAATGGTCATGCACCCAGTGAGAATGGTTTGTTGAATCTTGATCGTAGTAATACACATGTTCATAACATTGATGCCAAAAGATACAAAGTTAATAATGATAGTACCACATACTTGTGGCACTACTGCTGAAAGTCATATTGGTATAAAGCGCATGAAGAAACTCCATGTTGGTGGATCTTTGAACTCATTCGATTTTGAATCGGTTGAGACATGCGAACCATGCCTCTTGGGCAAGATGACTAAGGACCCCGTTTTCCGGATTGATGGAGCGGGCAAGTGATTTATTGGAAATGATACATGTTGATGTATGCAATCCAATGAGTCTTGTAGCATGTGGTGGATATCCTTATTTTCTTACCTGCACTGATGATTTGAGTAGATATAGTGTATATTTACTTAATGAAACACAAGTCTGAATCGTTTGAAAGGTTCAAGCAAATTC
Organism: Hordeum marinum; assembly: GCA_022496015.1. Taxonomy (NCBI): domain Eukaryota; kingdom Viridiplantae; phylum Streptophyta; class Magnoliopsida; order Poales; family Poaceae; genus Hordeum; species Hordeum marinum. Next base: position 468,517 of record JAAAWK010001186.1, read on the forward strand.
AGAGTGAAGTTTAAGATCATCGTGACAAGAAGATAAGAATGTGTGTGATATGATCGTGGATATGAAAATCTAAGTTACGAGTTTGGCATGCAACTTTAGACAATGTGAAAGTTGTTTCACAACTAACGCCACCTGGAACACCATAGTGTGATGGTGTGTCCGAACGTCATAGTCGTGCTATATTGGATATGGTGCGTGCTATGATGTTTCTTATCGTTTTGTTACTATAATTTTGGGTTATGCATTAGAGACAACTACATTCACTTTAAATAGGGTACCATCTAAATCCGTTGAGATGACACCGTGTGAATTATGGTTTGATGAAAACCTAAGCTATCATTTCTTGATGTTTGGGGCTGCGACGCTTGTGTGGAAAATGTTTTCACCTAATGAGCTCGGACCCAAAGTGGACAAATGCATCTTCATAGAATAACCTAAGAACAGTTAGGTGAACCTTCTATCTCAGATGCAGGCATAAAATGTTTGTTGCTAAAACAGGGTCCTTTCTCGAGAAAGAGTTTCTCTCAAAAGAATTGAGTGGGAGGAAGATGGAACTTGATGAGATTGTTGAACCTTTGTTTCAACCAGCGAGTAGTGCAGCGCAGGAAGCCCTACGTTAGTTGAATAGGAAGTTAATGATGATGATCATGAAGCTTCGGATCAAGTTGCTATTGAACCTCGTAGGTCGACAAGGACGTCTACTGCTCCTGAGTGGTACGACAACCTTGTCTTAGAGGTCATGTTGTTGGACAACGATGAACCTACGAGCTATGGAGAAGCGATGATGGGCCCGAATTCCGATAAATGGTTAGAGGCCATGAAATCCGAGATAGGATCCATATGTGAAAACCAAGTATAGACTTTGGTAGACTTGCTCGTTGGACGGCAGGTCGTTAAGTACAAATGGATCTTTAAAATGAAGACAGACGCTGATGGTAAATGTCAGCATTTGTAAAGCTCGACTTGTTGCAAAGATGTTTGTGACAAGTTCAAGGAGTTGACTGCGATGAGACTTTCTCACTCGTAGAGATGCTAAAGTCAGTTGGAATTATGTTAGCAGTTGTTGTATTTTTCAATTATGAAATCTGGCAGATAGATGACAAAACATCGTTTCCTTAACAGTTTACTTGAGGAAAGGTTGTATGTGATACAACCAGAAGGTTTTGTCAGTCCTAAGGATGCTAAAAGGTGTGCAAGCTTCAGTGATCCATCTATGGACTGAAGCAAGCATCTCGGAGTTGGAATATACACTTTGATGAGGTGATCAGAGTTTTTGTAGTTTATACAAAGTTTACGAGAAACTTATATTTACAATAAAGTGAGTGGGAGCACTATAGAATTTCTGATAAGTATATGTGGATGACATATTGTTGATCGGAAATAATGTAGAATTTTTGGAAGGCATAAACGGTTGTTTGAAAAGTGATTTCAAAGTAAGACCTGGATAAAGCTACCTAATTGTTGAGCATCAAGATCTATAGAGATAGATCAAGATGTTTGATGAGACTTTTAATGAGTACATACCTTGACAAGATTTTGAAAGAGTTCAAAATGGATCAGTCAGAGAAAGAGTTCTCTCCTGATTTGTAAGGTGTGAAGTTGAGTGAGACTCAAAGCTCGACCACGGCAGAAGAAAGAGAAAGGATGAACGTCGTCCCCTATGCCTTAGCCATAGGCTCTGTATAGTATGCCATGTTGTGTACCGCACCTGTGTGTGCCTTGCCATGAGTCCGTTAAGGGGTACAAGAGTGATCCAGGAGTGGATCACTGGATGGCGGTCAAGATCATCCTTAGTAAATAAAAGAATAAGGAAATGTTTCTCGATTATGGAGGTAAGAAAGAGTTCGTCGTAAAGAGTTACGTCGATGCAAGCTTTGACACCAATCCGGATAACTATTAGTAGCAATCCGGATACGTATAGTAGATCAGCCATTTGGAATAGCTCCAAGTGGAGTGTGGTAGCAGTGTTTACAATTTGACATAGAGATTTGCAAAGTACACATGGATCTAAATGTCGCAGTCCCGTTGATTATAAGACCTCTCTCACATGCAAAGCATGACCGAGCCCCGGAACTCATTGGGTGTTAGATTCATAACAATGCGAATCACATGGTGATGTGAACTAGATTATTGACTCTAGTGCAAGTGGGAGACTATTGGAAATATGCCCTAGAGGCAATAATAAATTGTTTATTATCATATTTCCTTGTTCATGATAATCGTTTATTATCCATGCTATAATTGTGTTGATCGGAAACTCAAATACATGTGTGGATATATAGACAACACCATGTCCCTAGTATGCCTCTAATAGACTAGCTCGTTAATCAAAGATGGCTATGGTTTCCTAGTCAAGGACATGAGATGTCATTTGATAACGGGATCACGTCATTAGAAGAATGATGTGATGGACAAGACCCAAACTACAAACGTAGCATATGATCGTGTCAGTTTATTGCTACTGTTTTCTGCATGTCAAGTATTTATTCCTATGACCATGAGATCATGCAACTCAGTGATACCGGAGGAGTACCTTGTGTGTATCAGACGTCGCAACGTAACTGGGTGACTATAAAGGTGCTCTACAGGTATCTCCGAGGGTGTTTGTTGGGTTGGCATGGATCAAGACTGGGATTTGTTACTCCGTGTGACGGAGAGGTATCTCAGGACTCACTCGGTAATACAACATCACAATAAGCCTTGCAAGCAATGTGACTAAGTTTTAGTCATGAGATCTTGTATTATGGAATGAGTAAAGGGACTTGCCGATAACTAGGTTGAACTAGGTATGGACATACCGACGATCGAATCTCGGGCAAGTAACATACCGAAGAACAAAGGGAACATCATACGGGATTAACTGAATCCTTGACATAGAGGTTCGACCGATAAAGATCTTCGTAGAATATGTAGGAACCAATATGGGCATCCAGTTCCCGCTATTAGTTATTGACCGTAGAGGTGTCTCGGTCATTTCTACATAGTTCTCGAACCCACAGGGTCTGCACACTTAAGGTTTGGTGACGTTTTGGTAGTATAGAGTTATGCATGGTGGTGACCGAAGGTTGTTCGGAGTCCCGGATGAGATCCCGGATGTCACGAGGAGCTCCGGAATGGTCTGGAGGTAAAGATTGATATAGAGGAAGTCCTATTTTGGTCGCCTGAAAAGTTTCGGGCTCATCGGTAGTGTACCGGGAGTGCCCGTAGTGTACCAGGAGACCATCGGAATGGGTATTTCGACCCAAGAGGCTACATGGGCTGTGGGAGAGTGAATACCAGCCCTTAGTGGGCTGGTGGAACTCCCACACAAGGCCCATGCAGCTGGGAGAGAAAGTCCAAAGAGAAAAAGGTGGAAAAAGGCAAGACAAAAATAAGGACGTTTCCTAGTCCTACTAGGATTGGAGGAGGAATCCTCCTCTCCTCCCTATTCGGCCGAAGCCTAGAGGGCTTTTCCCTTTGCGCCAAGCCTCCTCTCTCTTCCTCTTATATATACTAGAGGTTTTAGGGTTTTTGCACCTGATTTTCGGCCACGTGCTACCCGTTCCTCTAGTGCATAGTTTCTCCTCTAGATCGGATTATCGGATTTCTGCAATACTTAGGCGAAGCCCTACCGGAATAGCTCCACCACCATCGCCGAAGCGCCGTCATGCTGCCGGAGAACTCTTCTTACTCTCCGCTCTTTCTTGCTGGATCGAGAAGGTGGAGATCATCATCAAGCTGTACGTGTGCTGAACACAGAGGTGCCATCGGTTCGGCGCTAGATCGGAAGGACCGTGATCAAGATCGCGAGACGGTTCGTGATGAGATCGCGGGATGGATCGTGATGAGTTCACGGGACGGATCGTGATTGTATCGCGGGATAGATTGTGATGAGATCGCAGGACGCTCGGCGATTTGGATCGCGAAGACGTTCGACTACACCAACTGCGTTTCTTAACGCTTCCCGCTTAGCGATCTACAAGGGTATGTAGATCCACTCTCCCTCTCGTAGATGCTCATCACCATGGATAGATCTTGCTTGTGCGTAGGAAAATTTTTGTTTCCCATGCAACGTTCCTCAACAGGGAGGAAGGAGAAAACCCCGCCGATGTCAATACCGCACGGGCTTCCCCCGATGGACTTCCTACGGCAGCGGCAAGGAGGAGGAGTGGACGAGGGGGGAGCCTTGCGCTGGCGGCGGAGGTGAACCTCATATGACGTGCTCGCTGAGCGCATCGCGGGAGGGGGTGGGGGCGGTAGCTATCTCGTGTGATAAGTTTATTGAATGATAAATAACTTAAAAAAGGTTTATTGAATGATAAATCAAAATGAATTGATTTTTCATAGCTAAATTTTCTTGCATAATAATATAGAACAAATGAGTAAATATTTTTCCTACCAAGATTAATGCAGCTTTTTAATGAAAATAATTTTAGAACTAAATTAATCGCCTACAAAAAAAAATCTATCACGTGGAGTATAAAATCAAGTAAATTCCATAGAAAAATATTTTCGAGCCTAATGTGCACAAAAAATGGTGACCTAAGATAGCCAACTGTGGTAGCAGTTTTGACAATTATAGATCGTCTATTTTGATTTTCTTTGCAGCTTGTAAGTACAATTATTTCCCCACAATACCTTGGTCACCATATTGTATTCTCACATCCACACACTAGGATTTTGTAAGTATTTATTTGGAAACATATTTGTATTTTTTTTGATTTTTTTATTTTGAATTTTATAATTGTACTTTTTTAATTCCAAAACAATAAGCTAGCAAGTTAATTGATTAATGGTAAACATATTAAGTTGAGAGTGGATTGTCTAAGCCCGGGCTTATCTTTTTCTTTTAAAGGAGGAATCGTGCCCCCGGCCTTTGCATCAATCGATGCATGCATCCATCTTATTAAAAGCCCGGACTTATTTGGACCCCTATGATCCCCAGCCTTCGTTCTTTCCCTGCCCCCTCTACATTTGCTCCAGGCACATAACACGGTCGGTCGTGTACATGCCTAAATGAAGTTTTCAAAAATAAATTAAAAAATGAAATATGAAAAGAGTTCTGTTATTTTGTTTAGCAATGCTACAGCAGACTTTCTCATTTCTATTTGTAAGCAAACTGAAGCAACAATAATATAGTTGTATTAGTTCACATGTTGTCTACACCCCCAATAATACTCCCTCCGTCCGGAAATACTTGTCATAGGAAGGGATGTATCTAGATGTATTTTAGTTCTAAATACATCCATTTTTATCCATTTGTGTGACAAGTAATTCCGGACGGAGGGAATACATGTCAGAAACTGGTTGGTGGGAAATGACAACTCTACTGTACTCGATCTCTTCGACTGACAAAGGCAGTCGACAATGGGACATTAAAGCAACACACATACATGAAATGCTTCCATACGAGGTTTCAAATGTGCATAAATAAGTTCCCAAGAGAAAAATTGGTATACTACTATATAGGTACAGATGATTGGGATTTGGGAGCACGATTGTTGCTAGGACTGAAAGGTATCGATAATTCAGTTGTGTCTTTATGTAAGGCATATTATACGAACTAGGGGCCATAACACATCTACCAGTGTACCAGGCAATATGATTATATGAATCGTTCCATGGAAAAGGAACTCTCCAGATTGAAGTGGGTTGCAGTGACGTTGCCGCCACCGTCGCCTCTCCCCGCAAAAAGCTTAGGTTTGCTCCGCCTCCCGCTGCACCGTCGCCGGTCTGCCTCGTCTCCGGTGGCCTTCGGGCCACGGGGCGCAGTAGATCCCAGCCCTTGCTAGCAGGAGGGCTCCGTTTTTTATAAGTTTTCTTGAGGTTTTGTTAGTGTTTGTGTCCTGTTCAGAAAGACGAGACGACGGTGGCTTTCTGAAGATGGGATAAGGTTCTCCCCCTAGACCCGGTTCCGTTGGTGCTCTAGCATCGTGATATTTTCCCAGATTGAAGTGGGTTGCAGTCCCAATGCTACCAGAAACCCACCTGCATGGTCTACTCCCCAGTCTCAACGTGTTCTTCATTGCCTTAGTGTGTAGCTTATCTTAGCTAGTCTTGATGTGAATGAGTGAATCCTTCTCCTTCGTCTTCTTCGACCGTTCATTCAAGTCTTAGTGGCGAACATGTTAACACGAAGCTTGCCTTATTTAACTATGCCTTATAAGCTCATTTTGGTTATGAAACCACTGATCCTTCATCTGAGTTCCTCTTCCTCCTCACCATTTCCGGTACAAGCAGACCAATTACCAAAGTTGTAACTCTGTAAGGATTTTACTCATAGGATATTATCCCAAAAATATAAGAAGCATTACTTCTGGTGCAATGCAGCCCACTGTTCCTTAGTATGTCTATCCATGTTCAGTTTATCTGCCCCCGAGAGGCTTCTCCCCGCCAAACAGGGAGCAGTGGTGGCTGAAAAGTTATTCAGAACCAAATTTTCTTAGTTCTTTCCGGCTTCGGCTTAGTATCACAGCTGTTGGTCCAAACAATTACAAATGAAATCCAGCTAATCTTCAAATGAAATCCAGCTAATCTTCAAAGTTGGAAATGCACTCTGCCTTTAGAAAGGAGCTCCTTGATAGTTGGAACATACGAGGGGGAAAACATAATACATATATAGTTCTTCCCCACAATAAATAAATAAATATATAGTTCTCATTTCTTGTGTTAGAGATACGACACGCAATCGATACGATGAAGAACGGAATCAAGCAAAGGGACATGACATTTTAACGTGGAAAACCCCTCCAACACAAAGGGGGAAAAACCACGGACGCCAGCCAGCCAACTTCACTATGATCGGGAAAGGTTACAAACGCCGGGGATTTATAACTGGTCGACTTATCCCGTGCGGCGGCTTACAAGAGGTATATATAACACAGGTGTCCTAGGTCAAACCCTGATCCGTACGCTCCGCTTCGGCCCAAGCCTACTGGCGACGGGCCTTGCTCCGCTCGCTCGTCAGAAGTTGACCTTCCTCTTTACATTAGAATTTGAAGCATAACATAACATTGCAAAATAGAAGCTTACCAGGAGATTCCTGTAAGTGACTGCACAAGATAAAATTGACACCGGCAGACAGATTGTTTTGTGCAAGGAGTAAAGCCTGCTCATAACTCATAAGTGCTACCATTTCATAATTGGGATATCAAAAAGTCACAAAAAAAAAGTGAAATATTCTCAACTTCAAAATGCCAATCGGCCAATGTAATAGTACATATTTACCATGACACAAAGTTTCATATCTGAATTATTCAACCTACACATTGCTGACTTTGGATTTAGAATGTGACTTTTCTGCTGCCGGACTTTGGGACGGTAACCTGCAGCTGAGACTTGCATCTTGACCACCATATTTGACGGCAAGATAGGCAAGTCGATAAGGCATCAACACCGCCAACTGCCAGCTTTGACTGTCCAGTGTGCCTGTAGCAACAAATAATATAGTCGTATCAGGATTCAGGAATAAACAGAGCTATGTAGTCTAGCACCAAATTCAATCGAGGACGAGAAAATATATCATTATCGCTCAATACACATGTCAATTGTCGACCATTGAACAACTCAGTAGGCAAAACTTGGAAATTCCTTCTAAAATTCAGTCACTAATCCTGCTTTGTCAAGAGTCCCACTACAACTCGAATTCTGATTCTAAACGGAGAAAAGCAACATAAAGTCCACTGGTAACCTGCTGATAATGCATTATTAATATACATAGCTTCTGACTTGCCGATTTTGTAACAAAAATGCAGACTTCCAAATATAGCCGGAGAAAGCAAAATCGTAAATTGTGGTTATACACTTTCAACCAACAACTGTCACTACTTATGTTGGGAGCCAGATATTTACAGCTCAAAAAAATAAAATAAAATGGTCCAAATCTCGCAAACTATATATATCCAAATTATATTCGTACCTGTTTAAGCATTTCAACACACTATCAAATCAGAGTAGATTGTCATCACAATGCATCATGCAACACTTCAGCTCCGTCACATCCACCAGCATTATGCCTAGAAGCATAAGAATTTAATTAATGAAAGTGAAAAGGAAAATACAAATGGATAATGGAAGGCTCAAGGAAATTGGTTACACAGTTGAGCTGACAAACAGAACTTGAGCCAAATAACTCATTCTTCTATAGATGAAATTATAACCCAGCTTTCATACTAGCAACATATAAAAAAACTACATCTATTGCAAATGCAAGGAATGTTCCTGAAAGTAGAATACATAGATACTTCATAATGATAGAGCTACATCTATTGTAAATGCAAAGGAATGCTCCTGAAAGCAGTTTACTTAAATACTTCATACTTAAAGTACTACATATACTGTAAATTCAATGGATATTACTGAAAGTGGTATACTCAGCTACTTCATAATGATAGAATTTAACTGATAAGAACAACCAAGGAATGGTCTAGATTTATCTCATGCAAACTCGCCCCTCATCATATCAAGCATACAAGAAATAGTAAAACACACCAAACTAATAAACTTTAACAGCAAAAAGTGATTTGGGGCATGCGGGTTTAAATTAATGGAGTGTGAGTACAGGCAAAAAATAAATTGACGTGTGTTTAAATCTGGTGTGTTACATGTATCTTAATCACCAGCAGGACAGTCTTTAACAAGTGACGCAAACATATTACTCCCTCCCAAAGTTGTACTAAAGCAACATCAATTTATATGGATCGGAGGGAGTATTTCTGAACGTATGGATCCAACATATTATTTTGATTATTCAGCCTAGCAAAAGCTTTGAGATTCCGAACACGCTAATTAAGTAACAAGGTGACATTTGAATTTATACATTCACTCACGTCACATTTTATTTTGATCTCTCAAGAATGAAGACACCTAACGATAACATAAAAAACATGACAATAAGTTATGTGTGCATATCTAGCAAAGGGACACTTGTTGATTACGATTAAGTTTTTAGTGACTTAATAAGCACAATAAAGACTGGCCATCGGCAAATCGTGTACACTAGATAACTGGATTGGGTCACTGCTACAATACAAAAACTGGCCATTAGCAAATTACTTGGTGAATAGAAACCCGTCAAAGGATGGTATTCAGAGATACAGATTCCACTCTGATGCGGTGTCTACACCAACAGATTTTTGAACCTTTGCTAAATAATATGACTACATGCATCACTCTGATGCGGTGGCCAGGGTTTATCCTACTTCTCGAAAAACGGAACAGGTGTGCAAGTAGAATAAATTCCACTGTTCTAACACACTGTTTCTGGCAATCACACAGTTTTTGGCTATCCAATTTGGCTTCCGGGGTCATTTCCTCCTGCGCGTGAAAAATAAGTTTTGAAATGTAAACAAAATTCCAACAATTTTTTTATGTATTTATAGTCACATTGAAATGCTAACTGCAAAGTTTTAGGCAAAAAGGTTAAACATTTTGGACTATGCAAAAATAACAAATTTGAACATCAAATGTTACCCCGAAATGTCACCCCAGCTTTGTTATGTTCATCGATGAAACACTACTGCTCCATTTCGTATGAAAATTGCTCCACAAAAAAAATCAGAATTTTATGAAAAATATTTCACCACTTTTGACGGTACTGTTCATCCGGGAGCAAATTAGATGCTCCCGGAAGCCAAAACACCCCTCCCATCAGATCATAATATTCACAATATGAAAAGAATCTGTAGAAAGCAAGTCCATCTTTCACAATGGTTTTGGCTACAATACATCTATGTGGTGAGAAGAGCATTTGGACGATGGCTCTCAATTCTTGACTGTTGGAACTTGGAAATTTCTTGGAAAAATCCCGCCTAGTATCGTCAATCAGTTATCACAAGAGGCCTACTACAACTAGACTTCCTGATTCAATTAACCTGACAGATGATGGAAGATAATCACAACACAAATGGAAGTTGTGAGGACCTCTTTGGCACTCCACGGCCTCCTGCCTCTCCTACTACTAGTACTACTACTTGTTGCCACCTGCGAGGCTGCCATCATAAACATCACCAACAAATGCTGATACACAGTGTGGGCAGCCGCCGTGCCGATAGGCAGTGGGATGTGACTCAATCCGGTAGAGTCATCACCAACAAATGCACACTTTTGTTACTTATGTTGTGCCAGTTAATTAGCACACATGCCATCAGTAACTACTTCAAAAAATATAACTTTTTTAAATAGATGGGTCTGATTACTGGTGATGTGGCCGTTAATCTGCACGCCAACGGTATACATGATAGTTGTGACGTGACAGAAAAACACACGTCATCAGTAACTTGCACCGAGACAGACTAATGGATGCCGATTACTAGTGACGTGGGTTTTAGACGGTACGCCATCGATAACCTATTACTAATAGCGTACCAAATATGCCAACGCCATCACTATTTGAAAAAGATAGTGGTGGCATAAAAAAAATAAGAACGTGTCATCAATAAGAATTGTGACTAGTCATTTCTCTGCTAGTGAAGGGGGCATCTTGCCCTCCAATGTCCCTTGTCACCTCCAGCAAGGCGTTGCGCACACCCACACCACACCATGGAGCCATCCCTGCCTGCCGGGACCGTAGCTGAATCCGTAGAATAGGGAAGGATCTCACCCAAGTCAGTTGCAAACGATTCGGCGTCGGAGCATGTCCCGTCATCGCCGCGGAAGACCAGGCAGACCATGGGGTTGCAGCCATGCCGCTGCAAGCCACCACCATGACGAGCCCTGGATGTGCCGCCGCCACCAGAGACCAAATCCAAGGGGATCTGGCCGGAGGCACACGGCCCGCCACCGCCCCATCTGTCCTTGCCGCAGCCGTGACACCGCAGACGCCCGCCGAGCCGAAGCCGCGATGCCACAATGCGCCCTCGTCGCCGCCCCGGAGCTGCGCCGCTGGCCCCCGTCATAGGCCGGCGCCCCTAGACGAGCGGCCGACCGGCGCTAGCCGTGGAACTCGCGCGCGTGGTAGAAGAAGGCCCCGCCACCACCCTTGCTGGCCGCGTTTTGCCCGGCAGCACTGTTGGGCGGCGGCGAGGGAGGAGGACAAGGACGCGGAGAGGGGAGGCGGCGGGCTAGGGTTTCCCCGGGGCGCTCGCGGGAGCGCTGCGGGAGGGAGGGGATAGAATGGTCCGTTTCTACACCTAGATATTTAGCTCCAGAATGGTTGACATCGCAAATTACAAAAAGTCCGATGTCTACAGCTTTGGTGTTGTGACCATGGAAATCATCAGCGGAAGAAAGAATCTCAACACTTCCCGGTCTGAAGAGAGCCTGCATCTTATTACCATGCTGGAAGAAAAGCTTAAGACTGATTAGTTGGTAGATTTGATTGACAAGAACAACAACAACATGCAAACACATGATCAAGAGGTATTTTAGATGATAAAGCTTGCAATGTGGTCTCTGCAGATGAACCACATATGCTACAACTGCAAGGAGCAAAACGCAACGATGGTAAAAAGAAAAAAGAAACTGGTATGGAGTTCCACTGAGTAAAGCAAAAGTAAAAGCAAGGCTACGATACATGCAGTCCTGAGGACGCCATCATGACAACCCTGGTGATACTGAATCAAAGGACTGGCTGGGTGTCAGCTCGACAAAAATCTCACGTCACAGCTAACATAATTAAGGCTTCAAAACTTGGGTGCGCTTGAGCAAGACTAATGAGATAGGAACAAAACCATGAAAAGATAATGCAGAACCTCCAGGATTATTATTATTACTGTCATGACAAGGGTTCAGGTTAAACAAGCACCCTGTAATAGTGATAGAAGGTTCTGATCCCAATCTATGTGTCGCGGTACTGATCTTTATATTCCCACATAAATTAATCAGCAAAATCACATGGCATATACTCCGTTCCATATTAATTGACGATAAAAATGGATCGTCTAAATACATCCATTTCATCGTCAATTAATATGGGACGGATGGAGTAGATCATAGAGTATAGAACATCACTAGACTGAAACTCTGTCCATATACATAACCCGATTGAAACGTGAAAGTAATCATCTCTGTGGATACATTTTATAATAATTGGGATCTACTATCTTGACTCGTTACATAATTAATCAGGAAGTCCATGAAAAATCAATAGTCTTGTTGTCAGGGATTTCCGTCTCTCTGAACTTCACCATTCTGGCTACCAGCCCCTCAACTATATCTGAATCTGGAGTAAACATTTCATGGCTGATGCAGTTGCGCTTAAATTTTATGTAACACTACTAGAATTGGTGCGTTCGTTGAGTTCTTAAGAACTGGGGAAAGGTCAAATTCAACTCGGCAAATCTTTTGCCCGGTGTTAAACTCAGCAAAGGATACTCGGCTGAATAAGGCTCAACAATGTTTTCTTTGACGTGTTCTTTTTCACGGGAACTCGGCAAAGATCAAAATAAATCTTTGCAAAATTCATGAAACTCGGCAAAGAAATGAAGCAGACGTAATGGAGCAAACGGCACATACACCACTTGTCATTGAGGCTTTGCCTAGTGCATGAGCTCAGCAAACGGTCAAGGCTTTGCCGAGTTTAAAACGCGGCAAGGATGTATAGCAGAAATAAAAAAACGACACCGACCAGCACGGGTTGGCATGTAAGCTCAACGCCGGCCACCGGCGCACACGCACGCCACACTAGCATTCACACACAAGCACACTCCGGCGAGCATGCATTTGTGGCCGATGAGGCATACTTCGTTGCTGCCGTATGTGTGCCACTCCTGCAATGGCGGAGCTAGACAGAATCAATTGTGTGTGTGGGTGGGTGGGTGCTTGTTGCTGTTGCGTCATGCAGCGTCACCGGGAAGTTTGTGCGGAAGGGATAAGAGAGAGGGTGAAGCACACCCGTTAGATATAAGAAACAAGGAGAGAGGTGAGGGAGAAAGAGAGAGATGTGTGGCTACCAGTTTGCCACATCATTGATCCGCATGTTTGTCTCTGACTGGTTAAGAGTGTGCTTTCTCTCAGCCAATTAGAAGAAAGCAAATTATGTGCTTCTTCCTTTACGGATTAAAACATAATGAAAAATTGACAAAATAACATTAGAAAGCTCTATGTTTTTTCGTCAACAAACATTGGCTAGTTTACTTCCTACTTGTCAAATTTCCAAAAAATTAGTTTTTTATCAAATAAATAATTAAAAACAAAAAAACTCTTTGTTTGGGGTCGAGTCCTGGCATCCTCCTTTTGGCATTGTTTTATTTTCTTGTATAATGCTTAAATATAGAATCAATAACACAAATATAATTTTTCAACACAACGTTTTCATCTTTTTCAAGCACTTGTAGTTCAAATTTGAGTTATATCCGTTAAATGTCTAGAAATGCATTTAATGGCTTAAATATAGCAATGGACTATGAAAGATGTCGATTTTTTACATGTAACATGTATTGATGTATCTTGAGTGGTGAAAAGAAATCAATGCCAATGGATAAAGCATCGGTCTATTCACCTTCAAACTAGACCTGTTCTCACTTAAAAACATGTTCTTCTTTGAAGATGGTCTTGTTTTCAAGCGATGTACATCACAACTTTTTTCAAACCTTCTAAAAATTTTACTAGAGCATGTAGGTGTCATATGAGGGCACCATGCTAATTTTTTACATTTCGGAGTTTGTTTGCATTGTTCAAAAAAAGTTAAAACGAAAAGCTACATGTTCGGGGTCATGTCTTGGCATCCTCATGTTCGGAGTTCCTTTCTGTTTCTTGTATAAGATCGAAACATAGACTCAAGCACACAAATATGATTATTAAATAGAACTTTGCCCACTTTTTCACGCACTTGCAGTTCAAATTGAAATTATGTCCATTAAATGTCTCGAAATGCACTTAATGGCTTAAATATAGCAAAGAACAAAAGATTCCAAATTGTTATATGGATCATGTATTGATGTATCTTGAGTGTTGAAAAAAAAATCGAGGCCAACGGACGAAGGGTCTGTCTCTTCGCATTTAAACTAGATCTGTTCTCTCTTGAAAACACGTTTCTTCATGGGAGATGGTCTAGTTTCCAAGCTATGTACATCACAACTTTTGCCAAACCATCTCAAATTTTTACCACAGCATGAAGGTGTCATATGTGGTCACCATGCCAATTTTTATTCATTTCGTAGTTGGTTTGCATTTCTGGGGACTTGTAGAACGAGAAACTACATGTTTACGGTCATGTCTTGGCACCCTCATGTTCGGAGTTCTTTTCCTTTCCTCGTATAAGGCCTAAACATAGACTCGAGAGCACAAATATGATTTTTCAACCCAACTTTGCCCACTTTTTCACGCACTTGGAGCTCAAATTTGAATTACATCCGTTAAATATTTAGAAATGCACTTAATGATTTAAATAGAAAAAATACCCCAAAAGATTTAAATTTTTACATGAATCAAGAATGATGTATCTTGAGAGAAGAAAACAAATTCAAAGCCAATGGATGAAACAATGCTCACATCGCCTTCATACCTCGTCCGTGGAGATCGCCTAAACATATAGTCAAGAATTATGTTTTATCAACCCAACTTTGCCAACTTTTGTATGCATTTACACTGCAATTTAAATATTCACTAAAATTTATAATGCCTAGAAAATTCAATAAATGTCTATAAAGAAAATAGAAAGAGGGATAGGAAATAGAAAAAAATGTACAAAAGAACAGCGCATAAAAAGGAAAATAGAAAACAAATATAGTGTATAAAAGAAAAGATATAAGAAAAATGAGAAGAAAACAAAAAATAAAAATAAATGTTCCCCGAGTGCAAAATGAAAAGGAACTCGGCAAAGAAAAGGATCAAGAAAAATGGAAAAGAAAAAGAAATGTTTGCCGAGTGCAAAAAAAAAGACCCGGCAAAGATTTCTTTGCCGAGTGCAAAATGAAAAGAAACTCGGCAAAGATTTCTTCCCAATGAAAAAAAAAGGAACTCAGCACAGATTTATTTGGCCAGTTCAATAAATAAATAAACTCAGAAAAAAAAGAAACTCGACAAAAGATTCTTTGCCGAGTTCCTCGATAAATTGCACTCGGCAAATATTTGGAATTGGGCGAAATCTCAGATTCTAGTAGTGTAAGGTCTATACTCCAGATAAATAAACGTCTGGGGCTGGTTGGTGACAAAGGACTACTCTAGTCACTCGATCTATTCCATTTACGAGTTATAACAGACAGGCAATGGCACATTGAAGGCACATACGCAAAGTGCTTCCATTTGAAGCTTCGAAGATGTACTAGATCATTGATGACGTGCGTTGCTGCGCCCATCTATTTTGGCTCTTAGTGTTAGGAATATAAAGTAATTTATATACATTTGTATGCAATTTATTCAAGTATTGTGCTTTCTTGTAACTTGTGCTTGTCTTCTTCATTTTTTAAAATATTGCTATGTTACCATTAAATATAAAACCTATCATCCTAGACAAAAATATTGTTGTGTAAGTAGAGTAGAATCTGATAGGTTTGCAAGAAAATAGTGTGGTGCACGTTTGCTACGCCCATCTATTTTACCAAAATACAGTAGTATATAAATCTAAATAATATCTATTATGTGCATGAAATGTGAAAATTAAAGTTCAACGACTTTTTTTACTTTCAAGAACAACCATGAACTGAAATTTCTGGATGAACAAAACACAGCACCAGCTGGTACTTCTCAAGACGATAATAGGCGAAATACATAGCAGGGTAAATATGTCTGCTTCAGCATATATGTATGCACCATGAAGACATAGAATACACAAAGAACATTGAGCACAAGACTGAAGATTTAAGGGCATATCCCAAATATATGATATGTAATGTTGAGATCGTTGAATAATGTCTTTGCAGGTTATCATTATCACTTTCAAGGTTGCCTATATCCTGATACTTGAAACAGAATCCAAAGCTACATATTTAAATATACATGAGAATTTCCTTAAGTCAATAAACTTTCATGTGAGAATGGACCTCAAACTAAGACCAAATATGTGCAGCCAGGAGGAGTGCCACTCCTAGGAACATAACATAAGTCAGCTAATTTCTCCTTTTTAGAACACATAAAATCCATCGCCAGAAGGGTAAAGTTAGAGTGAAACACAAAGAATCCATCAGGAATTTCTTATTCTTCCAAGGATTAATAGAACAAATAATAAGTATGAACTGAAAGAATCTCACATCTAATTCCTCTGTTCAGTGGCTGATATGTAAAGTGGGAAAAGAAAAGCCTGAAAACCCTCCATTTTCTATTGTTGTACATGACCTCGTGCTGCGCTGCTGCTTTACCTCTATGACATGCTGTAAAAATAGTGACCGGAGATACATACATGCTTCTTTACTTGATTTTAAGAAATTTTGTATTTGTGATCTTTGGTGCGTGTGTCCTGACAACTTATCTTGTCGTGGTTATGGTATCCGCCCACGTCGGCCCTCGTCCAGTCTATGATTCAGATGTGGTATATTATCTTTTATATAACTATTTCACGCATCTAATGTCTATCACAATTAATTATGCCATCAACTTGACGTAGATGTTTTTATCTATAGGAAGTAGTTTAAACAGAAATTCCAACCGATTATGCAATTCTGCTCGACAAGTTAACTAAAGCTAAAAAAGAAATCGTCATTTGAAAGAAAAATTGAAAAGAACTGAAGATGACAAGATGGGATTGGAATTGCATGTTGCCGATATCGTCGACGATCACAAGACCAATATGGATGCAATGTGCTTGAAGCGTGGAAAGATTAGAAAATATGTCATTCATAATGAGGCTTGGTATCATTATGCCGTTGGATCAATTGGTACCTTAGTAGCGGTTATGATTGCATTTGTTGTCGCATTTAATTTTTTTTACATAGTTTCGCTGTATGTTTTAATTAGATGCTCTAGAGAACTATATATTGTTCAATAATGACAACTATGTATGAACTGTACGTATTTATTTTGGTCATTATTGTACTTTGGCTTTAATGCGATGACGATTTTTTATTAATTTGGTCACTTCTCTATTCATGATATGTTGTAATGGTTTTAATACACTTTATTATATAAACGCACGCAGATGAACCGACAATGGATGTACGGTGACCGAAGCACCTCCGAGTATATTAAGGGCCTGCATAATTTTCTCGAAGCGGCTGATGCAAACAAGCAGAATGATTTTATGCCTTGTCCATATACTGTCTGTGAGAATACGAAGTCTTTCTCCAACTCTAAAACCCTTCACTTCCACCTGCTTCAGAAGGGTTTTATGTCACACTATAATGTTTGGACCAAGTACGGAGAAAGAGGGGTTATCATGGAAGACAACGAAGAAGAAGAGGATGATGACAACTACCCTCCTCCTGAATATGGTGATGTTGCAATGGGGGAAGCTGAAGATCAAGAGGAACCAGACGATGTGCCCGATGATGATTGATACGTCTCCGACATATCTATAATTTTTTATCGTTCCATGCTATTATATTATCAACTTTGGATGTTTTATATGCATGAATATGCCATTTTATATGATTTTTGGGACTAACTTACTAATCCAGTGCCTAGTGCCAGTTTCTGTTTTTTCCGTGTTTTTGACCTTTTTCAGATAGGAATATCAAACGGAGTCCAAATGGAATAAAACTTTCGCCGTGATTTTCTCAGAAAATATGAAAAATAGCTGAAGAAAAAGATACCGGAGAGGCGACCTGAGGGAGCCACGAGCCTGGGAGGCGCGGGCCCCTCCCCTGGCCGCGGCTAGGGGGCTCGTGACCTCCTCGTACCACCTCTTGACTTGTTCCCGACTCCAGACAGCCTTATAAATACGGAAACCCTCAAAAATAAACCTAGATCGCAATTTCCACCGCCGCAAGCCTCCAGAACCACCAAAAACCAATCGGGAGACCGTTTCGGCATCCTGCCGGAGGGGAATCCATCTTCGGTGGCCATCTTCATCAACATCCTTGCCTCTCCGATGATGCGTGAGTAGTTCACATCAGACCTACGGGTCCATAGCTAGTAGCTAGATGGCTTCTTCTCTCTCTCCGATCTTCAATACAAAGTTCTCGATGATCTTCATGGTGATCTATCCGATGTAATCTTCTTTCGCGGTGTGTTTGTTGAGATCCGATGAATTGTGGATTTATGATCAGATTATCTATGAATATTATTTGAGTCCATTCTGAATTCTTATATGCATGATTTCATATCCTTGTAAGTCTCTTTGAGTTATGGGTTTCGTTTGGCCAACTTGATCTATAGTTCTTGCAAGGGGAGAAGTGCTTGGTTTTGGGTTCATACTGTGCGATGTCCTCACCTAGTGACAGAAGGGGGAGCGAGGCCCGCATCGTGTTGTTGCCATCAAGGGTAAAAAGATGGGGTTTATATCATATTGCATGAATTTATCCTTCTACATCATGTCATCTTGCTTAAAGCGTTACTCTGTTTCTTATGAACTTAATACACTAGATGCATGCTGGATAGCGGTCGATGTGTGGAGTAATAGTAGTAGATGCAGAAAGTATCGGTCTACTTGTCTCGAACGTGATGCCTATATGTATGATCATTGCCTTAGATATCGTCATGACTTTCCGCTATTCTATCAATTGCTCAACAGTAATTTGTTCACCCACCGTAATACTTGCTATCATGAGAGAAGCCTCTAGTGAACACTATGGCCCTCGGGTCTATTTTACATATTATATATTCAGATCTAAACATAAAAACACCAAAAATACCTTGCTGTAATTTTATTTACTTATTTATACTCATCTACTATCACTATCAGATCTCACTTTGCAAACTGTCGTGAAGAAATTGACAACCTCTTTATAGCGTTGGGTGCAAGTTTGCTTGTGTTTGTGTAGGTTCCTTGTTGCTCCATCTTGATACTCCTACTGGATTGATACCTTGGTTCTCAAATTGAGGGAAATACTTATCGCTACCTTGCTGCATCACCCTTTCCTCTTCAAGGGAAAAACCAACGCAAGTCAAGAAATCTCACATCAACTAGCCAATTTCTTGTGATGTTGTGGAGAAGTAGCAGGATGAATTTCTAGCGCCGTTGCCGGGAGAATTCAAGTGAAGCATATCTATCAAGTACCTATCGCAAACTCATCTCTTGCATTTACATTATTTGCCATTTGCCTCTCGTTTTCCTCTCCCCCACTTCTAAAACAAAAATTTACAAAAATATTTGCCTTTTTCGTTCGCCCTTTTCTTTCGCTTGCTTTCTGTTTGCTCGTGTGCTTGTCTGCTTGCTAAGTCATCATGTCTGAAAATACTAAATTGTGTGATTTCTCTAATACTAATAACAATGATTTTATTAGTACTCCAATTGCTCCCTCCACTAGTGCGGAATCATATGAAATTAATGCTGCCTTGTTGAATCTTGTTATGAAAGAGCAATTTTCCGGCCTTCCAAGTGAAGATGCCTCATCCCATCTTAATACCTTTATTGAGTCATGTGATATACAAAAGAAGAGAGATGTGGATAATGATATAATTAAATTGAAGCTATTTCCGTTCTCACTACGAGATAGAGCAAAAACTTGGTTTTCATCTTTACCCAAAAACAATATTGATTCATGGAACAAGTGTAAAGATGCTTTTATCTCCAAGTATTTTCCACCTGCTAAGATTATCTCTCTCCGTAATGATATTATGAATTTTAAGAAACTAGATCATGAACATGTTGCACAATCTTGGGAGAGAATGAAATTGATGATTAGAAATTGTCCCGCTCATGGCCTAAGTCTTTGGATGATTATACAAATTTTCTATGTTGGTTTGAATTTTGCTTCTAGAAATATCTTGGATTCCGCTTCTGGTGGAACTTTTATGGAAATCACACTAGGAGAAGCTACAAAACTCTTAAATAATATCATGACAAATTATTCTCAATGGCACACCGAAAGGCCACCTACTAGTAAAAAAGTGCATGCTATAGAAGAAATCAATTCTTTGAGTGCTAAGATGGATGAGTTAATGAAGATGTTTGCTAGTAAAAGTGTTCCTCTAGATCCAAATGATATGCCTTTATCTTCCTTGATTAAGAATAGCCATGAAAATCTTGATGTTAATTTCGTTGGTAGGAATAATTTTGGTAACAACAATGCTTATAGAGGTAACTTTAATCCTAGTCCTTTTCCTAGTAATCCCTCTAATAATTTTGGCAATTCCTACAACAATGCTCATGGAAATTATAATAAAATACCCTCTGATCTTGAGAGAACTATTAAGGAGTTTATTTATTCGCAAAATATTTTCAATGCTTCCATAGAAGAAAAACCGCTTAAAATTGATGACTTGGCTAGGACTGTTGATAGAATGTCTCTTGATATTGATGCTCTGAAATTAAGACGTGTTCCTCCCAAGATCAATATGGATGAAACTTTGAAAGCTATGCGTATTTCTATGAATGAGAGTAAAGAAAGAACAACCCAATTTCGTGCTAGACATGAATGGCTCAAAAAGGCGTGTTCTCGTGATGAGAATCGCGAAGATCTTAAAGTGCTTGATGTGACTCCTATTGAATCCTTGTTTTCTAATGTCAATCCTAATGATGATGGGGCTGGATGTGAATCCACTTTGGTTGAGAAACACCCCAATGATTCGGAGTTCATCTATCTTGATGCTAAAAATACTAAAAGTGGAGTAGAAGATATCAAAACTTTGAATATGATAGCTGCTCTTTGATTGAATGTATTTCCGTGATGCAATCCATGTTAAACTGTCCACATGCTTATAGCCAAAATAAGGCTTTTACTAAACATATCGTTGATGCTATGATGAAACTTCTTGAAGAGAAACTTGAGTTGGAAATATCCATTCCTAGAAAACTTCATGATGAATGGGAACCTACTATAAAAATCAAGATTAAAAATTATGAATGCCATGCTTTGTGTGATTTGGGTGCTAGTGTTTCCACGATTCCAACATATGTATGTGATGTTCTAGGTTTTAATGAGATTGATGAGTGCTCTCTTAATTTGCATCTTGCGGATTCTAATATCAAGAAACCTATGGGAAGGATTAATGATGTTCTTATTATTGCAAATAGGAACTATGTGCCCATAGATTTCATTGTGCTTGATATTGATTGCAATCCTACATGTCCCATTATTCTTGGTAGACCTTTTCTTAGGACTATTGGTGCTATTATTGATATGAAAGAAGGGAATATTAAATTTCAATTTCCATTAAAGAAGGGCATGGAACATTTTCCTAGAAAGAGAATAAGATTACCTTATGAATCCATTATGCGAGCTACTTATGGTTTGAGCACTAAAGATGACAATACTTGATTCCATTGCCTTATGCCTAGCTAAGGGTGTTAAACGATAGCGCTTGTTGGGAGGCAACCCAATGAATAGATTTATTCTTGATTTTTTACTTTCTGTTTTGTTGAGTCAACACCATCATGATTCTGTTATGATTGTGTTTTTTATGTTTTAATTAGTGTTTGTGCCAAGTAGAACCTTTATGATTAGTTTTGGTGATAGTTGTTTAATCATGCTGGAAAAAGACAGAAACTTTCTGCTCATGAAATTATTTTTCATTCCCAGCCAGAAAAAGCTTTTGAGCCAATTTCTAGTGTCGTTGTGGATAAGTAGCAGTGATCTTCGCCGGGTCATTGTTGATGCATAGAGAGAATGCGAAAGTGAAAGGGAGAAGTTGAAGTTCGATCGCATGTTAGAGGATCACAAAAAAGGGTTGTACCCAAATTGTGAAGATGACAACAAAAAGCTCGGTACCACACTGGAATTGCTGCAATGGAAGACATACAATGGTCTATCTGAAAAGGGATTTAGTTCGCTACTAAAAATAATGAAGAAGAAGCTTCCAAAGGATAACGAATTGCCCGACAGTACGTACGCAACAAAGAAGGTTCTATGCCCTCTAGGATTGGAGGTGCAGAAGATACATACATGCCCTAATGACTGCATCCTCTACCGCGGTGAGTATGAGGAATGGAACGTATGCCCGGTATGCGGTGCATTGCGGTATAAGATCAGAAGAGATGACGCTGGTGATGTAGAGGGCCAGCGCACCGGGAAGAGGGTTCCTGCGAAGGTGATGTAGTATGCTCCTATAATACCATGGTTGAAACGTGTGTTCAGAAACAAAAAGCATGACGAGTTGATGCAATGGCACAGAAAAGACCGTAAGAAAGACAGGAAGGTGAGAGCACCCACTGACGACGGGTCGCAGTGGAGAAAGATCGAGAGAAATTGGAGCGACTTTACAGGTGACTCGAGGAACATATGGTTTGGTTTAAGTGCAGATGGCGTTAATCCTTTTGGGGAGCAGAGCAGCCAGCATAGCACATGGCCTATGACTCTATGTATGTATAACCTTCCTCCTTGGTTGTGCATGAAGCGGAAGTTCATTATGATGCCAGTGCTCATCCAAGGCCCTAAGCAACCCGGCAATGACATTGATGTGTACCTAAGGCCATTAGTTGATGAACTTTTACAGCTATGGAATGGAAGAGGTGTACGTGTGTGGGATGAGAACGAACAGGAGGATATTGACCTACATGCGTTGCTGTTTGTAACCATCAACGATTGGACTACTCTCAGTAACCTTTCAGGATAGACAAACAAGGAATACCACTCATGCACACACTATTTAGATGACACTGACAGTATATATTTGGACAAATGCAGGAAGATTGTGTACCTGGGGCATCGTCGATTTTTCCGACCAACCATCAATGTCGAAAGAAAGGAAAGCATTTCAAAGGTGAGGCAGACCACCGGAAGAAGCCCGCCCTCCGTACTGGTGATCACATACTTGATATGGTCAATGATTTACAAGTAATATTTGGAAAGGGTCCTGGCAGACTATCTGTTCCAAATGGCACTGACAAACGCGCAACCATGTGGAAGAAGAAATCTATATTTTGGGACCTACCCTATTGGAAAGACCTAGAGGTCCTCTCTACAATCGACGTGATGCACGTGATGAAGAATCTTTGCGTGAACCTTCTAGGCTTCTTGGGAGTGTATGGGAAGACAAAAGATACACCGGAGGCACGGGAGGAATAGCAACGTGTGCATGAAAAAGATGGCATGCATCCAATGCAGTATGAAGGTCCTGCCAGCTACGCACTTGTTGGAAATATGCCCTAGAGGCAATAAATAAAGTGTTTATTATTATATTTCCTTGTTCATGATAATCTTTTATTAACCATATTATAATTGCATTGACTGGAAACACATTACATGTGTGGGTAAATAGACAACACACTGTCCCTAGTATGCCTCTAGTGAACTAGCTCGTTGATCAAAGATGGTCAAGGTTTCCTAGCCATTGACATGAGATGTCATTTCATAATGGGATCATATCATTAGGAGAATGATGTGATGGACAAGGCCCAAACTACAAACGTAGCATATGATCGTGTAAGTTTATTGCTACTGTTTTCTGCATGTCAAGTATGTGTTCCTATGACCATGAGATCATGCAACTCACGGACATCGGAGGAGTGCCTATCAAACATCGCAACGTAACTGGGTGACTATAAAGGTGCTCTACAGGTATCTCCAAAGGTGTCTGTTGAGTTGGCATGGATCAAGACTGGGATTTGTTACTCCGTGTGACGGAGAGGTATCACAGGGCCCACTCGGTAATGCAACATCACAATAAGCCTTGCAAGCAATGTGACTAAATGTTAGTTGCGGGATCTTGTATTACGAAACGAGTAAAGAGACTTGCCAGTAACAAGATTGAACTAGGTATGAAGATACCGACGATCGAATCTCGGGCAAGTAACATACCGAAGAACAAAGGGAACATCATACGGGATTAACTGAATCCTTGACATAGAGGTTCGACCGATAAAGATCTTCGTAGAATATGTAGGAACCAATGTGGACATCCAGGTCCCGCCATTCGTTATTTACCGTAGAGGTGTCTCGATCATGTCTACATAGTTCTCGAACCCGCAGGGTCTGCACACTTAAGGTTTGGTGACGTTTCGGTAGTATAGAGTTATGTATGGTGGTGACTGAAGTTTGTTCAGAGTCCCGGATGAGATCCCAGAAGTCACGAGGAGCTCCAGAATGGTCCGGAGGTAAAGATTCATATATAGGAAGTCCTGTTTTGGTCGCCGGAAAAGTTTCGGGCTCATCGGTAGTGTAGCGAGAGTGCCGGGAGACCTCCGGGAGGAGTATTTCGACCCAAGAGGCACAATGGGCTGGAAACCAGCCCTTAGTGGGCTGGTGGAACAACCACAAGAGGCCCATGCAGCTGGAATAAAAGAGTGCTAAGAGAAAAAGTGGAAAAAGGCAACAAAGAGGGTGAATCCTAGTCTTACTAGGATTGGAGGTGGACTCCACCTCCACCCTTTGGTTCGGCCGACTCCTTGGTGGCTTGGCCCTTGTGCCAAGCCACGTCCTCTCTTATTCCTATATATACCGGTGGTATTGAGGGTTTTTGCACTATTTTTTCAGCCACGTGCTACCCGTTCCTCCAGTGCATAGTTTGTCCTCTAGATCGAATTTCTGCAGTGCTTAGGCGAAACCCTGCCGGAATTGCTCCACCACCATCGCCGGAGCGTCGTCATGCTGCCGGAGAAATCTTCCTCCTCTCCGCTCTCTCTTGCTGGATCTAGACGGCGGAGATTGTCATCAAGTTGTACGTGTGCTGAACACAGAGGTGTCGTCCGTTCGGCGCTAGATCGGAAGGACCGTGATCAAGTTCATGGGACGGATCGTGATCAAGTTCGGGGGATGGATCGTGATTGGATCGCGGGACAGATCGTGATTGGATCGCGGGACGCATGGCGATTTGGATCGCTAAGACGTTCGACTACACCAACCGCGTTACTTAACGCTTCCCGCTTAGCGATCTACAAGGGTATGCAGATCCACTCTCCCTCTCGTAGATGCTCATCACCATGGATAGATCTGCGTGTGCGTAGAAACTTTTTTGTTTCCCATGCAACGTTCCCCAAAAGTGGTATGAGAGCTTGGTCTATGTGTAGATGAGATCTCGAGTAGAACACAAAAGGATTGTGGGCGTTGATGCTTAGATTGCTTCCTCCCTTGGTCGGATTTTGGTTCAGCGGTATTGTGAGATTAAGCGGCCCGGACCAACATTACTCGTACGCTTACGAGAGACCGGTTCCCTCAACCACAACTTGTTGCATACATGGCTTGCGGGTGACAGTTTCTCTCACTTTAGTTGGATCGGATTTGACAAAGGCGGTCCTTGAGAAGGTTGAAAAGCAACTAGTGTATCACCGTTGTGGTTTTTGCGTAGATGAGAATTGTTCTTGCTAGATATCCATAGCAGCCATGTAAAACATGCAACAACAATTAGAGGACATCTAACTTGTTTTTGCAGGGTATGTTGTGATGTGATATGGCCAATTACATGATGTGATATATGTGATGTATGAGATGATCATGTGATGTATAGATTATCACGACTTGCATGTCGGTGAGTATGGCAACCGGCAGGAGCCATAGGGTTGTCTTTAATTATTGTATGACCTGCGAGTCAATTATTAAGCGCTATGTAATGCTTTACTTTATCTCTACGGTAGCAATAGTAGTAGAAGCATGTTGGGCGTGACAACCCCGATGGCGACACGCTGATGGAGATCAAGATGATGGAGATCATGGTGTCATGCCGGTGACGATGGAGATCATGCCGGTGCTTTCATGATGGAGATCAAAAGCACAAGTTCATGGCCATATCATGTCACTTATGATTTGCATGTGATGTTACTCCTTTTATGCACCTTGTTTTGCTTAGGACGATAGTAACATTATAAGGTGATCCCTTTTTTGCCTTTTTCTCCACTTTTCTCTTTGGGCTTTTTCCCTCCTGCCGCATGGGCCTTGTGTGGCTATTCCACCAGCCCACTAAGAGCTGGTTAATACTCTCCCACAGCCCATGAAGCCTCTTGGGTCGAAATACCCCTCCCGGAGGTCTCCCGGTACACTAGCGGCACTCCCAGTACACTACCGATGAGCCCGAAACTTTTCTGGCGACCAAACTAGGACTTCCTATATATGAATCTTTACCTCCGGACCATTCCGGAGATCCTCATGACGTCCGGGATCACATCTGGGAATCCGAACAACCTTCGGTCACCACCATACATAACTCTACACTAGCGAAACGTCACCAAACCTTAAGTGTGCAGACCCTGCGGGTTCGAGAACTATGTAGACATGACCGAGACACCTCTGCGGTCAATAACCAATGGCGGGACCTGGACGTCCACATTGGTTCCTACATATTCTACGAAGATCTTTATCGGTCGAACCTCTATGTCAAGGATTCAGTAAATCCCGTATAACGTTCCCTATGTTCTTCGGTATGTTACTTGCCCGAGATTCGATCGACGGCATCTCCATACCTAGTTCAATCTCGTTACTGGCAAGTCTCTTTACTCGTTCCGTAATACAATATCCCGCAACTAACAATTAGTCACATTGCTTGCAAGGCTCATTGTGATGTTGTATTACCGAGTGGGCCCTGACATACCTCTCCGTCACACGGAGTAACAAATCCCAGTCTCGATCCATGCCAACTCAACAGACACCATCGGAGATACCTGTAGAGCACCTTTATAGTCACCCAGTTACGTTGCGACGTTTGATACATACAAGGCACTCCTCCGATATCCATGAGTTGCATGATCTCATGGTCATAGGAACATATACTTGACATACAGAAAACAGTAGCAATAAACCGACACAATCATATGCTACGTTTGTAGTTTGGGTCTTATCCATCACACCATTCTCCTAATGATGTGATCCCATTATCAAATGACATCACATGTCAATGGCTAGGAAACCTTGACCATCTTTGATTAATGATCTAGTTCACTAGAGGCACACTAGGGACAAAGTGTTGTCTATTTATCCACACATGAAATGTGTTTCCAACCAATACAATTATAGCATGGATAATAAACGATTCTCATGAACAAGGAAATATAATAATAAAGACTTTATTTATTGCCTCTAGGGAATATTTCCAACAGTCTCCCACTTGCACTAGAGTCAAGAATCTAGTTCATATCACTATGTGATTTACATGGTAATGAATCGAACACCCATGCAGTTCTGGTGTTGATCATGTTTAGCCCTTGGAAGAGGTTTAGTCAATGGGTCTGCAACATTCAGATCCGTGTGCACTTTGCAAATATTTATGTCCTTCTCCTTGATGTAGAACCGGATGGAGTTAAGCGTCGCTTTATGTGTCTGGTCCTCTTGTGAAACCTTGGTTCCTTGGCTAGAGCAATGGCAGCACTGTTGTCATAGAACAGGTTTATTGGATTCAGGGCACTTGGCACTACTGCAAGATCTGTCATGAACTGTTTCATCCAGACACCTTCCTTCGCTGCCTCCGAAGCTGCGATGTACTCCGCTTCGCACGTAGAATCAGCTACCACGTTGCATGGAACTGCACCAGCTTACCGCTCCCCCGTTAAGAATAAATACGTATCTGGTTTGCGACTTAGAGTCGTCCGGATCAGTGTCAAAGCTTGCATCAACGTAACCCTTTACGACGAGCTCTTCATCACCTTCATAAGCGAGAAACATTTCCTTAGTCCTTTTCCGGTACTTAAGGATATTCTTGACCGCTTGCCAATGCTCCATTCCAGGATCACTTTGAAACCTTCCGGCCATACTTATGGCAAGGCTGAGATCGGGTCTTGTGCATAGCATTGCATACATGATAGAGCCTATGGCTGAAGCGTATGGGATGACGCTCATCTTTTCTTTATCTTCTGCAGTCACTGGGCATTGAGTCTTACTCAACTTCACACCTTGTAACATAGGCAAGAACCCTTTCTTGGACTGCTCCATTTTGAACTTCTTCAAAACTTTATCAAGGTATGTGCTCTGTGGAAGTGCTATTACGCGTCTCGATCTATCTCTATAGATCTTAAATGCCTAATATGAAAGCAGCTTCTCCTAGGTCCTTCACTGAAAAACTCTTATTCAAATATTCCTTCACGCTTTCCAGCATTTCTATATTGTTTCCAATCAGCAATATGTCATCCACATATAATACTAGAAACGCTATAGAGCTCCCACTCACTTTCTTGTAAATACAAGCTTCTCCATAAACTTGTATAAACTCAAACGCTTTGATCACCTCATCAAAGCGCTTATTCCAACTTCGAGATGCTTGCACCAGTCCATAAATGGATCGCTGGAGTTTGCAAACTTTGTCAGCATTCTCTAGATCGACAAAACCTTCGGGTTGCATCATATACAACTCTTCCTCAAGGAAACCATTGAGGAATGCCGTTTTGACATCCATCTGCCAAATTTCATAGTCAAAATAAGCAGCTATTGCCAACATGATTCTGACAGACTTAAGCATCGCTACGGGTGAGAAAATCTCATCGTAGTCAACTCCTTGAACTTGTGAAAAACCCTTTGCCACAAGTCGAGCTTTATAGACGGTGATATTAGCGTCCGCGTCCATCTTCTTCTTAAAGATCCATTTGTTCTGAATGGCCTTTCGCCCTTCAGGTAATACTTCCAAAGTCCATACTTTGTTTTCATACATGGATCCCATCTCGGATTTCATGGCCTCTAACCATTTCTCGGAATCCGGGCCCATCACTGCTCCTCCATAGCACGTAGGTTCATTGTTGTCTAACAACATGACCTCGAAGACAGGGTTGCCGTACCACTCAGGAGTAGTACGCGCCCTTGTCGACCTACGAGGTTCAATAGTAGCTTGATACGAAGCTTCATGATCATCATCATTAACTTCCTCTTCTACCGTCGTAGGTTCCACAGAAACAACTTTCTGCGCTGCGCTACTCTCTGGTTGAAGTAAAGGTTCAATAACCTCATCAAGCTCTATTTTCCTCCCACTCAATTCTTTCGAGAGAAACTCTTTCTCAAGAAATGTTCCGTTCTTAGCGACAAACACTTTGCCTTCGGATCTGAGATAGAAGGTATACCCAACTGTCTCTTTCGGGTATCCTATGAAGACGCATTTCTCTGCTTTGGGTTCCAGCTTTTCAGGCTGAAGCTTTTTGACATAAGCATCACATCCCCAAACTTTAAGAAACGACAACTTCGGCATTTTGCCAAACCACAATTCATATGGTGTCGTTTCAACGGATTTTGATGGTGCCCTATTTAAAGTGAATGCAGCTGACTCTAATGCATAACCCCACTATGATAGTGGCAAATCGGCAAGAGACATCATAGAATGCACCATATCTAATAAGGTTCGATTACGACGTTCGGACACACCATTATGCTATGGTGTTCCGGGCGGTGTCAACTGTGAAACAATTCCACATTGTCTTAAGTGAATGCCAAACTCATAACTCAGATATTCACCTCCTCGATCAGATCGCAGAAATTTAATCTTCTTGTTATGATGATTCTCAACTTCACTCTGAAATTGCTTGAACTTTTCAAATGTTTCAGACTTGTGTTTCATTAAGTAAATATACCCATATCTACTTATATAAATAGAACAAACTTTACTCTCTGATTTAAATGAGTAACCGTCTCGCAATAAACAAGATCCAGATATAATGTTCATGCTTAATGCAGGCACTAAATAACAATTGTTCAGGTTCATCACTAATCCCGATGGTAATCGAAGACAGAGCGTGCCGACGGCGATCACATCAACCTTGGAACCATTTGCCACACGCATCGTCACTTCGTCCTTTGCCAGTCTTCGTTTATCCCGCAGTTCCTGCTTTGAGTTGCAAATGTGAGACACCGAACCGGTATCAAATACCCAGGCACTACTACGAGAACTAGTAAGGTACACATCAATAACATGTATATCATATATACCTTGTTTGTCGTTGGCCGCCTTCTTGTCAGCCAGGTACTTGGGGCAGTTCCGCTTCCAGTGACCAGTTCCTTTGCAATGAAAGCACTCAGTTTGTGGCTTAGGTCCATGCTTAGGCTTCTTTGTAGGAGTAGCAACTGCTTTGCCATCCTTCTTGGTTTTACCCTTCTTGCCTTTGCCCTTGCCATTTTTCTTGAAACTAGTGGTTTTATTGACCATCAACACTCGATGTTCTTTCTGGATTTCAGACTCAGCGACTTTTAGCATTGCAAATAGCTCGACGACTGACTTGTTCATCTCATGCATGTTATAGTTCATTACAAAGCTCTTGTAACTAGGTGACAGTGATTGAAGAACTCTGACAGTGATTGCCTCTGGCTGAAGGGTAATTCCCAACTCCGCTAGACAATTTGAATACCCAGACATTCTGAGTATGTGTTCACTGATAGACCCATTCTGCTCCATCTTGTAAGCATAGAATTTATCGGAGGTCTCATACCTCTCGATCAAGGCATTCTTC
The DNA here is from genome assembly GCA_022496015.1 of Hordeum marinum. Lineage (NCBI taxonomy): Eukaryota > Viridiplantae > Streptophyta > Magnoliopsida > Poales > Poaceae > Hordeum > Hordeum marinum. The sequence continues at coordinate 498,755 of JAAAWK010001186.1, forward strand.
TGAAAGATAAACTTCAACTCCTGGAACATCTCATATGCTCCATGACGTTCAAAACGTCTTTGAAGTCCCGGTTCTAAGCCATACAATATTGCACACTGAACTATTGAGTAGTCTCCAGCACGAGCCTCCCAAGCATTCTTAACGTCTTTGGAGGTCATGTCTTCTGGTTGGTCAACAAGCAGTGCATCAAGGACATATTGTTTTTGGGAAGCCGTGAGGATAATCCTCAGATTACGGGCCCAATCAACAAAGTTACTTCCATCATCTTTCAACTTAGCTTTCTCTAGGAACGCATTAAAATTCAGGGGTGCTACTGCGCGAGCCATTGATCTACAACATAAATATGCAAAGGTTACTTAGACTATTGTTCAAGATAATGAGTTTAGTTAATCAAATTACTAAAGCTCCTACTCAAACTGACATCCCTCAGGTCATCTGAGTGTCACATGATCCAAATTCACCAACTCAAGTCCGATCATCACGTGAGTTAAGTTGGTTTCAATGGTGAACATCATTACATTGATCATATGTACTATATGACTCATGTTCGACCTTTTGGTCTCTTGTGTTTCGAGGCCATGTCTGTACATGCTAGGCTCGTGAAGTTTAACCCGAGTGTTCTTCACGTGCAAATCTGGCTTGCACCCGTTGTATGTGAACATAGAGTCTATCACACCCGATCATCACGTGGTGTCTCGACACGACGAACTTTCACAATGGTGCACACTCGGGGAGAACACAGTTCATCTTGAAATTTAAGTGAGGGATCACCTTATAATGCTACCGCCGTACTAAGCAAAACAAGGTGCATAAAAGGATTAACATCTCATGCAATTCATAAGTGTCATGATATGGCCATGAACTTGTGCTTAAGATCTCCATCTTCAAAACACCGGCATGAAATCCATCATCACCGGCATAACACCATGATCTCCATCATCTTGATCTCCATCAATGTGCTGCCGTTGGGGTTGTGGCACCAGCCCTGCTTCTACTTCTATTGCTACCGCTTAGCGATAAAGTAAAGCATTACATAGCGCTTAATGATTGACACGCAGCTCATACAATAATTAAAGACAACCCTATGGCTCTTGCCGGTTTCCATACTCATCAACGTGCAAGTCGTGAAATTCTATACATCACATGATCATCTCATACATCACATATATCACATCATGTAATTGGCCATATCACATCACAACATACCCTGCAAAAACAAGTTAGACGTCCTCTAATTGTTGTTGCAAGTTTTACGTGGCTGCTACGGGTATCTAGCAAGAACAATTCTCACCTACGCATAAACCACAACGGTGATACACTAGTTTGCTTTTCAACCTTCTCAAGGACCACCTTTGTCGGATCCGATCCAACTAAAGTGAGAGAAACTGCCACCCGCAAGCCATCTAAACAACAAGTTGCGTCGAGGGAACCGGTCTCTCGTAATTGTACAAGTAATGTTGGTCCAGTCCGCTTCATCTCACAATACCGCTGAACCAAAATCTGACCAAGGGAGGAAGCAATCTAAGCATCAACGCCCACAAACCTCTTGTGTTCTACTCGAGATCTCATCGAACCATCAACCTAACTCTGATACCACTGTTGGGGAACGTTGCATGGGAAACAAAAAATTTCCTACGCGCACGCAAACCTATCCATGGTGATGAGCATATACGTCACGGGGAGTTGATCTACATACCCTTGTAGATCGCTAAGCGGGAAGCGTTAAGAAACACGGTTGGTGTAGTCGAACTTCTTCGCGATCCAAATCGCCGAGCGTCCCGCGATCTAATCACGAACTGTCCCGCGAACCAATCACAAACCATCCCGCGATCCGATCACGATCCATCCCGTGATCTCGTCACGATCCGTCCCGTGATCCAATCACGATCGTCTCATGGCCTTGATCACGACCTTCCGATCTAGTACCGAACGGACGACACCTCTGCGTTTAGCACACATGCAGCTTGATGACAATCTCCACCATCTTGATCCAGCAAGAGGAGGTCGAGACGAGAGAGAGTTCACTGGAAGCATGACAGCGCTCCGGCGATGGTGGTGGAGTGATTCCGGTAGGGCTTTGCCTAAGCACTCCGGAAAACTGATCTAGAGGAGCACCTGTGGAACGGGTAGCACGTGGCCGTAAAAACTGTGCAAAACCCTTCTATTCCACCAGTATATATAGGAGGAGAGGAGAGGAAGCCCTAGGAGAAAGGCCAAGGGCCTCTTGGAGTCGGCCGGCTAAGGGGGAGGAGTCATACTCCTCCTCCAATCCTAATAGGAGTAGGACTCTCCCTTTTTTGCCTTTTTCTCCACTTTTCTCTTTGGGCTTTTTCCCTCCTGCCGCATGGGCCTTGTGTGGCTATTCCACCAGCCCACTAAGAGTTTGTTAATACTCTCCCACAGCCCATGAAGCCTCTTGGGTCGAAATACCCCTCTCGGAGGTCTCCCGGTACACTACCGGCACTCCCGGTACACTACCGATGAGCCCGAAACTTTTCCGCCGACCAAACTGGGACTTCCTATATATGAATCTTTACCTCTGGACCATTCCGGAGCTCCCCGTGACGTCCGGGATCACATCCGGGAATCCGAACAACCTTCGGTCACCACCATACATAACTCTACACTACCGAAATGTCACCAAACCTTAAGTGTGAGGACCCTGCGGGTTCGAGAACTATGTAGACATGACCGAGACACCTCTACGGTCAATAACCAATGGCGGGACCTAGACGTCCACATTGGTTCCTACATATTCTACGAAGATCTTTATTGGTCGAACCTCTATGTCAAGGATTCAGTCAATCCCGTATAACGTTCCCTATGTTCTTTGGCATGTTACTTGCCCGAGATTCGATCGTCGGCATCTCCATACCTAGTTTAATCTCGTTACCGGCAAGTCTCTTTACTCATTCCGTAATACAATATCCCGCAACTAACAATTAGTCACATTGCTTGCAAGGCTCATTGTGATGTTGTATTACCGAGTGGGCCCTGAGATACCTCTCCGTCACACGGATTAACAAATCCCAGTCTCGATCCATGCCAACTCAATAGACACCATCGGAGATACCTGTAGATCACCTTTATAGTCACCCAGTTACGTTGCGACATTTGATACACACAAGGCACTCCTTCGATATCCGTGAGTTGCATGATCTCATGGTCATAGGAACATATACTTGACATGCAGAAAACAGTAGCAATAAACTGACACGATCATATGCTACGTTTGTAGTTTGGGTCTTGTCCATCACATGATTCTCCTAATAATGTGATCCCATTATCAAATTGCATCACATGTCAATGGCTAGGTTCGAGCTAGTTCACTAGAGGCACACTAGGGACATAGTGTTGTCTATTTATCCACACATGCAATGTGTTTCCAACCAATACAATTATAGCATGGATAATAAACGATTATCATGAACAAGAAAATATAATAATAAACACTTTATTTATTGCCTCTAGGGCATATTTCCAGCAGAAGCTACCTTAACGCACGTGATGATCGGACTTGAGTTGGTGAATTTGTATCATGTGACACTCAGAGGACCTGAGGGATGTCAATTTGAGTGGGAGCTCTAGTAATTTGATTAACTAAACTCATTATCTTGAACAATAGTCTAAGTAACCTTTGCATATTTATGTTGTAGATCAATGGCTCGCGCAGTAGCACCCCTGAATTTTAATGCGTTCCTAGAGAAAGCTAAGTTGAAAGATGATGTAAGTAACTTTGTTGACTGGGCCCGTAATCTAAGGATTATCCTCATGGCTTCCTAGAAATCATATGTCCTTGATGCACCGCTTGGTAACCAACCAGAAGACATGACCTCCGAAGACGTTAAGAACGCTTGGGAGGCACGTGTTGGAGACTACTCAATAGTTCAGTGTGCAATATTGTATGGCTTAGAACCGGGACTTCAAAGATGTTTCGAACGTCATGGAGCATATGAGATGTTCCAGGAGTTGAAGTTTATCTTTCAGAAGAATGCCCGGATCGAGGGATATCAGACCTCTGATAAATTCTAGTCTTGCAAGATCGAGGAGAACGGGTCTATCAGTGAGCATGTACTCAGAATGTTTGGGTATTCAAATCGTCTAGCGGAGTTGGGAATTACCCTTCCGCTAGAGGCACTCACTGACAGAGTTCTTCAATCACTGCCACCTAGTTACAAGAGCTTTGTAATGAACTATAACATAAATGGGATGAACAAGTCAGTCGTCGAGCTGTTTGCGATGCTGAAAGTCGCTGAGTCTGAAATCCAAAAAGAACATCAAGTGTTGATGGTCAATAAAACCACTAGTTTAAAGAAAAATGGCAAGGTCAAAGGCAAGAAGGGTAAAACCAAGAAGGATGGCAAAGCAGTTGCTACTCCTGCAAAGAAGCCTAAGCATGGACCTAAGCCAGAAACTGAGTGCTTTCATTGCAAAGGAACCGGTCACTGGAAGTGGAACTGCCCCAAGTACCTGGCTGACAAGAAGGCGGCCAACGACAAACAAGGTATATATGATATACATGTTATTGATGTGTACCTTACTAGCGCTCTTAGTAGTGCCTGGGTATTTGATACCGTTTCGGTTGCTCACATTTGCAACTCAAAGCAGGAACTGCAGAATAAACGAAGGCTGGCGAAGGACGAAGTGACAATGCATGTGGGAAATGGTTCCAAGGTTGATGTGATCGCCGTCGGCATGCTCTCTCTTCGATTACCATCGGGATTAGTGACGAACCTGAATAATTGTTATTTAGTGTCGGCATTAAGCATGAACATTATATCTGGATCTTGTTTATTGCGAGACGGTTACTCATTTAAATCAGAGAATAAATGTTGTTCTATTTATATGAGTAATATCTTTTATGGTCATGCACCCAATGTTAGGGGTTTATTCATATTGAATCTTTATAGTGATGACACACATGTTCATAACATTGATGCCAAAAGATGTAGAGTTGATAATGATAGTACCACTTTCTTGTGGCACTGCTGTTTAGGTCATATTGGTGTAAAACGCAAGAGGAAGCTCCATGCTGATGGACTTTTGGAGTCACTTGATTTTGAATCACTTGACACATGTGAACCATGTCTCATGGGAAAGATGACTAAAACGCTGTTCTCTGGAACAATGGAACGGGCAAGTGACTTGTTGGAAATCATACATACTGATGTGTGCGGTCCAATGAATGTTACAGCGTGCGGTGGATATCATTATTTTCTCACCTTCACTGATTACTTAAGTAGATATGGGTATATTTACTTAATGAAACACAAGTCTGAGACGTTTGAAAAGTTCAAGCAATTTCAGAGTGAAGTTGAGAATCATCGTAACAAGAAGATCAAGTTCCTGCGATCTGATGGAGGAGGTGAATATCTGAGTTATGAGTTTGGCAGTCACTTAAGACAATGTGGAATTGTTTCACAGTTGACACCGCCCAGAACACCACAACGTAATTGTGTGTCCGAACGTCGTAATCGAACCTTATTAGGTATGGTGCGTTCTATGATGTCTCTTGCTGATTTACCACTATCGTTTTGGGGTTATGCATTAGAGATAGCTGCAATCACTTTAAATAGGACACCATCGAAATCTGTTGAGACGACGCCATATGAACTATGGTTTGGCAAAAGGCCAAAGTTGTCGTTTCTTAAAGTTTGGGGATGTGATGCTTATGTCAAAAAGCTTCAGCCTGAAAAGCTGGAACCCAAAGCAGAGAAATGCGTCTTCATAGGATACCCGAAAGAGACAGTCAGGTATACCTTCTATCTCAGATCCAAAGGCAAAGTGTTTGTTGCTAAGAACAGAACATTTCTTGAGAAAGAGTTTCTCTCGAAAGAATTGAGTGGGAGGAAGATAGAGCTTGATGAGGTTATGAACCTTTACTTCAACCAAAAAGTAGCACAACGCAGAAAGATGTTTCTGTGGAACCTACGACGGTAGAAGAGGTAGTTAATGATGATGATCATGAAGCTTCAGTTCAAGCTACTATTGAACCTCGTAGGTCGACAAGGGCGCGTACTACTCCTGAGTGGTACGACAACCTTGTGTTAGAGGTCATGTTGTTGGACAACAATGAACCTACAAGCCATGGCGGAGCAGTGATGGGCCCGGATTCCGAGAAATGGTTAGAGGCCATGAAATCCGAGATGGGATCCTTGTATGAAAATAAAGTATGGACTTTGGAAGTATTACCTGAAGGGCGAAAGACCATTCAGAACAAATGGATCTTTAAGAAGAAGACGGACGCGGACGGTAATATCATCGTCTATAAAAGCTCGACTGGTGGCAAAGGGTTTTTCACAAGTTCAAGGAGTTGACTACGTCGAGACTTTCTCACCCGTAGCGATGCTTAAGTCTGTCAGAATCATGTTGGCAATAGTTGCTTATCTCGACTATGAAATTTGGCAGATGGATGTCAAAACGGTGTTCCTCGACAGTTTCCTTGAGGAAGAGTTGTATATGATGCAACCCGAAGATTTTGTCGATCCAGATAATGCTGACAAAGTTTGCAAACTCCAGCGATCCATTTATGGACTGGTGCAAGCATCTCGGAGTTGGAATAAGCGCTTTGATGAGGTGATCAAAGCGTTTGGGTTTATACAAGTTTATGGAGAAGCTTGTATTTACAAGAAAGTGAGTGGGAGCTCTATAACATTTCTAATATTATATGCGGATGACATATTGCTGATTGGAAACAGTATAGAAATGCTGGAAAGCATGAAGGAATATTTGAACAAGTGTTTTTCAATGAAGGACCTAGGAGAAGCTGCTTACATATTAGGCATTAAGATCTATAGAGATAGATCGAGATGCTTAATAGCACTTTCACAGAGCGCATACCTTGATAAAGTTTTGAAGAAGTTCAAAATGGATCAGTCCAAGAAGGGGTTCTTGCCTTTGTTACAAGGTGTGAAGTTGAGTAAGACTCAATGCCCAGTGACTGCAAAAGATAGAGAAAAGATGAGTGTCATCACCTATGCTTCAGCCATAGGCTCTATCAGGTATGCAATGTTGTGCACAAGACCCGATGTCAGCCTTGCCATAAGTATGGCCAGAAGGTTTCAAAGTGATCCTGGAATGGAGCACTGGCAAGCGGTCAAGAATATCCTTAAATACCTGAAAATGACTAAGGAAATGGTTCTCGTTTATTGAGGTGATGAAGACCTCATCGTAAAGGGTTACGTCGATGCAAGCTTTGACACTGATTTGGACGACTCTAAGTCGCAAACCGGATACGTATTTATTCTTTACGGGGAAGCGGTAAGCTGGTGCAGTTCCAAGCAAAGCATGGTAGCTGATTCTACGTGTGAAGCGGAGTACCTCGCAGCCTCGGAGGCGGCGAAGGAAGGTGCCTCGATGAAGTAGTTCATGATAGATCTTGGAGTAGTGCCAAGTGCGTTGAATCCAATGAACCTGTTCTGTGACAACACGGGTGCCATTTCTCTAGCCAAGGAACCAAGGTTTCACAAGAGGACCAGACACATAAAGCGACACTTCAACTCCATCCGGTATTACATCGAGGAGAAGGACATAAATATTTGCAAAGTGCACACGGATCTGAATGTTGTAGACCCGTTGACTAAACCTCTTCCAAGGGCTAAACATGATCAACACCAGAACTGCATGGGTGTTCGATTCATTACAATGTAAATCACATAGTGATGTGAACTAGATTATTCACTCTAGTGCAAGTGGGAGACTGTTGGAAATATGCCCTAGAGGCAATAAATAAAGTGTTTATTATTATATTTCCTTGTTCATGATAATCTTTTATTATCCATACTATAATTGTATTGATTGGAAACACATTACATGTGTGGGTAAATAGACAACACACTGTCCCTAGTATGCCTCTAGTGAACTAGCTTGTTGATCAAAGATGGTCAAGGTTTCCTAGCCATTGACATGAGATGTCATTTGATAACGGGATCACATCATTAGGAGAATGATGTGATGGACAAGGCCCAAACTACAAACATAGCATATGATCGTGTAAGTTTATTGCTACTGTTTTCTGCATGTCAAGTATGTGTTCCTATGACCATGAGATCATGCAACTCACGGACATCGGAGGAGTGCCTTGTGTGTATCAAACGTCGCAACGTAACTTGGTGACTATAAAGGTGCTCTACAGGTATCTCCGAAGGTGTCTGTTGAGTTGGCATGGTTCAATACTGGGATTTGTTACTCCGTGTGACGGAGAGGTATCTGAGGGCCCACTCGGTAATGCAACATCACAATAAGCCTTGCAAGCAATGTGACTAAATGTTAGTTGCGGGATCTTGTATTACGGAACGAGTAAAGACTTTCCGGTAACGATATTGAACTAGGTATGGAGATACCAACGATCGAATCTCGGGCAAGTAACATACCGAAGAACAAAGGGAACATCATACGGGATTAACTGAATCCTTGACATAGAGGTTCGACCGAAAAAGATCTTCGTATAATATTTAGGAACCAATGTGTACATCCAGGTCCCGCCATTGGTTATTGACCATAGAGGTGTCTTGGTCATGTTTACATAGTTCTCGAACCCGCAGGGTCTGCACACTTAAGGTTTGGTGACGTTTAGGTAGTATAGAGTTATGTATGGTGGTGACCGAAGTTTTTTATGAGTCCCGGATGATATCCCGGATGTAACGAGGAGCTCCGGAATGGTCCGTAGGTAAAGATTCATATATAGGAAGTCCTGTTTTGCTCGCCGGAAAAGTTTCGGTCTCATCGGTAGTGTACCGGGAGTGTCGGTAGTGTACCGGGAGTCCTCTGGGAGGAGTATTTTGACCCAGGAGGCTACATGGGCTGTGGGAGAGTGGAAACCAGCCCTTAGTGGGATGGTGGAACAACCACAAGAGGCCCATGCATCTGGAAGAAAAGAGTCCTAAGAGAAAAAGTGGAAAAAGGCAAAAAAGAGGGTGAATCCTAGTCCTACTAGGATTGGAGGTGGGCTCCACCTCCACCCTTTGGTTCGGCCGACTCCTTGGTGGCTTGGACCTTGGGCCAAGCCACCTCCTCTCTTCCTCCTATATATACGGGTGGTATTGAGGGTTTTTGCACTAGTTTTTCAGCCACGTGCTACCCGTTCCTCAAGTGCATAGTTTCTCCTCTAGATCGGATTTCTGCAGTGCTTAGGCGAAGCCCTGCCGGAATTGCTCCACCACCATCGCCGGAGTGCTGTCATGCTGCCAGAGAACTCTTCCTCCTCGCCGCTCTCTCTTACTGGATCAAGACGGCGGAGATCATCATCAAGCTGTACGTGTGCTGAACGCGGAGGTGTCGTCTGTTTGGCGCTAGATCGGAAGGATCGTGATCAAGTTCGCGGGACGGATCGTGATTGGATCGTGGGACGAATCAATATTGGATCGCGGGACGCACGACGATTTGGATCGCGAAGACATTCGACTACACCAACTGCGTTACTTAACGCTTCTCGCTTAGCGATCTACAAGGGTATGTAGATCCACTCTCCCTCTCATAGATGCTCATCACCATGGATAGATCTGCGTGTGCGTAGGATTTTTTTTTGTTTTCCATGCAACGTTCCCCAACAACTCTTACCAAAGAGGAGAAGGAAATCTTCTTTGAATGCCTGCTCAGTATGAAGGTCCCGTCTGGTTTCTCGTCGAATATAAAGGGAATAATAAATATGGCAGAGAAAAAAATTCCAGAACCTAAAGTCTCATGACTGCCATGTGATTATGACGCAACTGCTACCGGTTGCATTGAGGGGGCTTCTACCGGAAAACGTTCGATTAGCCATTGTGAAGCTATGTGCATTCCTCAATGCAATCTCTCAGAAGGTGATCGATCCAAAAATCCTGCCAAGGTTAAGGAGTGATTTGGTGCAATGTCTTGTTAGTTTTGAGCTGGTGTTCCCACCGTCCTTCTTCAATATCATGACGCACGTCCTAGTTCATCTAGTCGATGAGATTGCCGTTCTGGGCCTTATATTTCTACACAATATGTTCCCCTTTGAGAGGTTCATGTGAGTCTTAAAGAAATATGTTCGTAACCGCACCAGGCCAGAAGCAAGCATCTCCATGGCCCATCAAATAGAGGATGGCATTGGGTTTTGTGTTGAATTCATTCTTGACCTTAAGAAGATTGGTCTCCCTCAATCGAGGTATGAGGGGAGACTGACTGGAAAAGGCACGCTAGGAGCAGCCTCAATAATATGTAGGGACGGGCATTCTTGGTCTCAAGCACACTACACAGTTCTACAGAATTCCACCTTGGTGACCATGTATGTCGATGAACACAAGAATATTCTACACTCCAAACACCCGGAGCAGTGTGACAACTGGATTACATATGAACACATCAGGACTTTCGGCAGTTGGTTGCAAACACGTCTCATGGGTGACAATAATGTTTCTGATGAGTTGTACTCATTGGCCAGGGGACTATCTTCGACTGTATTGACTTACAAAGGGTACGAGATAAATGGGAATACATTTTACACGATCACCCAAGATGAAAAGAGCACCAACCAAAACAGCGGTGTCCGCTTTGATGCAGCAACCAAGAGGGGAAAGGACACATATTATGGTTACATAGTGGACACATGGGAACTTGACTATGGACATGATTTCAAGGTCCCTTTATTTCAGTGCAAATGGGTCAATCTATCAAGAGGCAGGGTACACGAAGACCCATATTACGGAATGACAACAGTGGATCTGAACAATCTTGGGTACACAGACGAACCATTCGTCGTAGCCAATGATGTGGCATAGATTTTCTATGTGAAGGACATGTCTACCATACCGAGAAAAAGAAAAGATAAGGAACCGAATACATCATACGATGAGCCAAAGCGCCACATAGTTCTTTTAGGAAAAAGAGACATCGTGGGATTGGAGGGCAAGACAGACATGTCTGAAGATTATGAAAAGTTTCATGAAATTCCTCCCTTCAAAGTCAAGGCTGACCCAAGCACCTTGTTAAACGATGAAGATTATCCATGGTTGCGACACAATAAGCAAAGGACACAAGCGAAGAAAAAGTAAAGACTTTCTCTCCACAACTATATGATTGCAGTGACATGTGAAGAAATGAAATGCCTTTTGTCGCATGTTATGTGGGTGAAATGATGATACCATGCCAAGTTTTAAATAAGTTCAAGAAAATGAAATGCCTTTTGTAACCGATGAGTTTCCGTCCGAAACCCCGATACTTCGAAAGAGACTTTCCATTTTGTACACAAAGTGCATCCTGCTTTTGCCGTAACCCTCTCAACTTTTTAGCACATGCTGTGTGTGTGTGAAATTATGATACCATGCCAACTTTCAACATTTTCAGAGTTCATTTGAATTGCTTTTCAATTTCAGGGTCATTTAGCTCAAAAAAATCAGTAAGTGCATGAAAAATACCAAATGAAGTCAGAAAGGGTTGAAAATTGATGATGTGGCTCTCAATGCTGCATTTTGAACATCCAAAAAGCCTGGAGTTCAAATTAGTTCAAGAAAATGAAATGCCTTTAGTAACCGATGAGTTTCCGTCCGAAACCCCGATACTTCGAAAGAGACTGCCCATTTTGTACACGAAGTGCATCCTGCTTTTGCCGTAACCCTCTCAACTTTTTAGCACATGCTATGTGGGTGAAACGATGATACCATGCCAACTTTCAACCTTTTCAGAGCTCATTTGAATTGCTTTTCAATTTCAGGGTCATTTAGCTCAAAAAAATCAGTAAGTGCATGAAAAATACCAAATGAAGTCAGGAAGGGTTGAAAATTGATGATGTGGCTTTCAATGGTACATTTTGAACACACAAAAAGCATGGAGTTCAAATAAGTTCAAGAAAATGAAATGCATTTTGTAACCGATGAGTTTCCGTTCGAAACCCCGAGACTTCGAAAGAGACTGTCCATTTTGTACACGAAGTGCATGCTGCTTTTGCCGTAACCCTCTCAACTTTTTAGCACATGCTATGTGGGTGAAATGATGATACCGTGCCAACTTACAATGTTTTCAGAGTTCATTTGAATTGCTTTTCAATTTCAGGGTCATTTAGCTCAAAAAAAATTAGTAAGTGCATGAAAAGTACCAAATGAAGTCACAAAGGGTTGAAAATTGATGGTGTGGCTTTCAATGGTGCATTTTGAACACACAAAAAGCCTAGAGTTCAAATGAGTTCAAAAAATGAAACCCTTTGTAACAGATGAGTTTTCGTCCGAGACCGTGATACTTCAAAATAGATTGTCCATTTTGTACACGAAGTGCATCCTGCTTTTGCCGTAACCCTCTCAACTTTTTAGCGCATGCTATGTGGGTGAAATGATGGTACCATGCCAACTTTCAACCTTTTCAAAGGTTGGAAGTTGGCATTCAGAGGTTGAAAGTTGGCATGGTAAAAAAATTAAAACAATAAATAAAGCAAAAAACAAAACAAAAATACTGGGAAAAAAGCCCGGGCAGCACCACCATTTGGTCCCGGTTGGTGGCACTAACCGGGACCAACACCAACCTTTGGTCCCGGTTGGTGCCACCAACCGGGACCAATGCTCTGTGTATATAAGCGACAGTTTCGAATTTTTCAGATTTCATCTGGCAAATCCCCCCGACGACGCCGAGCACATCGACGCCGCCAGGCTGCCCGTTGCCCCTCGCCGCCGTCCTCGTCCCTGTCGCCTCCCCTCGCCGCCGTCCTCGTCGCAGGCCCCGTCGCCTCCTGGAGCCACCGTCCCCATCGCCTCCCCGTCGCCAGCCCCGTCCTTGTCGCCTCCCCGTCATCATCGTCCTCGCCTCCCCGTCGTCTCCATCCTCGTCACCTTCCAGTCGCTGCCGTCCCCATCGCCTCCCTGTCACCGCCATCCCCCGTCGCCGCCGTCCTCGTCCTCGTCGCCTCACTGTCGCCGCCGTCCTTGTCCCCGTCGCCGCGTACGTCCCCGTCGCCTCCCCGTCGCCGCCGTCCCCATCGCCGCCCTCCCCGTCACCGCCGTACATCTCCGTCGCCTCCCCATTGCTGCCATCCCCGTCGCGCCCCCCCAGTGAGCCCCCCTACTTGCCGTGTATATGTGTGTATATATGTTCATCTATATGTATATACCATGTATATGTGTGTGTATATATATGTTCATGTATTTGTGTGTATATGTTTGTATATGTGTATGTGTGTATATGTTCATGTATATATGTTCATGTATATGTTTTTTTCATGTATATGTATATATGTTCATGTATATGTGTGTATATGTTCATGTAAAAAGTCTTCGTTGTTTTTCATATGTACGAAAATGTAGAGTCAAAACGAAAACAACTATCAAGGCCACCCTCCCGATAGCTTCGACATGAGGGGGGACGTCAGACATGCGTGAGTGAGAGAGGCGGTCCACTCACCCGACCAACTATCGAGGCCAACCAAACCATAGAATAAAGAGTGTCGTTGTCGATCTACCCCCACCTCAATAACTTCGACATGAGAGGGGACGTCGGACATGCATGGGAGATAGGCGGTCCGCTCACCCGACCAACTATCGAGGCCACCCAAACCCTAGAAGAAATAGCATCGTTGTTGATCTTCCCCGTCCCTACCCGATAAACTCTCGAGGCCACCCCGGACAAACCCTAGAAGTGTTGTCGAGGCCACCCCAAACCCTAGAAGCGTTGTCAAGGCCAACCAAATTTACCAAGTTAAATGAGTTAAAAGAGCGTTGTCGAGGCCACCCCAAATCCTAGAAGAGTTGCCGGACATTCATGAGAGAGGCGGTACGGACGTCGGACATTCATGTTTGTATATTAATTGCCATGTTGTAATATTTGCAGAAACTATGGATCCAAGAGATGAAGAACAAGAACAGTTGTTGGTGGACATAATCAACGACGGACGTGATATCGAGTCGTATCTCAACTTATTCACCGATGGTCTGGAAGGAGTGGATTATGCCGGCTCCGATGATCAAAAAATGGAGGAGGAAGGACATGATCATGACGGCTCCGGTGACCGAATGCCGGAGGAACAAGGAGACCATGATGACGGCTCCAGTGGCCGATCGAAGGAGGGAGCTGTTGCAAAGTCCGGCGAGGTATATATATTAATTAAGCCTGTGAAGACTAGCTAATTGATTTATTAATTTTTTTGGTATGTACATATATTAATTAACTCTTCTTTCTTCTATATTATAGCCCTCCGGAGCGAGCCAAACTTCGGTAACGAGACGAGGCCCGAAGAAGAGGTTGCGCAAGGATGAAAAGTTCACGATCATAGCACTCGCGGACGATGGCCTACCGATTGAACCAAAGTGGACCAAGGACGCATTATCTACCCAGTGCAGAGCTATTGTTAGGGACAACATCCCGATAATCATCAAGCAATGGAATAAGCCTAAGGATGGCACCCGTGAAGGTGATTATGTCGCCGATAGACAAAAAGCAGATCTTTGGACCGCGCTGAAGGCAAATTTCACCCTACCGCCAGAGGAGGATCCGAATATTGGGGAACGTTGCATGGGAAACAAAAAAAATTCCTACGCACACGCAAGATCTATCCATGGTGATGAGCATCTACGAGAGGGAGAGTGGATCTACATACCCTTGTAGATCGCTAAGCGGGAAGCGTTAAGAAACGCGGTTGGTGTAGTCGAACGTCTTCGCGATCCAAATCGCCGTGCGTCCCGCGATCTCATCATGATTCGTCCCGTAATCCAATCATGATCCGTCCCACTAACTCATCATGATCCATCCCACGATCTCATCACGATCCGTTCCGCGATCTTGATCATGGTCCTTCCGATCTAGCGCCGAACGGACGACACTTCTGCGTTCAGCACACGTGCAGCTTGATGATGATCTCCACCTTCTTGATCCAGCAAGAGGGAGCGGAGAGGTAGAAGAGTTCTCCGGCAGCGTGACGGCGCTCCGGCGATGGTGGTGGAGCTATTCCGGCAGGGCTTCTCCTAAGCGCTGCAGAAATCCGATCTAGAGGAGAACCTATGCACTAGAGGAACGGGTAGCACGTGGCTAAAATCTGGTGCCAAAAAACCCTAAAACCTCTAGTATATATAAGAGGAAGAGAGGAGGAGGCTTAGCCCTCAAAGGACCAGCAATTGGGTCGGCCAAATCAAGTGGGAGAGGTGGAATCCAGCTCCAATCCTAGTAGGACTAGGATTCACCCTATTTTTGCCTTTTTCCACCTTTTTCTTTGTGGGCTTTTACTCCCAGCCTCATGGGCCTTGTGTGGGATTTCCAACAGCCCACTAAGGGCTGGTATTTACTTTCCCACAGCCCATGTAGCCTCTTGGGTCGAAATACCCCTCCCGATGGTCTCCCGGTACACTACCGGCACTCCCGGTACACTACGGATGAGCCTGAAACTTTTCTGGTGACCAAAATAGGAATTCCTATATATCAATATTTACCTCCGGACCATTTCGGAGCTCCTCGTGACATCCCAGATCGCATACGGGACTCCGAACAAACTTCGATCACCACCATACATAACTCTATACTACCAAAACGTCACCAAACCTTAAGTGTGCAGACCCTGCGGGTTCGAGAACTATGTAGACATGACCGAGACACCTCTACGGTCAATAACCAATAGCGGGACTTGGATGCCCATATTGGTTCCTACATATTCTACGGATATCTTTATCGATCGAACCTCTATGTCAAGGATTCAGTTAATCCCGTGTGATGTTCCCTTTGTTCTTCGGTATGTTACTTGCCCGAGATTCGATCGTCGGTATCTCCATACCTAGTTCAACCTCGTTACCAGCAAGTCTCTTTACTCGTTCCGTAATACAAGATCCCATGACTAACACTTAGACACATTGATTTCAAGGCTTATTGTGATGTTGTATTACCGAGTGGGACCTTAGATACCTCTCTGTCACATGGAGTAACAAATCTCAGTATTAATCCATGTCAACTCAACAGACACCCTCGGAGATACTTGAAGAGCCCCTTTATAGTCACCCAGTTACGTTGCGACGTTTGATACACACAAGGCACTCCTTCGATGTTCGTGAGTTGCATGATCTCATGGTCATAGGAACATATACTTGACATGCAGAAAATAGTAGCAATAAACTGACACGATCATATGGTACGTTTGTAGTTTGGGTCTTGTCCATCACATCATTCACCTAATGATGTGATCCCGTTATCAAATGACATCTCATGTCCATGGCTAGAAAACCTTAGCCATCTTTTGATCAACGAGCTAGTCTATTAGAGGCATACTAGGAACATGGTTTTTTCTATGTATCCACACATGCATCTAAGTCTCCGATCAATACAATTATAGCGTGGATAATAAATGATTATCAAGGAAATATGATAATAACTAATTTATTATTGCCTGTAGGGCATATTTCCAACAGTCTCCCACTTGCACTAGAGTCAATAATCTAGTTCACATCACTATGTGATTTGCATTGTTACGAATCTAACACCCAATGAGTTCTGGGGCTCGATCATACTTTGCATGCGAGAGAGGTTTTATAGTCAACGGGTCTGTGACATTCAGGTCCGTGTGTACTTTGCAAATCTCTATGTCAAACCGTAAACACTGCTACCATACTCCACTTGGTACTATTCCAAATGGTTGCTCCACTATACGTATCCAGATTGCTACTACGAGTCATCCGGATTGGTGTTAAAGCTTGCATCAACACAACTCTTACGACGAACTCTTTATCACCTCCATAATGAAGAAACATCTCCTTAGTCTTTTAGTTACTAAGGATAATCTTGACTGCTGTCCAGTGATCCACTCCTGGGTCACTCTTGTACCCCTGGACGGACTCATGGTAAGGCACACACAGGTGCGGTACATAGCATGACATACTATACAGAGCCTATGTCTAAGGCATAGGGGACGACGTTCATCCTTTTCTCTTTCTTCTGCCATGGTCGAGCTTTGAGTCTCACTCAACTTCATACCTTACAAATCAGGTGAGAACTCTTTCTCTGACTGGTCCATTTTGAACTCTTTCAAAATCTTGTCAAGGTATGTACTCATTGAAAGTCTCATCAAGCATCTTGATCTATCTCTATAGATCTTGATGCTTAACAATTAGGTAGCTTTATCTAGGTCTTCCTTTGAAAAACACTTTTCAAACAACCGTTTATGCCTTCCAGAAATTCTACATTATTTCTGATCAACAATATGTCATCCACATATACTTATCAGAAAATCTATAGTGCTCCCACTCAGTTTATTGCAAATACAAGTTTCTCATAAACTTTGTATAGACTCAAAAACTTTGATCACCTCATCAAAGTGTATATTCCACCTCCGAGATGCTTGCTTCAGTCCATAGAAGGATCAATGAAGCTTGCTCACCTTTTAGCATCCTTAGGACTAACAAAACCTTCTGGTTGTATCACATACAACCTTTCCTTAAGTACACTGTTAAGGAAACAATGTTTTGCCATCCATCTGCCAGATTTCATAATTGAAAAATCTAGCAACTGCTAACATAATTCCAGCAGACTTAAGCATCGCTACGAGTGAGAAAGTCTCATCGCACTCAACTTATTGAGCTTGTCGTAAACTTCTTTGCAACAAGTTGAGCTTTATAAATGGTGACATTTACCAACAGCGTCTGTGTTCATCTCAAAGGTCCATTTGTACTCGACGACTTGCCGTCCAACAGGCAAGTCTACCAAAGTCTATACTTGGTTTTCATACATGGATCCTTTCTCGGATTTCATGGCCTCTAACCATTTGTCGGAATCCGGGACCATCATCTCTCCTCCATTGCTCGTAGGTTCATCGTTGTCCAACAACAAGACCTCCAAGACAGGGTTGTCGTACCGCTCAGGAGCAGTACACATCCTTGTCGACCTACGAAGTTCGATAGTAACTTGATCATGAAGCTTCATGATCATCATCATTAACTTCCTCTTCAACTAACGTAGGCTTCACAGAAACATCTTCCTGTGCTGCGCTACTCTCTGGTTGAACAAAGGTTTAACAACCTCATCAAGTTCTATCTTCCTCCCACTCAATTCTTTCGAGAGAAACTCTTTCTCGAGAAAGGACCCATTTCAGCAACAAACATTTTCTGCTTGGATCTGAGAAGGTTCACCCAACTGTTCTTAGGGTAATCTATGAAGATGCATTTGTCTACTTTGGGTTGGAGCTCATTAGGTGAAAACATTTTCCACACAAGCATCGCAACCCCAAACATTAAGAAATGACAACTTAGGTTTCTATCAAACCATAATTCACACGGTGTCATCTCAACGGATTTAGATGGTGCCCTATTTAAAGTGAATATAGTTTTCTCTAATGCATAACCCCAAAATTATAGTAGTAAAATGACAAGAGACATCATAGCACGCACCATATCCAATAGAGCACAACTATGACGTTTGGACACACCATTACACTATGGTGCTCCAGGTGGCGCGAGTTGTGAAACAACTTTCACATCATCTAATGTAGTATGCCAAACTCGTAACTCAGATATTCACCTCCACGATCTCATCACAGACATTTTTATCTTCTTGTCATGATGATCTTAAACTTCACTCTGAATTTGCTTCAACCTTTCAAACGATTCAGACTTGTGTTTCATTAAGTAAATATCCACTATATCTACTCAATTCATCAGTGAAGGTAAGAAAATAATGACATCCACCACACGCTACAAGACTCATTGGATTGCATACATCAACATGTATTATTTCCAATAAACCACTTGCCCGCTCCATCAATCCGGAAAACGGGGTCCTTAGTCCTCTTGCCGAAAATGCATGGTTCGCATGTCTAAACTGATTCGAAATCGAATGAGTCCAAAGATCCATCGACATGGAGTTTCTTCATGCGCTTTATACCAATATGACATTTAACGGCAGTGCCACAAGTATGTGGTATTATTATTATTAACTTTGTATCTTTTGTCATCAATGTTATGAACATGTGTATTACTACGATCAAGATTTCAACAAACCATTCTCACTGGGTGCATGACCATTGAAGGTATTATTCATGTAAACAGAATAACCATTATTCACTAACTTAAATGAATAACCGCGTTGCAATAAACACTATCTAATCATGTTCATGCTCAACGCAAAACACCAAATAACATTTATTTAGGTTTGTCACTAATCCCGAAGGTAGATAGAGCATGCGATGTTTCATCACATCAACCTTGGAAACATTTCCAAAACACATCGTCACCTCACCCTTAGCTAGTTCTCCGTTTACTCCGTAGCTTTTATTTCGAGTTACTAACATTTAGCAACCGAACCGGTATCCAATACCCAGGTGCTACTAGGAGTACTAGCAAGGTACACATCAATAACACGTATATCAAATATACTTCTGTCGACGTTGCCAGCCTTCTTTTATACCAAGTATCTAGGGTTGTTCCGCTTCAGCGACCGCTCTCCTCATAATTGAAGCACTTAGTGTCGGGTTTGGGTTCAACTCTGGGTTGCTTCACTCGAGTAGCAACTGACTTGCCATCCATGAAGTATTCCTCCTTTCCCTTGCCCTTCTCGAAACTAGTGGTTTTACTAACCATCAACACTTGATGCTCCTTCTTGATTTCTACCTTTGCGGTGTCAAACATCGCGAATAGCTCAGGAATCATTATTTCTATCCCTGGCAATTTATAGTTCATCACCAAGTTCTAGTAGCTTAGTGACAGTGACCTGGAGAACTATGTCAATCACTATCTTATCTGGAAGATCAACTCCCACTCGATTCAAGCGATTGTAGTACCCAGATAATCTGAGTACATGCTCAATGATTGAGATATTCTCCTTCATCTTAGAGGCAAAGAATCTTGTTGGAGATCTCATATCTCGCAACACGGGCATGAGCCTGAGATCATAATCTCAGCTCTTAGAACATCTCATATGTTCCGTGACGTTTCAAAATGTTTTAGAGCCTCAATTCTAAGCCCTAATGAATGACGCACTAAACTATCAAGTAGTCATCGGAACGTGCCTGTCAGATGTTCACAACATCTACAGACGACGCTAGAGGGGGTGGCG
The DNA here is from genome assembly GCA_022496015.1 of Hordeum marinum. NCBI lineage: Eukaryota > Viridiplantae > Streptophyta > Magnoliopsida > Poales > Poaceae > Hordeum > Hordeum marinum. The sequence goes on from JAAAWK010001186.1 coordinate 518,714, forward strand.
CATCGAGCGGTGCATTAAGGACATAAGCCTTCTATGCAGCAACTAGGACAATCCTCAGATCACGGACCCAATGCGCAATATTGCTACCATCATCTTTCAATTCTATTTCTCTAGGAACATACAAAAATACAAGGGAGCTACAGCGTGAGCTAGTAATCTACAACATAATTTGCAAAGACACATTGACTATGTTCATGATAATGAGTTCAATTGATCATATTACCTAAGAACTCCCGCTCAAATTGACATCCCTCAGGTCATCTGAGTGACACATGATCCAAACTCATCAACTCAAGTCCGATCATCACATGAGTTGAGGTGGCTTCAATGGTGAACATCATTATGTTGATCATATCTACTATATGACTCATGTTCGACCTTTCGGTCTCTTGTATTCCAAGGCCATGTCTGTACATGCTAGGCTCGTCAAGTTTAACCCGAGTGTTCCGCATGTGCAAAAACTGGCTTGCACCCGTTGTATGTGAACGTAGAGTCTATCACACCCAATCATCACGTGGTGTCTCGAATAAACGAACTTTCGCAACAATGCACACTCGGGGAGAACACAATTATCTTGAAATTAAGTGAGGGATCACCTTATAATGCTACCGTCGTCCTAAGCGAAATAAGGTGCATAAAAAGATTAACATCACATGCAAATCATAAGTGACATGATATGGCCATGATATTGTGCTTTTGATCTCCATCATGAAAGCACCGGCATGATCTCCATCGTCACCGGCACGACACCATGATCTCCATCATCTTGATGTCCATCAACGTGTCGCCATCAGGGTTGTCGCGCCCAACATGCTTCTACTACTATTTCTACCGTAGCGATAAAGTAAAGCATTACATAGCGCTTAATAATTGACTCGCAGGTCATACAATAATTAAAGACAACCCTATGGCTCCTGCCGGTTGTCGTACTCATACACATGCAAGTCGTGATAATCTATACATCACATGATCATCTCATACATCACATATATCACATCATGTAATTGGCCATATCATATCACAACGTACCCTGCAAAAACAAGTTAGACGTCATCTAATTGTTGTTGCATGTTTTACGTGGCTGCTACGGGTATCTAGCAAGAACAATTCTCATCTATGCAAAAACCACAACGGTGATACACTAGTTGCTTTTCAACCCTCTCAAGGACCGCCTTTGTCGAATATGATCCAACTAAAGTGAGAGAAACTGTTACCCGCAAGCCATCTATGCAACAAGTTGCGGTCGAGGGAACCGGTCTCTCGTAAGCGTATGAGTAATGTTGGTCCGGGCCGCTTCATCTCACAATACCGCTAAACCAAAATCCGACCAAGGGAGGAAGCAATCTAAGCATCAACGCCCACAAAACTTTTGTGTTCTACTCGAGATCTCATCTACACATAGACCTAGCTCATGATGCCACTGTTGGGGAACGTTGCATGGGAAACAAAAAAAATCCTACGCACACGCAAGATCTATCCATGTTGATGAGTATCTACGAGAGGGAGAGTGGATCTACATAAACTTGTAGATCGCTAAACGGGAAGCGTTAAGAAACGCGGTTGGTGTAGTCGAACGTCGTCGCGTTCCAAATCGCCGAGTGTCCCGCGATCTCATCATGATTCGTCCCACGATCCAATCAAGATCCGTCCCGCAAACTCATCACGATCCGTTCCGCGATCTCATCACGATCCGTCCCGCGATCTTGATCACGGTCCTTCCGATCTAGCGCCGAACAGACGACACCTCCGCATTTAGCACACGTGCAGCTTGATGATGATCTCCGCCTTCTTGATCCACGAAGAGGGAGCGGAGAGGTAGAAGAGTTCTCCGGCAGCGTGACGGCGCTCCGGCGATGGTGGTGGAGCTATTCGGGTAGGGCTTCGCCTAAGTGCTGAAGAAATCCGATCTAGAGGAGAAACTATGCACTAGAGGAATGGGTAGTATAAGAGGAAGAGAGGAGCAGGCTTGTCCCTCAAAGGACCAGCAATTGGGTTGGCCAAATCAAGTGGGAGAGGTGGAATCCACCTCCAATCCTAGTAGGACTAGGATTCACCCTATTTTTGCCTTTTTCCACATTTTTCTCTTTGCGCTTTTCTTCCCAGCCTTATGGGCCTTGTGTGGGATTTCCAACAGCCCACTAAGGGCTGGTATTTACTCTCCCGCAGCCCATGTAGCCTCTTGGGTCGAAATACCCCTCCCGATGGTCTCCCGGTACACTCCTGGCACTCCCGGTACACTACTGATAAGCCCGAAACTTTTCCGGTGACCAAAATAGGACTTCCTATATATCAATCTTTACCTCCGGACCATTCCGGAGATCCTCATGACGTCCCGGATCTCATCCAGGACTCCAAACAAACTCCGGTCACCACCATACATAACTCTATACTACCGAAACGTCACCAAACCTTAAGTGTGCAGACCCTACGGGTTCGAGAACTATGTAGACATGACCGAGACACCTCTACGGTCAATAACCAATAGAGAGACCTGGATGCCCATATTGGTTCCTACATATTCTACGAAGATATTTATTGGTCGAACCTCTATGTCAAGGATTCAGTTAATCCCGTATGATGTTCCCTTTGTTCTTCGGTATGTTACTTGCCCGAGATTCAATCGTCGGGATCTCCATACCTAGTTCAACCTCGTTACCGGCAAGTCTCTTTACTCATTTAGTAATACAAGATCTCGTGACTAACACTTAGACACATTGCTTGAAAGGCTTGTTGTGATGTTGTATTACCGAGTGGGCCCTAAGATACCTCTCCGTCACATGGAGTAACAAATCCCAGTCTTGATCCATGCCAACTCAACAGACACCCTTGGAGATACCTGTAGAGCACCTTTATAGTCACCCAGTTACGCTGCGATGTTTGATACACACAAGGCACTCCTCCGATGTCCGTGAGTTGCATGATCTCATGGTCATAGGAACATATACTTGACATGCAGAAAACAGTAGCAATAAACTGACACGATCATATGCTACGTTTGTAGTTTGGGTCTTGTCCATCACATCATTCTCCTAATGATGTGATCCCGTTATCAAATGACATCTCATGTCCATGTCTAGGAAACCTTAACCATCTTTTGATCAATGAGCTAGTCTATTAGAGGCATACTAGGGACATGGTTTTGTCTATGTATCCACACATGCATCTAAGTCTCTGATCAATACAATTATAGCATGGATAATAAACGATTATCAAGGAAATATGATAATAACTAATTTATTATTGCCTCTAGGGCATATTTCCAACACCGAATAAGCCAATTATAGAGCCACGGGTCAAGGCGTGTGCTATTAAGAAGATGGCAAATCTATTCAGGAGGTGGAAGAATGAGTTGAAATCAAAGTTTGTCGACAAAGGGAAGAATTCAGAATTTATCGGCCGATTTGAGAAGATAGGAGATCACTGGCCCGTATTTGTGGCCTAGAAGACATCAGAGAAGAGTAAGAAAATGTCAGAGAGAAACAAGAAAAATGCTGCAAAGAAGCAGTTTCACCATCACATGGGGTCAGGTGGCTACCTTAAACCCCGGCCGTTGTGGGACAAAGCTGAGAATGACCTGATTGCTAAAGGGGTCGTACCACAGACATCAAACTGGCCAGACCGTTCAAGGACTTTGTTCTTCGGGGTTGGGGGAACTTTGGACCCTGAAACAGGGAAGTTCCGTTGGACGGACGAGCAATTTGCAATACTCGTGAACAAGCTTCAGAACTATATCACTGCAGCGTAGGAAGGGACGTTCATTCCCAACAGAGAGAAGGACGAGCTGACTGAGGCCCTAGGGAATGTTGAGCACCCTGGACGAACACGAGGCACACCAGGCTCCATTTCATGGAAGGTTGGGTTTCCCGACACAGGCGGTTACAGAAGTCGGGAGAGAAAGAGGAAAGCGGAGCTGAGCGAAATTTAGAAGCTCAATGCAAGACTACAAAAGCTAGAGGAAGCTGAGAGCCAGTGAGCTGCCGGCCAACCATCTCAGCGGCACAAAGCTACCCCAGAAGCTACTACCCCGCCATCTCAGCGGACAAGCAGTGTGGCTTCCATGGAGCCCGTTCAGCCCGACTTCACGTCTCCTAGCTACCCCGTGGATACTATCATGGAGGCTCAACATTGCGAGCTTATGACGAAATACCGGAACCTCACTTTCAAGGCTGTTGTTGGCTCTATTGCACCTCCTCAACCTAACGGAACTTTTCACTGCCGTCCAATTCCACATGGCTATGCTGTTGTGATGGTGAATGAAGTAATGCCGAACTTTGAGGAGCTCGATCTTGACCACTGTACAAGTGAAGGAGAGATTAAGTTGGTTCGTGCCCTGGAGAGTACATGTCTATGGCAGAAGGAGTACATCAAGCTTCCAATGTGGACGCTTCCGCCTCCTCCTTCTCCTCAGGAGAATCAGGGCACTCCGCCTCCTCCTCCTCCTCCTCCTCCTCCGGCGAGTGATCATCAGGGCACTCCGTCTCCTCCTCCTCCTCCTCCTCCTCCTCCGGCGAGTGATCATCAGGGCACTCCGTCTCCTCCTCCTCCTCCGGCGAGTGATCAAGGCTCTCCGGCTCCTCCTCCTCCTCCTCCTCCTCCTCGTCCTCCTCCTTCTCCGGCTCGTCCGACGTATGGGGGCACTCCATCTTCTCCTTTGCCTACTCCGGCACGTCGGAGCAGTACGCCTCCTCCTCAGCCTCATCGGCAACGGTGGAAGGCAGTCGTCGCCGCTCCGGCTCCTCCAGCGCCTAGTAAGCAACGACGAAAGGGAGCCACCGCCGCTTCGGCGGCTAGCAGTACAAGCATAGGCAGGAGGGAATATAGATACGGTCCATCTCTCAAGCCTGTCGAAAAGTTACCATATGAGAGGACCGAGTCTGAAAACAAGGAGATAAGTCAGGCCGAAGTGAGGGAGCATTTTGCAAAGAAAACTCCAGCTCCGAAGGAGAAGATAGATCCTGTGAAAGTGATGTGCACTAGCGGTGCCCTGAAGCGACCACCACCGCCTCCGCTGGATTCCAACTATGTTCGCAGTGTTAAAAAGACATATCAAGAGGCGGGGAAGTCGGGTGATGCAAAGTTAGCAGAACGAAGAAGTGGGAAAAAATTCCACGGCTCGCCGAACAGGCGAACCAATCGTGTCCCCCGCTCAAGGTTTCTAGCAATATCGTCGCTAATCATCCAGTGATGGTCCCCGGTACCAAACCTGGTGATTACCTAAGCGATGATGTACTGTTTGAGACGATGGAGGTGGACAAATTCAAATACCAGTACGGGAAGCCTCTCGTCAAACCCGATCATCGTCCTCCTCTAACAACGATGATGCGAACAATCCATGAATGGTACCTGCAACACTGCCGCGAGTCTGGGATGGAATCTTTGTTACTGAAATTTAAATAGGAGCACGACCTCGTTGGAACTGAACTGTTGAATGTTGAATTTGAGGAGATATTCCGGTTATACAATCAGAAGGACATCGACAAAAAAATCGTGTTTTGCTACTGTCTGTAAGTACTACTTCTGTAATTAAGTCTCTCTATGTATATAGCTCAGCTCTTTCATTGCATGTATATATATAATTATCGTCAGTACTATATTATGTAGATTGAAGATCATTGAATGCAGAAAAGCACAAATGTATGACATTGGGTTCATTAACCTAGATATCATACATGGGCATAATTTTGAACATTACCCCAAAGCAACCGAGGACAACTTGCTACAATCGTTGCTTAAAAATCAAAACAAAGGGACAATACTCTGTCCATACAACTTCAAGTGAGTTTTACTGTCTTCTGCGTATTCGGTTTCACTTATATTACTCGAGGTTTATAGTAATGTAATTGATGAGTTATGCATGCGTACGCAGTTTCCACTTTATTCTGCTAGAGATTCGGGTTGAGCGGGGACTAGTAACCGTCTTAGACTCGAAACGAAAAGATCCCCAGCAATATGCGAACATGACTAAAATTCTCTAGAAGTAAGTTTAATCGATCATTATCGCATCATATCAGCAACTTTGTTCATTTCCTGATATCAAGTTTTTTTTTCGAGACAGGTTTTGGAAAAAGTTCACATCAATTGTTAAGTCACTGCCGGGGGAGCTGCGATTTACACACCCGAAAGTAAGTACTACTAGCTAGTTTCGCGCATCTCCCATTGATTTTAGTTTCATCAATACCATTTATCATGCTTCATTATCAGTTTGATTGAACTCTATTTCTCGTAAAGTGCTCGTGGCAGGAAGACAGGACTAATTTATGTCGATACTACGTTTGCGAGTTCATCTACAACGCGACGACCCCTGAACGGGGCTACTCTAAAAAACAATTTGAAGTGCCTAAGCAATAATATTCACACTTTTATTTTATTACCATATATATGTATTGACCCCTTTCTTCAAATTAGATGTGGAAGATGCGGGATGAACTCCTACCGCATGATCGCATACGAGCAATTCAAGAAGAATTGGCGGGATTCTTTCTTGACCACATCATAAATAAAACCGGAGCATACCATCTGGAATTGGACATTAGATGTTAGGGATTGTAAGAGATCTTATATTGTATATATGTAGCTAGTAGCGTCGGATATATATACGAAAACTTGTTATACGACCAATCTCTTGGAGAAAGAGAGGTTGATCACTTCTATCTCTATATGTTCATGACGATATTCTGTACTTAATGGTTCCTTCATTTGCTTACTATAGCTAGCGTGTCGAGTTCTCTCTATAGTAGCTAGGATCGACCAAGCATGGAGAAAGAGAGGACACTTCTCTCTATCAATTAGCTAGCTATAACAATATAAAACCCCTAAACCCTCCTCCCTTTCAAAAAAACAAGCAACTGCCAGATGCTGACGCGTGGATGCCTTTTGGTCCCGGTTGGCCTTACCAACTGGGTCCAAAGGTCCTCCTGCCTGAGCTCCCCGCAGAGGCCACGTGGAGCCCCTTCTATCCCGGTTCGTAAGACAACCGGGACTAAAAGTTTTGGGCTTTAGTCCCGACCCTTTAGTCCCGGTTCCGGAACCGGGAAAAATGGGCCTTACGAACCGGAACAAATGGGCCCTTTTCTACTAGTGGCCGCATCGCCTCTTCGAATCCACATGTCACATCAACATGCTAGGAGCTCCGCATAAGAGCATCTGCATCCGTTCGGTGCCCCTAGGGGATGAAATAGCGCCTCCTGGAGGTCAACCGGCTGTAAAAACGGACGTGGGGCGGTATGGTTCCCAGTCGCCCTTCCCTAGCTGGCCCTGACGCCGATGTTTGAACACAAAAACGCGAAAAAAATCAACCAAAACAACACAAATTTGAACAAAGTTCGGGCAAGTTCAGGCGATTCATTCATATTTGTACAAAAAACTAAAGTAAGACATAAAAGCTAAAATAAAACTACGCCGTCGTGCTCCTGCGCGCCGCCGCCGCCGCCACCCTCTGCGTGCCGAGGAGCCTGTAGAAGACGGTGTAGTCACCGTCGTCGCCATCGTCGCTGTCGTCGCCGTCCTGCGCTCTGCCGCGGCCGTCCCTACTGCACCCCTACCCTGGGTGGCCGAAACGATGCAACTCGGGGTTGAAGGGCCCAGGTGCTTCCTTGTCGCCGTCGTCAAGGATGATGACGCCACCCTTCTCGCGGTCACGGCGACGAGCGACAATCTCCTTGAGGGCGTGGGGCTGACGCACCATCTACTCCCGGACGTAGTCCTGCCGTGCCTACTTGAGCGCGGTCTCGTCTGCAGCGGCCATGGCTAGGTGCTCCTGCTTGATGGCGATGGGCGTCGCCGCTGCGGTCGGCTCCATCTTCGGCCTCACAAGACGGAGGTGGCCGCGGGAAGGAGGGAAGGCTCGCGTCGGCGTCCCTTGTAGATGGTGATGCCACCGCTACGCCGGCGTGGTGTTTCGCAAGGCTCTTCCTTCACAGTGGCGAGTGGCATTCGTGCGCCGGAAGAATGGGAGTGGGAGCCGGAAGAGGACAACGACGTTGCCATGTGCCTCGGCTGCATGAGGAGCCTCTCTGGCGCGAGATGGATGAAGAATCCGGGTACTCGAGACGTGGCGAGTTGCCGCCCTCGATGTGCGCGAGGATGGCTTCGAGTGTGCGTCTGGGGACGCCCCACCACAGCCAACGCCCCTCGGAGTTGTGGCGCCTGTGGGCTAGAGCACCATTCGTGGAGGCGAGCTGCTCCTCGTGGTGGCGCTCGAAGTACGCCGACAACAGATTGTGGCTGTCTGGGGCGTACCTCGGCTGCTGGTGCACCGTCTTTGACAGCGACGACCGGATCCTGGCGATCTCGGCGCGCCGCTCGACACCAGTGGGCATGGGAGGCGCTAGGACCCTACCAGCACTGAGCCACCACGAGCCCGGCACCCGCATGTCCGGCGGCGTCGGGTACTTCGCCTCGTACAGGAGGCATGCCTCATCCTCGTGCAGGTGGCGGCGGCCGAACCCGTTGGCGGTCGCGTCGTCGCCTGGGTAGCGCTCTGCCATGGCGAAGGAAAGGGGAAGAAGGGGGTCGATGGCTAGAGTGGGAGAGAGGTGGAGAGGAGGACGAGGGGTCTACTACCGGCGAGGAGTGGTTTGATATCGACGAGGAGGGTCGGCTTTTATAGCTGGTCGAGGCGGAGAGTGGGCGGCAGCCGTGTGGACGCGTGGTGAGAGAGGTGTGGAAGCACGTCGGCACGCCGCCCGTAAGGAATCAATGGAGGCTGACCGGTGGCATCCTTCACATTGATTCCCGTGGGAAACCGAGGCGATGAGGACGACGAAGCGCCCGGTCTCACTGACTCGGCGGGCCCATATGTTTTCGTGCCAAAAACGTTTCGCCCGGCGCCCCCAGAGCGCCGGATTTGGCCTGGGTCCCCTGACACCAAATTCGGTCCTAACCGGCAAAATTTGGGCGGCTAGGACGCGACTGGGCTAATTTTCCTTAGCCGGCGATAAATAAAATGCCCGAGAGGCCTGTTGGGGGTGCAAGATGCTCTAAGCCGGCGAAAACCATATCAGCTCACCCGCATCGCCGTGCGCGCCATCTTGTATGCATTTCTTTTATTATGGACCAAGCTAACTCACTTTATTTTATGCATGGAGGAACCGAGCATAGAAAGACTCTCAACTTTTGGGCGGAAAGAATCGCCACAACTACTTGCTTGGTGGGTTTGGTCAGCCCAAATTAATCAGAGATGCCCAAAAAATTGAGCGGAGCAGCGGTCAAGGTTAGCTGTGATAATAGCGAACAAACCTATATTAGGTGCAACTGGGAGCTAATCTAACGGTCAAAAACGACTATAAAGTGGGAGCTAATCCAATGGTTAAAACCCTGATGGCCGGTGAGGGCTGGGAGGGTGCTCGATTTTAATGTATTTAAATTTAAATAAATAAGCACCCAAATGAAACCTTGGTGTAGCACCATTTAGCTAGAGATTATTCGGATTTGGGAGTATGCATGCTTTCGGTAGGGTTGGAAGGTATCAAGAATTTAATTATTTCTTCTCAAGCGGATGATAGTATGAACTGCCTTGCGAGAGCCTATCAATTTGGACGATGACCATTTATGATGTATCTTTCAAAAGCATCATGCCCTGTATGCCACTTCATTCACAGCCTAGGAATGTTACAGTAGTTGAACATACGTTTCGCACCACGCTACATAATTGAATCAACTTGCGAATCGAGTTACTTATATTGCTATAGTAGCTAAACATATATATATGCATGTATAAAATAAGTATAAACTTGAGTCATTTATCTCGGTACGGAGGGAGTACTAGGAACTGGTAGCGTGTGCGTGTTAACTGCATGAAACTAATGGAAGATAAATCTGCACACAAACACTGTACCATATTTCGAATGATAGAGAGATATGGATAAATTCATCTTTTCGTGTTCAAGATTCTGTACCATTTATATCGTTTGTTTTCTGCATAGAAATAAGTGATACCCACACCATTGTCAAAACAAAAACAAAGAACTGGTCCTAGAGATAACTGAAAATAAGCAACGAAAGTTGTAGAGGGGACATGCCGGCCCTGTGTTTCGGGAGGCCCTAGGCGAACTCAACAAAATGGGCCTTTATGTCCTCAGACCAGTAGACCACACATCGTTAGTTTAAAATTTAACTATAATAATTTGACTGACTCCATCGACAATAATAATAACTAAATTCTAACTTACTCAATCGACAACAAGTCAACAATAATATTAAAAATATAATAAATGAAACTAACATGACATGATTACCTTAAATAAGGCCTCAACATCTGAATTTCCATGCTCGGGATTAGTTTCTTGCCCTTGTTCATCACTCACATCAACATTGCTTGAAGATGTAAATTACTTATTCAAAGAACCCTTCAATGGCTGAATTTTCAGATTACTTTGTTTTTTTCTTCTTTTTTCAGCACCCGACGATTGGTTTTTCTTAAGCAACATGGCAGACTTATGTCCTAAAATTATGAACAAAAGAGGATACAAATAATTAGGAATTGATACATCGGATGATTGAAACCCTAGGCGGCTAGGCATATACGGATAAATAGTTGAATACGTACAAACTAAATAAAGAGTAAAATAATACTACTGAAATTGTCAAATTAGGGTTTGGGGGCATGGATTAGGAACACTGGAACATGGATGGATCATGCCATCATGGATACATTCATATGTAGTTCCGTACTGCCGCTGAATAAGGTCAACTGAAACTACTGAAAAGTTACTGCTGTTGAGGTCAATCTATCTTGCACCATCATGGCCACTACCTGGATGGATGAGGGATACGTACTATGTTGATTACTGCTGCTGAAACTGCTTCTGATGGATGGATCTTGTCGAGTGGTCGGGCCTCGTTGGCTTCGAGTCGTACTGCTGCTGTCTACAGTCTGTCGATTACTGCTGCTGTTGATGGCCGGACTGCCGGCGGCGCGCGCAGAGGCGACCGGCAACAAACCGTCCGAGGCGCCGAACGACGCCGGATGGCCGGACTGCAAGCCGACGATTCCGACGAGGGCCCTGGGCACGGGGCGTGAGGCGTCGAGGCGACGAACGGACCAAGGAAAACGAGCATCTCGACGTGACGCTTCGTTATATCAGCCGGCGCACCAAACACCGATCGATCGCTAGTTTTCGACGTCCTACACTGACCAATCAATCGATGATGGGCCTAGCCATCTCGTTCCTTTTTTTGTAATTTTTTTACCTATTTTTACTAGGTTAAAATGTATATATATACTATGTTATGGGCCCCTCCCTCTCGTGGGCCCTGGGCCGTCGCCCCGCTGGCTATACATCTGGGCCGGCCCTGAGAGGGGACCTCCCTCGCCATCCGGAATCGCCCTTGGGCGCTCTGACCTTCACCGGCTCCTCGCGCTGAGCTATCCTTTCCTCCACCTCTCGCGCCACAGGCCACTCCGGCCCCAGCGGCCACCGTTCCCAAGGCGGCGCCCCTCCAGACACCCATGCTGGCCCATGGCGCCTTGCTCGGAGCAGCAAGCCCCGGTACCTCCACCAATCGGCCTTCAATGCCAGACTGCGACGGACATCGACCTTTCCGCAGGGCCACTCGAGGCTTTCCGTCCCACGATCCCGCCCTCAGACCGCTCCAGGACTGTCTCGCTGCGGATCCTGCCTCGGGATGAGGCGCTGGAGGAGGATGCACCCCTCGGACCGGCGGATCTAGGTACGCCACCCTTGTTTGAGCAACTCAGGCTGAAATTCATCATGGTTGTTCCCTCCCCGTCCCCCCCCCTTTGCCAAATCAATCCCCCAACACAACTGATGAGGAGGGATGGTCGACCTACCAATCCCTCAAGTTGCGTCGGGCGAGTAAAGATCTGATGTCCAGCTCGAGGATCCAAAGCCTGGGCCGCGACAACAAGAGCTCCTCCTCCTCTGGTCGCGAGGCCTTTTTAAGCAGATTCAAAGGCCTCTGCTTTCGGTGCCTTAGCCCTCACCACCGCCGGTCCGACTGCAGAGATCTGCTGCGTTACATCATCTGCAAACAGCAGGGTCATTTCAGTAGAGAATGCCCGAGCAATCCAAGAAACCGTCGGGGAGGTGGGACGGTTAGGTAGAGGCTGAGTGCCCAGCGGCTGATTGTTGACTGACTGGTATTCCCCAGGCACGCAGACATGGCCGTAGCCGACGCCCCCTGCATCGACCATGGGCGGCGGCCGCGCCACAGCCACAAGGTCATCGCATCCACATCGGCCATGGAGCACCAGCTCTTCCTCCTGCAACAGCACGCCGTCGTGGTGACGGTCGTCAGCAAAAACCATGCGGCCAACCCCTACTCCATTGGCAAGGCGCTGGAGAGGGAGCTCCTGATCCCAGCGCACCAGCTACGCATCACCAACCACGACCCCGAAGACTTCTTCATCCACTTCAACCTCCCGGAGCACAATCAGCTCGCCGTGCGCCGCGACGCTCTGGTGGTGGACGGCGTCACCTTCGTGCTGGAGCCATGGCGGGAGGACACGTACGCGCTGCTGGAGACCTAGATGATCCACGTTCGTCTCGTCATCGAGAAGCTGCCCATGATGTTGTGGACACTGGAGGGTGCTACCGACGCGCCCGGCGAACAGGTGATCATCGACTAGCTTGACAACCGCACTTTTGAGCATGCTGACACGAAGACCTTTGTGGTGTGGGTGTGGGTGCTCGACCTTGCACACATACCCACGCACGACACTCTCTGGAAGCATGCCCGGGACGCGGGACGCGTCGAGGAGATGCTCGGCTAGACTACGCCTAGCCGGGCGGTGGCGCCGCCGCCTCACCTCAAGAGGTGGGACGTCCTGGTGCACCTCGACCGCATCGAGGACTGGACGCCCCTCTCCCCGCGCTCCTCCCATTCCAAACAGAGCGGACTGCCCTCGTCCGATGATGATGACGATGAACGCCCGTTCCCACGTCATGCTCGGCGGCCGACTGGCTGCATGGCAGTGAGGGCGGCAGACCGGCGCTAGGACAAGGCTCGGACCAGCGCGGGCGTGCCCCACCACGTGTTGCCTCCACGAGATGTCGTGGCATGCCCTCGGCGGGCCACAGGCGCGGCCACGAGGGCGACGTCGATGGCACAGGACACAGGCACTCCTCGAAGGATACCTTGCTCGGGCGCGGGTGCGACAAGGAGGTGGTGCCGGCAAGCTCCTCCTCCAACCGTCACCGGAGCCGCACCCCCGCCTCGCGCCACCACCAGGCAACGCCCCGTGGGCGACCCTCCTCCATCGACCCTGGCGAGGCCGGGGCACGGGCAATCAAAATAAGTTGTCAAGAACCCCGCAAAGTGAAAGGGAGACCAGAGAAACCCTTTCCTCGCCCCACCAAAGCCCCTTTCATCTGCTAGGCCAGCCCCATGCGGGAAGGACACTGTGGCAGATTTCTTCGAGGGCGTGGACAAGGCGTTGCCACCTCCAGCACGCACTGATGCTCGAGCCTTGGCTATCGACGTGGTGGTGGCCGAGAAGATGGACAAGCCGCTCGACTTCAACGCACGGGAGAGCGCAAGGAGCGACGAGTAGCTGGACTTGGGGTCGGCCCTGTCGCTGGCTCGTCACACACCGGAGACGGCGGCAACCCATTTGGTGCAACTCGGGGACGTCACAGCTCGCGTCAGCCACCTGTAGTTAGAGGTGGGGAGCAGCAGCAAGACCCAGGGGCCGCTCTTCACCGAGATCACTCCGTCGCTGCTTGCGCAATGCAGAGCTCGAGCCCAGACCCCTGCCAGGACAAGGCCAACGGTGACTCCCACCAGGCAGAGCGCAAGGCAGGAGAGTAACCCATGCACGGTGCCTGTTAGCCAGAGGGCCACCTTGCACCTAGTGCACGGGCTCGGCATCCTAGGATAAAGAGAGAAGATGATAGCTAAGGCGGCAGAGGCGCTCATCCCCCCCTTCGACGAGCCCCTCTCTGACAAAGACCTTGCAGCAATCGCCAGGCTCACCAACATCAACGTAGAAGCCCTCAAGATCGCCGCGGGCATGACCGGTCCTAATGGAGAAGCCCTTGGGGCCCCACCCTCTACTGATGGTGTAGTCGACTCCAAAGACGATCAGCCTTAAGCTGGTTCCAGTTAGGTGAGGAAGTCCAGGACTAAGGGGTCCTTGGGCCGTCGTCTTGTCTCTCACAGGCCTACTTGTTGGGCCACTCTATGGAAGACCGAACTATGAAGCGACCCCATGTTCAGGAAGGAAAGCTCCGAAGATTGGCGTGCCCTCCAAGTGCTAGAGATAGGATCTGCATGTCTATCCCCGGTCGAAGGTCGGTTGTGTGTACCCCTAGGTACCCCTAGTGTCTATATAAACAAGAGGGTTTCATTCGTAGAGGAGGTCAACTCATCTATGGGTTTTAGCTCATACGATCTCGTGGTAGATCAACTCTGTAATTCTCATCCACATCAATATAATCAAGCAGGACGTAGGGTTTTGCCTCCTCAAGAGGCCCGCACCTGGGTAAATAATGTCTCCTTCGTCTCTTGTTACCCATCAATCCAAGGTCCACAACTCAGGACCCCCTACCCGAGATCCGCCGGTTTTGGCACCGACATTGGTGCTTTCATTGAGAGTTCCTCTATGAGATCGCTTCCGTCTACGAAGGACTAGCCTCACTATGGCTAGATCTTCACGAAGTAGGCGATATCATTTCCCATACAAACTTCTTGGTGCAACTCCACAACACGAAGTAGGAAGCTCCCAAGCAACACCTAACCAAACTAGGAGGCACCACCCTCCAAAAGGTAATAGACTTGATAGTGATGATGAACTCCTTGCTCTTGTGCTTCAAGATGATACACTCCTTAACACTCAATAACTCTCTCACAGAGTTGTCTTGGTAGAAGAGATTGATTGGGTGGGAAGCAACTTGGGGAGGATAGAAATCAAAATCCATATGGCTGGAGCGGAAGATCTTTATCTCAACACTTGGGTGTTGGGAACGTCGCATGGGAAACAAAAAATTTCCTACGCACATGCAAACCTATCCATGGTGATGAGCATCTACGAGAGGGAGAGTGGATCTACGTACCCTTGTAGATCGCTAAGCGGGAAGCATTAAGAAACGCGGTTGGTGTAGTCGAACATCTTCGCGATCCAAATCGCCGAGCGTCCCGCGATCTCATCACGATCCGTCCCGCGATCTTGATCACAATCTGTCCCGCGAACTCATCACGATCTGTTCCGCAATCTCATCACGAACCGTCTCGTGAACTCATCACGATCCTTCCGATCTAGCGCCGAACGGATGGCACCTCCGCGTTCAGCACACGTGCAGCTTGATGACAATCTCCACCGTCTCAATCCAGCAAGAGGAGGTGGAGAGGAGAGATAGTTCACCGGCAGCATGACGGTGCTCCGGTGATGGTGGTGGAGCAATTCCGGCAGGGCTTCGCCTAAGCACTGCAGAACTACGATCTAGAGGAGAAACTATGCACCGGTGGAACGGGTAGCACGTGGCCGGAAATTCTGTCCAAAAACCACCCAATCCACTAGTATATATAGGAGGAGAGGAGAGGAGAGGCAGCCAAGGCCTTTGTGTCGGCCGAAATAGGAGGTGGGAGCAATCCTACTTCACCTCCAATCCTAGTTGGAGTAGGATTGCCTCCTATTGGCTGATTTTCCACTTTTTGCTTTAGGACATTCTCTCCTGCACCATGGGCCTTTGTGGCTGTTTTCCCAGACCACTAAGGGCTGGTTATTATTCTCCCACAGCCCATGGACCTCTTGGGGTCGAAATACCCCTCCCGGAGGTCCCCCGGTACACTACCGGCACTCCCGATACACTACCGATACTCCCGGTACACTACCGATGAGCCCGAAACTTTTCCAGCGACCAAACTGGGACATCCTATATATGAATCTTTACCTCCGGACCATTCCGGAGCTCCTCGTGATGTCCGGGATCTCATCCGGGACTCCGAACAACCTACGGTCACCACCATACATAACTCTACACTACCAAAACGTCACCGAACCTTAAGTGTGCAGACCCTGCGGGCTCGAGAACTATGTAGACATGACCGAGACACCTCTACGGTCAATAGCCAATGGTGGGACCTGGATGTCCACATTGGTTCCTACATATTCTACGAAGATCTTTATCGGTCGAACCTCTATGTCAAGGATTCAATTAATCCCGTATAACGTTCCCTTTGTTCTTCGGTATGTTACTTGCCCGAGATTCGATCATCGGTATCTCCATACCTAGTTCAACCTCGTTACTGGCAAGTCTCTTTACTCGTTCCGTAATACAAGATCCCGTGACTAACACTTAGCCACATTGCTTGCAAGGCTTGTTGTGATGTTGTATTACCGAGTGGGCCTTGAGATACCTCTCCGTCACACGGAGTAACAAATCCCAGTCTCGATCCATGCCAACTCAACAGACACCATCGGAGATACCTGTAGAGCACCTTTATAGTCACCTAGTTACGTTGCGACGTTTGATACACACAAGGCACTCCTCCGATATCCGTGAGTTGCATGATCTCATGGTTATAGGAACATATACTTGACATGCAGAAAACAGTAGCAATAAACTGACACGATCATATGCTATGTTTGTAGTTTGGGTCTTATCCATCACATCATTCTCCTAATGATGTGATCCCGTTATCAAATGACATCTCATGTCCATGGCTAGGAAACCTTAACCATCCTTTGATCAACGAGCTAGTCCATTAGAGGCATACTAGGGACATGGTTTTGTCTATGTATCCACACATGCATTTAAGTCTCCGATCAATACAATTATAGCATGGATAATAAACGATTATCATGAACAAGGAAATATGATAATAACTAATTTATTATTGCCTCTAGGGCATATTTCCAACAGACTCCCACTTGCACTAGAGTCAATAATCTAGTTCACATCACCATGTGATTCGCATTGTTATGAATCTAACACCCAATGAGTTCTGGGGCTCGATCATGCTTTGCATGTGAGAGAGGTCTTATAATCAACGGGTTTGCGATATTCAGATCCATGTGTACTTTGCAAATCTCTATGTCAAACCGTAAACACTGCTACCACACTCCACTTGGTACTATTTCCAAATGGCTGCTCCACTATACGTATCCAGATTGCTACTACTAGTCATCCGGATAGGTGTTAAAGCTTGCATCGACGTAACTCTTTACGACGAACTCTTTATCACCTCCATAATCAAGAAACATTTTCTTAGTCCTCTGGTTACTAAGGATAATTCCGACTGCAGTCCAGTGATCCACTCCTGGACCACTCTTGTACCCCTTGACAGACTCATGGCAAGGCACACACAGGTGCGGTACACAGCATGGCATAATATAGAGCCTATGGCTAAGGCAGAGGAGACGACGTTCGTCCTTTCTCTTTCTTCTACCGTTGTCGAGCTTTGAGTCTCACTCAATTTCACACCTTACAAATCAGACGAGAACTATTTCTCTGGCTGATCCATTTTGAACTCTTTCAAAATCTTGTCAAGGTATGCACTCATTGAAAGTCTCATCAAGCATCTTGATCTATCTCTATAGATTTTGATGCTCAACAATTAGGTAGCTTTATCCAGGTCTTCCTTTGAAAAACACTTTTCAAACAACCTTTTATGCCTTCCAGAAATTCTACATTATTTCCAATCAACAATATGTCAACCACATATACTTATCATAAACTCTACAGTGCTCCCACTCACTTTATTGCAAATACAAGTTTCTCGTAAACTTTGTATGAACTATAGAAACTTTGATCACCTCATCAAAGTGTATATTCCAACTCCGAGATGCTTGCTTCAGTCCATAGAAGGATCACTGAAGCTTGCTCATCTTTTAGCATCCTTAGGACTAACAAAACCTTCTGGTTGTATCACATACAACCTTTCCTTAAGTAAACCGTTTAGGAAACGATGTTTTGACACCCATCTGCCAGATTTCATAATTGAAAATGCAGCAACTGCTAACATTATTCCAACAGACTTTTAGCATCGCTACGAGTGAGAAAGCCTCATCGCAGTCAACTCCTTGAACTTGTCACAAACAACTTTGCAACAAGTCGAGCTTTACAAATGGTGACATTGACCATCAGTGTCTGTCTTCATTCTAAAGGTCCATTTGTACTCAATGACCTGCCGTCTAATGAGCAAGTCTACCAAAGTCTATACTTGGTTTTCATACATGGATCCTATCTCGGATTTCATGGCCTCTAACCATTCGTCGGAATCCGGGCCCATCATCGCTTCTCCATAGCTCGTAGGTTCATCGTTGTCCAACAACATGATCTCCAAGACAGAGTTATCGTACCACTTAGGAGCAGTACACATCCTTGTCGACCCACGAAGTTCGATAGTAACTTGATCCTGAAGCTTCATGATCATCATCATTAACTTCCTCTTCAACTAACGTAGGCTTCACAGAAACATCTTTCTGCGCTGCGCTACTCTCTGGTTGAACAAAGGTTTAACAACCTCATCAAGTTCTATCTTCCTCCCACTCAATTCTTTCGAGAGAAACATTTCCTCAAGAAAGGATCCATTTAAGCAACAAACACTTTGCACTAGGATCTGAGATTGAAGGTTCACCCAACTGATCTTAGGGTATTCTATGAAGATGCCTTTGTCCGCCTTGGGTTCGACCTCATTAGGTGAAAACATTTTCCACACAAGTGTCACAGCCCCAAATATTAAGAAATGACAGCTTAGGTTTCTATCAAACCATAATTCACACGGTGTCATCTCAACGGATTTAGATGATGCTCTATTTAAAGTGAATGTAGTTGTCTCTAATGCATAACCCCAAAAATTATAGTAGTAAAACGATAAGAGACATCACAGTATGCACTATATCAATAGAGCATGACTATGATGTTCGGACACACCATCACACCATGGTGTTCCAGGTGGCATTAGTTGTGAAACAAATTTCACATTGTCTTAAGTTGTATGCCAAACTCGTAACTCAGATATTCACCTCCACGATCATATCGCGGTCATTTTTATCTTCTTGTCACGATGATCTTTAAACTTCACTCTGAATTTGCTTGAACCTTTCAAATGATTTAGACTTGTGTTTCATTAAGTAAATATACACTATATCTACTCAAATCATCAGTGAAGGTAAGAAAATAACGATATCCACTGCACGCTACAAGACTCACTAGATTGCATACATCAATATGTATAATTTCCAATGAATCACTTGCCCGCTCCATCCAACGGGGTCTTTTAGTCATCTTGCCCAAGAGGCATGGTTCGCATGTCTCAACCGATTCGAAATCGGATGAGTCCAAATATCCATCAGCATAGAGTTTCTACATGTGCTTTATACCAATATGACATTTAGCGGCAGTGCCACAAGTATGTGGTACTATCATTATTAACTTTGTATCTTTTGACATCAATGTTATGAACATGTGTACCACTACGATCAAGATTTCAACAAACCATTCTCACTGGGTGCATGACCATTGAAGGTATTATTCATGTAAACAGAATAACCATTATTCTCTAACTTAAATGAATAACTGTATTGCAAAAAACATGATCTAATCATGTTCATGCTCAATGCAAAACACCAAATAACATTTATTTAGGTTCGTCACTAATCCTGAAGGTAGAGAGAGCGTGCGATGTTGATCACATCAACCTTGGAAAGACTTCCAACACATATCGTCACCTCACCCTTAGCTAGTTCTCCGTTTATTCTGTAGCTTTTATTTCGAGTTACTAACATTTAGCAACCGAACCGGTATCCAATACCCAGGTGCTACTAAGCGTACTAGCAAGGTACACATTAATAACTCGTATATCAAATATACTTCTATAAATGTTGCCAGCCTTCTTATCTGCCAAGTATCTAGGGTTGGTCCGCTTCAGCGACCTCTCACCTCATCATAGAAGCACTTAGTCTAGGGTTTGAGTTCAACTTTGGGTTGCTTCACTGGAGCAGCAACTGACTTGCTATCCATGAAGTTTCCCTCCTTGCTCTTGCCCTTTTCGAAACTAGTGGTTTGATTAACCATCAACACTTGACGCTCCTTCTTGATTTCTACCTTCGTGGTGTCAAACATCGCAAACAGCTCAGAGATCAATACTTCTATCCCTGGTGTATTATAGTTCATCACTAAGTTCTAGTAGCTTTAGTGACAGTGACTTGGAGAACTACATCAATCACTATCTTATCTGGAAGATCAACTCCCACTCGACTCAAGCGATTGTAGTACCCAGACAGTCTGAGCACATGCTCAATGATTGACCTATTCTGTTTCATCTTGTAGGCAAAGAATCTCGTTGGAGATCCTATATCTCGCAACTCGGGCACGAGCCTGAGATCACAATCTCAGCTCTTAGAACATCTCATATGTTCCGTGACGTTCAAAACGTTTCGGAGCCTCAATTCTAAGCCGTAATGCATGACGCACTAAACTATCAAGTAGTCATCGAAACGTGCCTGTCAGATGTTCACAACATCTACAGACGACGCTAGATGGGGTGGCGCACCGAGCGGTGCATTAAGGACATAAGCCTTCTGTGCAGCAATGAGGACAATCCTCAGATCACGGACCCAGTCCGCAATTTTGCTACCAAAATCTTTCAATTCTATTTCTCTAGGAACATATAAAAATACAAGGGAGCTATAGCGCGAGCTAGTAATCTACAACATAATTTGCAAAGACACTTTGACTATGTTCATGATAATGAGTTCAATTAATCATATTACTTAAGAACTCCCACTCAAATTGACATCCCTTCGATCATTCGAGTGATACATGATCCAAATTCACCAACTCAAGTCCGATCATCACGTGAGTTGAGGTGGCTGCAATGGTGAACATCATCGTGTTGATCATATCTACTATATGACTCATGTTCGACCTTTCGGTCTCTTGTGTTCCGAGGCCATGTCTGTACATGCTAGGCTCGTCAAGTTTAACTCGAGAGTTCTGCATGTGCAACACTGGCTTGCACCCGTTGTATGTGAACGTAGAGTATCACACCCGAGCATCACGTGGTGTCTCAACACGACGAACTTTCGCAACGGTGCACACTCGGGGAGAACACAATTTATCTTGAAATTAAGTGAGGGATCACCTTATAATGCTACCGTCGTCCTAAGCAAAACAAGGTGCATAAAAAGGATTAACATCACATGCAAATCATACGTGACATGATATGGCCATGAACTTGTGCTTTTGATCTCCATCTAGAAAGCACCGGCATGATCTCCATCGTCATCGGCACGACACCATGATCTCCATCATCTTGATCTCCATCAACGTGTCGCCATCGGGGTTGTCATGCCCTGCATGCTTCTACTACTATTGCTACCGTAGCGATAAAGTAAAGCATTACATAGCGCTTAATGATTGACACGCAGGTCATACAATAATTAAAGACAACCCTATGGCTCCTGCCGGTTGCCGTATTCAACGACATGCAAGTCGTGAAATTCTATACATCACATGATCATCTCATACATCACATATATCTCATCATGTAATTGGTCATATCACATCACAACATACCCTGCAAAAACAAGTTAGACGTCCTCTAATTGTTGTTGCATGTTTTACGTGGCTGCTACGGGTATCTAGCAAGAACGATTCTCACCTACGCATAAACCACAACGGTGATACATAGATTGCTTTTCAACCTTCTCAAGGACCGCCTTTGTCGGATCCGATCCAACTAAAGTGAGAGAAACTGTCACCCGCAAGCCATCTAAGCAACAAGTTGCGTCGAGGGAACCGGTCTCTCGTAAGCGTATGAGTAATGTTGGTCCGGGCCGCTTCATCTCACAATCCCGCTGAACCAAAATCCGACCAAGGGAGGAAGCAATCTAAGCATCAACGCCCACAAACCTTTTGTGTTCTACTCGAGATCTCATCGAACCATCAACCTAGCTCATGATGCCACTATCGGGGAACGTCGCATGGGAAACAAAAAATTTCCTACGCACATGCAAACCTATCCATGGTGATGAGCATCTACGAGAGGGAGAGTGGATTTATGTACCCTTGTAGATCGCTAAGCGGGAAGCGTTAAGAAACGCGGTTGGTGTAGTCGAACATCTTCGCGATCCAAATCGCCGAGCGTCCCGCGATCTCATCACGATCCGTCCCGCGATCTTGATCACAATCTGTCCCGCGAACTCATCACGATCTGTTCCGCAATCTCATCACGAACCGTCTCGTGAACTCATCACGATCCTTCCGATCTAGCGCCGAACGGACGGCACCTCCGTGTTCAGCACACGTGTAGCTTGATGACAATCTCCACCGTCTCAATCCAGCAAGAGGAGGTGGAGAGGAGAGAGAGTTCACTGGCAGCATGACGGCACTCCGGTGATGGTGGTGGAGCAATTCCGGCAGGGCTTCGCCTAAGCATTGCAGAACTACGATCTAGAGGAGAAACTATGCACCGGTGGAAGGGGTAGCACGTGGCCGGAAATTCTGTCCAAAAACCACCCAATCCACTAGTATATATAGGAGGAGAGGAGAGGAGAGGCAGCCAAGGCCTTTGTGTCGGCCGAAATAGGAGGTGGGAGCAATCCTACTTCACCTCCAATCCTAGTTGGAGTAGGATTGCCTCCTATTGGCTGATTTTCCACTTTTTGCTTTAGGACTTTCTCTCCTGCGCCATGGTCCTTTGTGGCTGTTTTCCCAGACCACTAAGGGCTGGTTATTATTCTCCCACAGCCCATGGCCCTCTTGGGGTCGAAATACCCCTCCCGGAGGTCCCCCGGTACACTACCGGCACTCCCGTTACACTACCGATACTCCCGGTACACTACCGATGAGCCCGAAACTTTTCCGGCAACCAAACTGGGACATCCTATATATGAATCTTTACCTCCGGACCATTCCGGAGCTCCTCGTGACGTCCGGGATCTCATCCGGGACTCCGAAGAACCTACGGTCACCACCATACATAACTCTACACTACCGAAACGTCACCGAACCTTAAGTGTGCAGACCCTGCGGGTTCGAGAACTATGTAGACATGACCGAGACACCTCTACGGTCAATAACCAATGGCGGGACCTGGACGTCCACATTGGTTCCTACATATTCTACGAAGATCTTTATCGGTCGAACCTCTATGTCAAGGATTCAGTTAATCCCGTATAACGTTCCCTTTGTTCTTCGGTATGTTACTTACCCGAGATTCGATCGTCGGTATCTACATACCTAGTTCAACCTCGTTACTGGCAAGTCTCTTTACTCGTTCCGTAATACAAGATCCCGTGACTAACACTTAGCCACATTGCTTGTAAGGCTTGTTGTGATGTTGTATTACCGAGTGGGCCCTGAGATACCTCTCCGTCACACGGAGTAACAAATCCCAGTCTCGATCCATGCCAACTCAACAGACACCATCGGAGATACCTGTAGAGCACCTTTATAGTCACCCAGTTACGTTGCGACGTTTGATACACACAAGGCACTCCTCTGATATCCGTGAGTTGCATGATCTCATGGTCATAGGAACATATACTTGACATGCAGAAAACAGTAGCAATAAACTGACATGATCATATGCTATGTTTGTAGTTTGGGTCTTATCCATCACATCATTCTCCTAATGATGTGATCCCGTTATCAAATGACATCTCATGTCCATGGCTAGGAAACCTTAACCATCCTTTGATCAACGAGCTAGTCCATTAGAGGCATACTAGGGACATGGTTTTGTCTATGTATCCACACATACATTTAAGTCTCCGATCAATACAATTATAGCATGGATAATAAACGATTATCATGAACAAGGAAATATGATAATAACTAATTTATTATTGCCTCTAGGGCATATTTCCAACATTGGGTAGGTGGTTCTCTCTCAGAAATTTGGATATGGGAAGTGGGGAACTGTTCTGAGTGCTTCGCATGCTAGTGGGATGTGGTGGAGGGGTATATATAGGCATCTCCAAAAATCCAACCGTTACAACATTATTGACCATCTCGGTGAGACCGATATAGAAATTATGGTGGTACCAAAACCAGTGGCCGGGGCGGTTTCCAAAATTCGGTGAGAACGAACCATAAACTCAAAATTTTCGATTCTACGAAAACAGTTAACCGAATCGTGGTCACCAAATCTCGGTTGCACCGAATTAGTCTCGGTTGTATCGAAATGCTAGGGGTTGGCTAGGGTTCTGTCTTGGATGAAAAATCAGTAGTGCCAGATGGAAACTTGGTGGCATCGATATTGCGAAGTTGGGTTTAGACAAAGTATTTTGTGGGAGAGCTTGTGGGTGTTTTAGGTGACTAGCACTTGTGCATGTGGAGCAATTTGTTCACCAATAATACATTACCCCATTTTAATAGTATTGACTTTTCTATGGACTCGAAGTGATTTCTCACAAAGTAAAAAGAGAGTCTTGTAGTTTGAAGCTTTGCCAATCCGTTCCTTGCTTCTTGGGGTATATCCTCACAATTTGTAGCCATCACATCATTGGACTTTTCCTGAAATATGCTTAATGAAAACGTGAATCCAATGATATATATGTTGTTATTAATTACCAAAATCACCAAGGGAGCAAATGTGTTTTCACAAACACATATCATGTAGCACTAGAAGAGATGGGCGCGCTTTGCTGCCCGTGGATGTTGCTGGGTTTTCATAAAAAAATTACTCCCCTTGTTTCAAAATATAAGGTGTAATTTTTTGAAAAAAATAATTCTTTTAAGTTTGACCAAATTTGCAGAGAAATATATCAATATACATAATATGAAATCGATATCATCAGATTCATCATGCTTTTTTATTTTTATTGAATTAGTATTGTGAATGTCAATATTTTTGGCTCTGAACTTGGTCAAAGTTAAAGATATTATACTTTTTGAAAACTTAATATACCTTATGTCTTAAAAGTGAGTGAGTATTCGGTTTCACGGGAGGGGGAAACGATGAAGTGTGTGTTTTATTTATAATGTAGCGTGTTTGGTGGGCCTTCAGTGGTGTCATTCAGTGTTATTTGCTAATCAATTCATACTTTTGTGTGAAAATTCACCGGTGAGTGCATGTTCTATATTGGTGTTATAATATTACATATTTGTACTTTTTAAGGTGATGAGAGGGTGTCAGTTGATTGATATATTTTTATAGGTCGATTGCTGCCGGTTGATTTAGAAAATTGTTTGACTGTCAAAATCATAAACCAAATCCAATATTAAATACCTCGATGAAATGAGAGAGCTTCAAAATTATAGAGCACAAGGAATAAAAGAATATACTAAAAGAGATGAATTAAAAGAATTTACTGAAAGAGATGAATTAAAATAATGTAATAATAGAGCTCCTTAAGAAATTGTTGACTTGATCAAAATCAGGTGACCCAATTATAAATTGAAGACATCAATTGATTGTGAGCCGTTAAAATTAAGGAGCATAGTGTATTTATAAATATAGTATAAAAATGAATAAAAGAGCTTTGAGAAATTGTTGACCCTTTGAAAATCGGGTGAACCATTGTCAATTGGAGACCTCAATTAAATGTGGGCTCTGCAATTCTAGAAGGATTAGCCTTATAGTATATTACCACAATTTTGTTCAAAATGTGAAGCTGTTCTTTGAAAAAAAAAGGATTGCTATAAGCTAAAATACATGAGTGCAACATTATCAATTTGGAACAAAAGAAAAAAAAACCTTGAAGTGTCTGAGCCCAGGTTTGAATTACCACTATTTTGTTCAAAATGTGAAGTTGTTACTAGATTATTTTTTTTGCTAGAAGCTAAAATACAATTAAGTGCAATATCTCAGTTCGTAACCCAAAAAAAAGGATTGTCTGAGCCCAGGTTCGAACTGGGGACCTTTAGTGTGTGAGACTAACGTGATAACGAACTACACCACCCAGACTCATATGCCGACATTTTCAACAAGATTATATATCACCTTTGTTTTACTGGTAGAAACCCCAGTCGTGAGTTTCCTTTGTCGATGGTAGTATATTGATGTTGTCCTATGGATCAAGTTGGGAAAACGTACTTAGAATTCGCAACTGATGAAGGATCTTTTTCGTGGACTGCAACATTCAAAGTTTACCTGTAATGCATCCTGGATTACAAGTCTGATGAAATTGTGCGTCATTGGCCCATGCATGCTGGATTGAAGTTGACATTATTACGTTGCATGGTACATCGAAATTGAATTGCATTCTTCACCTATCAACATGAACGTAAAGCGACAAGACAGTAGCAACCTCAATCTCAAGATAAGAAATCATGTCTCAGCAGTCTGATTTAATCTGTGTTACTTTCAGTGGTATAAAACATGTTGGAATGATTTGGAAGTCGTGCAAAGAATGATTAAAGATAAGATGCAACCTCACTCTCTGTCAGGCTAAGAATTATAGCTAAGAATGCAACCTCCTGCTGCTCAGTTCGAGTACCATATCTTCCGCACCAAATAGCTGAGTCGATGATGAGTACTATGGCTGATATGAACAATTACAAAGTAAGTAGTATTGGACAAGAAGCAGCAAAGCAAAACTAACTCTCAACACAAGAAAGTAGACATGCTTATCAAAACCACAGCTGACAAGTACACTCAAACACATAAAGTTTTGGTGATACTCGGGACTGAAACTATCATAGATCAACAGAGGAGCTACCATGCACAAACACCTAACAAAAACAAGAGACGGCGAAATCCGACCTCAAATAATACTGGGGTAAGCTGAAATTCACTGGATTAGGCATTCAAAGCATCTTTGCTAATAGAAACTTGGATAGGCTACGACACAGCAAGTCGTTTTCAATCACATATAAGCACTGGTGACAACATTGATGCTATGAAACAAACCCAGTGACAACCACTGCAGCAGTCCTTAACCTGGGGAAAACAAAAGCGCTAATCGGTTACTAACTTGATACAGGTACATACAAAACCTAATAGTAGCACCTAGGAGTTATGTAACAGTGTATGAACAAGCCATGTGTACAAAATCATCATCAGCTCAGCAACACAAAGAATAGCCATATAATACCCATAAAGAAAATCTCATGCTACTAATATATTGGTTTCAAACTACAGATTATTAAATAGCTAAACCAAGGAAGAACTATGGCCACATGACATTTGGATTATCTGCATATCAATATATCATTTATGATCCAAAAAGGACTTATCTTTTTCCTTAGCAAAACCAACATTATAATTGTTTGTCTTTGTTATTAGATGTGTCCATCCATATAGCCGAATGGACAGCAGTTTGAAGGTGCATGCTACCACAATGGTCAAAATCAAACGGTTCAAATCTCACAAACTATATTCCGAAGATTTTCTTACCTGTTGAACTGTTTGAGCACATTAGAACATCAAACTAGACACTCATCCTATGTATCGTGCGACATTTCAGCTTCATCACACCCACCAGCAATGGGTGTGCCTACAAGCATAAGGTGTGCATTTAATAAAATTTCAAGCAGTAGACAAATGGACATGAGAAGATGAATTCACAAATATAATACAAAATAATTCAATATTGTATATATATTTACACCTCACTTATGACAATGGTAACGGATAAAAGCAACATGTGCTGCATTTTTCTATGAATATTCTTGAAAGCAGTATACATAGCAACCTCATAATTAAGAATATTTACCTTATAAGAAAGCAAGACATGGTCCAAAATTTATCTCATTTAACTCATCCAACCTGACGTGAAGAAGGTAAAACTCTACCAACAAAAGTGATCTTGGATAGTCAGATTAAATAAATGGATCCAGATTTGAGACAACAAAAGTGAAAAAGGTGTGTTATAGATGTACTAGTCACTCCATATGCCAGTCTCCGAGGAATAAGCACAAGCGATGAGTTGATTATCCTCTCTGAGATCGGAGATCAACACCACCTTGAAGGGGCTCAAGTAGAAGCTTCCGTGCTCATGGTCATGGGGACGTGGATTTTCAACACCACGAATCGTGTTGCATGAATGAGTGGCTGGATAAGGGAGTGTCTTGAATCATATGCTCTATAATATATTTTCGCATGATCATGGTGACTGGCAGCACAAAGCACAGCCCCGTTGACATTATCACCGGCTTCGAACTCCGGCGGAAGTCAACTCAATCAAGAGAAATTATTGGCTGATTCTGAAAATGCTCGACACTTGGCATGCCGCAGTAATTCCTATTGCATATGGTGCTTGATTGTCAACTCAATCAGCGTTCCCGTAGTAAAATGATACACTGTATATGGCAATCCCATACTACTTTGTACTGCTCAAAATTGCTTCGTCTCAGAAGCTGCTGCTCATAAAGAGACCAACCAAAAGGTTTGACTGAACTAGTACATCGGTTGCTCTTCTGAACATGCAATGCTATAACGAAGGTATAACATCAGATTTCACAGCCCTTAGCAAATCGGCAATAGTCATGGTGCATAAGTAGTCATTTCCCACTAGCCACCATCATCGGAAGGGATAGAAGAAGATTCACCTTGTGGATGCGAAGGCCGAGGGCGGCAGCCGACAGGCGGCAGTGAGGTACGCCACGGAGGGGACTCGCTGGAATCAGAAGCGGCAACCGCAGCGGGGGCACATGCGCAAGTAGGGGAGAGCGGTGGCGTGCCACAGGAGCAGGCGGGCATACAAAGGGTTTCGGGTGAGGGTTGAGATCGCCGCCGCCGCAGGCCGCGCCGGAGCTCCGTCGGCCGGTGGTAGGGAGGCGCTGGAAAGGGACAGTTTTTTTTAGCTAAAGGAAGGGGACAGTTGCTAGTCGGATCTGACGGCCCAACACGACAGCCTACGAAACATCGCGCTCCGGGCCAGTAGTGAGCCCCCAGTGTAGGATTAGCTGGCCGCTGCACGCTCTCACAATGGGCCACTGCTCGCCGGAGAATCAGTAAGAGGATCCCCTTTTTTTCTGAACGAAGATGCGAGGGGCATCTGGCTTTAAATTAACAGAGCCGCAACAAGCAATTAAAAAAAACCACAACATGGCAGAGTGCAGCAACAACTGGGGACATGGCAACATTAACATCATGAACAAAGCTAAAGCCTATCAGAAAAAGAAGAACCCGGAAATCCCCCCAAGTTTCAAAGGTAATTCCTTTTCCTGTCTGGATCCTAATAATCTTGTGAATCAAGCTATTAAAATTGATATATGCATTGGTAGCAATGATAATGAACAGGAAATTATCTTTTGTGATACGATTGATACTGAAAAACTTAGATGCTTACAGTTTGCTGACCTTAACCCGGAGATTGTTCTCCCAGATAATTTGGATGTTGATGATCACGGTCATATATCCCCGATTGGTGCTATCCCAAGATCTGAAACAGTGGGCACTGCTGTTTTAGATGATGATAGTCCAATCCTACTTACTAAGAGCAAGCCTTGTGGCTTATCCCACTCTTTCAAAATTAAATGGTAGGGCCTTTTTGGAATGTTAGGGGTTTTGGACAACATGGGAAAATTCAGTGCCTGAGTGATTTCTTACATAACCACAAGTGGACTTTGTTGATTTCTTTGAAACTAAGAGGGAAAATATTGATAATCATACTTTAAATTCCATTGTTGGTGGTACTGATTTCGGTTGGCATATTTTACCTGCTGATAAAGCTGTTGGTGGCATCCTTGTGGGCCTTAAAAATAGCATGTTTGAGATCATTGGTTTTATTAATAGAAAATTTTGTGTGATAGCTACTATAAGGAAGATGGTTTTTTTATGGCATTTCATTGCAAAATATGGTACTGCATATGCTGAGAATAAGATTGAATTCATCGCTGAGTTGCATGATGCCATGCAAAATCTATCCTATCCAGTGCTGTTGGGTGGGGACTTTAACCTGATCAAATATGTTATAGAGAAGAATAATGGTTTGATAAATAACCAATCCTCTTATCTATTTAATGATTGGATTAATAAATGGGGGCTTATGGAGATTAAGATTGCCAATAGAAGCTATACCTGGAGTAATAATCAAGAGGTGCCTATTTTTGCAATGATCGATCGTGTGTTTGTTTCTACATCCTGGGATGGTCACTTTCCATTGTGTGTCCTCTCTGCTTTACCTCGAGTGGGAAGTAACCATACCCCGCTCCTTTTAGACATTATGGCTAGGAGGGTTTCCGCCCCAAAACCCTTTCGATTTGAAAAATGGTGGCTTGACCAACCTGATTTCAAGGATTTAGTTTGTAAGACCTGGACATATACTCCTATTGTAGGTGAGGCAATTGATAGCTGGCTGAATAAGACTAGGATCCTTCGTAAGAATATTAAGGGATGGAGTATCAACTTAGAGGCTGCGATTAAGAAAAAGAAGAGGGATTTGCTTCAGGAGTTTGACGTTTTAGATGTCTTCTCTGAATCCAATCGTTTAAACGACTCGGATAGGAGTCGCATGGAGGAGATTAAAAAAGAGTTAGTTGATATTTGGAGAAAGGAGGAAACTACCTTGTGGCAGAGCTCGAGGGATAGGAGAATTAAAGATGGTGATAAGAATAATCGGTACTTCCGTACGCTGGCCAATCATAGGCGTCGAAAGAACTATCTGTTTGAATTAAATTGGGAATCAGGTTCGGTCCATACTACCAAAGAGATGTTGGAGGTTGCCACTTCATTCCATAAAAATCTCTTTGGTCATGAGCACAGACATAACATCCGCTTGGGTCCTTCCTTTTGGAAGGAGGAGGAGATGGTTTCCTTCGAAGAGAATGAATGCCTTCAAAAAAACTTTTCTAAAGAAGAGATTAAAGATGCCATTTCGGATCTTATGCTCATGGGGCCCCTGGTCCGGATGGCCTCTCCTTTCTTTTCTACCAGATTTTCTGGGAAGTGATTAAAAGTGATTTTATGGCCATGGTAAGAGACTTTGAAGAAGGTAAACTAGACGTATATAAGTTGAACTTTTCCCTGATTGTGTTAATTCCTAAGGAGGTTGATGCCAAGGACATGAAGTAATTTTGGCCTATCAGTCTTGGTAATTGTGCGATCAAGATTCTTACTAAGGCTATGACGAAAATGGCAGAGTGCAGCAACAACTGCTAATCCGTCCGGCAAAAGCAAGAGGTTCAACATCCACAATCTAGCCTATTACATCACAGCCATGGTAGAGTGCAGCAACAACAACGCAGGCTCTCATAGAATCACCAAAATGAAAGACCGCCTCTCCTAGAAAGACCTTTCGGAAGCTCGAGCGATGAGATTGATGGAACAAAGCTTTTGGATCGCCGTCTCGAGTCCCTCAGTGTCCTGGTGACTCCCCAGAGGACTCCACCATTGTAGAAAGATAGTACATTTGAGAATAACATCAGCCGGATGAGAAGGGAACACGCATTCGATCATAAGGTTATTTTGAATATGCCAAAAGGACCAAAGTAATGCCCCTATGCACGTCCATATGACTCGGCTGGCCTGTCCTCTATAGGCTCCCAAGCACGAGAGGATGTCCGCCCCTGACAATGGGTTCCAGTCAATGTCGGCCACGGCACGAACTGCACTCCACACAAATTGCGGAAGATGACATCTGAATAAAGCGTAATTGGTGTCTTCCGTTGCGCCACAAACCGCACAGGTCCCATCTGAGGGGCTGTTGCGATTCACAATGTTATCCGACGTAGGTAAATGATTACAGAACATCTGCCACAGAAAGATTTTGTACTTTGAGTGGAATTCAGGCTTTCCAAAGTGCACTCGCTACAAAGAGGCCTGCACCTTGTGTCAGTCTACCATAGAGGGATTTGACGGAAAACATGCCCGACGATATAAGGTGCGGTGACACGCCGTCCTGGGCCTTCGCCAAAGAGATACTAGAGAGACGACCGCACTACGAATTCCAGGCAACAACCTCGCCAGGAGAAAGCTGCCTACGGAAAGCCACTGCTGGTGGCCATGTGTGGAGGGTGCTCGCAACGTCTGTATCGGGGTCTACCGCCATTTCGTATAAACATTGGAATTCCATCCACAAAGGTTGAGCCTTGACCCACGAATCAAACAAAAACTTGATCGATTGGCCATTACCAACCTAGAACCTTTCCCCTAAAGCGAAAGCCGGTTTTACCGCTTGGATCCCGTTCCAAAATGGTGAACCGCGAGTTGTAGCCTCAAAGAACGTCCCATTCGGGAAATACCTGGCTTTGAGAAGATCTGCCCAGAGGCCAGACTCATTCTAAGAAAGCCACCAAATCCAGTTGGCGATGAGAACAATGTTCATGTATTTAAAGTTGATCACTCCAAGGCCCCCTTGGTTCATAGGCCAGCAAATGGCATCCCACTTGACCCAATGGTATTTGCACTTCGGTCACGATCCCTCCCAGAAGAACTTGGACCTAGGGGTATATATCTAACTTAGCATGGACTCTGCCTGCAAGAAGGAACAAGCCCATGATAAATCACTAGTAGAAAACAGAGTTTTCGTCACAGCTCGATCTACACATTAGTCCCGGTTGCATTATGAACCGGAACTAATGTGAGCATTAGTCCCAGTTCAAGCGGCTAGGGCGTCGGTCGGGCATCAGTCCCGGTTGGAGACACCAACCGGGACTAAAGGGGCCGATACCCTTTAGTCCCGGTTCGTGTCTCCAACCGGGACTAAAGGTGAACTTTAGTCCCGGTTGGAGACACGAACCGGGAATAAAGGGGTTGGGGCTAGACGACCTTTAGTCCCGGTTGGAGATACAAACCGAGACTAAAGGGTTTTGAAAGTTTTTTTTTCTATTTTTAATTTCTGTTTTAAATTGCTTATATCTTTTAGGATATTTGATATTTTTGAGTGATACTTTTTGCATTAGATTCAAAATTTTGTCCAGTTTGTGTTTGTGCAATTAGTTTTCAAATTTGAAAATTTTAAATTTGAATTTATTAAAATTTGCTTCAAACCCTAAATTGTGAATACCTTGAGTTTAAAAATAGTTTCTAATTTAATTCTTTTTGATCCTAGGCATATGTTAGATGGTGTATATTGGACGCACAAAAGTCTGGAGTTGAAATAAGTTTAAAAAAATGAAATGCCTTTGTAACAGATGATTTTTCGTCCAAAATCTTGATACTTCAAAAGGGATTGTCCAGTTTGTACACGAAGTCCATCTAGTTTTTACTGTAACCCTCTCAACATTTTAGCACAAGCTATGTGGGTGAAATAATGATATCATGCCAAGTTTCAAACTTATCAGAGTTCATTTGTAGTGCTTTTAAATTTCAGGGTCATTTAGCTCAAAAAATTTAATAAGTGCATGAAAAATAGCGAATGAAGTGGGAAATGGTTGAAAATTGATGATGTGGCTTTGAATGGTACATGTTGAATGCACAAAAACTCTAGAGTTTAAATAAATTTTAAAAAACGAAATCCCTTTGTAACAGATGAGTTTTCGTTCAAAACTCTGATACTTCGAAAGGGATTGTCCAGTTTGTACACGAAGTGCATCTAGTTTTTACCGTAACCCTCTCAACTTTTAACACGTGCTATGTGGGTGAAATGATGATAACATGCCAAGTTTCAACCTTTTTAGAGTTCATTTGTAGTGCTTTTCAATTTCAGGGTCATTTAGCGGATTTTTTTAATAAATGCATGAAAAATAATGAATAAAGTGGGAAAGAGTTAAAAATTGATGATGTGACTTTGGATGGTGCATGTTGAACGCACAAAAAGTCTGGAGTTGAAACAAGATTAAAAAACGTGTTATGAAAAAATAAAAGGGCTATAACTTTTGCATACGATGTTGAAAAAAAGGTGTTATGGAAAATTATTATTTTTAAATAAATGATGTCATATTTGTATTCCTCGCGTTTTTCTTATAATAATGGATATATTATTTGTCGAATTGTTATTTACAGATTTAAAGATATTACTTATGCCATATTAAATGAATAAATTCCAAAAAATGTATAAAATAATATTATTACTTATTTTAATTTCATTGAAACTCAATATTATTATTACTTGTTTGATTTTGAACTTTTTATTATTTTGGTTTTTTCGTTGTTTTGTTTTGAGAATTTTAGAGATCTTTTTGCCTTTTTTGAAGTTTTTTGGAGTTTTTAAATTAATCATTGTTGTTTATTTTAATAATTGTTTGGACCCCAAAAAATTAAATCATGTTACATCAACAACTAAGGGTTAATAGGATTGATATCTTACTATTGTCAAGAAAACAACAAGTGCAGTCTTGGAAACTAGGGGTGATAGAACTCGAAAGTTAAGCATGCTGGGGTTGTAGCAGTGAGAGGATGGGTGACCGGCTGGGAAGTTAGACGATTTGGAATCAGGGGTGATTAGAGATTAAATTATCAAATAATTCAAAGATTTGAGAATCAGAAAAAAAATATATTAAAAAATTAATAAAAAATATATTAAAAAATACCTTTAGTACCGGTTGGTAACACCAACCGGGACTAAAGATCCTGCTCCAAAAAGCTGTGCCGACCCTTTAGTCCCGGTTCCAAAACCAGGACTAAAGGCCCTTACAAACCAGGACTAAAGATCCGTTTTCTACTAGTGAATATTGGCAGGGAGGATAGGGTAGAGTTCGTAAGGATAAGTCTAGCCCTTGTAAACATGAACTTACCTCTCCACGGGCACACTCTCCCAGCAACTTTAACACAGAGCGGATCCAATCTTGTATAGTGAGTTTTTTTGGTCGCAATCAACAAACCCAAGTATATGATAGGAAGGGCTCCCACCTGACAGTTAAGCCAGTGGGGATAACCTCCTCCGACCCATGGGGATAACCTCACATTTTTGGAAATTGGTTTTCAAGCCCGATCGACATGGCCTCAAAATCCAGAAGGATCAACTTTTACCGTGGCCACACTATGTGTGTCCGGTGTACTAGAGCTGGGAGACCCCCTCCTCCCCTCGGGATGAAGTGTCCGACCACACCCGTAAGGTGGCCCGCCAGCTTGGCTTTGTGAAACATTGCCGAAAGCAAGTCTACCACAAAGTTAAAAAAGGATCGGCAACACCAGATCACCCACCCTGCCTAAGCCCTCGTTTGTTGCGAAAGAAGTGGCCACCTCCTCGTTGATGGCAATCGCAGTTTGGCCACCCGAGACCAACTGGAGGTTTCGCTGCATCCATGCAGCGTCGAAGCCCTTGGCAACGAGCAGCTCCCGTGGAAACTCCCAGTTTACCCGATTGTATGCTTTTCCGAAGTCCAACTTGAGTAGAATGGCCCTTTGGCGTGTGCGCTTCAACTCGTGCACGATCTCATGGAGGGCCACCGGCCCTTCCAGAATGTTTTCACCTGGAATGAAGGCCGATTGACACTTATTGATCACCCGATGCGCCTCCGGCGAAATACTCATTGCGACTACATTAGCACAAATTTTGAAAGGAACGTTGACAAGTGCTATCGGCCTAAACTGCTTGATCGACTCCGCACCCGGAACCTTAGGGATTAACGAGAGAATGCAAAATTTCAGGTGAGTAATATCCACCATGCTACGCGAGAGGCCCGTACAAATTTGAACGATCACCTCCCTAAACTCCGGCCAAAATGACTTAAACATAACAACAGGTCACCTGTGAGGACCGAGCACGGTGTCACTTTTCATCGAGGCCAGCGCCGCGCGCGTCCACTTCCTCGGGCGAAAAAGCCAACAGGAGCCCATCGTTTTCCTCAGGAGATAGTGATACTCGCTGACAAGTCAGCAGAGATGCCCGCGAGCTTTGGTTCCTCCGAACCCATCAACTAAACGTACAACAACTCATAGACGTGCGCCGTGATCGCATCTTGTGAGAGCAGGAACCACTGCTCCGACTGAAGCCACGAGATGGAACACTTACGCTTGCGACCATTAGCGCCAGCGTGAAAGGAGCCCGCGTTCGCATCCCCTTTGAGCGGCCACCCCGACAGCGCCAGCCCGAATAATGGCCATTCAGCCTCCGAGAAGGAGCGGGAGTCGGCTTGCTGGTCCAGTGCAAGAATCTCCGCGACCAAACTCGCGTGACGCAGCTTGTCATCACGACCAAACTCGCGTGACGTAGATGTAGAAATAATCCCTTAAAATGGGGCAAGTATGTGAACTGTATTATTATAAAATAAAAGTGAGATGTTCAAATCGGTGCTAGAGAAACTTTGAAAAATCTCGACGATGTAACATTTTTGTTTCACCATGGCTCTTGCTCGTTTGTTTCAATTTACTCCCGAAGTCATAATGGGCCGAGAGAGCGCTACTCTATCATAAGTGAGATTTGTTGGGACTCCCACAGGGTGTACCAAGAAAGAGGCATTCTGATGCTAATCCCCTTTCCCTTTTGTATTTTCTTCTTTCCCTTCCCACTAGCCGCAGGTACACCGCATTTCGCCAGCAAATTTCGCCTTTCCAGCAAGTAGGTGTAATCAGAGCGGCGGTGTTGGGTTGGAGGAGGCTAGTTGGGACTGGATTTGTCCATGAATAATATATGAAAACATATTTCATGCTTCACCTGGTGATGTTAATTTGGTATTGTGTATACTGACTTTTTTCCTCCGAAACTTGGTCAAACATAACAAAGTTTGACTTCTAAAATAATACATCCTCTAAAAAAAAATACACCATATATTTTAGAAGAGTATATTTATAGCCTCAAAACCTAGACCAATCTCTAATGTTCATGCCGATAGTATAAAAATTGTCTAGATTTAAAAGATTTTTTATGTGTGACCTGCACAAAGATGGTAACCTGAATTGGCAAAGGGATTTTTTGTATGGATTTATTTACTTATGAAACATGTAATTGCATATTTTATTCAAAATAAAGAGTTGTCAATTTTGCCGGTTAACTGTTCACATAGAAAGTTTTTAATTTTGAAAAATATTTTTGTAAATAACAAGTGGAAGGACTTTTGTTTATCTTCCATGACTACTGAACAAACTTGTACATACTATTTTCTAGCACTTCTCATATCTATTTGTGAGCAATCCGAAATGACAGTAATGCAGTTGCACTTAAATTTTATGTAATGTCTATACTTTTGATAAATAAACGTTAGCGGCTGGTTGGTGAGAAGGACGACTCTAGTCACTCAATCCGTTACACTTGCAACAAGAGACTGGCAATGGGCGCGTTGAAGGCACATATATACATGAGCTGTATCATTTTAAGCTTTGAAGATACATACATAAGCTCCCAAGTGAAACCTTGGTGTACCAACATTTAGCTAGAGATGGTTGGGATTTTGGAGTATGCATGTGTTTTGGTAGGGTTGGAAGGTATCAAGAATTTAGTTGTTTTTTCTCAAGCGGACGGTAGTATGAACAAGAGGGCGCCGCATATACTACTTTACTAGGCAATATGTGTCCTACATTAAAAATGTACTTTCCGTATCGAAGTGCCTTGCTAGAGCTTATTGATTTGCACGGAGGCCTTCACTGGCGCAGCTTTCAAAACCCTCATGCCCTGTCTGTTCTCCGTTCACAAGCCAAAGAATGTTACAATATTTGAACCTACCTTCTGTTAACCATGTATTCTGCGGTGTTCTATAAACCGTTCATATTGTGTGCGTGTTGTATATCTTGTTAGGTAGTTAGGATAGAGTCCACTGTAGTTATCTGACTTGGAGTTCAATCCAATTACTGAACCCTCCTGTAATCTCTCGGCTTGATGCCCTTATTAACGCACACGCGTCCCTGCATCGCTGCATACGCTTAAGCCTCATATTCGCACATGGTATATAGAGCCTAATCCTTCCATCGCATCTAGGCTATGTCGTCTACAAGCTCCCTCGCCATGGTTGCGCCCTCGCTGGCTTCGCTCGGCCAGACGATTGCCGAAAAACTGAATCGGGAAAACTTCCTGATTTGGAGAGCCCAGGTCCTCCCTCACATCCGTGCGGCGGGGATGACTAGCTTCATCGACGGCTCCATCAAAGAGCCCTCTGCCACCATCGCCGTAGAGAGGGAGATCGTTGACAAGAAGGAGACAGTCTCCATGCCGAACGCTGAGTATGCCATATGGGTTACTCAGGATCAACATGTTCTTACCTTCCTGTTTGCTTCGCTTTCTCGTGAAATTCTGCTTTAAGTTAGCTCGTGCACCACCGTCGCTGGCATGTTGACAACCCTACTCCAAAGTTTTGCTTCACAATCCAGGGCTCGCATCATCCAGCTCTGATCTGCCATCAACACCACCCGTAAGGGGGATCTCTCGGTTGCATCCTACTTCACTAAGATGAAAGGAATTGCCAATGAACTTGCTGTCCCCGGGAAGCCGCTTGAGGAGGATGATGTTGTCACTCACACCCTCCAAGGTCTCATGCATGATCTGGACAATAATGTATTCGTCTCTACCGTCTCTACGTGCACCGTCACCGACAATCCGATTGGGCTAGGCGAGCTCTTCTCGCTTCTCCTAGCAGCTGAAGATCGGATCACCACCCATACCGCGGCCTACAATACCAATCTTGCAGCCATAGGGGGGCGACCGTGGTGGGCGTGGCTACTTCAACAACAACACCTCCGGCCAACGCTGCCCCGACAACACTGCAAGCTCCGGTGGTGCACCGCGCCAACCAGGTGGTGACCGCGGTGGACAACAATGTGGGCCTTGTCAAATCTGCCAGGAGTACGACCATGGTGCTTCGCGCTGCAAGAAGAGATATGATCGCGGCTACAACAACAATGTCTGCAATCCGGCGGGAAGCGGCGGTGGTGGAGGTAACGGTGGATGATACGTCTTCAACATATCTATAATTTTTGATTGTTCCATGCTATTATATTATCAACTTTGGATATTTTATATGCATGAATATGCTATTTTATATTATTTTTGGGACTAACTTATTAACTCAGTGCCTAGTGCCAGTTTCTGTTTTTTCCGTGTTTTTGACCTTTTTCAGATAGGAATATCAAAAGGAGTCTGAATGGAATAAAACTTTCGCCGTGATTTTTTATGGAAAATATCAAAAATACCAGAAGGAAAAGATACCAGAGAGGAGGCTCGAGGGAGTCACGAGCCTGGGAGGCGCGACCCCACCCCTAGGCCGCGGCTAGGGGGCTCGTGACCTCCTCGTAGCCCCTCTTGACTTGTTCTCGACGCCATACGGTCTTATAAATACTGAAACCCGCAGAACTAAACCTAGATTGGGAGTTCCACCGCCGCAAGCCTCTGTAGCCACCAAAAACCAATCGGGAGCACGTTCCGGCACCCTGCCGGAGGGGGAATCCATCTTCGATGGCCATCTTCATCATCCCGGCGATCTCCATGACGAGGAGGGAGTAGTCCACCCTCGGGGCTGAGGGTATGTATCAGTAGCTATGTGTTTGATCTCTCTCTCTCGTGTTCTTGAGATGTCTTGATCTCGATGTACCGCGGGCTTTGCTACTATAGTTGGATCTTATGATGTTCTTCCCCCTCTCCCTTCTTGTAATGAATTCAATTTTCCCTTTGAAGTTATCTTATCAGATTGAGTCTTTAAGAACACTTGATGTATGTCTTGCCCGTGTCTATCTGTGGTGACAATGGGATATTCATGTGAGTACTTGATGTATATTTTGGTGATCAACTTGCGGGTTTCGTGACCTCAGGAACCTATGCATAGGGGTTGGCACACGTTTTGACTCTCCGGTAGAAACTTCGGGGTACTCTTTGAAGTTCTATGTGTTGATTGAATAGATGATTCTGAGATTGTGTGATGCGTATCGTATAATCATGCCCACGGATACTTGAGGTGACAATGGAGTATCTAGGTGACATTAGGGTCTTGGTTGATATGTGTCTTAAGGTGTTATTCTAGTATGAACTCTGGGATAGATTGAACGGAAAGAATAGCTTCGTGTTATTTTACTGCGGACTCTTGAATAGATTGATCAGAAAGAATAACTTTGTGGTGGTTTCATACCCGACAATAATATCTCCGTTTGTTCTCCGCTATTAGTTACTTTGGAGTGACTCTTTGTTGCACGTTGAGGACTAGTTATATGACCCAATTATGTTATCATTGTTGAGAGAACTTCACAAGTGAAAGTATGAACCCTAGGCCTTGTTTCCAAGCATTGCAATACCGTTCGTGCTCACTTTTACTATTAGTTACCTTGTTGTTTCTATATTTTCAGATTACAAAAACCTATATGTACTATCCATATTGCACTTGTAGCACCATCTCTTCGCCGAACTAGTGCACCTATACAACTTACCATTGTATTGGGTGTGTTGGGGACACAAGAGACTCTTTGTTATTTGGTTGCAGGGTTGCTTGAGAGATACCATCTTCATCCTACGCCTCCCGCGGATTGATAAACCTTAGGTCACCCACTTGAAGGAAAATTTCTACTGTGCTACAAACCTCTGCACTTGGAGGCCCAACAACGTCTACAAGGAGAAGGTTGCGTAGTAGACATCAAGCTCTTTTCTGGCGCTGTTGCCGGGGAAACTTCTCTTCCGGAGAGGGAAATCGTCGCCATCGTCATCACCAACACTCCTCTCATTGGAGGGGACCCATCTCCATCAACATCTTCATCAGCACCATCTCATCTCCAAACCCTAGTTCATCTCTTGTAACCAATCTCCATCTTGCAACTCCGATTGGTACTTGTAGGGTTGCTAGTAGTGTTAATTTCTTATTGCAGTTGATGCTAGTTGGTTTACTTGGTGGAAGATCATATGTTCAGATCCTTAATGCTATTCAATACCCCTCTGATCATGAACATAATCATGCTTTGTGAGTAGTTACGTTTGTTCCTGAGGACATGGGATAAGTCTTGCTACTAGTAGTTATGTGAATTTGGTATTCGTTCGATATTTTGATGCGTTGTATGTTGTCTCTCCTCTACTTGTGTTATGTGAACGTCGACTACATGACACTTCACCATTATTTGGGCCTAGAGGAAGGCATTGGGAAGTAATAAGTAGATGATGGGTTGCTAGAGTGATAGAAGCTTAAACCCTAGTTTATGTGTTGCTTCGTAAGGGGCTGATTTGGATCCACTAGTTTAATGCTATGGTTAGATTTAGTCTTAATTCTTCTTTCGTAGTTGCGGATGCTTGCGAGAGGGGTTAATCATAGGTGGGATGTTTGTCCAAGTAAGGGCAGCACCCAAGCACCGGTCCACCCACATATCAAACTATCAAAGTAGCGAACGCGAATCGTATGAACATGATGAAAACTAGCTTGACAGTAATTCCCATGTGTCCTCGGGAGCACTTTACTTTATATAAGAGTTCGATCAGGCTTGTCCCTTGCTACAAAAGGGATTGGGCCATATTGTTGCACCTTTGTTACTATTATTATTTGCTACCCGTTACAAATTATCTTATCACACAACTATCTGTTACCGACAATTTCAGTGCTTGCAGAGAATACCTTACTGAAAATCGCTTGTCATTTCCTTCCGCTCCTCGTTGGGTTCGACACTCTTACTTATCGAAAGGACTACGATAGATCCCCCATACTTGTGGGTCATCAAGACTCTTTTCTGGCGCCGTTGCCGGGGAGGTTAGCACTTGAAGGTATATCTTTAGATCTTGCAATCGAATCTTTTATTTTCTTATTTTATCACTAGTTTAGTTTATTAAAAGAAAACTACAAAAAAATGGAATTAAGGTTACCTCATATGCTTCATCTTTTTAATGTCTTTCGTGAAAATGATGGAAAAGAAAATTGTGCTCAAGTGCTAAAGGAAGAATTACATAGAATGCTTGGCATAAAATATGTTAATGATGAGCATGGTTGCAATGTTGTTAGTATGAATTCTTTGAATACCCATGATGCTAATGATCTGCAAAGCCACAAGCTTGGGGATGCTATGTTTGATGAAGATGATCTTTTTAGTTCCGCCACTTTGAATAATCAAATTTATTATGATGAAAGCATGCCCCTTATTTATGATGATTATTGTGATGATATGTGACGGCCCGAGACCGACGTTCCAGAAGATTCCAGAAGATTCCCCTTTTGTTTCCATTCTCGTCATGTGTTCATCTGGTTGTCGCATTCAACATCACATCATCTGCATTGCATCATCTCCCGTTTTCGAAAAGCTTGCATCCGTTCGTAGTCGCCGGTTCTCGTCGTTCTTGCCCTCGCCCGTTTCGAGACCAGCCACACATGCACGTGCCCGCGGCACCGTTTAAATAAAACCATTTTTTTAAGAGCGCGCAAAAATATTCTCGGATTGACTTGAAACTTTTCGTGCGGTCTTGTTATATTGTAGGTAGACCGCCCGTCGAATTTCGTCGCGATCCGAGTTCGTTAGATGCCCCGTCGGACAGTCGTAGCAGTGTGGTCATCAGTTATTGTCGGATGTCTATCGCAGTTGTAAATCTTCGTGCCGCGCCGCACCGCTTCCCTCTCTTCCCCTCCTAGACCCTCTGCACAGTCGTCATAACCCCCTCTTCGCTTCTGGACGTCGGATCGTCATCCGGCAGTCCGAAAACGGACAGTGCCAGCTAACCCTAGCCCTAAACCTATATAAGCCCCTAGTTCCACCTCGTTCCGCGTGCAAACCCTAGCCAGCCCCCACCTTCTCCCTCCTCCAGCCTCCAGGCCCGCCAGGCCCATCCGGAAGCCCGGGAAAGCCCATTCGGGCCCGACCGGAGCTCTCCCGAGCTTGCCCGAGCTCCCATGGCTGCCAAGCTCTCGTGCCTGAGCTCCTCCGCCACCGGTCGTCGCCGGAGACGCCGGATCTGCAGCTCGCCGGAGCCCCTTGCCGCCGCCCTCTCCCTCTCCTCCCTCATCTCCTCCTCTCCCCTGCCCGGCTAACCTCTCCTTGGCCTCTTCCCACGGGTGCTCGCCTTGGCCGACCCCGAGCTCCCCCGCCGCCTAGAGCTCGCCGCCGACTAGATCCGCGTTCC
Organism: Hordeum marinum; assembly: GCA_022496015.1. Taxonomy (NCBI): domain Eukaryota; kingdom Viridiplantae; phylum Streptophyta; class Magnoliopsida; order Poales; family Poaceae; genus Hordeum; species Hordeum marinum. Next base: position 561,393 of record JAAAWK010001186.1, read on the forward strand.
GCCGGCCCGGATCCGGCTACCTCCGTGCATCCCCGGCCCCCTCGTGCCATCCCCACTACCGGAGCCGCCTCCTTGCCACAGACCCGCACCGCCGCCGTTCCCTGCGCTCGGGATCAAGCTCGGGAATGAGCGCTGCCCGTTGACCCCGAGCCGCAGTGCGCATGGGCCGGCCCAGCTTGGCCTCGTCCTAGCCTTCGCCTACCACCGATTTGGCCCAATAGGGCAGGGTGAGCCCAACTCTCCCCCCATTTCTGTTTTTTTTCTTTTTTTGTTTTATTCTTTTAGTCCATTGTATATTTATTAACGCTAGTAATTATTTAACCATGCATCGGATTTTAATACTTTCAACATGAATATTGCTTATAATAAAACGTAGAGTAACAAAATGTCATTTTCACCCATGCCTAAAAGTATTTAACATGCCCTTTTGCATAATTGCATTTAATTGCATTATCATCGTTATTTAACCGTGCTTCGAAATTAATAAAATCTTAAATTAAAAATGTTCATCTCATTGGCATCACATTTTCATGCATGATAAAATGTTAGCTTGATGTTTGCATTATTTTTTGCATGAATGAATTGCTTCAAGATGATTATGCCTAATACCTGCATATTTAATTGTGATTAATTTTCCACAAGAACCAAAGCATATTATATATGTTTACGGGGTAGAAAAATCCATGTGATTTATCTGTGTATTTAGTTTTGTCATTTGAGCATGTTTGTGTGAATGTCATTATGCCATGATGCCCTTTTGTCATTTCCGTGGGATTTAATCCAGGCATGATATGAATTAATTTTGAACATGAAAGTTGCTCTTGGATATGTATCCTAGCCTATGGACATTTTGCTTGTCATAGATATGCATATTTAGGTGTTATTTTGATGTTGTCAACTTGCTATAAAAATCTGTCATTTTGAGGGTCCAAAATATTTCTAAGTCTGGAATATGTTATATTTTATTGCTGTCTTGACATGTGATTTGCTAGTGTTCTATAACTCTTTTGTGTGAATGTCATTATGCCATGATGCCCTTTTGTTTAATCCAGGCATGATATGAATTAATTTTCAACATGAAAGTTGCTCTTGGATATGTATCCTAGCCTATGGACATTTTGCTTGTCATAGATATGCATATTTAGGTGTTATTTTGATGTTGTCAACTTGCTATAAAAATCTGTCATTTTGAGGGTCCAAAATATTTCTAAGTCTAGAATATGTTATATTTTATTGCTGTCTTGACATGTGATTTGCTAGTGTTCTATAACTCTTTTGTGCTAGGTGTAATGGAACTATTTGTTGTTGATATTGTCCTTTAGTATGCAAAAGTTTCATGCCGTAATATGATTTGTAGAATATAGTTTTACTGCTGTCAATATGCCTTCGTAATAAAATCTGCACCGTCAAAACCTGTTATTTTCACTAAGTCTAGAACTGTTATCAAGTAGCCTTCGTGTGAGCTTCCTATCAAGTGATCCATGCATGTTTTGAATATGATTTGTGAACATGAAATGAAGTGGATGTTGTATACTATTTCCCCATGCTTAGTTTGTGCATTTTGGAATCTTATAGCTTGTTGTTTTCATATGCTAAAAATGCCATGTTGTTGTTTTTTGCAGATTTTAACTAAAACTTGTTTTGATGATTGTGGTTGAACCGTAGCTCCGTTTTGGTCATTCCATATATGAAACATGCTTAAAATCTCATGTAGTTTTATAATAACTTGCTGCATTCATGATTTGAAATGTTTGTGATGGTTTTTCCATGCATTGCATTCATGGCATGTGCATCTTGTGTTGCTCATATCTTTTAGACCATAGCTCCGTTTGCGATGTTCCATATGTGTAAATCGACTAGAATGACATGTAGAATAACATGGTATGCTTTATTCTGCTGTTTAACAAACATAAAATATGTTTAGATCAGATCTGGACCAATTTCTAAATTTAACATATGGGGTCATTTCGGAAATACTATAAGTTGTTTCCGACCTCATTTAAAGTGCCTAGGTAGATAGTTTACTTATGCTTCACCTCTTGCCATGTTTAAAAACATTTAATATTGTCATGTACCTAACGGGAGTGAACTAAACAATTCGAATGTGAAGTTTCGTCAATATGCAACTCGTTGCATATTGAGCTTCACTTAATGTGTAGTAACGGATTGTTGTGAATTATCATGCCTTGCATATTAAACCGGACATGCATCATATTTGTTTGTGCATTGTGTCATGCATATGTTGTGGTGTATCTTGTGTTGATTATTTGTTTCAGATTGCTTCTTCTCGATAGAGTTCCGAAAGCGTTCGGAGTGTGAGGATTCGTTCGACTACGTTGGATCGTCTTCTTCATGGACTCGTTCTTCTTCCGAGCGGGATCTCAGACAAGATGACACATTTCCCTGGATACCATTACTACCATTGACATGGTAGTTGTCTCGTCTTTTATCGTTATGTCTTGCTACCTAACACCTGTTTGACAAGCCTCCCAACATTGCCATGATAAGCCTCTAACCTCTACACAACACAGCAAAACATTGTTTGGCTATGTTACTGCTTGCTCAGCCCTTCTTATGGCGTTGCTAGCTGCAGGTGCAATTGCTTCCATGTGCCAACATGGACCTTCTTTTGTTATATCACAATATTGTTGCTATTTAATTTAATGCACATATACACTTGGTAAAGGATGGAAGGCTTGGTCTTTTTGCTCGGTGTTTTATTCCACTCTTGCCGCTCTTAGTTACTTGTGAACCGGTGTTATGTTCCATAAATGAGCGCTCCTAACATGCTCGGGGTTGTTATGGGGACCCCCTTGATTTTCGGGTTAGATTAAAACTTGTCTGGCAAGGCCCAACATTGGTACTACATTTGCCCATCATAATAATACTGATGACCTTATTAAAGCATAGAGGGTCGCCCCCTCGTGGATTAATTTAACATAATACAGGGGGCCAGTGCTGCTGGTGCTGGTCCAAACTAGAGCACCGTGCGGGCTACCTGGGGCAACCCGGGACTTCAGTTACTGTACACTTAGCTCATTTGCCGTGTCATGAAAACGAGATATGCGGCTCCTATCGGGATTGTCGACACGTCGGGAGGCCTTGCTGAACTTGTTTTACCTTTCTTGAACGTCTTGAGTGAGGAACTCTGATTTTCTTCGGGTTATCTCGAGGTGTTGGATTTTCTTTGGAATTGCCTAGGAAGATCACGAGATCCGTGATTGAGATTATTCCCGCTGATTGTGGTTACTTTGTGATGGACGAGTTGGAGCACCCCTGCAGGGTTAAATCTTTTTAAAAAGTTGTGCCTGCGGTTATGTGGCAAACTTGGATACTTTGTTTAACACCCGGTCATAGCAAACTTGAAATAAAATCAAATAAAATACACCAACTGTGTGCGTAACCGTGACTGTCTCTTCTCGTGGGTCCTTATCCGAAAAAAAATATGGTGGGGTTATGTTTGACGTAAGTAGGTGTTCAGGATCAATTAGTGATCATTACTAGTTCACGTCCGTTATGTGTAGACCATCATACTTTACTTTCTATACTCGTAAGTTAGCCACTCAAATAAATGCTTAGTCGCTTGCTGCAGTCTTATCACTTAACCATACCTTACCTATTAAGCTTTAATAGTCTTGATACCCTTGTAAATGAGATTGTTGAGTCCCTGTGGCTCACGGATTACTACAACAACAGTTACAGGTACAGGTAATGCGATGATTTGACGTGAGCGCGTTACTTGATTTGACTTGAAGTTATTCTTCTTCTTCTTCTTCTTCAATCTTGGATGGGTTCCTGGCGGCAGCCTGGGATAGCAAGGGTGGATGTCATTTTATCGTTTATTTTTGTCCGTAGCAGACCCTGCTCTTATGTATGATGTTTGAGATGTTATTGTATTGATGTGACTCTGATGTAGCTGTGGTGAGTGTAAGCCAATTCCATATACTCATCTCTTCTGTACATGTACTTGTAATGATATCCATTCTTGCGAACGCATCGAGATGCGCTTCTATCCCTGTCGAGGCCCTCGTGCCCAAATAAGGTTAGGATCACATCTTGGTTGTGACAAGTTGGTATCAGAGTCTGTACCGACTAGTTTATGATGCATGTCAAATGGCCAAGAACCATCAGCTACCATATTCTCATACCACTAGTGAGTCAAAAGCTCCTTTAGAGCTTGTTTATTCGGATGTTTGGGATCCTGGACCCGTCTCTATTGGTAGGCAAAAATATTATGTGAGTTTCTTGATGATTTTAGTTAATTTAGCTAGATCTATTTACTTCAGCTTAAGTTAGAAATTTCATCCGTTTCAAGCTCATGTTGAACGCCTTTTTGATCGGAAACTTATTGCTATTTAAACCGATTGGATGGTGAGTGCCAAAAGCTCAACTCATTTTTTGAGCGCATTGGCATCTCTCACGATGTCTCATGTCCTCATGTCCATCAACAGAATGGATCAACTGAACGCAAACATAGACATATTGTAGAAGTTGGCTTTAGTTTTTTTGCTTTATTTTTTTTATTTTTTCTATCAGCATTCGAAAAATACTGAATAAGTATTAAAAATGTTGAACGGGTATTTAAAAATTGTTGAACAAGTATTTTAAATATGTTGAATAAGTATTTAAAAAATATTGAACAAGCTTTCTGACAATGTTGAAAGTGTATACAAAAAATGTTGTTCACTTATGAAAAAATGGTAAATTTTTTATCATGTATATAAAAATATTAATCAACCATTTCAAAGAAAATGTTGAACAAGTATTTGAAAAATATCGAACAAGTATTTAAAAATATAGAATAAGTATTTCAAAAATGTTGAACAAACATAAGGACAATGTTGAACATGTATACAAAAATTGTTGATCACTTATTAAAAACATATAATTTTATCATTTGTATACACATTTTAATCAAGAATTTGAATGAAAAAGTTGAACAAGTATGTCAAAACATTGAATCAAACATTTTTACAAAAATGTTAAATGTGTATAGATTTTTTTATCATGTATTAAATAAATGATGAAAAGAAATTGATCATGATATAAAATGTTAACTAAGCATTTGAAAAAACAATGTTGAACAAATGCTTGAAAAATGTTAATCAATCGTTTGGAAAATGTTAAATATGTATAGATTTTTTATCCTGTATTAAATAAATGATGAAAAAAATTGATCATGATATAAAAATGGTAACTAAGCATTTGAAAACACAATGTTGAACAAATGCTTGAAAAATGTTAATCAATTGTTTGGAAAAATTTAAATGTGTATAGAAAAAATATTGACCATGTATTCAAAAAATGTTGATCTTTTATTTAAAAAATATTATTCAAGACTTTAAAAATGATTAAAATGTATAAAAAATGTTACAAATGTGTAGGGAAATATTGAACATGTATTCATTTTTTTTGGAGAAATGAAAATAAATTGGAGATAAAGAAAATGAAAAATATAACTAAAGAATCAAATGCAAAAGGCAAAACAAAAAAAGGAGAAAGAAAACAGAGAGAAACGGAGAAGAAGGAGAAAGAAAACTAAAAAAGCAAAGAAAAAGGAGAAAGAAAATAAATATGGATAAAAACAATGAAAAAACAAAGAGAAACTGAAACGAAATCAAGAAAAACATCAAGTATAACAACGAGAAAAGTAAACTGGAGAAGATATAAGAAAACAAACAAAAGGAAAAATAAAATGAAAAAAAAGGAGAAAACAGAAGAAAAAAACTGATCTTCTCCTTCAAGTAGGTCGCTACCTGCTTATTGAACACGAACTTGTTGTTAGCTCAGTGGCAACACTGCTGCATAGCAACCAACAGACCGCATAATTGATCCCCCACGTGAGCACTCCTTCCCTTTTTACACTATTTCATGAAAAAAAGTCATGAATGGGCCAGCCCGATAGCTGCTGATGGATCAGCGAAACAAACTTTCCATCTCACTTAATACGATAAATAGTCGCCGCGAGGCCAGCACGACAGCCTACCAAACGTCGTCCCTGCTCTTTTTGTTGGCCTTTAGTGCAGGCTTATCTGGCCGGTGTGTTCACACAATGGGCCACAGCTCGCGGAGAATCAGCAAGAGGATCCCTTCATCACAAAAAAAGAAGAAGCAAGAGGATCCTCTAATAAAATAGACAGCAAGTACCCTATGAAAGCATAGTATGTATGTAAAATAATCTCCTATGATGTGGACAACGTAAAAGATATGCAAAACAATTGTTGCTAGAGAAACTTCTGAAAATCATGATGCAACTTTTTGTTTCATGATTGATCTTGCTCGTGTTTGTTTCCATTTAGTTGATCTAATTTTTGTGCATACAAAACTGAACGGCTTGCTAAAAGATCTTCACAAAAAATGGTAAATCTAGTAAATATTATGTCGGTATAAATAAGTAGTACACATTCCACTTTACATATTATTATTTTTGTGATGGTTTTGTGGTGGCATGTACGACTACGCTCAGCATTTGCAATATATTTAAACCAACGCAAAATATAATAATAGACCCCGCACTCCGAGTCATATAGGGAGCCCAGCCTTGCACATGTGAGATTAGGATCGTCGAACTGAGAGAGTGCTAAGCAACTACAGGTAAGATTTTGTCGGCACTCGCACATGGTGAAACCAAAGAGAGGTATCCCGAGCCTATTTCCCTTCCATCTACTCGTATTCCCCCTCTCACTCCCCGCCGGTACATCGGGTGTTTCCCCCGGCAGTTGTCACATTTCCAACAATCAAGCGCAACCAGGGCGGTGGTGGCGGACGGTAGAAAGATCAGTTGACTGATTTGGCCATAAAATATATGAAAACACAATTCATGATGGGTGTAATGATACTACTTTGGTATTGTCAATGTTGACATTTTTCCTAAAAACTGGTTAAACATAGCAAAGTTTGACTTCTAAAATGAAATAATGCACCTTATATGTTAGAACAGAGGGAGTATATTTATGGCCTCAAAATATAAACCAAAGTATAATGTCTACATGCTAGCTAGGGTGCACTAAAAATAGATGGATTTAACAGTTTTTTTATGTGCGGCCTGCAAATTGGTGATCTCAAATGGTAAAGGGTGGTAGTACCTTTGACAATTATCTACTATCATATTTTGTTCTTCTGTGCAGGTCACAAGTAAAACTATTGTTTTCATGAAACATTACACATCCATAATGTATTATTACAACTACACATGAGATGTTTGTACATGTTTATTTAAAACATGTAATTGCATCTTTTATATTTTTATTAACATAAGGAATTAGCAAGTTAGCTGATTAATTGTTCACATATTAAGTTTTGAATTTTTTAAAAATAAAATTTTAAATGATAGTTGAAATGAGTTTGGTTATTTTCTAGTACTGCTACAATGCACTAGAAACTTGTACAACTTCGGTCCAGAATTAGTTGTAGCTGAAATTATTGTATCTAAGCACATTTATGCTCATTTCATTGACAATTAATTTTGGACAGAGGAAGTACATCATTATTTTTCAGTGCTTCTCATATTTATTTGTGAGCAAACCAAAGTGACATCAATGCAGTTGCACATAAATTGTATGTAATGTTTAGACTCCCGGTATATAAACATTTTCAGTTGGTTGGTGAGAAAGGACGACTCTAATCACTCGATCTATTCCACTTGCGACAACGTCTAGCAATAGGCATTGAAGGCACATACATGTGAAGTGCTTCCGTTTGAATCTTTGAAGGTACGTACATGAATAATCTTCCAAGTGAAAAATATGATGTACGATTTAGCTAGAGATGATTGCGATTTAGCCATTTGGGAGTGTGCATGCCTTTGGTGGGATTGGAATGTATCAATAACTTCGATGTTTGGTTCCTCGGGAGAGACAGTATGAACTAGGAGGCTGGAGGCGCCGCATGTACTAATGTACTACACAATATGAACCTTTGGTGCAAAATGGACTCTCCATGTCGAAGTGGGTTGAGCGTGTTGTGCATCGCCCTGTCGATTCGACCTATCTCACTTGGTCGTCCACACCTTCTTGTAACTGCACCGTCCAACACGATCTTGCTGCCACGGTAATATGTGAAGCCGAGTTCCGCTGCGGTGTAAGTTCTTTGCCTGGCTTGCTACGAACAATAGGTGTTTTGACATCGGATAGACTTGCTCAGTGTGGGTTACCGCATCAGGCAGCGTGCCCTCTCTATGACCAGGAGCAGGAAATGATTGATTACATCCTAGTGTCATGTGTTTTCGTGATATTGGTGTGGCATGTGATCATGGATGCCTCGGGCAGTGTTGATTTGACACCGTCGCCAAATGACATGCTATAGCAGGTGAGTGCATCTCTCATGGCACAACATCGCAGTACGAAGGACATGCACACTTTGCTAGACTTCTCGTCGTCTGGAAATTGCGAAAGCACCGAAATGCTGTTGTTTTTTCTGGTGCTAGTCCATTGGTGCATGAGGTCGTCGTCAAAATAGCAGTGAGGGGCGATTTTGGATGGAACTGGTGCCACTTCAAGGGGACTTCGAGAGGTTATTTTGTTGAGGTCTTTAGGCGGGTTAACTTATATTGTGGAGTCGCGTGCGCTTGTGCACGAGATGTAATTTGGTGGATAGGTTTTTATCTCTTTTCTTCTATTAATATAAGACTAGTACTAGCAAAACGGCCCGTGCGTTACAGCGGAAGAAAAAAAATCATAATCTTAAATGACAATGATCATATTTTACTACATCTTAGAGATACACTATCACTTTTATTTTTATGAATTGTAAATTTTAAAAAAATCATGAACATTTTTTTAAACTTGTGAACATATTTTAAATTGTGAAGATTTTTTAAATTCGTGAAAATATTCTAAAATCAAGAACAATTTTTGAAGTCACGAACATTTTATACAGTTTGCAAATATTTTTTTAAACGTGAACGTTTTTTAAAACATTATCCATTAATCGGCGAGCATTTCAAGAATTGACCAACATTGTTTTGAGATTTGATGGAACAATTTTTAAAATTTATGAATATTTTTTTATCTGCATGATATTTTTTGAATCCACGATTATTGTATGAATCAATAAACTTCATATTTTAATTTATTTTGCAATTTTAGGGGCAATTTGGATCACATACGGTTAGAAGCACTCCTTCCTCTATTAGTAGATAAAGATATGTCCGGTCACTTGCACGTGATTGATGAAGAGGAAGAGAGAGAAATAAAAGAATGAATCAAGAAAAAGAAAAGGTGGTCCGAGGTGGGGTCGCATCCTATGTGGCGGACTGAGCGGGCGTGCCCGGGCGCGTCCATGAGGGTTCGCAGACAATCCAGACGTATAGGGATGATACGAGGGCTACGCTTGGGTCACTTTTTTCCTTCTCTCTCCTGTTCAATCATTGACCGGGCGCGTCCGTGAGCAAATAAGGGGTCATTTGAGGCGTCCGGTTGTAGATGCTTTTAGAGAGTCATCCCCATTCATCTCCAACTAAATCACCGCGAGAAAATTGAGCCTACTTATTTGGCCCTTATGACTATAACATCTGATGGAATTGAACTTTACGCATCGGATGGATTAATTTGCTTGTGCTTACAAAAACAGTAAGGATTGCACCTGTGTAAGTAACAATGCTCCGTCCTTTCATAACATATTATGCTAGCTAGGTGGGCTGGTTTGTCCCATGGTCTCAGACCATGCGGGCAGGGTTCGACTCCCTCTCAATACAATTTATTTTTTGACTTTTTTTGTACATAAATAAATAAAAAATGACGGACAAAAAACGTCCTATATGGACGAAAAAGGTGAAGAAATGCCCCGTCCTTTAATATTAGGTATAGATACACACACCTCTATATATTCTCGAAATCATATCAAAGTAGGTTGTAGGCACTTAAAGTTTTTCATGAAGTCTTTTTGACTACGATATGTACCTAGGGTAGGGCACTAGGAATGACCCACATATCCTACCTAAGGACAATACATTGGAGGACTTGAAGATTACAAGTACGCTTCTGACTGGATCCCCGGTGACGCTCATGTCACTCGACAGGTAATGCACTCGGTGTCTTCCGCCTCCACTCGACAGTCGTGTGTCACTTGGAAGACCTCACTTCCAGTCGACGCCAGAAGACCAGAAGCCACCCCTTGGAGGCCAACGGGCAGGCGTTAGGCCCTTCCATCATTAGTAGCTTTTATTATGTAGATTACCAGTAATGCCACTATTTAAGCCCACGATCAGACCTTTGATGCCAGGTAATTATGAGGGGCAACAAACTCTATATAAGCCATCCCTCCCCTCTGGCCCAAGGGTTAGCAACTATTGTAATCAGAACATCCACTCAACAAAAGCTCCAGAGCACTGAGACGTATGGCTGTTACCTCCACGAGAGAGGTCTGAACTCATACATTCGTGTGTACACCCTCGCCGTAGCTAGGACTCTGCCCTCTCCCTTCGTACCCGTACTATCTACTATCAGGCTTGTTCCCACGACAGTTGGCGCCCACCGTGAGGCAGGCGTCTAAGCGACTTCCGGCGAGGTTGCGTTTCATCTCCTTCGAAATGTCTTCTGGCGGTGTTTTCTCTCTGTGCCACGAGATCCATTTCGGTGCGCTCACCTTCATCACCAATGATTCGGCATGGCTTCAGGAAGCGCCTCTCGACTTCGAGGCGCTACCGATCTGCGGGGCCGAGCACTTCTGAGCGAGTCCCTACGGCATGCTGCTGCATCAAGTGTCGACGCCGTACTCGTTGACTCCCTTCGTTGATCGCCGTCGCACGCGATCTAGTCGCTCTCGACTCCAGCGTTGGGTCAGCCATGCAGTGGCACTCCAAACTTCACTGCAGATTGCGGCGCCCGAGCCCGCCGAATGCCTGCGCGACGTGTTCGAGTCGGATTCCGATCCGTCCGACGTCCCTTCCGAGTGCGAGAGATGTGACCCCGCAGCGGAGGTCCTGATGGCGGGTTCCCATCAAAGCCCACCGCCAGGCTTCGGTCACGACAAGCGGGAGGCTGGCGGCCCATCGAGTGAACAACCACGTCACGATGGTGGAGTCCTTCATACTCCCATTGTCGGTACGACCGCCGAGGCCCAGGCCTTGGAGGCTACGCGCCTTCGGCTGGAGGAGCTCCAGAGAGAACTCGACGAGCGCACTCGCCAGCGCCCGCCAGTTCCCGGTCGACGTCAGCGACAGTTGTTTCCGACTGGATCTCATAACAACATTGAGGTATATCATACCCTTGTGTTGTATGTTGCAGCCGCTGCTAGGATAGAAAATTCTATTCAGCTGTCACGGTCAGAGGCCGGAAGAGGGTTATGCAGATCAGGGCTTTGCTAGATGCAGTGCAACATCAGAATTCCGTTGTTTCGTAGTCGCGCAACAGGATACACAGCAATTCGCCCAGGGCAGAGACCGTTCAGTTGGCATACAGCCCTGGATCGCCCTTACACATTAGGGGTGGAGGTTTCCATGAGGAGCAGGCCAGAGATCAGTCTCACCATGAAGGTCACCCTCGAGTGCTCACTCCTTTGCGGGGTGGTCCGTACGTGCCCTGGCACCAGGACGAAAGGCATTCGTTCGGTGGCGATCGGAATGCAGGTTTTGATGCTCCCGACCTCCTTAGCCAAAGACGGATCGACAAGGGCAGAGCCTACAAAGATGGACAAGACAATGATTTGCCGAGAGGCAGTTCAGCGGTGATTTCTGGTCCTGAGTGTTTCAGCAGAGCCATCCGTTCTGTGGAGATTCCCCCCAACTTCAGGTTGGCGGTTGGGATCGGGAAGTTTTCTGGCGAGTCAAAGCCAGAGACCTGGTTAGATGATTACCGAGTGGCTGTACAGATTGGGGGCGGCAACGATGACGTCGCCATGAAGCACTTGTCTTTGATGTTGGATGGTTCGGCTCGGGCTTGGTTGAATTGCTTGGCTCCTTCCAGTATATGGTGCTGGGAGGATCTTGCCCAAGTGTTCATCCGGACCTTCGAGGGCACTTGCAAGCGCCCTGCCGGACTGGTCAACCTGTAGCACTGTGTCCAGAAACCCAACGAGATGCTGAGAGATTACATTCAGCACTGGTCCACTCTGCACCATACAGTGGAGAATGTTTCCGAGCACCAGGCTATGTGTGCTTTCAAGGCCGGTGTAAGATATAGAGAGCTTTACTTGAAGTTCGGGCGAACAAGTGATATATCACTCAGTAAAATGATGGAGATTACCACTTGGTACACCAATGGCGAGGAACAAGACCGCCTCCGTAGCGGCAAAGGAAAAGCAGTCATCAGTGATGCTGGTGGAGATTCCAATCGGAAACAGAAGCGGAAAGCTAATGGCCCTGTCCAGGCAGAGGCAGCCGCACTGGCGACCCAGGCGGAAGGCAAGGGGAAGTCCAAAGGACAGTTTGCCCCCAAGAAAGGAAAGAATCAGTCAGGGACTGATGTGCTAGATCAACCGTGTGCGATCCACACGAGGAAAGATGAAGAAGGCAATTTGATTTTGCCCAAACACACCACTCGGCAATGTCGACTGCTTATTCAGACTTTCAGAGAGACTCCATCGAATAACAAGACTCCTGATAAGGATGATGAAGATAAAGAAACATTCCTGGATGTCACCGCTACGCTTATGATTTTCGCTGATGTGGAAAGCAAGAGTCGGTTGAAGGTCATCAACAGGGAGGTCAACATGGCCGTACCTACCACCCCCACATACCTCAAATGGTCGCAGTATGCCATCACATTCGACCAATCATATCATCCTTCTCATGTGGCTACGCCCGGTCGACAGGCTCTGGTGGTTGACCCAGTGGTGGGAGACACTCGACTACGAAAGATCCTCATGGACGGTGGCAGCAGTCTGAACATCCTTTATGAAGATACCCTCAAAGGGATGGGCATTCCGATGTCTTGACTGAGTGAAAGCAACAAGCAATTTCACGGAGTCATCCTAGGGAAGAAGGCCAGGTCACTCGGCCAAATTGCATTGGATGTGACATTCGTAGATGATAGAAATTTCCGAAAGGAAAAACTGACGTTTAAAGTCGTGGATCTCCAGAGCGCTTATCATGCTATTCTAGATCGACCCACATATGCTCGTTTCATGGCCCGCCCATGTTACGTGTATCTCAAGATGAAGATGTCGAGCCCTAAGGGCGTGATCACAGTCAGTGGCAATTGACAGGGGGCTGAAGAGTGCCTCCAGCAAGCCTCCAAGATTGCCGACCATCAGATGGCCATGGTTGAGCTGGAAGAGTACAAGAAAACCGCTGACCCTGCCGATTTGCTGCGCTCTAAGAAGCTTGCTTCTGAGTCGGCATTTCAGTCGGCAGGAGAAGTGAAGAAAGTTCAGATCCACCCGACAGATCCAACCGTCGCTCCGACCAATATATCGTCAACACTCGACAACAAATAGGACGCCTGCTAACATGCCGGGGGTTCCTAGGGAGCTGGTTGAGCACCGACTGAGAGTTGACCCGAAGGCTAAGCCTGTCAAGGAGCATTTGCGTCGATCGGCGGCGGAGAAGCGTAAAGCAATCGGAGAAGAGGTGGCTCGTCTCTTGCAGGCCAAGTTCAGTCGGGAGATTTACCACTCCAAGTGGTTCTCGAATGTTGTCATGGTCCCCAAGAAGGATAAGTCGTTGTGTATGTGTATCGACTTCAAACACGTCAACCGGGTCTGCCCGAAGGATCATTTTCCGCTCCCCCGCATAGATCATATTGTCGACTCAACTGCGGGGTGTGAGCGCTTGTCATTTCCATATGCTTACTCTGGGTAGCATCAGATCTGTCTGTTTGGCCCAGATGAAATAAAACAGCCTTCATCACCCCGTTTGGGTGTTTTTGCTACATCACCATGCCATTCGGCTTGAAAAATGCCGGCGCTACTTTCATGCGCATGATTCAGAAGTGTCTACTCGACTAGATCCCTCGGAATGTTGAGGCATATATGGACGATATAGTTGTCAAGTCCGGTAAAGGTTCCGACCTACTCGCTGACTTGGCAGAAACATTCGCCAATCTGAGGAGATACGACATCAAGCTGAATCCAGCCAAGTGTACTTTCGGTGTTCCGGGTGTCAAGTTACTCGGTTTTCTCGTTTCCGAATGGGGCATCAATGTCAACCCTGAGAAGATCAGCCCCATCACCCGAATGAAGACTCCCGTGCAAGTGCACGATGTTCATAAGTTCACAGGTTGCTTGGCGGCATTGAGTCGATTCATCTCTTGTCTCGATGAGAAGCCTTTGCCTTTGTACCGACTAATGAAGAAGTCCGACATGTTCGAGTGGAATCAAGAAGCCGAACCAGCGTTTGTCGAGCTCAAAGTCCTACTCTCCACCCAGCTGGTGCTTGCGCTCCTGGTAGCAAAGAGCCCTTGCTCCTGTACATCGCGGCTACTAATTAGGTCGTCAGTACAGTGCTTATTGTCGATTGAGAAGAGGAAGGCAAATCATATAAGGTCCAACGACCAGTCTATTACGTCTCTGAAGTTTTTTCTCCTTCAAAGCAAAGATATCCGCACTACCAGAAGCTGGTTTATGATATTTACCTATCAGCAAAGAAGGTAGCACATTATTTTCAAGACCACTCGGTTTCAATCGTTAGCGATGCTCCGTTATCTGAGATTCTCAACAATCGAGATGCGTATGGTCGAGTGGCCAAGTGGGCAATTGAGCTTGGACATTTTGACATTAAGTTTGAAGCTAAGAAAGCAATCAAGTCACAGGCGCTGGTAGATTTTATTGCCGAATGGATTGAACAGCAGCTGCCAAACCAGATCCACTCGGCACACATGACTATGTTCTCTGATGGCTCTAAAATGTTGAATGGATCCGGTGTTGGTGTTGACTTGATATCTGCAAAAGGCGACAAGCTCAGTTACGTCTTGTAGATTCACTTCGACTCCTCCAACAACGAGGCTGAATATGAAGCACTGTTGTATGGGATGTGCATGGCCAACTCATTCGGCGTCAAGCGCTTGATGGTTTATGGTGACTCAGATCTGGTGGTCAATCAAGTGATGAAAGAGTGGGATGTTCGAAACCCCGCTATGACTGGATACTGCAATGCAGTTAGAAAGCTGGACAAGAAATTTGAAAGGTTGGAGCTTCATCATGTTCCCCGAGTGAAGAATCAAGCGGCTGATGAGCTGGCAAAGATTGGATCCACTCGACGACCTGTGTCCAGTAATGTGTTTTTAGAACACCTGCATACTCCTTCGGTTCAAGAAGATCCTTTCACCGAAGAGCCTCCGCAAGCTATGAGCTCCACTGATCCGACTAAAGTCGATGTCCCAGCGGTAATTGTTTTGGTCATGGAAATTCTGATCATCATCCCTGATTGGACGGTGTCATACATTGCTTATATTCTCAGACAAGAACTCCCAGAAGACGAGACAGAAGCTCGGCAGATCGTGCGCAGGTCAAAAGTGTTGGGGGACGTCGCATGGGAAACACAAATTTTCCTACGCACACGCAAACCTATCCATGGTGATGAGCATCTACGAGAGGGAGAGTGGATCTACGTACCCTTGTAGATCGCTAAGCGGGAAGCGTTAAGAAACGCGGTTGGTGTAGTCGAACTTCTTCGCAATCCAAATCGCCGAGCATCCCGCGATCCAATCACGAACCGACCCGCGATCCAATCACGAACCGTCCCGCGATCTCGTCACGATCCGTCCCGCGACCCAATCACGAACGCCTCGTGGCCTTGATCACGATCCTTCCGATCTAGCGCCGAACGGACGGCACCTCCGCGTTCATCACACTTGCAGCTTGATGACGATCTCCACCGTCTTGATCCAGCAAGAGGAGGTGGAGAGGAGAGAGAGTTCACCGGCAGCATGACGGCGCTCCGGTGATGGTGGTGGTGGAGCAATTCCGGCATGGCTTTGCCTAAGCGCTGCAGAAATCCGATCTAGAGGAGCACCGGTGAATCGGGTAGCACGTGGCCGTAAGTTGTGTCCAAAAACCACCCAATCCACTAGTATATATAGGAGGAAGGGAGAGGAGAGGCAGCCAAGGCCTCCTTGGCTCGGCCGGCTAGGAGGAGCAATCCTACTTGCCCTCCAATCCTAGTTGGAGTAGGATTGCTTTCCTATTGGCTGATTTTCTCTTTTTCCTTTTTTCCTTTGGGAATTTCCACCTCCTGCGCCATGGGCCTTTGTGGCTGGGTTTCCCAGCCCACTAAGGTCTGGTTAACATCCTCCCACAGCCCATGGACATCTTGGGGTCGAAATACCCCTCCCGGAGGTCCCCCGGTACACTACCGGCACTCCCGGTACACTACCGATGAGCCCGAAACTTTTCCGGTGACCAAACTGGGACTTCCTATATATGAATCTTTACCTCTCGAACATTCCGGAGCTCCTCATGACGTCCGGGATCTCATCCGGGACTCCGAAAAACCTTCGGTCACCACCATACATAACTCTATACTACCGAAACGTCACTGAACCTTAAGTGTGCAGACCCTGCGGGTTCGAGAACTATGTAGACATGACCGAGACACCTCTACGGCCAATAACCAATGGCGGGACCTGGATGTCCACATTGGTTCCCACATATTCTACGAAGATCTATCGGTCTAACCCTATGTCAAGGATTCAGTTAATCCCGTATAACGTTCCCTTTGTTCTTCGGTATGTTAATTTCCCAAGATTCGATCGTCGGTATCACCATACCTAGTTCAATCTCGTTACCGGAAAGTCTCTTTACTCGTTCCGTAATACAAGATCCCGCAACTAACAATTAGTCACATTGCTTGCAAGGCTTATTGTGATGTTGCATTACCGAGTGGGCCCCGAGATACCTCTCCGTCACACAGAGTAACAAATCCGAGTCTCGATCCATGCCAACTCAAAAGACATCATCAGAAATACCTGTAGAGCACCTTTATAGTCACCCAGTTACGTTGCGACGTTTGATACACACAAGGCACTGCTCTGATATCCGTGAGTTGCATGATCTCATGGTCATAGGAACATATACATTGACATGCAGAAAACAGTAGCAATAAACTGACACGATCATATGCTACGTTTATAGTTTGGGTCTTGTCCATCATATCATTCTCCTAATGATGTGATCCCGTTATCAAATGACATCACATGTCAATGGCTAGGAAACCCTGACCATCTTTGATCAACGAGCTAGTTCACTAGAGGCATACTAGGGACACAGTGTTGTCTATTTACCCACACATGCAATGTGTTTCCAATCAATGCAATTATAGCATGGATAATAAACGATTATCATGAACAAGGAAATATAATAATAAACACTTTATATATTGACTCTAGGGCATATTTCCAACAAAAAGACTTTAGAGTGATGGGAGATCAGTTGTTCACAGAAAGCGCGACTCGCGTGACACATCGCTGCATTTCCCCTGAAGAAGGTCGAGTGATTCTAGACAAAATCCACTCGGGAATTTGTGGTCATCATGCATCCTCATGGACGATTGTCGCTAAAGCATACCGAGCTGGTTTCTTCTGGCCACGAGCTCATGAAATGGCCAAAGACATTGTCGATCGCTGTGAAGGGTGTCAATTCTATGCAAATTTGTCCCACAAGCCGGCGTTCGCTTTGAAAACAATCCCCCTCTCATGGCTGTTTGCTGTATGGGGACTCGACATGGTTGGTCCCTTTCGGACTGGGAAAGGTAGATTCACTCACTTGTTGGTTGCAGTCGACAAGTTTACAAAGTGGATAGAGGCCAGGCCGATTAAGAAGTTAAACTCTCACACAACAGTCACATTCTTGAGAGAAATATTTTTCCGATGCGGCGTTCCTCACAGTATCATCACGGACAATGGCACCAACTTCGACTCGAAAGAATTCAGAGATTTCTGCTCCTCTTAAGGCACTCGGGTGGATTATGCCTCTGTTGCTCACCCCCAAACCAATGGTCAAGTTGAATGAGCTAACGGTCTCATCCTTCAAGGCTTAAAGCCTCGCCTCATGCGTGACCTGGACCATGCTGCGGGGGCCTGGGTGACGGAATTGCCGTCTGTACTATGGGGCCTGAGAACAACACCCAATCAGTTGACTGGACGAACTCCTTTTTTCCTGGTCTATGGAGCCGAAGCTATCCTGCCGAGTGATCTGTTCCACAATTCTCCCCAAGTGAAACTTTATTCTAAAGCTGAAGCTAAGCAGGCAAGGCAAGATGGAGTCGACCTCCTAGAAGAAGAACGATAAATGACCCTGATCTGGTCTACAATAATCAGCAAGATCTGCGGCGCTTCCATGCGAAGAATGTCAAGACTCGATCGTTTCATGAGGGAGATTTGGTGCTCCGAGTGGATCAACAATGACCCCACAAACTCACTCCAACGTGGGAAGGTCCCTTTGTCGTCACCAAGGTGTTGAACAACGGAGCTTATCACTTGTACAACCTCAAGAAGCAGATGGACGAGCCACGAGCCTAGAATGCAGATCTGCTCCGACGCTTCTATTCCTAGAGACAGAAGAATTTCTGGTGTAATAAAATTACTTCATCTATGCAAGTCAGACTTCCGCAGTTTTTTGTCGATTATGATCATCCAGCTTCACACTGGGGAACTTCTCCAAGTGTTGAGCAACCCTCACTCTCGGGGGCTTAGCTGCGAACATGCTTTCGCCTAAGTTAAAAACCCTCGAGTGGATAGAAGTCCATCCACTCGACAGCTTAGCTGCGAACCAGTCTTCGCCTAAGTACTAAACTTCTCCGAGTGTCGAGCAACCCTCACACTCAGGTGCTTAGTCACGAACATGCTTTCGCCTAAGTAAAAAAAACCGCCGAGTGGATAGGAGTCCATCAACTCGACAACTTAGCTGCGAACCAGTCTTCGCCTAAGTTCTAAACTTCTCCGAGTGTTGAGAAACCCTCACACTCGGGGGTTTAGCTGCGAACATGCTTTCGCCTAAGTTAAAAAAAACGTCGAGTGGATAGCAATCCATCCACTCGACAACCTAGCTGCAAACCAGTCTTCGCCTAAGTACTAAACTTCTCCAAGTGTCGAGCAACCCTCACACTCAGGGGCTTAGCTGCGAACATGCTTTTGCCTAAGCTAAAAACCCTGTCGAATGGATAGCAATCCATCCACTCGACAACTTAGCTGCGAACCAGTCTTCGCCTAAGTTCTAAACCTCTCCGGGTGTTGAGCAACCCTCACACTCAGGGGCTTAGCTGCAAACATGCTTTTGTCTAAGTTAAAACTTTTTCCGAAGGAATGGTAATCCATTCACTCGACGACTTGGCGACGAACCAGTTTTCACTTAAGTCAAGAAACAAATTCAGTCGAATGAACGATTAAAAGCCAAATGCAGTCAAATTCGGCAGTTTAAGCAAGGGTCAAGCAAGCGAACAAACGTGCTCAGGCCTAAGGCCTGAATGGAGTTTTAAAGTTGGTACGAATACACTCGACATACCGAGGCAAATAAAGTTCTTCTCAGAGATTAAAAGTTTTTCAAGCGCCCGACGAGCTGGCAGGCTCGATGAATGTCTGTAAGTCGATACCTCCACGATTCTAGTGGCTGCGTTGATGAAGGTCTCCATGAAGTCTTCAAACTAAAGTTTCTTCGTGTTAACCACTCGGAGCTCCTTCAGCTTGTCTTCGCCCGCCTCCTTGCAATGAACCCTGACGAGGGAGAGCGACACGTCAGCTCCGCAGCGTGCAGCAGATTTCTTCCAAGCCTGCACTCGACTGGGAAGGTCGTTCAAGCGTGCCATCATTGATGCGAGGTCGAGCTGAAAAGTGTCTTCAGGCCACAGCTTGTTGTCAATCCTCTCCAGTGCAGATTTCAGCTGGACGATATATGCAAGCACTTGACAGCGGTCTCGGGGACTACACCCAGTGGGTGCACTCAGAGTGCCTCCACTGGACCTAAATCGAGTGACATGTCACACCACTCCGTGAAGTGCAGTCTATCCTTATGTAGCGTCATATCATGGTTTATCAATGATATCCATAAAACCTACAAGGTAGCTTCGGAGTGGTACGCCCAAGGGCAAACGTATCCCGCATAGGACAAACTCTAAGACCCCTGCCGGTGTAAGCACTCGACAGTGGTCTTGGGGACTACACCTGGTGGGTGCACTCAGAGTGCCCCCACTGGAACTATTAACACTCGACCTATCGAGTGGCAGAAAACATCTATCACCGGAACATCCATCACTCGATCTGTCGAGTGACATGTCACACCACTCCGTGAAGTGCAGTCTATCCTTATGTAGCATCATATCATGGTTTATCAATATATCCGTGAAACCTACAAGGTAGCTCCGGAGTGGTACGCTCAAGGGCAAAAGTATCCCACATACGACAAACTCTAAGACCCCTGCCGGTGCAAGCACTCGACAGCGGTCTCGGGGACTACACCCAGTGGGTGCACTCAGAGTGCCCCCACTGGACATAAATCTACTCGATTAAGACCTGATCTATTTGAGGTCACTCGATCTGTCGAGTGACATGTCACACCACTCCGTGAAGTGGAGTCTATCCTTATGTAGCGTCATATCATGGTTTATCAACGATATCCATGAAACCTACAAGGTAGCTTCAGAGTGGTACGCTCAAGCGCAAACGTATCCCACATACGACAAACTCTAAGACCCCTGCCGGTGCAAGCACTCGATAGTGGAGAATTTTCAAGCATCATTCAAGGGGAAAATACCCAGTGGGTGTACAAAAATCAAAGAAGACATGAATTTTATTGCAACTGTACTTACAAGTGAACTTACTCGGACTTTGGCGCGAAGTGTTGTACTGGCATTGTAGGCCAACTTGCTGGCCTCATATGCCTCCTTCGTGCGCAGCATCATTTACTCGGCTTGGATCATTGCTTCCTTCGTAGCTCCAGTCTGGTCCTCCAGGACACGGTCTAGAGGAAAGGCAGTCGCTGGAGGGATCGACGTTACAGCCGGAGCAATCGGAGCTATCTGAGGCAGTTCGCTTGGAGTTGATGTCACGATGGTGGAGACAGCCGGTGGAGCACTCGACAGCGGGGCCGCAATTTCGGCCCTGGCTCGTGTCGAGTCACTTGCCCCCTGGGAGGATCCAGCGGTCGACTGCTGAGGCGCATGCGTTGATGTAGTTCTTCGGGCGTGGATGCGCGGAGTGCCTAAGGACCTGCCTTCACTCCCCGTGCCATGAGGTCACTCTTCATCTTTTTCCAGTTGAATGATTTCTGCGGATGTCAGTCAGTAATGTTATGCCCTGCAATCGACAAGCCACATTCAAGAAGCAAAGCTGAGTGAAGATTTACCCCTTTGAGAAGTGGCAGCATCGGCAGTCTCCACATCCATTCACTCCTCTTCGTCCCGTGAAGGCGACGTAACTGAGGTAGCGGTGCTGGCAGATAAAATTCCACTCGGTCAAATGAAAATTCAAAGTCTCAAAGACGAGAGTAAAAACTTACATCGAGACGACTGGCACAACCATCTTCATGTGAGGCAGAGCCTTGCGAGGTTTCCCTGGGTTGGGCTTGGGCTGCTTGGTCGATCGGTCTCTCTCCTCGGCGGTCGAGGGTCGGCTCCGCTTCGGGTTCCTTTCACTCGGAACTGAGGCTTTGCTTGCGGCAGTCGCGGGGTCCTGTCGTAACTTGGAGCGATGTTCGGAGCGTGGGGGAGACTCGACCTCCTCCTCACTCTCGCCCGAGTCCTCGTATTCTTCCTTGTTGTCATCTTCACTGACGACGTCCACGCTGCCGCCATCGCTCTCCCCAACGTCTTCATGGTTGTTCCCGTTGGGTACAGGAGAATACATATTCGTCCACTCCTGCATGGTTCAAACGAAGGAATCAATCAACAAATCAACCAATCACTCGACAAAATAGCGCAACAGTCGACAGGTTAAAACATACGAGGTTCTTCGGTGGGTTCTCAGCAGAATAAGGTTGGATCCTCTTGGCTCCCAGAGGATTGTCACAAGCTCCAGTGATGCTTCGGAGTCACTGCTCGACAGTCTCCTGGGAAACCTACTTCGGGTGAGTCCTGGTCGTGTCCTCTGGGCTAGCATAATGCCACATGGTGTGGACTCTTGCTTGGAGTGGCTGGATCCGTCGACTGAGAAAGGTCTCCAAGAGGTCCATGCCAGTCACCCCGCCCCGAATTAGCGTCATCACGGCGTCAACCAACATTCCCACTTGGATCTTTTCTGCCTCGGACACTGTTAGATACTTGGGCGCAGCGGGACGCTCAGGTGTGAAAGGAGAAAGGTCAGTCAACATATTGGGCAAGGCTACGTCCTTACAGTAAAACCATGTCGACTGCAAACCTCTAACAGACTCAGGAACGATCATGGCAGGGAATGAACTACGGGCTCTCTTTTGAATTCCAAGACCCCCACATAGCTGAATGACATGAGTCTTCCCATCTTCCGGGTGGGCCTTTTTCACCGACTGAGATCTGACTGTGAAAATATGCTTGAACAAACCCCAATGGGGAGGGCAGCCCAAGAAACATTCGCACAACACGACGAAGGCGGAGAGATAGGCGATAGCATTCGGCGAAAAATGGTGGAGCTGGGCCCCGAAGAAGTTCAAGAACCCCCGGAAGAACGGATGGGGAGGCATAGAAAAACCTCTCTCAATGTGGGAAAGGAGAAGAACTCGCTCCCTATCGCGCGGCTCCGGCTCGCACTCCCCCTCCGACAACCTCCAGGCGCCTTCCGCCACCATCCCGTTGGCGACCATGCCATCGAGGTCCGCTCGGGTGACCACCGAGGGGAGGAAATCTTCCATGATCCACCCCGGCAGCGCAGTGAACCGAGCGGTCGAGGGCTTCTTGCCCTTGCTCTTCGCCGCCCCCTTCTTGGCGCACTCCAATTTATCGGTGGCTCCCTTTGTCATGGAGGCGGCTTCGCTTGTCGGAGGAGAATGGAGTGGGGTGCTGGAGAAGAGGGAGGCGGAGGAAGAGAGGAAATCTGGAGAAGGATACTGTATAATCCGCGGCGCTTCGAGATTTATACCCCTGCCGAGTGCCTCACTAACGGGTGGGCCCACGAGATCCCCGCACACATCTCAACCACTAACGACGTCCTATACGTGGCGAAATGACCGGCATAGGAATCGAGGCATCATGCCCCCACTTGCATTGATCGTTCTGTCATCATCGTAGGCGCGCGCGCTTCCCAAATTTTCATATCCCGCGAGATCCGGGTTTGACAAACCGACCCGTCCCTTCCAAAGATTCCTTTAGATCATTCGGAATAAATTTGACGACGTACATTCACTAGGACACTTTCAAGGCTGAATTGTTCCAGGCGATTGGAGAAGAGTTCATTCGACGCAAGTTTCGTTGAAGACCCGAAAATCATTCGGAAGATCCGGCGCTTTGTTCCGAACTAGCGTCAATACCCTCATTCACCTATCGAACCCCGATACATTCAGGGGCTAATGACGAGGATATGTACCTAGGGTAGGGCACTAGGAATGACCCACATACCCTACCTAAGGACACTACATTGGAGGACTTGAAAATCACAAGTAAGCTTCCGACTAGATCCCCGGTGACGCTCATGTCACTCGACAGGTAATCCACACGGTGTCTTCTCCCTCCACTCGATAGTCGTCTGTCACTCAGAATACCTCACTTCCAGTCGATGCCAGAAGACCAGAAGCCACCCCTTGGAGGCCAACTGGCAGGCGTTAGGCCCTTCCATCATTAGTAGCTTTTATTATGTACGTTACGAGTAACGCCACTCTTTAAGCCCATGATCAGACCCTTTGATGCCACGTAATTATGAGGGGCAACGAACTCTATATAAGCCACCCCTCCCCTCTGGCCCAAGGGTTAGCAACTATTGTAATCAGAACATCCACTCGACAAAAGCTCCAGAGCACTAAGACGTAGGGCTGTTACCTCCACGAGAGGGGTTTGAACTCATACATTCGTGTGTATACCCTTGCCGTAGCTAGGACTCTACCCTCTCCCTTCGTACCCCTACTATCTACTATCAGGCTCATTCCCACGACACTTTTCAAACCCTATGGCCTTTCTACACTCCAGTCGGTTCCTCCGTGAATCCTTCTCTGAGTCTTCTTATCCCATGGTTCATCCGAGTCAAAGCACATGAGGTAGCTAAAGCTAAACATGTAGTACTAAGTAACTGATACTCACACCACTGTCAAAAAACAAATGTACCTAAACTACCTTTTTTATAACCAAAATTCATCTGGAGTATGCTCCCATCCAGCTTTGTGTACACGTACTCCTCTCAGGTTGCGCCTAAATGCTCCATGAGATTTCCAGACAAATCAATATTTAACAAATTACTGGAACATGTTGCCTTTGATTAGATAAAAGAGGAAATGTCAAATCTTGAATTACTGGAAGAGATAGGAAACCACAAAATCGGAGGATTTGTCCTCATGTTTGACATGCATGAACTCGTTTTGATTACTTATGTTGGCTTGGTACACGAGAGTTGATTCAAAGACGAGAATACTTCAAATATTATAGAGAACAGTTGATGAATGTATGTTTGTTGATTATTGATGGCTTCATGGCCTGCCTCACAAACAACCAAATCTACAAGGAAAGGGCACCTCTAGTATGTTATGGTCTCAGTGGTGATGTCTCCTCATGTGACAACCCAAGTGCTGTCCCTACCTTATTTGACATTAATCCCATATGTATGAACCCTGTGTCTTGAGATAATGTATGATTGCACCTTGTTATTCATTGTGTTGTGCATCCTTGCCTCATGGTCATTGCATGCATCATGCCATCATGCTCATCATACCAAGTGCATATTGATTATTGCCATGCCTATGCTTGTGTTTGTTGTGATGTGAGGTGGTGTTGTTGGGAGTGTATGTGATGTGGAGTGAGTGCATGTGTGTCTTTGTTTGGAATACTACCCCCTCCCATCTAATAGACTATCCCCCTCGTCTCTCTTATTCAAAATATTCCCATGATAATAATTTACTGCTGTTTTCACATATTAAAAATGTTGCTCCTTTTCTATATATTCATATGAGACTTGTAGTGTAGTCTCAAACATGTTCTACTGGTCTTGAGCATTTTAAACATTGCAAAATAGAGTCCAAAATAATATGTGTGCAATAATTTTGCTTCTCAAAAAAAACCAAGATCATTTTTATTGACTAGTACATAATTCTGTGAGTCCAATTTTTTATATTTCAGTTAGCAAGCATCTCTCTTTTCTTTGGGGTTTTGTTGTTTCCTTATTTTGTATTTAGTTAGCTGTGTGTTATGTGTGAGAAAGGAGCAGTGGGCCTCTTGTCCTCCCCGCGCAGCCCAGTAGTAGCGCTAGCAGCCCAGCCGCCCCCATCGCTCGCGTGCGTCGTTCCCCTGTATGGCATAGCATCGGCAGGGGACACGTCGACGGCTCGGTCGATTTGACGGCCGATGGTGTCCCTCCTGCTCCTTTTAAGCGCGTCCCCGGTGCCCTAGTTCCTTCCCTCTCTCCATTCCTCCTTCTTCCTCGCCGCGTCGCCGTCAGGTATGGTAGGCTAGCTTCATGCCATCGCCGCGTCCGTCATGCTCCGACCGAGCATCAGCTCGCGGAGGTAGCTCTTCCGGCCGTCTCTGTCCCTCTGGTGCGCTCGAAGGGCTCCCTCGTCGACTGCCTCTTCTTCCTTGTCGTCCGGGAGGCTCCAAGGCGCCAAGGCCGCCGCCTTCTTCGCCTCCTCTTCTCTGAAGCCGTCGTCAGGTTCAGTCGCTGGAGTTAGTTGTTCCTCGTCGTCGCCTCGTCGAGCCCCGTGCCTCTTCTCCTTGTCCTGGGTAAGGAGGTACGTCCCCTCCTTCCATTCCCCCTTGCTATCTCGTCGTTAGCCCCGTGTGCGCGTAGATCGGATCGTGCCATGTTCGCGCTCCCGTTGCTCTGGTCAAGCTTCAGTTTTGGTTGCAGGGTGTTGTGGTGACGTTGTTCCGTGGGTGGCCTCGCGCAGCTAGTTGGTGTAGACCCCTCTGCATGCCCGCACAGTCCCCGTTTTGCTCACTTCAAGGACTAGCTGCGCCTAGCCCCGCCTTGTGCTCCGATGCGCCATGTCCAGAACTCCGCAGACTTCTTGCGCCTCCCCTGCCCTCGTCGTTTCCTCCATCCTAGCCTGGGGACGGGTTCCCCCTTAGATCCCGCAGCCCCGCCGGCTATTCTCCTCGCCAAAGGTGGCCGGAGCTAGCCCTAGCCGCCGCGTTGTTCTCTGTCGGCGAGGGGATGGAGAAGGGAGCCGGTCTCCTAGAGCCGATTGATCTAAGTCGCGCCCCCAGTAGTAGCAGAGTTCCCCGCCTAGACCGTCTGGTAGCGTTGCGCGTCTTCCACGGGGGAGACCCGGGTTCGATCCCCGCGGGCACAAGTCCTTTTTTTCGGTCCCTTTATTTTGATTGGTCCATCTGGTGTGCTGTGTTCGGATCCGCTGCGCTCGTGCCGGATCTAGGGTGATTGTGAGTGCCTGTGTGTGTGTGGTGGGAGTGCAGGATCTGCTGTGGAGCAGATCCAGAGGTGTGGTGTGTGTGTGGGCTGTTTGTGTGTGTATGTTTGCATACACACTTGTGCATGTGTAGGCATATTAGTTTGTAGTGTGGTGTGCATGTGTGTGCATGTGCTTGTGTGTGTGTGTGGTGTTTCTGAAGCATGTGTGTGTGTGTGTGCACCTATTGGTGCATATGCACATGTATGCATACATGTTATGTATATGTGTATGTAGTGTGGGTGGAGTGTAGTGAGTGTGTGTGTATATGCCAAGGCATATACACATGTGTGTCTTGTGTTGTGGTGTGTGTATTTGCTTGCACATACACATATGTTAGTGATGTTTTGCATAGGTGTAGGTGGTGTGTGCCTTCTTATAGATATATGCATGTGGGATGTGTGTGTGTGTGCTTGAGTAGTTCCATGTGTAGGTTCTTCTATAAGCTTGTGAGCATATTTCCTCCTCTAGATAGTTTCATCCATGCAATTGTTGCTATGCCATGTTATCAAGTCCCTAGCATGCTAAATAACCTCTCTCAACATGTATCTATGGAGCACATATCAATTTGGGGCATTTCCATCAAGTTTCATAAGTGACATAAGTCACCCATGCCTAGTGTGGGTCAAATTTCGACCCCCCTTTGCTTCCTTTTGTTTCATGCAAGCATATAGGTATGAGTAATGTTTTTGGGGTGTTTTCAACCCATCTATGCATCCGTGAAGTAAGATTTGACTTTGGGGCAACTTGTCAAAAGTGCATTTTTATGCTGTGATGCCCTTTTGTCTTTTTCATATGAATTAATACATGCATGTTTTGGAGTTCTTGTAAACTAGAGACTGCTAATCAAAGTTGTTGTGAACATCTCTGCATTTTTTATTTGTGCTAAGTCTCCATATCAGTGGGAACCATGCTGTTTATCTAGCAGCTTTCTGTTTCTGCCAACCTGCTCTAGAAATGGCCAAGTCTGGAGAACCTGCTGTTATTGTTTTGCCTTGAAGATCAGGGTGTATCTAGTGATGTGTTGTATATTTGACCATGTTCATTGTTAGGTATTTGTAGTAGATATTGTCATCTATCATCCTGTTAATTTTCATGCCATTTAGAGCTTCCTAGAATATTTAACCAGTGCTGTGAACTTGCTACTTTATTAACCCAGATTCCAGAAAACTGGAATTTTCACCAAGTCCCTAAAAACCTGTTTCATCATGCCTATTTGCCAGCTCCATGCATAGTGATGTGTAGATCTATTGATGATTGCATAGTTGGATGAATTGATGTGGGTGTTGAGTAGAACCTGTTCATGTCTTGTTTGTGGCTATAGAGTTCCTATAGCAATAGTTGTAAGCCTTTCAAATTGCTATGTTGCTGTTTTGTGGCAGATTGAGTGCTATTTTATTTTGGGTGTTGTGGTAGCTATACTCCATGGAATTGAGTGATTCTTGAGTCTATTGTGATTGGTTTTTCATCACCTATACAGTGGATACCTTGTAATTACAAGAATTAGTCCAGGTATTTGGTGGTCTTGAGTTTTGCCTTCGTACCTTGTCGTGAGCGTATCTCGAGAACCGTAGCTCCGTTTCTCGCGATCTTTATATGCATTTACATCGATTTTTTATGATGCATCCATATTTTCCATGTTCATGCATGTCCAAATAACTTAACATAAGGTTCTGTCCAGATTCATTAATCCACCACCTTTGCATGTGAAACTTGACTAGAATTGGATTGCCATGTTAAATTCTTCATTAAAATGATCATGCATCATCTTGTTTGTGCATTGCACCTTGTTTAGTTATTTATTTGCTGTTTCTCTTGGGTAGATGCGAGTGTCGAATCTGAGTTCGAGGAACCTGGAGAGTACCACTACGAGGATCCCGTTACTTGTTCCGCTGAAGAACCAACAGGCAAGATGATCGTACCCGGATCTCAATACTATCTTTGCTTGCTAGTTTCTCGATTTTATTGTTAAAATTGCGCTACCTACCACATGATTTCATCCCTCATGTTGCCATGACAACCTCTAACCTCCACATCCCAGCAAACCGTTGATTGGCTAAGTTACCGCAGCTCAGCCCCTCTTATAGCGTTCTTAGTTGCAGGTGCAGGTTGTTCCATGTGATAACATGGATTGGATATCACAATAAATTATGTTATTTAAATTAATGCACATATATATCTGGTATTGGTGGAAGGCTTGGCCTTTTGCTTAGTGATTTGTTCCGCTCGTACCGCCATTAGATTCTTGTTACCGGTGTTATGTTTTCCATATTTTACGCTCCTAACACGCTTGGGGTTGTTATGGGGACCCCCTTGTTATATTCGGTTGATATTAAAACTTGTCCAGCAAGACCCAACTTTGGTACTACATTTGCTAATAATTAATGAACCTGCATAGGGCTTTGCAACCCCGTAGATAATTTAATCAACCCCCGGGCCAGTGCTCCTCAAGAGTGTTGGTCCACACTGGGCTGCCTGCGAGGCCACCTCGGGGCAACTTGAGGTTTGGTTTCCCTGTAGCTAGTCCCATCTGTCGTGTCCTGAGACTGAGATACGTGGGTCTTATCGGGTTCGTCGACACGTCGGGTGGTCTTGCTGGATTTGTTTTACCTTTATCGAATGTCTTGCATGTGGACTCTAACTTTCTTCGGGTTTACTCGAGGTGTTGGAATTCCTTTGGAATTACCGATGAAGATCACGAGATCTGTGGTCGACGAATTCCTACGGAGTGTGGTTATTTGTGATGGACTAGTTGGAGCACCCCTGCAGGGTTAAATCTTTCGGAAAGCCGTGCCCGCGGTTATGTGGCAACTTGGATATTTGTTTAACACCCGGTTCTAGCAAACTTGAAGTAAACTCAAACTAAAATATACCTACTGTGTGAGTAACCGTGACTGTCTCTGCTCGTGAACATGACCCAAGAGAGAACACGGTGGGGTTATGACTGACGTAAGCAGGTGTTCAGGATCTCTTAGAGATCATGTTAGAAATCGACCGATTGTCGTAGACCACTCACTTTACATTCTTACTACTTAAGTTAGCCACCATAAATGCTTAGAGCTGCTGCAGACTTAAACATCACCCATTCCATCCTAAAGCTTATATAGTGTTGGCACCCGGGTTACTTGATTGCTGAGTCCTCTGTGGCTCACAGTTTACTACAACAATTCAGGTACAGGTTCAGATGATTATGTTCAGGATGATCTTACGCAGCTGCAATGGGAGTATGATAAAGAGAGAGGACGCATGTATGTGACATACCCCGACGAGTAGAGGACCTGGTCGTGATCTTGGGCAGCTTGATAGTATCATCGCATTTGCTTTTATCGTTTGTTTTCGTCCGTAGTCGAACCCTGTGTTCCTCTTGATGTATGAACTGAGTGATATTGTAATTTAGCATGTGGCGAGTGTAAGACAACTTTATAAACTCTTCCCTTCAGTACATGTATGATGTGATGATGCTTATCTTGCTAACGGAAAGATGCGCTTCTATCCTTTGCGAGGACCTCGTGCCTCAAAAAAGATAGGCGTGCATCTTGGGTGTGACACCTCAGCTCGGGCATTGCAGTCTATAAACGATTCTTGGTTTGGCAAAATTAGTTGCTTGGGCTAGTATATAAAACACAAAAACATAAAAACTCACAGACGGATATTATAGGATGGTGTGTATGTATGTTGATTTATTGGGATTGTGAATTTGCATATTGTTGGGTCTCAGTAGATTTCCTGAGCATTCGGATCAATATGTAGTTATGTCCATCTCCATCTTGCTTCATATGTAGCATTATGTAATACAATGCAACAATAATGCACTAAATTGCATCCTTTTAAAAGGCGCAATTTCAGTCATATATTAGTGATGTGGTATTTAAGGTGACTGGTAATTGCGAAAAAGCAATACAAGTTTACATACGGGAACCACTAAGCATCAGACTATTGCTGCATAGCTTTCCATCAGACTAGTAGATGTCCATTGGATCAAAACATTTTGGAGTGTTGGATGCATTCTTGAAACACCGCCTATACCCCCTTGGTGCGACTCCTTCCATATATATCTCAGGGTGCTGAAATCACGTACGCACGCATCATGGTAGTTAGCTACATGCAAGGAACTCCACTAATTGTGATTTTGTTTGTTGTAACTGCTTCCGTGAAGCACATACAATATTTTTGTAAGCACGTACAATCTGCTATAACTTCGTACTTCCTGCTTCGTGCTTCCAAATTGGATAATTTTTTTAAAAAATACAACAGTTTATTTCCGACATAATAAACTATGTTTCCAAGGATATTAAATGTTGCTTCCACTGCGATTTGAATTTGCTTCGATCTGAAAATTATCTTACTGCAATGGTTAAATTTCAACGCAACAAAGCAATGTTTCGTGGAAAGGAAATTTTACTTCAATTGCTACTGAAATTTGCTTCATAGGTTCATGCTTCTTTAGGTTATTGCTTTACTGAAATTGCATGTTTCATGAATTTTGGGTTCCTCTCGACTATAAGCACTTAAATACTTGGATCTAGTAGGTTTGTTCTAATGTTATAGTTGTAAGCTTCCTAGCCATTTTTTCCTCAAAATATGTATAAAGATCAATTAGAACGATATGAGGTGCCACTTTCCTTTTTAATTGCTCCTATATAGCCCTGACACTTCAAATGTTGGAGCACAATAGCAAAAATTGCTTCTAATATAACTAGTGTTTGTTTCGAACTGTGTTAGAATCTGTTTTCGTCGACTCAATTTGCTTCCATAATAATATAAATTGTTTCCATCCTTTGTGTCGAATGATTCGTGTGTAATTGTGTTGTAACTAGACAATGGAAACAAACTCATGTCTCCTTGAAATCAATTTTCATTATTTTTAAGCACACATGGCTTCCATTATGGATATGATTCCACAACATTGGACCACTGCTTCTGCCAAATGGAGAACATGCTTCCATGGTGATCATGAAGCACTAGATAAAAATGCAACTGGTAATTACATATGTCCCCATTCTTTTACAGTTATTAAGCAATGAAAATCAATCTATCACAATAACATTGTTTTCACACCCGTCTATCTAGCATCACATACACGCCGAATGGACTATCTAACATGCACCACAAGCTCGCCGTCATCCATAAGGCAACCATGTCTTGTTGGTAGCGTACTCGGCATCTTTACAACACATAGAGAAATCTGCATCGTAAAAGCATCAATGCGAGATAATGAAGTGCACACACGGGCAACGGCTGAGACAAAACTTCACCCTGGAAAGCAACACCAGCAGCGAGTAAAGTATATGCGGACAGTGGATGAACCAAAAAATATGCGAGTAATTAAAAATTGGATAAGCATGGCTAAGACGAAGCAATGATTTGTCGCTATCATACACTAGAAGAATAGACATTTGATTTGAGAAATTTGCATGCTTGTCAGGATGGATGCAACAGTCTAATGTCCGCGAAACGTTGTTGTGGTGTCATGCTACATCTCTACATTAGAAGCATATGGTAGAAATCATGGAAGCATGGTTAACAAGAAGCACTAATTTTGTGCTAATACAATATATATTAGATGCATCCGAAGCATGCATAGTTGAATTCACAGAACATGTTTTTTCACTCGACATATGTACATTTGATGCAGTACAACAGATTAGATGCATACCTGAACGAAGCATTAAAACTAGAAGCAAAGGGAATTGTAAACATTAATCAATAAAAATGAGAGAGTGTTACTCTTGTAGAGGAGGCTTCAATTCGAGATATGTACTTGATCTTGTCACTTTCATTGTTTCTTTTCTTTTCTTTCTTCCAGCCTTGCTCCCGGTGACATGTTGTACAAGTTTTACAACAGCAGCAACAACATCATGAGGCCCATCTCATTTGATCATCTCTCCCGTAGTATATATACTACCTATGGATCAGCTCCTAGCACCAAGGCACCCCACACAGCAACAGGACCAATGCATGCAACATCCTAAGAGCGTCTTTGGTTTGTCCATGCAGGAGAGAAAATCATGGGGCGGAGCAAAGGTGGACGCATCACCGGGCTGGACGACGGGATGGCCGGGCGGCTAGACGACGATGAGAGAAGGAGGAGCGGGGTGTCCCCGAGTCGGAACTGGCCGGTGAGCTTCCTCTGTTGCTGGACGAAGACAGGGAATGAGGAGCAGGGGACAGAGGGAGCTGTGCGGCCGGTTGGAATCTGGGAATTCAGATATGATTGTGCGCGGACGTTGCGGGGGTCAGTCCCCTGCCAATTTGTTTATTTTGTTTCCTTAAAATTCACAATAAAAGGGCAACTCTCGGGCGTCGGATTTCAATTACATCGATGAAGCAGAGATGGTCTGACGATTGAGTTTTATCAGACTATAGATACTAAGCATTTCCCTTTACATAATGTGTCAGTTTTTAAATTCAAAAAAACTAACTCAGAAATGATTATATCGGTACTACAAGAGGATACGATTGTTTGAGGCTAGAAAATGGCATATGCATGTCTACACATTATCCTAGGATCCAGGTTTGCGTATTGTTTTCATGTTATTTAAAGACCTAATGAATTTTGCGCACGTCGGTCGGTGGAGGATAACAATCACACAAATAGGAGCATAACATCAAGATTTGTTAATGAGGTTCACTGATATGGATTCATCCCGGGGCATGACTATGGACACTCATCCTCATGTAGTAAATCGACATAATACGGATTGACAACAAGCCCGCCGAGGCCATCAGCCGGCACTAGGACCTCCGTGCCATGGCCAGTCCGGCCACCCGTGTTACGGCACGGGCGTCCGGACCGTCCCTCTAATGATCATTGTCTAGCCTACCAGTTTATGCTTAGTCTATTTGACTACCCCGTGATGCTTTTATATAATAGGAGTGGGTTGCACGTGCTTGATTCAAACATCCAACACACGGCTATTTACAAGTCCAACGGTAGCCTGACACGTGCACACACACACACACACACACACACACACACACACACATATATATATATATATATATATATATATATATATATATATATATATATATATATATTCTACATAATACACAAGGGTGGTTGAGAAGGACGAATTCCACTTTACTGACCCTCGCTGATTTTGTTGGCAGCCACCAATGCGCATCTCCATGTTAAAGGCACATGTAAATGTGTTCGTCCTAAGTTGGGATGCCATATAAATAAGCTCTCTCGTGAGAATACTTTGGTGTAGCATAGATAGAGAGAGCACCATCCAAGGTAGTATATGCCCCAACTTTGCTGCCTAGCGGGGACTTGCATGTATGCTGCTGGGATTGGGAAGCATCGAGAATTAATTTACGGCAATACGTACATGTCAGCCTAATCATACCCGTTGTAATGCGGTGGGTCCATGTTGCCACAAACACGGAAGCTCAGCGGTGTGACGGTGCATCTATAATATTCAACGTGCCCATGGCCTCCTTGCCGGTGCGCGCCCAGGGCGGGCCAGCGTGCAGCAAGGGAGCACGCTGCGCAGCCAACTATCACTACGCAATGCCCAAGCCAGCTTCAGGCCCCGGGGTTGCAACAAAC
Source organism: Hordeum marinum (assembly GCA_022496015.1). Classification (NCBI taxonomy): domain Eukaryota; kingdom Viridiplantae; phylum Streptophyta; class Magnoliopsida; order Poales; family Poaceae; genus Hordeum; species Hordeum marinum. The sequence goes on from JAAAWK010001186.1 coordinate 595,327, forward strand.
CCTGCACGGTGTTCAACCAGAGCAAGTATTGTTGCACTGGGTATTATCCTTATAGTATGCCGTAGCGTGCGTGCCCTGTATAGTCTCCGTGTACGCGTGCGTGCATCAGCTCATGCAGCCAGGTAGTGGCGCACGTCGAGGCAGTTTGTCCACCCCATGATCTTCACTAGGCAGTGGCCGTACCAAGCTGTACATATACCCCCAGACTGTGATCAATCAAAGTGTGGTGTGATTCTCCCTATACTCCCCTCCTAACACTGGAAGTTGAGCAGTTGTGAACCCACCACCTACTCGCTGCACCGCTGCCCTTCGTGCGGATGTGCCCAGACGCATACAGCAACTTCAACGATAAAATCTTATTTCAACTAAACATTGATATGGTAACCAAACATACCATTAATAATTCTATTCAGATGCTTCGCATGCGATAATTGCAAAGCCCCCCTTATCGAAAAAAACAATTGCAATGCAATTGTTAATTTAGGCTTAGGAACTTGATATTTTGAGTCTATCCTGTATTGGCATGCTAGATTTGCCGCTGCATGTAGTCATAGACAAGCGCCCTGCTCATCTCCTCCGAGCAGAACCCCATCAGACGCACCACATTGATATGGTGGATCCTGCCAATGGTGGCAACTTCATTGATAAAATCTTCATTGCGATTGGACTTGCCCTATAGCATCTTGACCGAGACATGGAGATCGCCTGACAACACTAATGCAGAAACGTCCTATGCAAACGGTTTAAACCCGCTTTCCCTGACACAGTTTCAAACCATCATCTTGCTCAGGTATGCGAGAAGGGGAGTATATATATATGTTGCACACGACCCAGATTAATCGCCTGTGATAGTGCTCGAGGATGCAAACATTCTGGCAAAAGCAATCATATATGACATAGGAACCTATCATACACACCATAGTTGCGACTGGCATGTGGGATTGGTCATCCATCACACATGTCTTTTGTGAGTTAGGGATGTGTAATTTCTCATGGGAACTAAACGGACAATCAATGTCGTTTGCAAAATACCTATGGCGCATGGATTTAGCAGGAAATTGGGCTGCACACGTGTGTTCGGTTGTCGTCCATCATGTATGATATCATCTAACACGGTTCACGTATAGTTTACGAGTGAGATTGCCTTTGAGATTAAACCTCACGTGTGAGATGAGGCCTATCGCAAACAATTTATGACCGCCTTCACACACACATTACACTGTTGTTTCAAATTGTGTGTGATTTTTGGTGCATCACCCATGGTTCTATTTTTATCTTGTGCTTTGTTTTTTATATCACACACGGTTTTAGTATGCTAAACGTGTGTTGTAATTTTGCATCGCACACGCTTAGTTTCCTAGACCATGTGCGGTTTTATATGACCAGGTGGTGAAAAAGTAATTCATATTTGAATTGCCCTGAAAAACAAATTCGTTAGAATATGCATTTGAACAAATATTATCTATAGGAATCACATTTATCACAATTATTGAGCAATAGTACAGGACAAATACTGCATGCTAGCTACTCCCTCTATCTTATAATATAAGACGTCTTCGCACCCATGTGCACCTTTGTATTTTCGGTCTTCACTAGTAGAAAATAGGGCTTCGGTTGAGACGGCATTAATCCTGGTTCCTTTACGAACCGGGACCAAAGGTTGCATCAGTCCCGGTTCGTGAGGCCAGCGCTTTTGTCCCGGTTCGCTAGTGTCCTTTAGTCCCGTTTTACGCCACGAACCGGGGCTAAAGGGGTGGTGGCAACCGTTTGCCTGGTGCGACTCACTTTAGTCCCGGTTCGTGGCTAAAACCGGGACTAAAGGCACAAATTGTTCGCATCCTGCAGCGATTCGCGCGATGAAAATGCTACAGTACCGAGACTGCTACAGTAACTGCGGGCATCCTCCATGTTCGTCTCCCTAGCTTTCTCCTCTCTTCTTCCCCATATCTTTCACCATGAATCATCCTATCACTCGCTACGGGAAGGTGCTCGCACATGGCACGACCAAACTCAGTGTCGTCTACACGAACGACAGCGCCACGGTGCCGCGTTCTTTTTCCTATTTCGAGGGATGGCTTGAAGAGGCGGAGGAAGAAAACAAGTTCATGGGGCTTGATCTCAAGTACACGCCAATCAAAAAGATGTTGCCGTCATCCAACTATGTTTCAAGAGACATGTCATGGTCTTTCAAAGGGCAAGGTAAGTTTTGGGGCTTATTTTTCATCAATATATTATGAAAATTGCATAGCAACATGTTCCATTTGAAACCAATGGGAAAGATGAATTCTTTTTTAGTTGTAGTGAAAGAATTTTCCTTGTTGCATATTGGCAAAATCATGGGAGAACATATATATCATAGTTAATTTAGGGTTTCTTGATCAATTCATAAGATATGAAAATTGCATAGCTAGTATAGCAATATGTTCATTTGAATCCTATGGGAAAGATCAATTCCTCTTGTGTTCTAGTGAAGCAATTTTCATTGTTGCATGTATTGGCAAAATCGTGGGAGAACACATATATGTCATAGTTAATTTAGGGTTTCTTGATTAGGATACGAAAATTGCATAGGATAGCAATATGTTCAATTTTAAATCAATTCCTCTTGTGTGTTGTAGTGAAAAAATATTCCTTGTTGCGTATATTGGCAAAACCGTGGGAGAATATATATATATATATATATATATATATATATATATATATATATATATATATATATTATATATATATATATTATATATATATATGATTCTTGATCAATTCATAGGATATGAAAATTGCATATAGGATAACAATATGTTTCATTTTGAATCCTATGGGAAAGCAATGTCCAGTATTTAACATTGTTGCAGCAATATTTAATATTTGTTCCATTTTAATTTGTTGTTGCAATAGTGACAAACAATGTCCAGTACTCATAAACTTCCTTTGCAGCGGCATACGTTTTGCTAATGTTGATATAATGAATGACAAGCTCAAGATGAGGCACAGCTTCGGTATTGAGATACCAGCTGCCTACCACATTGATCTCCAAGACATATTCAAGCTTAAGTATAGGAGGACTTCAATGACTCATATGGCAGTCGCCGTGATCAACGAGCAGTACGTTGATATGAAGACCAAATTCCCTCCAGATCATCACAAAGAGTGGGAGACGATTCCACTTGATGGTATCAACACTGAGTATGCAGCAATAGATGCGTACGTTGCATATGAGTTGTATCGCAAGATTAGAATCATCAATTATGGGCAGCAACACCTCGTACATCAAGGACCACCACCACCACCAGTTTGGGGCAGGGGATATTCTGATTCGGATGAGTAGTGTTCGCAACGGTGAACACTTCTATCTCTAGTGCTAAATCTCTAGCTATTATTATGTACTCTTTGGGGACCTCTAGCTATTCGGACGAGTACTTTTATATATATTTATTATTATGTAGTGTTTGAGGGTCTCCTATGATCCAGACGAATACTTTTATATATCTTTATTTGGACGAGTACTTTCTATAATGGATATCTGAACTATTATTTTGGTCACTACTTTACTTTGGCTTTAAATGTGATAATGAATTTCTATTAATTTGGTCACTTCTCTATTTATGATGTTCTCTAATGGTTTTTGATACACTTTATTATATAATGCACGCAGATAAAACGGCAATGGATGTACGGTGACCGACGCACCTTCGAGTATATTAGAATGTGATTTTGAATGGTTTATATTGAATGCACAAAAAGTCTGGAGTTGAAATAATTTAAAAAAGTTGAAATCCTTTTGGAACAGACGAGTTTTCGTCCGAAACCCCGATACTTCGAAAGAGATTGTTCATTTTATACACGAAGTGCATCCAGTTTTTGCCCTAATCCTCTCAAGTTTTTACCATTTGCTATGTGAGTGAAATGATGTTACCATGCCAAGTTTCAACCTTTTCGGAGTTCATTTGTGGTGCTTTTTAATTTCATGGTTATTTACATCAAAACAAATCATTAAATGTATGAAAAATAGAAAATAAAGTTAAATAGGGTTGAAATTTTAGTATGTGGCTTCTAATGGTTCATATTGAATGCAAAAAAAGTCTGGAGTTGAAATAAGTTTAAAAAAATTGAAATCCTTTTGTAACAAACATGTTTTCGTTCGAAACCCCGATACTTCGAAAGAGATTGTCCTTTTTGTACACGAAGTGCATCTAGTTTTTGCGGTAACCCTCTCAAACTTTTACCATTTGCTATGTGGGTGAAATGATGGTACCATGCCAGGTTTCAACCTTTTTAGAGTTCATTTGTGGTGTTTTTTAATTTCATGGTCATTTAGCTCAAAACAAATCATAAAATGGATGAAAAATAGCAAATCAAGTTAGATAGGGGTGAAATTTTAGTGTGTGAATTCTAATGGTTCATATTGAATGCAAAAAAGTCTAGAGTTGAAATAAGTTTAAAAAATTGAAATTCTTTTGTAACAAACGAGTTTCCGTCCAAAACCCCGATACTTCGAAGGAGATTGTTCATTTTGTACACGAAGTGCATCCTATCTTTGCTGCAACGCTCTCAACTTTTTTACACATGCTATGTGGGTGAAATCAATATACCATGTCAAGTTTCAACCTTTTCACAAATCAATTGGGTGATTCTGATTAAAACAAATGAACGTATAAAACTAAAAGAGTTAGACAAAATCTGATTTTGATTAAAACACCTATTTAAATTATCCTAAAAATTCCCAACTTTAACATTATGATAAAACATAGTAATATTAAACAACAGGAATAACAATCACTCAAATATCTATTTTTGAACTAAAGTTATTCGCAAATTACTGTTTCACATAATTTCAAATGAATTCAAATTTAAACTGTTTCAATTTAAAAACTATTGCCACTAACAAAAAATTTGTAATTGTTTTGACCTAGATAAAAAAGATTCATTAAAAACTATAAATATACTAACAATTATTCCAAATATAAAAACAAAAATTAGAAAAACAAAAAAAAAGAGAAAATACAGTTTGGTCCCGTCCCGCGCAGAATTTGGGCGGCCGAAAAAGACATGATCTTTAGTCCCGGTTTGGGGTACCAACCAGGACTAAAGGTCTTTAGTCCCGGTTGGTGCCACGACCCGGGACTAAAGAGTCCCTTCCCGCGTGGAATTTAGGCCACCGAAAACTTTGGGCGGACGGAATTTGGGTCGTTAGTCCGGGATGGTGACACGACCCGGGACTAAAGTCTCTTTAGTCCCGGTTGTAGACATGACCCTGGACTAAAGAGTCCCTCTATATATCCAGGAAATTGTCGTTTCTTCCCCAACCTCTCTCATTCTGCCTGACGCCGCCCTTGCCCCGACGCCGCCCCTACCCCGACGCCGACAGGTTGCCGGTGCTCGCCGTGCGCCTCTTCTCCCTCGACCTCGTCGTCGCGCTACCTCCCACCGGAGATCGTCATCCCTGACCTACTCGCTCCGGCCGACCAGGCCGTCGCCTCGACCTTGCCGCCGAGCCCGCTATGAGCCACTCTCCTCCCTCTCCTCCCTCTCCTCCTAAAGCCCCCCCCCCCCCCGTCCGCCATTGCCGCCATCATGGTTGCCCCTTCCCGTCCGCCATTGCCGCCGGCCATGCATGGCCATCCCTCCCCGTCCGCTATTGCCCCCGGCCATGCATGGCCGCCCCTCCCCGTCCGCCATTGCCACCATGCATGGCCGCCCCTCCCTGAGCACATCCCGGTCCCACCTAGAGCCACCACCGGAGATGCCCGAGAGTCGTCGCCCTATCCATCTCCGGCGTAGGAGCCCTGTTGCCCAGCCAGTCCATCTCCGACGGTGCAGCAAGCACACACACACACACACACACACACACACACACACACACACACACACATATATATATATATATATATATATATTATTTAAAAACGTGCAAATTTTTGTGGTTGGTATGCAACATTTTTTCATTAAACAATGTGTTAAGAAAATTGTAGTACGTAGATGGATAAGTAGATTAATATTGTTAGATGATTTTGTTTGTGATGTTTTTTATGTTTTAGTTATTTTATGTTTTTAGTTAATCAGGAGTCCTATGAAAAATTAGTATATGTATGTTAGATTACAGAAAAATTCTTGGGCTTTGAAAAATTTAGTGATTAAAAGATAAGAAAATGTTCTCATAGGAATTTGTCTCGACATCGATGAAGCCTGGGCCGCATCCTCATCGTCGAGTGGTCCACGAGAGCCTACTTGATAGGCTCCATGTCCGGGACTCGGCTCCGCCGGGCTAGCACTGGGAGGTGCTACCTTTTGGAGCTCGAAGCTTGGTGAGGAATCCGGGTCTTGTCGTCGACCCGAAGCTTCTTTGGTGGCGGTCATGTGGGCCACTTTCGGTGCAGAGGAAGCGGGCCTCGCGGAGGTGGTACATCGTCATGTCAGGGAGGAGGACGAGCACGTCCGTCGCTACATGGCGGCGTTGGATGCCAGGTTCAACAATACCTGATAGATTCTTCAGGGATCTCACCCGAGTTGTGATCCCATGATGATTCCTTATCTTTGGATGTCCACCACTCACGACCCAGGAACCGCTAGTGACTTAGATTATTCGATAGTATTCGATCTGTATTAGTGATCTTATATGATAATATTCGAGATGTATTAGTTAATATTTGATGATGCATTAATAACCGGATTATTTGAGATGATGTATTAGTGATATTATATTATAAATGTATTAGTGATATTTTATCGGTATAATGCGTGTGTGACTTTCGGTCTGTCGTTGCTCCTTTTGTGACTTTCATGTGTGTTCTTGGTGGAGGAATCCTGACTGTTGTCTTGGGGGTGCCTCCTCATCTTCCCTTCCTTGCGATATATTTGTCGGTATAATCCACAAGAAGAGAAGAGGGGAGGGCGTCCATCACCGACGGTCGAACAATTACTGTAAGAAAGTGTCCACCAATATATATACACCACCATATCAGTGTGAGAGAGTGCGCACCAACACACCTTGAGATATGAGAGTTATTTAAGGAAAGCCTCAACGGATCGAAAGTCACACACATTAGGATCCAAGCGTGCCGCAATTCTTGAATCATGAACACAGGAATTGTCGTCATCATCAGACGACGATAGGATCAGAGCGTGTGAATTTTGCGGTGAAGATAAGGGTCTTTCCGACCAGCCTGGGCTACGAGACGGCAGGTTCTTCACCATGAAGCTTTACGAAGACTTTGATATTTCTACGGTACGCAACGATGACAACTATTTTTTCGTAATTAAGCAGGACTTTTGTTTCTTTCCTTCAACGCGTAATTTATGTTTTATACAATTCGACTAGTTCATCCCCTGTCATGCAAGACGGTAATTCTTGGAGAGGCTCGGTTTTGAAGAGCATGAGAGTTTCGAGACGATGACAGCCAAACTGAGGACTGAACATGGTCACACATTTCTTGTGAAAGTAATGAATGCACCTAATAACATAAAATTAGGGTGCTCAAATTGGGAAGCTCTTTGCAAGGCATATGGATTTCAGGAAGATATGGAAATAACCTTCGATCTTTGTCCTGAAGATCATATGGAATGAAACATCGGCATTTGGGTGGATATCGATATGCTTCCTGTTTTATCTCCATGTGAGTTTGTCAACCATGCATATTTGTCAAGTAAGTTGTATTCTATATTTAAAAATATTTGGTGTACATCCGTACTAAATTTGTTAATTTATAATTTACAGCTTATTTTGTTTCTTCGAGTGAAACACAAAACATAATCGACACGACACACTACACTTATGGATCACATCTAACTTGGGAGGAGAAGGATGATCTTACAACTTTGTTATTTGTGTCCTATTTGGTAGGGAGATCTTCCTGATCCAAATTATACATTGTACAGAACACTAGTGCATAGGTTGAAGATTGATGACACTCGCCAAAATATCTTTATAAGAGTTGCTAATTAAGTACACTACTAGTGTTGCGCAAATGGTATTGATTACATTATTAACTAGGCTATTATTATGTTCTTCAACAGAAATTGCCATATGAAGTTATGCCACCGTTGATGCAACCCAAAGGTAATATGACAATTAAAAGCCTCTTCCATCCCGAGTTCTATTTTGCATACTCGACTGGGCGCAAACCACCAAGACGGCCCCAATTTGAAGTATGGATACAAATAAAGAAGGGTCATAAGCCACAAGTTAAAGACCGTTGGATCTCTTTGCTTCATCATGGAGACATAGGTGTTATTCTCCTATGAGGGTGGACTATTTTATTTTATCTATTTTTTTGTTTTATGAGACTTTAACTTTGTACGATTAAGATGATGATGATGAGTTGTTAGATCTTGTGTAATTAATGATTTCCTTCATTTGCTTATTACCTAGCGTCGAGTTCTCTCTATATGTATAGTAGCTAGCAGCGTCGACAAGCACGGAGAAAGAGATGTCACTTCTCTCTATTAGCTAGCTAACGTAATATGAAACCCCTAAATTAACCCTCCAAAACCCCTAAACCCCCTTCAAAAAGAGAAACACCGCCTGACGCGTGGCGGTTTTTTGGTCGCGGTTGGTGTTACCAACCGGGACTAAACGTACTCTTGCCTGGACGCCTCACAGCGGCCACATGGAGCCCCTTTGGTCTCGGTTCGTAAATGAACCGGGACTAAAGGATTTGAGTATTAGTCCTGCTTGTTTTGTCCCAATTCCTGAACCAGGACTAAAGGCCCTCTAGAACCGGGACTAGTTCTCTGTTTTCTACTAGTGCTTCATGCCTTATAGTATGAGAATATAAGAGTTTTCCAGTTTTATATTAGACAAGATAAGACATTTTCCTATCTTATATTATGAGAATATAAGACATATTCCAGTTTTATATTGTGAGACAAAGATAATAGTTCTTTCAAGATTGTTTTTTATTCATTCATTAAACATCAAGGCAGTACAAAGAACAAATCAAGCAATAGAAATTATATGCATGTACCTAGGCAAACCTTGTTGTATTAGACAGTCGTTATGTTAAGAGAATCTATAGCCCGGCGCCCAAAACCCGTCTCAAATGCCAGGCGGATGGCACGGTTACTGTCAGGTCACAAAAAAGCGACTCAGACGTTGCCTCAAATGGGTCTCAAACGCCCGGGCTGACTAGTCAATGTCCGTAAACGCGCCTGGGCTGAGGGTGCTGCCCATTTACCCGAAGCCACGCATGGAGATTGTGGACATCTCTCATGAGGATATTATAGGTTACTTGATCTATGCAATGCGTGGATTTCCTTATTTGCATGCTTTTGTATGGATCTAGGGTTAGTAGTATAAGATATCCGGATGCAGCTGAGCAAATTTGAGGCGTGACCGATCACTTTCTGTACACGTGCTTGGACGCGTCCGCAGGGGTTTGAGGGATCGAATTTGCTGCATGCGTCTCTAGATGCTCTAAGGCCCCAAAGGACCAAATAACAACTTTCGCCAATGAAGAAAGCATAGCTCGAAAGAATCCAATTTCGCCAATGAAGAAAGCATAGCTCGAAAGAATCCAATCTGAAGCCACACGAACACAAACTAACGAAAACTGGATCCAAGAAAGTTCACTGAAGACAAAATGTCAACTGAATCCCACAACATCCATAGAAGACATGCTTCCACATGCTCTCCGACAACGCTAGATGCATCATTGGGATGAGGACTAGACGGGGAGAACTTTATTCCGTAGTCAGGGTACCGTCGCCACCTCGTCTTTTTGAGCAGGACACAAGCCCTTGACAACCAAAAAATAAATGTAAACGGAGCATGAGCCTTGGAAGTTATTAGCTAAACTAGCAGGTGAAGGTGCGTCGGCACGCCGCGCCCGTGGAAGTTCTCTCGACTTATACCTTTTTTTGGTTGCTACTTAAGAACTATAAAAACAACACGATACACATGTCAGATGATTATAAAGTACATCCGATTGAGCATTATGAGGTGGATTAGATTTGCTAGATAACACAATTTGCTAATGAAAAAGAAAATCCAGTGAAGTGCAATAGTTTATTTATAGGCTAAGCTATCATAAGCAAATGTGAAATAGAAAATTGACACGCTAAAACAGTAAGATTTTAATAACATTATAGTAAGACAGATCGTTTGACACTCCAGTTGTGATAGTATATACCTTTTTTTATTTAGTCGGAAATTTCAACTAGCTACTCCCAAGTAAGAATCCGGTAGCATGGACTGGCTTTCTTGTGGTGGTAAGTCCTATATTAGGGGTGCTCGCATTTACATGGATTTATTTCAAGATTTTTAGGAATGTTCGTTCAGTGAGAGGAAACGTTTCCATCAAGTAAGAAGGCGCTTATGGTTACTTCGTCAATCTCTAGATGTTGTGTCATGTCAACATCTCGAAGGTGCTCATAGAGATAGGGTGTACGTGCTTTTATAGGGGTAAATGTATGTGTTTACATGTGCATCAACGTCAACTACGAATTGTGTCGGCTCGGTGAAGTGCTAACATGAGTAGGGTATCCACGTTGGCGTTCACATGGGTATTTCTGCAGTTTCTTTAGTACATAACCAAAGTCCCGATCAGACCATTGTTTAGTTCCTTTTGGATACAGGTATCTTCGTGTGCGCTCCCTCTTTTCACGTGTAGTCGATTGCACGAGTGAAATTCTACTACTGATAGCAAAATAAACGAGTTGAACCATATATAAATAAAACACAACGTGTTCTTGCGATGAGATTATTTGGCGAGTCATATGACTGCAGAACCTAGATTTCAAAATTCGATTGCATCTTCATTGGTGTGTTATAACCAACTCAAAATTCAAGAGACATGCAACAAAACATCACAAGGGTGAAGCTTCTAATGATATATGTTTTCCAAGAGAAGTTAGAAAACAGAAGATGGGCAAAGCTAATTCTGCAGTATAAAATAGTATGCAAGCCATTTACTTTAGCAAGAGCAGAGCAGCCCGAACGAAGAGTTGACGATTTTGATCATTGTTACAAAAAGATGATGTATGCACATCACCATAATTAACTGACCATATATGGCCAAATTTCATGAGAGAACTGATAATTTAGACACATTGCATTTACTCTCGGCAATTACACAGATGACAGCCCTAGCAAATGTTTAGCATAGCTGTTCGCTTGCATTCGCCACGGTTCCGATGTATGATTAGATACTTTACACGATATGATACTCCACCTCGGCCAAAATTCATGTGCGGCATATCCGTCATTTTTGTTTCCATACTTCCTGTTTTAACAGGATTGTGTGCTTGATCTTCATAAGAAGAAAATTTTCATTGTCGTTGGGTTTTCTAAGTAGTTCATTCTTATATTGCTTGAGCTAATTTATTCACGTGTATTTCTCCGTTTGTAAAGTAGTACATGAGACACGGGGCTGCGGCAGCGATGAGGACGACATCAACATGGGCCTTTTATGTTAGGTGATTTCTGAGGCTTCGGAATGACGATGACATCCATAAGGACCTTGGAGAAAACTAGAGGTACCACCGCCAAGAAGCGTTGTTGCCGTTTTTTCATACATTTCAAAATGTACAAATGCGCTAGTGGATGAACTGTATATGTATTTGAATATATGGATGAATATATAAATATTTAGATGCATGAATGGGTTGTATAATTGAATTTTTTAAATCAATAAATACTTAGAACGTTAGTAGTATTAGTGAGTAGTGGTGGCCTTCAGAAAATGTGCTCGTCATTGCTATTTTAGTCAGTGGTGGCGCTCAAACCGATGACGTCGGATCAGCATGCCATGCTATATTGGTGGTGTCGACTCATAACGTCAGCAATGTGGTTTTTAAGAAAGTCGGCATTAGTGTTTTCTGCACTAGTGTGAATTTATGTGTGTGTACATGGACATCAACGTCAACGGCGAAGATGTCTGCGATGACTTTGTTAATCTTAAGATGTTGTGTCTGCTCAGTATTTCGGGGGTGCTTATAGATGTACGGTGTACGTGTGTGCGTTCATGGTAGTGAATGTGTATGCATCTATGTGGGCATCAACGTCGATTATGAAAACGTCTGTGATGATTTTATCAATCTTAAGATGTATGCCAACTTGGTATCTCAAGGATGCTCGTAGATGTAGGATATGTGTATATACGCTCACAAAGGTGAATGTATATATGTGTACATGAACATTTACGTTATACTAGGTTAAAAAATTAGTAGCTAACACGTAAGGGGAAAACCTGTAATGAATCAAATACGTGTCAGCTAGTGAAATGCTCACGCAAAGCACTTCAAACGCACAAGAGAAGCCGTTGCTTAGCAAATTTAATATACTTTCTCCGTTTTAAAATATAAGGTGTATTGTTTAGTCAACCATTTAAATATTCGATCGAGATTGTAGAATCAACTAACAACATCAGTAATATCAAATAGAAAAAAATATGAAAATTATTTTTATGATGTATCAAATGATATAATTTTTGAATTGTGGATATTAATATATATTTTTTAAAACTCAGTCAAATATGACCTCATTTGATTTTAAAATAAATAAATACACCTTCTAGAAATGAACGAATGAAGTATGTTAATAATTCCACATATGTACATGTATGTAGTACTTTTCAAAAATGCACGGTAGACGAAGACATCTTATCACATAAATAAAAAACAATGCATCATCCATATATATTTTGCATCAAACACCAAGCATATATCTATACCTTTACCTAATAATAAAGCACTTATTACTTCTGGTGGTACGTCATTAGGACTTATTGCTTCTGGTGGTACGTCATTAAAATAGCCCCCAAATTTGGCTAATATTACAAACCAATGCCACATATAAGTTACAAAACACGTTTTGCAGGGAATCCTCGCATGGGCCGGCCCAAGCAAAAGGACCAGCTATATAACACTTTCTGCGATGGAAAGAAGAACCGCGCCCATTTGTGCCAACCCATGGGTGAGGCCTGTTTTTAGTTTTACTTATTATTATTATTTAACTTTTCAGTTTTTTATACTTCAAAAAATAAATCAATCAATAATAAAAAATTCGGAATTCATAAAATTAAACTTAGATAAATGCTTGATAAAACATAATATGTTTGCGAATTCAAAAATTGTTCGGAATTTTTGTCAAAAAATTGCATATTCAAAACAAATCATAATTTTGAGGAAAATATTCGTTAATGAAAAAAAGTTCAACATTTTGAGCAATTTCTTTAATGCAATTGAAACAAATGTTTGATAATTCAAAAATGAATTACTCGCCAATTGGTAAGAAAATATATAAAAACTTTTCGCGATATTAAATATTTTTTGCAATTTTTAATAAAATGTTTATAAATAGTAAAAAATGTTCTCAATTTTTTAAAATATTCTAAAATTTGTAAAAAATTTCACGAAAGATCAAATTTACGTAGTTCAACAGTAATGCTTCTGAGTCTTTCTAATTATATACCTGAGTGAATTTTTAAGATTTAATTGTCAGGATTGATCGGAATATTATAGTATGTTTAAAAATATATTTCTTGATATTCAGAATAATTCTTTCAACTACCATGTTTTTGACAACCATGATATGTTTTTGAAAATGTGAACATTGTTTCAACTTGTGAATAAATTCAAAGAAAGAAATATTGTCTTATATTTGTGATAAAATTTTCAAAATCATGCGATAAGATGTGAACATATTGTGGTCATCGCTATTGGCGATGGTGTGTGTTTTTTCTCCATTGCAACGCACGGATCCTTAAGCTAGTCTATACGGAGTGCTTCTGCCAGTACGTCATGAAAATTTCTCCGAAGTTGCAAAATATTATCCACCAATGCCACTTATAAGTTAAAAAAGGTTCCACACAGAAAAAACCAAACCGGGCCAGCCCATTTAGAAATCTCCTATACTACGCCCAGCACGCTAGAAAAAGACACAATTCGCCTGGGCCTACCCATATATGGGTGATCAAATTTTTATTTTTGGTTTTTCTTTTCCGTCGTTGTTTTTTCAAATTTAAATAATTTGTGAATAAAAAAACTTTTCAAAATTAAAACTGGGAATTTTCAAAAAATATTTAATAATTCATAAATGTTTGTTGCTTCAGAATTTTTTTGTGGTTTTTGAAAATATTAGCAAATTTTGTAATAAATCTCCGGGAACTAAACATGCATTCATGAGTTTTCCTAAAAAAGTTCATGTATTAAAAAATGTTTTAAAATTTCAAAAAAAATCTCCAATTGAAAAAATATTCGCGTATTAAAAAGAGCATAAAATAAAATTGTTCATAAATTCAAGTATATAGTTTATTGATTCACAAAATATACGATGATTAAAAATATCATGCAGTTCGAAAAAATTCATTAATTTAGAAAAAAAATCATCAAATGTCGAAAAAATGTTAGTAAATTCTAGAAATGTTTGCCGATTAAACAAAATGTTTGCAAATAATATAATATGTCATATATTCAGAAAAAAATCTTGATTTTACGAAATGTTCATGATTTTAAAAAATGTTCACAATTTCAAATATGCTCACGAGTTTAAAAAAATATTCATGATTTTTAAAAATTGTTCATGTTTTAACAAAAATGAGAGTAATCGTGTATATCAATGATGTAGTAAAATGTGATCATTGCCATTCGAAATTATAATTTTTTTCTCCCGTTGTAATGCATGGGCATGTTTGCTAGTCAATACTAAGCGAATAACCGGCCGAAATAAAAACAGGGCTCTAAAAAGATCTGGATGCGACGTTTCGTGGTCTAGTATGGGCCATCGTCCCCTTCCTCCTCCAACACTCGAAGAGAAAAAAGAAAACCTTTCTACTACGACGACGGCGCCCCCCATCCGCGGCGAAGTCGCCGGTGAAGCAGGTCATCTGGCCGCAGGGCATGGCCATAGCCATTCCTCGCGCTCAGTACTTCATATTTCCACCGCGCTCCATCAGCAGTCGCGCCGCCCCTAATCACCAGCCTCCAGCGAGGGGCCCTTGTCAGGTCCGAGTAGATCAGGACGCCAACAATCGATCGTATCAAAAGATCAAGAGAGAAATCAGAATTGGATCTAGGATTTATTGCTATCAAAGAGGAACTATAGCATATAGAGTGTATGTGTGTTCACATCCAACTAGGCAAATCTTTGAGAATAAGCGTAATAGAATGCCAGCCACAACCCGGTTGTTAAGTAGGTGGCCTGACGAGCGACATAATGTAAATGTACAAGATGAATCAGACGACTCGTGACGAGTCCTTGACAAAGGAGCGATCTGGGTCGTTCATCTGTGACGAAGCATTTTATCAGAATCTTCAACAGTTAACTGAAGAAATGTACACTGCAAGTAAGCTTGACATTGCCCCCTTCTTGAGCAACGACGGGTACTCACGTGGTTTCACTTGCCGCACGCCATGCTTGAGTAGTCTCTTTGAAGAAAACTGGGAAGGTATATTTGATGAAATCTGTGTCTTCCCAAGTAGCATCATCCGAAGGTAGATTTTCCCATTGTATCAGCCACCGCACCACAGGGATGTCTTTTCTGGGAATTTGCCTGACTTGCAACACGCCAGCTGGACCCATTTTGATTGTTCCATCAGAATTCACCATGGGAAGATTGGGACTTGGAATTGCTTTATCACCAATGTGTTGCTTCAGTTGACTCACATGAAAGACAGGGTGGATTTTCACATGTTCAGGAAATTGGAGCTTGTATGCTGAATTCCCCACTCTCTCAGTCACTAGAAAAGGGCCATAATATTTTTTTGCAGTTTCAGGGCACCTTTGAAACCAAAAGCTGCTAATCTGTAAGGGGCCATTTTGAGATACAATAAATCTCCCACCTAAAATATCCTCTCTTTCCTTTTTTGATCAGCATACCTTTTCATCCTTTGTTGTGCTGGCAACAAGTTATCTTTCAATTGTTCTAGCATGTGTTGCTTGGCAGAAAGGAAATCTTGTGCTTCCATGTCATCTGGGCCAGGAATGGCTAGTTCTGCTATTAATGGGGGTGGAAATCCATACAAAGCCTGAAAAGGTGACATCTTCAGAGCAGTGTGATAAGTAGAGTTGTACCAGTACTCTACTAAAGATAACCAGGAATTCCATTTATTAGGCTCATTAGTAGTCATGCACCTTAGATAGGTCTCCAAGCACTGATTTACTCGCTCCGTTTGGCCATCTGTTTGTGGGTGATAAGCCGAGTTGTATCTTAATTCCACCTTGAGAGCAGAGAAGATATCCTTCCAAATCTTACTGGTAAATATCCTATCTCGGTCAAATATAATTAACTTGGGTGGGCCATGTAATCTGATAATGTGATCTACAAAGGCTTGAGCTACAGTCTGAACAGTGTAAGGGTGGGATAATGGAATGAAGTGGGAATACTTAGTGAACCTATCCACTACCACCATGATCACTTCCTTTCCTTGAGAATTTGGAAGGCCCTCAATGAAGTCCATTGATATGTGTTGCCATGCCATGTCAGCAACAGGCGATGGATCTAGAAGTCCAGGCTGTAAACAATTTTCATGTTTAGCTCTTTGGCAAATAGGACAAGCTGATATGAACTTTTCCACGTCTGCTTTTAACCCATGTCAGTAGAATATGCTCTTCATTCTTTGATAAGATGCTCTCATTCCTGAATGGCCTCCCACTAGGGAATTGTGCAAGGCCCTGATGAGTTGAAGTCTCAAAGCAGGTAGGTTGCCCACTAGAATTTTTCCTTTATATCTGATAATCCCAGCAGTGAGAGTGTAATCTGATGTTGAATCAGGTTTCTGTAGCAGTAATTGTACCAATAACTATTTTGTCTCCTTATCATGTTGGTAACTTTCAAACAATTGCTCAGCCCAGATTGGAGTTACAGCAGATAGTGACATGCACTTGGGTAACACTCTAGAGAGAGCATCAACCACTTTGTTTTCAACTCCTTTTTTGTACTGAATTTTGAAATTGAATTCTAACAACTTCATCATGAGTTTGTGTTGCACTCCTTCAGTCAATTTCTGATCAATGATGAACTTGAGGGATTGTTGATCTGTCTTGATTATAAGTTCATTACCAATGAGATAGTGTCTCCATCTTTTCAAAGCTTCCAAAATTGCCAAAGCTTCTTTTTCATAAGTTGAAAGAGTTGCATTTCTTGGACAAAGGGAAGAACTATAATAAGAAAGAGGTCTCCTTGTTGCATTAATACATCCCCTATTCCTCTGCTAGAAGCATCAGTTTCCAACACAAAATGTTGTGTGAAATATGGGAGAGCCAATGCTGGCGTTGTAATTAATGCTTGTTGTAGCTGCTTGAAAGCCTTGTCCTGTGCTTGTGCCCACACAAACTGTCCTTTTTAAGTACATCATGGAGAGGTCTACAGATCAGACCATAACCTTTAATGAACCGCTTGTAATAACCTGCTAAGCCCAGGAAACTTCTCAATTTTGTCACATTATCCGGAACTGCCCAGTCTGCGATTGCTGCTATCTTCTCTGGGTCAGTAGACAGTCCTTTTTCAGATATGACATGCCATAAATATTCCACTTGTTGCATAGAAAACACACACTTGGATAACTTTGCGTACAATTGGTGTTCTTTTAGCAGGTCTAACACAGCTTTGATGTGTTCCAAATATTCCTTGAGATCTTTGCTATAGATAAGGATATCATCAAAAAAGACTAGCACAAACTTCCTCAAGTAAGGCCCAAATATAGTATTCATTAATTCCTGGAAGGTTCCAGGTGCATTAGAAAAACCAAATGGCATTACCAGGTATTCAAAATGGCCAAGAAATGTTCGAAAGGCTGTTTTATGAATATCATCTGGGTGCATTCTTATCTGATGGTATCCAGATCTAAGATCCAACTTCGAAAAATATTTTGCTCCATGTAATTCATCCAGTAGATCTTCTATCATAGGTATAGGAAATTTATTTTTCACTGTCAGAGAATTCAGCTTTCTAAAATCAGTACACAGCCTCATGGAACCATCTTTCTTTTTAACCAATCACAGGAGCTTCAAAGGGGCTTTGACTATGTATTATGAAGTGAGCAACTAGTAATTTCTTTATTTGCTCTTCCATTTCTTTCTTTTGGTGTTGAGGAACTCTGTAGGGCCTAACTTGTGGAGGTGTAGTTCCTGGAACCAAAGGAATGGTATGATCTAGTGCTCTGTGGGGAGGGAGAGTGGTGGGTTCCTCAAACAAGTCTGCATATTGTAATAGCAATTTTTGTACTTGTGGTGGAGTTTTAAAACCCTCTGGAGCGGCCATTATAATATTCTAGACTTGCATCAAAAATACTTCCACTCCCTTGTCAATTAATTTGTGCATTTCTTTGGTAGGAATTTCCTTTACATTGGCAGGACTGTTATAGATGGCAGTAGTGACAGTTTGCATGCCTTCCTGAGAGAAACTGAAGCTTTGTTTTGGTATATCAAATGATACTGGGTTGACAGTAGTGAACTAACCATAGCCCAAGATAACATCATGACTCGACAGTGTAAGCACTCTGAAACTGTGTGTTAATTTGAGTTTTGCTAGATGAAAATCACAGGCTGGAACTATAGCTGTTGAAAGAAATTGTCCTCCTCCAGCTACAACAATTTTTCTAGGAATAACAGGTATTAAGTTACAGTTTGCTTTGATTGCAAAGTCATGGTTGATAAACGAGGAAGTACTGCCTGAATCTAGTAGAGCAATTCCTCTTTTTCCATTTGTGTGAATCACTACCATTGGAGTAGGTACTGCTAGCTGATGTCCCATTGCATGAACTGAAATAAACATGGCCTGCTCTTCTTGATCAACTCTTTCTGTTTGTTCCCCAGTTGGACAATCTTCAGTGTCAGTTGTCTGTTGCTCCTCTATTTCCTGTTGCATTAAATGAACATTGGGTATGAGTTTGCACTTATGCCCATGCATCCATTTGTCTCCACATCGCCAACACTCTCCCACTTTTCTGATTTTCTGTGGTTGAGGGTTGTTTGTTTCAGACTGTCTCATAGGCAACTGTTGCTGATAGGGAGTTGTGACAGTTTTGTTAGTCTGAATTCCCACAGTGTTCTTCTGATAGTAATTAGTGTATGGAGATCCTCTTTCTGGGAATGACTGGGGCAGGTGGGTAACATGGCTCTACATCTTTAGCTAAACAATATGCATCTGTCAGTGTTTGGGGTCTTAATGGTCTGATTTGGAATTTAATTCCCTCTCTCAGTCCGTTAACAAAACATCTTACAAACCAAAGCTCTTCTAACTCTGGATTTTCCTCCTACACTTCAGCCATTAGCTCTTCAAATTGCTTGGTGTATTCAGACACCGTTGCATTGTGCTGCTTTAATGTATTGAACTTTTTAGTCAGGTCATAAGATCCTTGTTCTGAAAACCTTTTTATAACCTCTTTGCCAAACTGAGACCAGTTAAGTTGGTTTTTTATCAGTCCAGATCTCCTCAACCAAGTGTCAGCATCACCAGTCATATACATCTGTGCTAGAGAAACTTTATACTCTTCAGGAGCTGCTGAGATTTGAAAATATTTGTTACATTGCCTTATCCAACCGATAGGGTCAGTGCCCTAAAACCTGGGAAAATCCAGTTTAGGTTCTTTTGTCACTTCTTTCATAAACTGTGTCTGCATATCCTGTTCATATGTTCTATAATAACCCTGCCACAATTGTCAATCTCTGTTAGGCTGATACTGTTGGAAAACAGGAGTGTGGGGTCTGCTTTGATGTCCAACTGGGGTACCGTTTTCTGATGTAAGATCATGTCGTGGTTTTGTCACGGCAGATGCCATGGGTAGGCTAATCGAGAGGGGACGAAAGGACGCCGGTGGACTCCTGGAACGGGGTTAGGCACAAATGGTGACTGGCATGCGATGTACCCAGATTCAGGGCCCTTCGTGGGAGGTAAAACCCCTACTCCTGCTTGGTCTCGTTGAGATGATGGTGAAGGTTACAAAGGTGCTCCTTGAGCTGTATGAATCGAGGTGGGAGCTAGGTGCTCCGGCTCGAGAGGTTCCCCGAGGGAGGTGCTATGTAGGTGGTGCTATCGCTGTTCTTCTTCGGGCATTGCTCGTCGTTCTCTTTTAGGTCTCCTCTTGCATGGGAGAGGCCTGGGGGATTTTATAGGCCAACCCCCCGGCTTACAATATGAATATAATGGTCGTGGGGGGACCCGGCCAGCAACCACTACGGCCGGCTGCGAGGGCCACCAGCTTTGGTCTTGTCGCGGGTGGGCCCCGAGCCTGGTCATGTCGCGGCACGGGGTGCCACGGGCGGCGTGGTCTTGCGGTGGCCGGCCGAAGTCAGCTGCCGGCCGGCTGCCCTGTAGCCATGCCGGGGTAGATAGCGGAGTGGTTGGGGGCAGGCCGCCACTGTTGGAGGCCTAGTCGCCGTCCAACAGTGGCGAGAGGCCACTGTGGCCATGCGGGCGCTGACCCCTGACGGGATAGGGGCCACTGTGGCCATGCAGATGCCGACCCTTGATTGGACGGGGCCCACTATCGCCACGCAGAGCCCGTCAGGGGCATCCGATGCCAACGCCGGCTGGGGGGAAGGAGCCGGGCGGTGAGGCCCTAGCCGGCCAGCACACCGTGGCTGGAGAAGGAGTGGCCGGCACGCTGGTGCTGGGAGGGGGATAGGAGCCGGTGGGGCATAGCCAAGCCGACTCCTCGAAGGCGCCCCCCATTTGCCCCATAGGCGAGCCGGAGCATCAGGGGCATTTGAGGCTACTCGGGGGTCATCCCCCCGTCAGTAGTCCCCGAAGCCGGGGAGGACCGCCGTCGAGACACGGCGGACCTCGCCGGTTTGAAGAATACCCGAGCGCCGGAAGCGCCCGGAAGGCCGGGCGGTGCCGGCGCACGAGGGCCGGCGCCGCAGTCGTCCGGGGCCACCCGAGCCGCCAGGGTCGCCCCACCAGGTAGAGGAAATCGCGTTGCGCGGGGGTCGGAGCAGGCAACGGCCCGGCGGGCCGAGCGACGGTTCGGACCTGGCAACCAGGCGGGGCCCGCCACAATCACGGAGCTGAACCGCCTGTGAAGATTCCGCGCGTGATGGGCGGGTGTTTGGTGTTTCGGGGCGCCATGATGTTCGCCCCGTGCGCATCGGGGGTCGTGGGGGACGGATGCGCGAGGGGCGCCCCCACTACCGCTGCCCGCACAGGGTATAAATTGGCAGGGGAGGCGAGGGGGAAAGGCCATTTTGCTCCCCTCGCCTTCGTCGCTTCGCTCCTCCCCCCTGCCCCCTCACAGAGAGAGAGAGAGAGAGAGAGAGAGAAGGGAAGGAAACAGTTCGGGAGGGTCAGCGAGCTCGCGCCGCCGCTCGCCGCCGTGAAGAGGACAGCCCGCCGGTCGATCCCCGCACCGCCGTCACACCCGCGCGCCACCGCCATGGAGGAAGTGACCAAGGGCGCCTGGGACGGCAGCGATGTCGACGCCACCTTCATTGAATACCTCCGCGCGTGCCGTAAACTCCCGGCAGCGGAGTTCTTGGAGGTCCGCCCGCCGGGGGCGGAGAACTCCCCAAGCCCGCGGTCGGGTGAGGTTGTGGTCTTCGCCGACCACTTCCACCGCAGGCTGGGGCTGCCGGCGAGCACCTTCTTCCGGCGCTTTCTGACGCACTTCGGGCTGCAGCCGCACCACCTCGCCCCCAACTCCGTCCTGCAGCTGGCGGCGTTCGTCCTCCTTTGCGAGGGGTACCTGGGGGTCGAGCCTAGGCTAGACTTTTGGTGCCATCTTTTCTACTTCAAGCGGTAGACGGTGAAGGATCCGGCGACCCAGAAGATGAAGATGACCGCCTGCGGGGGCGCCTCCGTCCAGGTTCGTCAGGTGACCGGCTTCCCCAAGCTCCCGCTGCGTGAGTCGGTGAAGCGATGGCAGCGGGGATTCTTCTATGTGAAGAATGTGAAGCTGGAGGCGGACTACATCAACCTCCCCGACTTCGCCAACCATCCGCCGACTGCCATGAAGAACAGGCAAGCAACGCCGACTTCGGCGCCGGAGACGGCCGACCGGCTCCAAACCCGGCTCCGCGAGCTGACCGGGACGGAAGGCCTCACGGCCACGGATCTGCTGGCGGCGATGATGGCACGCCGGGTGTTGCCGCTGCAGCGCCGGCCGCACCTCATATGCCAGATGGGAGGGCGCCACGACCCCTACCGAATTTCCACCAAGGAGCTGAAGGCAACCCATGTGGCAAGAAAGGTCAACTCCGTGTCGACGGCGAAGATGAAGGAGGGGGAGTGGCAGTGGGGGAAGATCCCCTACAGCCAGAGTCACCCGGCACCGCGGGTAAGTCAACAGCCGGCTCCACCTCCCTTTCTGTGGCCGTCGGATCATAGTCCCTCCCTTTGGTCTAGCAGCGCCGTCTTGCTTGCCTGCAAAGGTTCGCGCTCCTGCAGGACTACGCGAGGCCAGCGCCGGACTCGACGGAGTCCGACCCGGAGGAGGTCGAGGACGACGTCGACGTGGAGCCGGCCGCCACCGAGCAAGCCGGCAAGGCGGAGGCGGGCGATGATGAGGCGGCGAAGGAGGAAGACGACGAGGCCGAGCCGCCGGGTGAGTCCTCGTTCCGGGCGCCGTTAAGGGATTGACCCGACACCGATGTTGAGCTGGAGCCGTCCCTTGCTGCAGAAGACCCGGCGAAGTTCTCGGAGGGGGAGGTCACGGCGCTGCGAGGGCACCGGCCAGGAAGCTCCAGCGACCCGGCCGCGGCGGACAAGGGGAAGGGACCGGCTGACCGCATGCCGGCGCCCAAGCGCGCGGCCGCCGCGCAGCCGGGTGGCAGCCGTGCCGGAGGGAGCAAGAGGCAGAGGGGAAACCCGACCGGGCCCTCAAGGCGAGCGGTGCCGGTCGTGATCGGGTAAGTCTCGTACCTTTGTTAATTTGGATCCTGGTTTCACCCCCTCCCCCCTCGTCTAATGCCCCTCCGCCATCAGGGAGGCGCGCTCGCTGGGAGGAGGGCCAGGCGGTGGGACGGTGAAAACGACGCCGCCGTCAACAGCCGAGGAGAAGGACCACCAGGCGTGGCTCGACCTAGACAAGGCCGAGCGGGAGCTGCGGGAGGAGGAGCGCCGCCGGTGGGAGGAGGTGGCGACAAAAACGGGTGCGGCCAGCGGGGAGGCCGCTGGCCAAACGTGGGAGGCCTTACCCGACGGCCCGGTGGGGACGACGCCGGGCGGCCATGGTGCCGACCAGCCCGCGGGCGATGGTGGGTATACCGCGGGAGAGTTGGCGGGGAAGAGCCGCCAAGCCCCTCAGCCGGCCGGGAACGACGCGCCGTCGGCGTCGGGCGACGCGCCACCCAAGGTCAGCGTCATGCCGCCGGGCGCGGAGGTGGTGGACCTGGAGGCGTCGACGCAGGAGGTTCCGGTCTCGGGGGTGCCGGCGACGGAGGCGCCGGCCACGGAGGCATCGGTCGCAGGAGCGACGGCTACGGGGGCGCTGGCTTCTGGCATGCCGACTCCTGACACGCCGGCACCGGATGCGAGCCGGCCAAGGGGCGCCGGCGGTGGAGAATCTGAGGCGGGGACCACAGCCGCTGAGGGGGCGGCCGCGGCGAGCACGTCGTCGATGGCCCCCGGAACGACGACGACGATGGGGACCGGAACCATCGTTGTCTCCCACGAAGGAAGGCCCGCAGACGGGGGCTGGCCCCAGCAGCTGTGGGCGACGGCCGGGAGCCCAACCTCTAGGGAGCCGGCGAGCGCCCTTGGGACCGCGGTGGCCGCCGTCGTGGAGTCGTACGCGGCCTGCCGCGCCTAAGCGATGGAGGACACCCGGGCCGCCAGCGAGCGGCCGGTTAGTCTGGAGAGGGCGGTTACGGTAAGCGCCCTATCTCTCCCTCCTCCCTTTCCTTTTCCAGTGGGGGCGCACTAGCGCACCCACTGGGTGTAGCCCCCGAGGCTCGAGCCGGCTGGGCAGCAGGCGGGTCGAGCCTAACGCACTATATTCCTCTTTGTTTTTGCAGGAGGCCCATGACCGCCGGGCGGAGGCGTACAACACCCTGCTGGGGTTGTTCCGGGGGGTGGAGAGCCGGCTTGCCGCCACGACCGCCGACCAGCAAGGTAAGCGTCCTTGTGTTCTTGGCGGGGGGAGCCCCCGAGGGCGAAGCCGGCAGCCCCGGGCCGGCTCCCTTATCATTCCTTTCTTCTAACTGTGATCCAATCCTCTCCGCGTAGCCGCCCACAGAGAGGCGGTCGGCCTCCGCGGGTAGGTGGTCCGGCTCCTTGGGGAGCGGGACGTCGTGGTGGCGGAGTGCCGTAAGTTCCGCGAGAAGGCGGAGGGGCTGAGGGCGGACCGGAAGAAGCTCGAGGAGGCCCACAGCCCGGAACTGGCGAACCGAGAGGCGGTGCTCCGCCGGGAGGCGGAGGAGCGGGAGAAGGTGCTCCGGGACAAGCTGGAGGCCCAGGACGCCGAGCTGATGAAGGCGCTCAAGGAGAGGCACGCGGCTCAGGACGAGACTGAGCGCCTCTGCCAGGAAGCGGTGGACCGGGAAGCGAACCTGACGGAGCAGAGCCACGGGGTGGATCGGATGCTACGCCGTAAGTCCCCGGCCTTCCTTTTCCTTTTTCTTCTTGGTGCATCTCCTTCTCCCTTTCTTACTTCTTGTCTCTTCTCAGGGCTCTTCCCCGGTACCCAAGAGAGCGCCGAGGCGGCCGTGGAGTCCGACTGTGAGGACCGACAGGCCCGGGGAGAGGTCGTCAAGCCGGGCGCCCATTGGACATCAGAAGAGGTGGGGGTTGCCACCGAGGCGCGCCTGGAGATGGTCACCCGGACCGTGACGTAGCTTTGGAAGGCCGGAATGGCGGAGCTGTCGGCGGTGGCGGACGAGCTGCAGAGGCGAGCGAGCGAGCTCGCGTCCTTCGCCGTGTGGGACGAGTACATCCCGGAGCGTGGTGCAGACGGCACGATCATCCCGGAAGACTCGTATGGCCTTGCCTTCGAGACCCGGAGGGGAGCGATTGCGAGACGATCGACGACGGGTCTGATACTGACGACTACGCTTCGTCCGAGCCGGCCGACGATGCGGGGGCCTCCACCTCGGCCGCCCCGAAGGCGCCAGCCTTGAAGGCACCAGCGTCGCCGGCATGAACGCAGCCGGCCCTAGAGGTGCCGGCGCCGGAGGCGAGACGGCTTCAAGATCGCCGCCGCTTGGGTCTTTCCTCCTTGTACATTTTTATCTGCATTTTATTTTTAGTGCCAGAGTTCCACCCACTGGTGGTGTATTTGAGACGTATTGTAATGAACATGCGGTCGTGGGCCTTTTGTTATTTTCAATCGAAGTTTCGTTATTAGAAATGAAAAGGGGTGCATGCCGGCTTAACTTTCGCCTTTTGCCTGTTGACTTGCTAGTGCGCGCTAGAATTCCTTCCGGCTTCTGCCCCGCCTGCTAGCCGACTCTTAGAGTCAACCGGCTAGGACTAAGTCGAGCCGGCAGAGGCCGGCCATGGGGAGTGACGTAGCATGGTTGGGCTGGCCCGGCCACCGCGCATTGGCGGACCTTTGTGTGAGAAACTTCTTCATACCCCGCGGTCCCTTCAGCCGGACAGCCGGGGGCCGGTCTGTGGCTGGTTAGGGTGGAGGAGGCGAAGGGCCGCTTGCTCACACTTATTCGTCCGCCTCGGAGGGGAGCCGGGCGAGTCCCCGGGACCGCGAGCCGGGCCCGGGCATTAGATAGTAGGAGAAAGCTTGGAGAAATCGAAGAAAGGGGGGTGTGCCTCAAGCGCCGGCTTGAGGTCCCTCATTGCATTCATGGGCCCAAAGGGGCAAAAGTACAGGATACATACACTGGCTTTTTAGCAGTAAAAGGGGCGGAGGAGCGTCGCGTTCCATGGGCGCTCCGTTTCTTCACCGGATGCATCTCTCTTGCGCTTATGCGGCTTTTGGGCGTCTATTAGGTAGTAGGTGTTGTTGTGCAATGCCCGGCTGATGATGAATGGGCCCTCCCATGGGGAGGACAGCTTGTGCTGGCCGGCTGTCCGCTGAACCCGCCTGAGCACCAAGGCCCCTTCGCGGAAGGAGAGCGGCCGGATCCGCTTGCTGTGGTAGTGTTGGAGCTTTTGCTGATAGATGGCCGTCCGGCTCAAAGCTAGCTCGCGGGCTTCTCCGAGGAGGTCGACGCCGTCCTCCCTTGCCTCTCTTGCGTCCTTCTCGGTGTACAAGGTGACCCGAGGCGAATCGAACTCGATGTCGGTGGGGATGATCGCCTCGGACCCGTAAACGAGAAAGAACGGGGTGAAGCCGGTCGACCGGTTGGGCATGGTCCGGAGGCTCCACAGGATGGCCGGCAGCTCCTCGACCCAGCAGCCGGCCGACCGGACCAGCGGTGTGACGAGCCGGGGCTTGATGCCGGCCAGGATCAGGCCGTTCGCCCTTTCGACCTGGCCGTTGGACTGGGGGTGGGCGACGGATGCCAGGTCGAGCCGGATGCCCTGTCGTGAGCAAAAGCGTGCCAGCGCGCCCTTGGCGAAGTTCGTGCCGTTGTCGGTGATGATGTTGTGGGGGACGCCGTAGCGAACTGTGATGTCTTCGATGAACCGGACTGCAGTGGGGCCGTCCAGCTTCTTGATGGGTCGCGCCTCGATCCACTTGGTGAACTTGTCGATGGCGACCAACAGGTGTGTCATGCCGCCTCGGGCAGTCTTGAAGGGCCCCACCATATCCAGCCCCCAGACGGCGAAAGGCCATGAGAGGGGGATGGTCTGGAGGGTGGTAGCGGGTAGGTGGCTCTATGCGCAGAAGCGTTGGCAGACCTCGCACTTGTCGACCAAGTCCTTGGCCGCCTCTAGGGCAGTCGGCCAGTAGAAACCGTGGCGGAACTCTTTGGCCACCAAGGACCTGGAGGCGGCATGATGCCCGCACTCGCCTTGGTGGATGTCGAGGAGGATCTCCAGCCCCCTCTCCGGCTCGACGCAGCGTTGGAAAACGCCGGTGGTGCTGCGGTGAACGAGCTCGCGGTTGATGATGCCGTACGCCGAGGCCCGGCGCTGGATTTGCCTTGCGGTGGCCTCGTCAGAGGGGAGCTCGCCGCGTTCGAGGAACGCCAGGATGGGTTGAGCCCACGAGGGGGCCGAGACGGGAGCCGGCCCGGGCTCGAGCAGGACGTCGGAGGCGCTAGCCCCCGGGGCCGGCACGCGAGCCCCCAGAACCGGCTCGTCAGTCCCCGGGAGTGAAGTGGCAGCGGGAAGGTCGGCCATCGTCTTGACGGTGTCGAGTGCCGGCGGGACCGCCTGGTTTGCAGCGGCGGAAGGCGCCGGGGCCGGCGAGGCGGACGCGATCAAGGGGGTCAGCTGTGCAGCCGGCGCGACCCCGGAGCCGGCAGCGTCCGCCGTTATGAAGATGGACTCCGACTCAGGAGACGGCTTGATCGAGGGCTTCAGCAACTGCTTGAGGGAGACGCCGGCAGGGATGGCTTGCCGGGTGGAGCCGATTTTGGCCAGCGTGTCGGCCGCCTCGTTGTCTGCCTGGGGGACGTGATGGAACTCACAACCCTCGAAGGAGCCGGTGAGCTGCTGGACGAGGAAGCGGTAGCTGGCCATGTTGGCGTCTTTGGCATCCCATTCACCAGAAACCTGCTGAACTACGAGGTCGGAGTCGCCGAAGCATAGTATGCGCCGGATGCCAATCTCCTTGGCGAGCCGGAGGCCGTGGACAAGGGCTTCATACTCGGCTACGTTGTTGGAGGCGGCGAAGTGGATCTGGAGGGTGTACTTGAGTTGATCACCTTTCGGGGAGGAGAGGACAATGTCGGCACCCAAGCCGGTCCTCATCTTGGAGCCGTCAAAATGCATGCGCCAGTGTGTGGAGTCGGGTGGAGGCGGCACGAACTGGGTCTTGGCCCAGTCGACGAGGAAGTAGGCCATCGCCTGGGACTTGATGGCGGTGCGCGGCTCGTACCGGATCTCGTAGTCGGCCATGGCGATGGCCCATTTGGCTATCCGGCCGGTGGCATCCCGGCCGGCCATGATTTCGCCTAACGGCGCTGTGCTCACGACGGTGATGACGTGCTCTTGGAAGTAATGCTTCAGCTTCTGGGTGGCGAAGTAGACGCCGTAGCACATCTTCTGGTAGTAGGGGTAGTTCTGCTTGGAGACGGAGAGGACTTCACTGAGGTAATAGACCGGGCGCTGCGTCGGCAGCGCCTTGCCTTCCTCCGGCCACTCCACCACCAGAACGATGATGACGACGCGTGTAGTGGCCGCGACGTAGGCAAGTAGGGGCTCCTCCTCAGCCGGCGCGGCCAGAATGGGCGCGCTGGTGAGAGCCCGCTTGAGGTCGCGGAACGCCGCGTCCGCCTCGCTGGGCCAGTCAAACAGGGCTGGCTTCTTCGAGAGGTCTCGGCCCGGCTCGACCAAGGCTGACTTGTGCAGGAGTCCGTAGAGGGGCAGGGCCTTTTCGCCGAGCCGGCTGATGAACCGGCTGAGGGAGGCGAGGCAGCCGGTGAACTTCTGAACATCGCGAAGCCGGACCGGCTTGGGCATGCGCTCGATCGCCCGGATCTTCTCAGGGTTGGCTTCGATGCGCGCGCGGACACGAAGAAACCCAGAAGCTGGCCGGCAGGGGCGCCAAAAATGCACTTCTTCGGATTGAGCTTGATCTTGTACTCGCGCAGATTGGCGAACGTCTCCTGGAGGTCGTCGAGGAGGCTGAAGTGCTTCTTGGACTTGACGACGATGTCGTCGATGTAGACATGGACGTTCCTGCCTATCTGAGGCAGGAGGCACTTCTGCATGCAGCGCTGGAAGGTGGCGCCTGCGTTCTTCAGGCCGAAGGACATGGTGATGTAGCAATAGGCCCCGAAGGGCGTGATGAAGGAGGTCTTGAGCCGGTCCTCCGGGTCCAGCTTGATCTGGTGGTAGCCGGAGTAGGCGTCCAGGAAAGACAGCAGGTCGCAGCCGGCCGTGGAGTCGATGACTTGATTGATCCGTGGCTGGGCGAACGGGTCCTTTAGACACGCCTTGTTCAGGCTCGTGTAGTCGATACACATGCGCCAAGTGTTGTTCTTCTTTAGCACCAGGACCGGGTTGGCCAGCCAGTCCGGGTGGAAAACTTCCATGATGAAGCCGGCTACGAGCAGCCGGGTGATTTCTTCTCCGATGGTACGCCGCTTCTCCTCAGAGAAGCGGCGCAGGGGTTGCTTGACCGGCTTCACATTCGGCCGGACGTGTAGTTTGTGCTCGACGAACTTCCTTGGGACACCTGGCATGTCTTTGGGGGACCATGCGAAAATGTCCCGGTTCTCACGGAGGAAGTCGACGAGCTCGCTTTCCTATTTGCTGTCGAGGCGCGAACCGACGGTCACGCACCGGGTGGGGTTGGCCGGATCGAGCGGCACTTGCTTGGTGTCCCGGGACGGCTGGAAAGAGCCCTCGCCGACGGACTGGGATGAAGGAGCCGGCACGCCCGGCTAGGTAGAGGCGAGGGCCACCAGCCGGTCGAGTTGCCGCTTCTCCTCCGCTATCTGCAGGGCTTCGGCCAGCCGGCTGCCATCGTGCGCACACGCCATGGACATCTGGTACTTGCCGGCAACGGTGATGATGCCTTTGGGGCCCGGCATCTTGAGCTTGAGGTAGGCGTAGTGGGGAACCGCCATGAACTTGACGAGCGTGGGCCGGCCTAGCAAAGCGTGGTGGGGGCTGCTCGGGTCCGCCACCTCGAACCAGATCGGCTCGTGGCGGAAGTGGCTGGCGTCACCGAAGAGGACGTTGAGCCGGATCTTGCCGAGGGGGGTGCAGGACTTGCCCGGGACGATGTCGTGGAACACGGTCCGGCTTGCCTTCATGTCCTCCACCTTGAGTCCTAGCTTGAACAGGGTGTCAAGGTAGACGATGTTGATGCTGCTGCCGCCGTCGACCAGCACCCGCGAAAAGCGGCAGGAGCGCTTCTCGGAGGCGATGGTGGGGTCGAGGACGAGGGCGTAGTTGCCCGGGTCTAGCATCATAGCCGGATGGTCTGCCGGGCTCCAGGTGACCGGCTTCTCGGACCGGTGCATGAACTGGGGAGTCGCGGGCGCGGTGGCGTTCACCTCACGATGGAGCCGGCGTTGGGTGTGTTTGTCCGTCTCTTCACTTGTGAAGACAACGTAGCAGCCGTCGGGCTCAGGGTATTGGTCCAGTAGTCGGCGGTCGTTTCGAGCCGGGGCTGGGGCCGCGTGGGCCGGCCGGGGGGCCGGAGGCGGAGCCTGGGCCGGAGCTGGCCCACGTGTTGGCGGCGCGGGGGGAGCCGGGAGGCCGTCCCCCCGGGCCAGGTGCTGTGAGAAGCTACACTGCCGGAGCGTGTGCGTGGCTGGTGTGACACCAGAGTGGTTCCTGCAGGGGAGCTCCAACAGCTGCTCGAAAGTCAGCTTGGGCTGCCAGGCAGCCTTGCCGGGGCGCTGCCGCTTACCGGAGGCCTAGCCAGCCGGCTGCTCCTCCTCGATGGAGGCGACGAGCCGGCTCCCGTATCGGGGATCGGGTTGGTCGTTCTTGCGTTTGCCGTCGGGCTGTAACCGGTTGTTGGCGGCCGGCTTGGCCGGAGCCGGAGCCGTCTTGGTCGGTGCCTTGGCTTTCATCCTCATGAAGGAATCGGCCGTGGCGTATTTGTCCGCTTTGGACATTAAGTCCGCCAGGAAGGTTGGCTCGGAGCACGGGAGCTTGTGCTTGAGGGGCGTGTCGTCGCGACAACCCGCGATGAAGTATTGGATGGCCTGTACCTCGTGCACGCCCTCGCAGGAGTTGCAGAGCTCGGTCCAGCGCGTGAGGTAGTCGCAGAGGGGCTCGTCCGGGCCCTGGACGCACATGGCGAGCTCGCGAGGGCGACCGGGTTGCTTGTAGGTGCTGGTGAAGTTGCGGACGAAGGCTTCCTCGAAGTCCGTCCAGGTTTTGACGCTGTCGGCAGCCAGGTTGTTCAGCCAGGTGCGGGCAGAGCCAATTAACATCAGGGGGACGTAGCGGACGGCTACACGCTTGTTGCCTCTGGCGATGCCGACAGCGGTGGTGTAGTCAACCAGCCAGTCCTCCGTCTTGGCGGTCCCGGTGTACTTTGGGGTGTCATGGGGGAGCGTGAAGCCAGGCGGAAACGGCTCGTTGCGGATCTGTGGGCCGAAGCAGGCCAGGCCAATCGAGCCCTCCTCCTCGAGGAGAGCCGACTGTGCCAGCCGGTCGAGGCGGAGCCGGGCGTCGTTGTCGCTGTAGGGAACGCGCGGACCGAGCCGGGCCGCAAGCTCAGGTCGGACGGCCGACGGGATGGACCATGCCGGTTCTTGCCATGGAGGCGTGTTGTGTTTGCGGCTGCGCCGGCTTCCGCCAGCCGGTGCCTCGTCGAGTCGGCGGCTGCCAGCCGGGCGATTGCTGCGCTGGCTATTCACAGCCGGCTGTTCGTTCCCACGCGACGAGGGACGCTGAGTGTTGCTCCCCCGGGCATTCCGGCCGGAGGGACGAGGGGTGCGGGAGTGCTGAGCCTGCCGAAGGTCAACAACTCCAAAGCCCTCGCCCTCGGGGCAAGGGAACTTGGAGATGGCCCCTCCGGGAGTGAGGGCGACCTGTTGCGCGTTGGCAGTGTCAATGTGGTCCTTGATGTGTCGCTCGCGCACGGCCCGCTCCTCGCCCTCCAATTTTGGCAGGTCCTCGTAGGCAACCTTGGCGGCGCGCAGGTTGGCGGCGGGGTTATCGTAGACTGGGAGGCGGCCGCCTAGGATCTCGGCGACCACGCGGCCACGTTCTCGCACGGCACCACGCCGGCTGGGCTCGGGGCCAGCCGGGATGAGGCCATACGCGGTGTTGTACTCCCGCTGCGCGGCCTCCATCCGGCGCCACTCGGCAACGAGGGCGCTGGCATCTTCGAACAGCTGGCGACGGGCCGCCTCCAGCTTGGCCCTGGAGGCGGCGGGATCCGCCGTCGTGGTGATGGGGGTGCCGAGACCCCGGAGGGTGGCGGCGAGAGGGTCGGAGGTGCCGGCGTGGGCGACAGCCGCACCGGCCTCAGCCGTTCGCACACGACCCGAAGTGGTGGATGAGGCGGTGTACATTACTACCGCGCGGGCGTGGGAGCCGATCGCGTCGCCGTTGGCAAGAGCGCCTACGGACGCAGGGGGATCGGTGCAGTCGAGCACCCCGCTAGGGTACTCGTCGGCCGGCGCCTCACTGGCGAGGCTGAGTTTGCTGAACAGCCTGGCGAGCGCGTCGTCGTCGAGCGTGAGGTTGCGGCCGGGGCGCTCGTCAGAGAGGCCGACCATGCCGCCCGTAGAACCTGCCGGAGCAAGCCCCACGAGCATGCAGTACCGCCCGGACGCGGGGCGGCCGGGGGAGGTGGTGAAGGGCCCCGACCGGAGCGTATCTCCGGTCGGCGCCGCGGAAGGCCCCACGGTGGGCGCCAACTATCATGGTTTTGTCACGGCAAATGCAATGGGTAGGCTAATCGAGAGGGGCCGAAAGGACGCCGGTGGACTCCGGGAATGGGGTTAGGCACAAATGGTGACTGACACGCGATGTACCACTACTAGAAAAAAGGCTGCTAGTGGCGCACTACATGGTGCGCCATTAGTATACCATTAGTATCTGGTATACTAATGGCGCACCGTCACTAACAAAAAAAATTCAATTTTGTTTTTGTTTTTTCTTAATGTCGGGTCACTATGGCTTCATCTTCGGTCAATATGCTTCAGCCCGAGCTCCGTGGTCAAACTTCCTGAAAGGTCATCCATCCTCACACTACTTCAGCCCAAGCACGCCCCAAGCACGCTTAACTTCTCAGTTCTATCCAACCCCAACACCAGCTCACTTAGCAGGCACTTGTTGATATATTTATCATATCAATCCTATTAAACCTTGTTGATGTCTGGGACTTTGTTCATGTTCATGAGTGTTCATGAGTGTGATGAAATTTTGAAAAAATATTTCAAACTTCCCGGTCATATTACGTATCATATTTTGAACATTTTTTCAAAAAAAATCAAAACAATTTCTTTTCTGTTAAATTTCCCCTCTAGATCATAAAAGCCCCGTATCTTTTTTCTGTTAGGTTTTTGGGGATTCTAAAAATCTTCAATGGGGTTTCCCCGGTTGAATTTGGATGTAACTTTTCGAGTAGATGATTATTCATATAAAAGACTTTTTAATCCGAGTTCGTATGCAAAAGTTATGCTCATTTTACTAAATTCCAGAGAAATTTTGCAAATAAAGTCAAAATTCATATTTGTAAATTTCCATACAACTAGACCACATATCACGTGAGAAACTTATTTTCTTTTTTTTTGATATTTTCATTATTTTCTTTTAATTTTTTTTAAAACTGAAAAGGCGGTCCACGAGGGGGGAATTTGGAGTAGTGTAAAACTACTAATGGCGCACCACCTAACTGGTTACTAATGGCGCACCAGTTAGGTGGGCGCCATTAGTAGTTTTTGCAAAAAAAAACTTCCATACAAAAAAAAATAGTAGTGGCGCATCGTGTGTGTGGTGCGTCATTACTAGTTTGAACTAGTAATGGCGCACCACACACTGGTGCGCCATTACTAGTTATAAAAAAAGTAAAAAAAATTGTTAGTAGTGGCGCACCGGGTGAGTGGTACGTCATTACTAGTTATAACCAGTAATGGCGCACTGTGCCCTGGTGCGCCATTAGTAGTTTTGGAAAAATAAAAAAAAGTTTGTGAGTAGTGGCGCACCGTGGGTGTGGTACGCCATTAGTGTCCATCACACTAATGGCGCACTAACACATGGTGCGCCACTGCTATATACTAGTGGCGGACCACATGTGTGGTGCGTCATTAATGTCCATATTATCTATAGCCCTTTTCCTAGTAGTGTACCCAGGTTCAGGGCCCTCCGTGGGAGGTAAAACCCCTACTCCTGCTTGGTCTCGTTGAGATGATGGTGAAGGTTACAAAGGTGCTCCTTGAGCTGTATGAATCAAGATGGGAGCTAGGTGCTCCGGCTCGAGAGGTTCCCCGAGGGAGGTGCTATGTAGGTGGTGCTATCGCTGTTCTTCTTTGGATGTTGCTCGTCGTTCTCTTGTCTGTCTCCTCTTGCATGAGAGAGGCCTGGGGGGTTTTATAGGCCAACCCCCTGGCTTACAATATGAATATAATGATCGTGGGGGGACCCGGCCGGCAGCCACTACGGCCGGCTACGGGGGCCACCAGCTTTGGTCTTATCATGGGCGGGCCTCGAGCCTGGTCACGGCGCGGCACGGGGTGCCACGGGCGGCGGCGTCTTGCGGCGGCCGACCGAAGTCAGCGGCCGGCCGGCTGCCCTGTAGCCATGCCGGGGTAGATAGCGGAGTGGTTGGGGGCAGGCCGTCACTGTTGGAGGCCTGGTCGCCGTCCAACAGCGAGAGGCCACTATGGCCATGCGGGCGCTGACCCCCGACGAGATAGGGGCCACTGTGGCCATGCAGACGCCGACCCTCGATGGGATGGGGCCCACTGTCGCCACGCAGAGCCCGTTAGGGGCATCCGATGCCAACACCGGCTGGGGGGAAGGAGCCGGGCGGTGAGGCCCTAGCCGGCCAGCACACCGTGGCTGGAGAAGGAGTGGCCGGCACGCTGGTGCCGGGAGGGGGGTAGGAGCCGGCGGGGCATAGCCAAGCCGGCTCCTCGAAGGCGCCCCCCCCCCATTTGCCCCATAGGCGAGCCGGAGCATCAGGGGCGTTTGAGGCTACCCGGGGGTCATCGCCCCGTCAGATCATGTGTTTGGTAACCAAGAGGAATTCTAGGTCTATCCACACGTATGGGAGGTAATTTCTGCAGCTGCAATTCCTCCAACTGTTTTGTCAATTCTCTTTCTTTCTCAAGATGCATCCTCAGATATTCCTTTCTAGCTTCTTGTTCTTTCAACTCTACCTGAGCTAAAGTGGGTGATCTGACCAGCTGACTGGTGTTAATTTCAGCCGCTTTCTCACCCTGATCATTGCTTTTAGGAACTAGTGACTGCAGTACTGTGTTGATCGATACCAATTGCTTCCCTAATTGAAGAACAACTTGCTCTACACCACCCACTTTTTCACATATTCGAGTCTGTTTAGTACTGATAGAAGATACCTCAGCTTGCAGCTTCGATACATCTTCACGCAGTGTCGTGGAATCTTGTTGTAGAGTCCCCACTTCATCCTTCAGGGACAAGACCTCCTGCCACTCGGCTTCATCGATGTTTTTCGACAATCTTCCCATCTCCTTGATCTGACCAGAGAGTAAGGAATTTTACCACCGGATCTGCCGGTAACCTGCCCCTTAGGTCCGATCCTGCCGCCGCCGACGCTCCCGCCACTGAGCTGCACGAACCAGCGATGGGCGTGGAATTTTACCACCACGAGATGGCCTCGGGCAACCACTCCGCGCTACTGGTTTGTAGCTAAACAATTCGCCGCCACCAGCGCCTCCAAGAACACGAGCACCGCCGCTAGCGCCACCACGGACCAGATCGCCGCCTCCAACGCCGCCACGGACCAGATTGCCGCCGCCAACGCTGCCACGGACCAGATCGCCACCGCCACCACAACAGGGAGGGATTTGTGTGGGATTTACCTCTGTGGTGATTTTTTTTCTTCCTCCGCCGAGGATCAACCTCGCTTTGAGTACCAATTTGTCAGGTCCGAGTAGATCAGGACGCCAACAATCGATCGTATCAAAAGATCAAGAGAGAAATCAGAATTGGATCTGGGATTTATTGCTATCAAAGAGGAACCATAGCATATAGAGTGTATGTGTGTTCACAGCCAACTAGGCAAATCTTCGAGAATAAGCATAATCGAATGACAGCCACAACGCGGCTGTTAAGTAGGTGGCCTGACCAGCGACGGAATGTAAATGTACAGGATGAATCGGACGACTCGCGACGAGTCCTTAACAAAGGAACGATCTGGACCGTTCATCTGTGACGAAGCGTTTTGTCTGAATCTTCAACAGTTAACTGAAAAAATGTACACTGCTTCAGCAGGCGACAGCCCCGCGTTGCCTTCTTCGGATCGATCGTCGTCGGCGGAGGTAATCAACCGACTCCCGTGTCAATTACTCTCTCAGGCATCAATTCCAAGATAAAAGAGTCACACATGGGTTCTTCAGGTTCAGTAGGGACAAGCATGTCAGATCAAGGATAAGGATGGGGATTAACCACACGAACGGCAGGCGGTTCAATGTAACCTCTGTATTCTAATCTATGCGATGATTTGGTGCAACGGCATTATGTTATATGGTGAGTCGAATTTCATTGTGCAGTTTTTTTTCTTTCAAAAAACTCAGAATTTCATCAGTCCCCACGAAACGAGTCATTTATCTGAAACAGAGGTTCTACTATTGGAGAAGTGTGTGTAAAGTCCGCTTTTTGCCCTCGTTTCAAAAGAATATTTTTTTCTTATGCCTGCATGATGGCCAGCCACTCCATATAAAACTGGAGTATTACACAGGAACTGTGAAGCAACAAAGAGAGCTTAGAGACGAATAAAGTAACTTCCTGCCTTTCCAAACTTAGTGGATTATTGTAGTACAAAACACACTTGTTGATACTAATCATTTGGTGTCTATTAGTCTCTCAAAGTCTCAATTTGCTTTCATACGGTGCATTTCTCTGCTTTCTCCGCACATGTGAAAATTTTAAACATGCTATTTATTTCAAGTACAATAACTAGAAACAGATTTGCAATGGGAGAGACTGGACAAAACGAAAAATTGACTTATTCATCTGTTGTAGAGGCTCAGAAGCGCTTGGAATCTGCTCAAGACCAAGGCGTCTTTATTGACAAAAATGTCTTGTTCACCATGGTTCCGCGGTTCCTGTGCAACAGAAAAGGATGGCCAGAGCCTCGTTATCTTGGATTCTCTGGCCAATATGAAAAGAGTGCAAACTAATCATCTTATCATCTCTGGAGTACCGAAGCAGCAACATTGACTTCACCGTTGATCAGGTCCTTGAAGTTCCTCCGTAACGAAATAGGCTTTCGTCCCGCTTTATAGATAAAGCATACGTTCATACAGCCACGTCCCAACCATAGTCATAAAAGAGAGATGCTGGGACCACAACACAAAGATGCCCAAATGAAAGGAAAAGAAATAGAAAAGGCCACCCGACACAAGGTACTAAGCAGGTGAGCGGTCGGAGAGCCGACGCGCGGTAGACACCAAAGCGTCCAGAAAGAGCTGAAGACGGTCACGATTCCTCGGCCTAACGAGCGGATGCCAGTGCTGCAAGAAGGCAAGATATTTGAAGAACGAGTCAGAAGCACGTCGTGGGAACACCTGCTCAATCACCATCTTGTTGCGGGTAGTCCGAAGTGTCCACATCATAGCCGCGAAGATGAGCCAGAACAGTTGGCGCTTATGGCCAACCTGAGTGGCCCTAACCTGCAGAAACTCTGAAAGGTCATGGGCCTCCCACTCCGGTCCTAGAGCCTCACGAGCAAAGCACCAGAGTGCTTGCGCTGCTACGCAAGAAAACAAAATGTGTGTTCCTGTTTCCGGGGGGAGGTACAGAGGGCGAAGGCCATTGCCCGGACCATGGTGTTTCAGCACCTCGGTCCCCGAAGGAAGGCGATCATGAAGAAGCTGCCATACAAAAATCTTAATCTTCAAGGGCATCGGTGCCTTCCATAGTGGGGATAGCCACTGTAGAACCGACATTCGACATAATGCCTAATAGGCCGAACTAATGGAGAATTCACCCGAAGGGGAAAGGCTCCAAGAGACAGAGTCAGGGACCTGGGACAGAGGAAGAGGGACTACTTCCCTCAGGTCTGTCCATTCCCGTACCTTATCCGGACCGAATGAGCGGCGGAACGCAATGTTCCATCCCTCATCCAAAGCCGCCGCAGATACAAGGACGGTCGGTCGTCACAAATCGCAAAAAGCCTCGGGAACCTCAAGCGGAGAGGCTCGCCCTCAAGCTAGGGGTCCAACCAAAACAGGGTTCCAGACCCATTGCCAACCGAGAAACGCAAACCCAGCCTAATCTCTTCCTTGATGGCCTGAATAGATTTCCAGAACTGGGACCCGACCGAGTGTGAGCAAGCCAAGAGGGGTTGTCCCTGCAAGTACTTGGACTCAATCAGCTACAGCCACAGGCCCCCATCTCCCCGCAAGATCCGCCAAACCCAACGAAGCATAAGCGCAACGTTCATCCGACGGGACGCAGGGATGCCCAGCCCACCTCGGTCCTTCGGCAAACATATGTCGGCCCATTTCGCCATATGATATTTGGGCCGACCATCCCCTGCTTGCCAGAAGAACCTAGCCAGCTCCTTGTCAAAGGAGCTATGCACACCTTCGGGCAAGATGTACATCCCCATCATATACATGGGGAGACTAGCAAGGTTAGTGCTAATGAGGACAGTTTTACTAGCTTTAGAATTGAACCTACCGCACCAGGGCTCCGCATGGGACGCTACTCGTCCCACAAGCGGATCATACCCACTCATCAAAATCCTGGACTCAGCCAGGGGCATTGCCAAGTATGATATGGGGAATGACGCCAACCTACAGTTGAGGTTATCCGCGATCCGAAGCTGCTCAACCTTCGAGTAGCCAAGGACCACCACCTCACTCTTATCAAAGTTAATCTTAAGTCCAGACATTTCCTCAAAGCAGAGCAAAAGGAACTTAAGATTAACAATGTCCGAGTCCGACCCTTCCACCATAATAATGGTGTCATCCGCATACTGCAAGTGGGTAACCCCTCCATTCGGGATGAGACGACTAACTACACCGTTAAGGTGGCCGGCCAACTTGGCCTTATCTAAGATGCCCGCAAGGGCATCAACTGTCAGGTTGAAAAGCAAGGGGGAGACAGGGTCCCCTTGCTTTACCCCCCCCCCCTCCCGAAGCCTAGAAAAAGGGTCCCACTTCGCCATTGATGTTGATCGCCGTGTTTCCAGATCTAACCAGTTGCATGATCCAGGAACACCACCTCTCGTCGAATCCTCGTCGCTGCATGACCAACCTCAAAAAGGACCAGTCCAGACGATCGTACGCCTTCTGGAACTCCAATTGAGGAAGACCCCCTTAAGCCCCTTTGACGCCACCTCGTGGACTATCTCGTGAAGGGAAAGAATCCCATCATGGATCCGCCTGCCCTTCAAGAACACAGACTAAAGGGGGTGAGCAATTCTTTCCGCCACCGGGGATAAACGAGTTGCGCAAACATTGGCAAAAATTCGCTCCAACACGTTGATCACCGTGATGGGGCGGAATTGCCGAATATTCGTTGCCCCAACTACTTTGGGATCAGGGATATGACACCACAGTTAATCCTAGCCATGTCCAAGGTACCAATATAGAACTCATGGAACATGGGCATAATGACCGGATGGAAGATCTCCCATAATTTCTGGAAAAAGACTACAGGGAGGCCATTCGGCTCCGGGGCCGAGCATGCTTTCATAGAAGCAATCGCCCGACCCACCTCCTTAGGGGAGAATGGGAGAGTAAGTTCAGCATTCTCCACATCAGAGACCCTCTCCGCAGGCGGCTAGAAGTCAACGTAGAGGGAGGCACCTCTGCGCAGCTCAGCCGAGAACAACTCCTTATAGAAGGAGTAAATATGGGTGGAGATGTCATCTGGGATCTCCAGAAGAACATCCCCATCCCAGAGGAAAGGGATGGCACATTTCCGCCTGCGGCCATTAGCAATCGCCTGGAAGTAGGCAGTGTTTGCATCCCCCTTAAGGATCCAGTTCTGGCTCCCCTGACGCTGCCAAAACAGCTCCTCGCTCTTGTATATATCCATGAGTGAGGCCTCGAGGGCTGATACGTCTCCAACGTATCTATAATTTTTGATTGTTCCATGCTATTATATTATCAACTTTGGATGTTTTATAGGCATGAATATGCTATTTTATATTATTTTTGGGACTAACTTATTAACTCAGTGCCCAGTGCCAGTTTTTGTTTTCTCCGTGTTTTTGACCTTTTTCACATAGGAATATCAAACTGAGTCCAAACGGAATAAAACATTTGCCGTGATTTTTTATGGAAAATATCAAAAATACCAGAAAGGAAAAGATACCGGAGAGGAGGGTCGAGGGAGTCACGAGCCTGGGAGGCGCCCCCCTAGGGCACGGCTAGGGGGCTCGTGACCTCCTCGTGGCCCCTCCTGACTTGTTCTCGACGCCATACGGTCTTATAAATAGAGAAACCACATAAACTGAACCTAGATCGGGAGTTCCACCGCCGCAAGCCTCTGTAGCCACCAAAAACCAATCGGGAGCCCGTTCCGACACCCTGCCGAAGGGGGAACCATCTCCGGTGGCCATCTTTATCATCCCGGCGATCTCCATGACGAGGAGGGAGTAGTCCACCCTCGGGGCTGAGGGTATGTACCAGTAGCTATGTGTTTGATATCTCTCTCTTTCGTGTTCTTGAGATGTCTTGATCTCTCTGTACTGCGGGCTTTGCTACTATAGTTGGATCTTATGATGTTCTTCCCCTCTCCCTTCTTGTAATGAATTGAGTTTTCCCTTTGAAGTTATCTTATCGGATTGATTCTTTAAGAACACTTGATGTATGTCTTGCACGTGTCTATCTATGGTGACAATGGAATATTCATGTGAGTACTTGATGTATGTTGTGGTGATCAACTTGCGGGTTTCATGACCTCGGGAACATATGCATAGGGGTTGGCACACGTTTTGACTCTCCGGTAGAAACTTCGGGGCACTCTTTGAAGTTCTATGTGTTGGTTGAATAGATGATTTTGAGATTGTGTGATGCATGTCGTATAATCATAACCACGGATACTTGAGGTGACAATGGAGTATCTAGGTGACATTAGGGTTTTGGTTGATGTGTGTCTTAAGGTGTTATTCTAGTACGAACTCTAGGATAGATTGAACGGAAAGAATAGCTTTGTGTTATTTTGCTACGGACTCTTGAATAGATTGATCAGAAAGAATAACTTTGTGGTGGTTTCGTACCCGACAATAATCTCTTCGTTTGTTTTGCGTTATTAGTTACTTTGGAGTGACTCTTTGTTGCATGTTGAGGGAAAGTTATATGATCCAATTATGTTATTATTGTTTAGAGAACTTCCACTAGTGAAAGTATGAACCCTAGGACTTGTTTCCAAGCATTGCAATACCGTTCGTGCTCACTTTTACTATTAATTACCTTGCTGTTTTTATATTTTCATATTACAAAAACCTATATCTACCATCCATATTGCACTTGTATCACCATCTCTTCGCCGAACTAGTGCACCTATACAACTTACCATTGTATTGGGTGTGTTGGGGACACAAGAGACTCTTTGTTATTTGGTTGCTGGGTTGTTTGAGAGAGACCATCTTCATCCTACGCCTCCTGCGGATTGATAAACCTTAGGTCACCCACTTAAGGGAAAATTTCTACTGTCCTACAAATCTCTGCACTTGGAGGCCCAACAACGTCTACGCAAGGCCATCCAGCACCTTAATATGATCCATCAGGACCCCTTTATGGGCCTGGAGATCAGCGCCAAGGTTTGCCCCCTAGCCCTTCATGGCCTGACGAGACAATTTAGCACAGTGGTGCCAGACATCCACATCACAAAACACCCGAGGCGGAGACGTGACCGCCTGTAGCCAGCGGTCACGAACCATCGCAAAGAAACTCGGTTGCTCCAACCAGAATGTCTCAAAGCGGAAGCGAAGGTTCCTAGGGGGGCCTCATCCCCCGACGAGAAAAGCAAGGGGTATGATCAGAGCCAATCCGAGTGACAGCCTTGAGGGAGCACAATGGGAACATCACTTCCCACTGATCCGATACAAAGACCCAGTCTAAAACACTCCGGATGGGGTCCGCCTGCTTATTCGTCCATGTGAACCTAGCCCCTACGCGGGCTATCTCACGGAGCGCAAGGTCCGCAATACAGTCGTTAAATGGACGCATGCGGACCCGATCAACATTAGGCGGGCTTTTATCAGAAGCCCACCTAATGAGGTTGAAGTCCCCGTCCACCACCACCGGAGAGGTGCACCTCTCCACCTTATTTTTAAGCTTGGCAAGGAAGTCGGCAGAGCGCCCATGATCCGCAGGACCATATACGAAAATCACCTCCCAACTGAAGTGGAATCGTCGGTCAATGACGGACATGCTCAGGAAGAATTTTCCTCGGTCCATATTCTCAACCGAGAAAGCATCCTCCCTGACCCCCAGATTGGCCCGTAGCAGGCAACCATTGCCAGGCAAACTGGTGGCGAGAGATCCCCTGGAGCTCATGCATACTAAAGTCCTGTCATGTCGTCTCCTGAAGGCCCACATTGTCAATCTCCTCCTGACGCAAATATTCGATGAGCTATTCCCGCCGGCTAGTGAGTCCGAAGCCCCTAATGTTCCAACATAGGAGCTTCATTTAATAACCTCAGTGGAGTCCTTAGGCCCCGCGGCCACGCAAGCGGGGCCGAGCTAGCCCGCCCATCAATCGCGGGTCAGGGGGATGCCTTCACCGGACGACCGCGCCGCCCCCGCGTAGGGGGGGGGGGGCGACGGAGGCCTCCGGTCCGAGGGAAGCGGACCTAGAACTAGACCCCCACACCTCTATTCGGTGTTCAGTGGGGTTAAGACGAGTGGGGGGACGCCCTCGCAGAGCCCTCACCGAGGAAGGGACTGCACAGGGCCTATCCGCCACAGTCTCCATAGGGGGCGCCGCACTATCACCGGTCTCTCTATGACCAGGGTCAGTAGGCGCCGGGGTGCTGGACTCACCACGTGCCGCGCAGGCACGGGCTTCAGCCAATGCCCCATCGAGCCGCTCCTTGGCGCAGATAGCAGAAATATGCTCATGGATGGGCCCCTTCTTGCCACGGAACACAATGCCACTATCGGTGGCCACCTCTGCCAGATGAGAAACCGAAGCGGAACCAAGCACAGAAAACCGAGAGCCAGA
Organism: Hordeum marinum; assembly: GCA_022496015.1. Classification (NCBI taxonomy): domain Eukaryota; kingdom Viridiplantae; phylum Streptophyta; class Magnoliopsida; order Poales; family Poaceae; genus Hordeum; species Hordeum marinum. The sequence goes on from JAAAWK010001186.1 coordinate 638,067, forward strand.
ACTAGAGGGGTCTAAGGGGATCGTGGGAGTACCTGAGGACAAGTCGCAAGCAGCCGCCCTCATGGTGGCCTTCTCCTGGATCGTCCGGACACGACCATCTAGGAGGCTCTGGGACTGGCTAAGCCTCGCACTCTAACGTGCAGCCTCTAGCGGGGAAGGCCTGCCCCGAAGCTTGGAGCCGGCCGCGGTAGGGGTCACCACTGCCAGGTCCAAGGGCAAGGGAGGCACCAAGTCCGGGGACCCCAAGGCTGGAGAAGGGGGGAACCCGGCAAGCGCGAGTAGCAGACCACGCCAGGTGAGCGCGGTGAGGATGATGGGCGCACCTCTATCCCCACACTCACCACTTCCTCCTCGACCTCCACGACGGCCTCCGGGAGCACCACAAAGGGAAGGGAGACGGCGGCCGCAGTCCCACCCCCCGAAGCCCCCAAAGAGGCCATCCCAGCTGGACAGGAGGACCCACCACCAGTAGGAACCGGGCTGCGTCGTTCAGCACACGGAGCCTCATCATCATCCTCACTGGAGGAGCTCCCCTCGGATAAGTCCCCATCTCCACCCTGTCCATCATCCGGACGAGGCGGAGTGGCCGCAGGGACCGATCCAGGCAGATCCTCAGAAACCGGAGACTCAAGCTCAAAAGTCAGACGCTTCCCCTTAGTGCCGAATAGAAGATCAGGGATAGACCGTTAATCTCTGCCGGAGCGGGGCATAGAATCTCAATGCGAGCGGGGCCATCATCCTCGAAGGACGCCAAGTCGGCAGTCACCAGCTTGCCCACCGGCTCAGAGATCGCCTTGAGGATGTGCTCGGCGCTGACCTGCCACCTTGAGGCAAGCCATAGACAAGGACCCACATCTTAGCCAGAGGGGGCACACGGTCCGGCTCCGCAGCCGCCGCATGGACATATATTAGGAACTTGTTGATGGGGCAATGGATGACGTCGTGAGAACATACACGGAGCAGCTCAGCGGAGGGGAAGGGGACCGAGAAGACGAAGGGGGCCGTCTCAGTCACCTCCCAGGTGAAGCCGGAGCCGCGAAAGTCGCCAATGTACGCAGAGAGCTCCGCCTAGATGAGGTCGGCCGAGATGACCACCCCCGACGGCAAGTCCTGCTCAGGGGCCAGGGTGACCGTCGCCAGGTGTGGCCGGACTGCCTCCTCCTCAATCTCGGCATCCACGAAGTAGAATCCACCCCCTCTATCCCATACCCGAGATAGGCCAGGGTCGTGGGGCATCGGGGAGGGGCCTCGCACTCCGAGCGGAAATGCCCCATGCATCCACAGTTGATGCACATCGTCTCCTCGCGGGTCCTGGGGCGGCCGACACGGGTGGGAGGAGCCATAGCCACCGGAACCTCCTGTTCCGGGCCTCCCACCGGGACGGAACTAGTGGCCACCCCCGCAGTCTTCTTCTTATGCTTCTTCTTTTTCTTGTTCTGAGTCACAACACTTTGATGGTTAGGGGACCGGCGTGGAGCGGAGGACCGCACCAGCCGAGGCTATTCCGAACGCCTAGCGGGGGCGTCATCCCTAGACGGACGGCGGTCGTCCCTCCGAGAGGGGTCGGGAGCACGAGAGACGCGGGTCTCGTCTCCGCGGCGCGAAGGCGGACCATGACGAGAGGCACCGGGGTCACCAGACCCGGCCCCACGGCGCCGCCAGTCCCCGTCCGAGGGCCGGGTGAAGTGCCTCCCTCGCTGGTGAATACGGTTACAGGGCTGGGATAGTGTTAGGTTTAGAAGAACCTCATGGGGAAAACCCCAGGAAATATGGATTAAGATCGAAGATCTGTGTGGCACTGTGACCTTAATTGATGAAAATGATATATGTGTGCAGCTACTGGACAAATTTAGGCAATTTATAGTTAGTTTATGAACTTTACAAAATTTTAATCTGAGTTCCTCCTCCTACTCACATCTTTGCAAGCTAAGAATCTGAATTCCGTGGATTCAAAATGTAGCAAAATCCTTTCACAGTCAATGGAAGCAAGAATAAACATCTCGTCAATTATCAACACCTTTTGGTTATCTGGGATGTTTAAGAAACGAGCAAAAATTGATTAATGCATGTACATGTGTAGCTTTGAGCTACCTTTTCTCCTTTTGAGGAAATCATAAAAACCAGGTGGACATGCTGCAGAACATAAAGGCACTTACAGTAATACCAACAAATCGGTGCTTATTAGTTAGTCCCTCGGACTGCCCATTTACTTCTCTGCTTTATTGGAGCCATGAGAATTTTAGAACATGTTAGTAATTTTTAATTTCAACCATGATAGCTCAAACAAGATTTGCACTACAAGCGGAGCTAAAGAGCAATACGCGTGGAGCTCAAAGCAACACAAATGATTTCATCCGTTGTGGATCGAAGAAGGTTTGCAATACTGATATATTATGCAGGTTAGCATAACTCAATAGTTATAATGATTTGAGAAAATACAACAGACCACGTAATTTGTTGTACATAAGAGAATCTCCTACGCACAATCTAATTGCCTACCTTGTCAGAATTGTCTTTGTTTCACCTGGGTCCTGATACATCTGAGGCTAGAGGTGGAGCTGAAGAGTTCACATTTCCTGTGCTACCAAAATTTGCTGCCGTTTTTACAACAAAGTTATGTTCTATGTTGAGGTCTGCAGTCATGGCACCTTCCAATACTTTTACGACCTCAAACATTTTAGGCCTTTTTTTGCAATCAATCTGCAAGCACCACATTGCAAGCATCATCATCTGAATTGCATCTTGCTTGTGTGCTTGCATGTCGTTGCTGTAATTGTCAATCAAATCTACCAACCGATCACTGTTTACCTTTTCCTCTAATAGGGTGATGAGATGGATGCTCTCTTCTGACCTGGAAGTGTCAAGGTTCTTTCTTCCACTGATGATTTCCATGACCACGACGCCGAAGCTGTAGATATCTGCCTTTTCTGTGATCTGTGATGTCAACCATTCAGGAGCTAAATATCCAGGTGTGCCTCTCATTCTGGTAACCACTTGACTCATATCCCTGTCTATGAGTTTGCATAGTCCAAAATCAGAAAGTTTAGCATTAAAGTCATCATCTAAGAGGATGTTTTGTGGTTTGACATCCAAATGAGCAATTCGTTTCGTGCACTCCTCGTGAAGATAAGAGAGGCCCTTAGCTATATGAGTTATAATCTTGCACCGCGTGCTCCAATCCAGAGGAGAAGCATCATTGTCATGTCGATAATAGATCCATCTGTCCAAGGATCCTTTGGGCATGTACTCATATACCAAGAGCATGTGGGATTTCTCTACACAGAAACCAATCAATTTCACCATATTAATATGATGAATGCTGCCAATTGTCTGAACCTCTGCCGAAAATTCTCTTTTCCCCTGACCAGTTTGATCCAAACATCTTACTGCAATCCTTTCATCACCAAACTGTCCCTTGAAAACAGACCCAAATCCTCCTTCCCCGAGCTTGTTTGCAAATTGCTCGGTTGCTGCTCTTAGCTGTTGAAATGTGAACCTCATTGGTGTTCCTTCTAGCTCCCCAAACTCTTCCTCTTCTTCCATCTCTTGCTGTCGTTGTGTTCTTTGTTTACATATAAAGAAGGCGACGAGGAACAAGATGGTAAGCAAAATGAAGCCACCTACAGGAGCTAGAATTGCAAGAACTCTTGTTCTAGAGGGGGATTTTGGTTTCATGCTTGTTGGCCCAATAGCTGTACTTGGGGTCGGAGGTGTTACCTCGGCTGGGGGTGCAGGCAGGGGACTTTTAGCTGTAGGTGACGGTACTTGATTAATCAGGGGACAGAAGATGACCTGGTACTCTGTGCCCGTTGGGCAAGCGTAAGTGGCAGTATCATCGGGCTTGCTGTAGGCATCTGGGCACATCTGCTTAAAGAAGGCCGAGTAATTTGTCTAATTGCAATCGCTTGCCGCACTCCCGGTACATGCGTTGTTACACCCTCCCGCACTACCGGACTCGCGAGCTATGCCGACGGCCACAAGCCATCGGCATAGGTCTTTCCCCGTCGGCATAGATCACGTCAGCGTAGTCTTGTCAGGCCGTCGGCATAGGGACCTATGCCGACGGCTCAGGCCTGGCCGTCGGCACAGTTTAGCCGTCGGCATGTTTTTCGCCTGACGACGCCGTCAAAAGTGTTGGCTAATCATGGGACGCCACGTGTCGTCCGGTGGTGCCTCCTGGCGGCAGGCCTATGCCTACGGCAAAGCCGTCGGCATAGAAAAAACTATGCCAACGGCAAAGCCGTCGGCATATGCTGCCACGTGTCGTCCTCTGGTGCCTCCTGGCGGCAGGGCTGGGCAGCCCTGGAGACTCTATGCCGACGGCCTGGCCGTCGGCATAGCTAAATTTAATTAATTAATTTTTTCAAAAAAAATCAATTTTTTGATTTGTTTTTAATTTTTTTTGATTTTCACAATTATGAATTATTTGACAATTTAATCTCTAATCACCTCTCCTCACAGCTTCAGAATTTAATTTCTATTCTCTAATCAGCACTCAATACAAATCGTCTAACTTCCCGGTCGGTCACCCATCCTCTCACTACCCCAGCCCCATCACGCTTAACTTTAAGGTTCTATCTCCCCTAGTTTCCAAGTCTGCACTTGTTGTTTTCCTAACAATCTTAAGCTATCTATCCTCTTAACCCTTAGGTCTTAATGTCACATAATTTAATTTTCTTAATTCTAAACAATTATTAAAATAAACAAAATAAGTACTAATAATATTGAATTTCAATGAAAATAAAATAAGTAATAATATTATTTTATTATTATTTTTGCCATTTATTCATTTAATATGACATAATTAATATCTTTAAATATGTAAATCGAAATTCGACAAATAATATATCCATTATTATTGGAAAAATGTGAGGAATCCAAATATGACATCATTTATTTATTTTTAAATAAAATTAGTTTGTAAATTTTTTTAAATTATTATTTTTTGATTTGAAATTAGCGGTAGTACCGCTCTCGACATGGTAGTACCGCTAATTATAAAGGCATTTTATTTTTTTAAACTTATTTCAACTCCAGACTTTTTGTGCATTCAATATGCACCATTCAAATCCACATCCTCAAATTTCAATCATTTCTAACTTCATTTGCTATTTTTCATGCATTTAATGATTTTTTTTCAGTTAAATGACCCAAAAATTGAAAAGAACTACAAATGAACTCTGAAAAGGTTGAAACTTGGCATGGTATCACAATTTCACCCAAATAGCTTATGCTAAAAAGTTGAGAGGGTTACGACAAAAACTGGATGCACTTCGTGTACAAACTGGACCATCTGATTCGAAGTATCAAGCTTTCGGACGAAGACTTGTCTGTTACAAAGGCATTTTATTTTTTTAACTTATTTCAACTCCAGACTTTTTGTGCATTCAATATGCACCATTCAAATCCACATCCTCAAATTTCAATCATTTCTAACTTCATTTGCTATTTTTAATGCATTTAATGATTTTTTTGAGCTAAATGACCCTAAAATTGAAAAGAACTACAAATGAACTCTAAAAAGGTTGAAACTTGGCATGGTATCATCATTTCACTCACATAGCTTATGCCAAAAAGTTGAGAGGGTTACGACAAAAACTGGATGCACTTCGTGTACAAAGTGGACCATCAAATTCGAAGTATCAAGCTTTCGCACGAACACTCGTCTCTTACAAAGGCATTTTTTTAACTTATTTCAACTCCAGACTTTTTGTGCATTCAATATGCACCATTCAAATCCACATCCTCAAATTTCAATCATTTCTAACTTCATTTGCTATTTTTCATGCATTTAATGATTTTTTGAGCTGAATGACCCTAAAATTGAAAAGAACTACAAATGAACTCTAAAAAGGTTCAAACTTGGCATGGTATCATCATTTCACCCACATAGCTTATGATAAAAAGTTGAGAGGGTTACGGCAAAAACTGGATGCACTTCGTGTACAAACTGGACCATCTGATTCGAAGTATCAAGCTTTCGGACGAAGACTCGTCTGTTACAAAGGCATTTTTTTTAACTTATTTCAACTCCAGACTTTTTGTGCATTAAATTTGCACCATCAAATCCATATCCTCAAATTTCAATCATTTCTAACTTCATTTGCTATTTTTCATGCATTTAATGATTTTTTTTGAGCTACATGACCCTAAAATTGAAAAGAACTACAAATGAACTCTGAAAAGGTTGAAACTTGGCATGGTATCATAATTTCAACCACATAGCTTATGCTAAAGAGTTGAGAGGGTTACGACAAAAACTGGATGCACTTCGTGTACAAACTGGACCATCAGATTCGAAGTATCAAGCTTTCGGACGAAGACTCGTCTGTTACAAAGGCATTTTTTTAACTTATTTCAACTCCACACTTTTTGTGCATTAAATATGCACCATTACAATCCACATGCTCAAATTTCAATCATTTCTAACTTCATTTGCTATTTTTCATGCATTTAATGATTTTTTTGAGCTAAATGACCCTAAAATTGAAAAGAACTACAAATGAACTCTAGAAAGGTTGAAACTTGGCATGGTATCATCATTTCACCCACATAGCTTATGCTAAAAATTTGAGAGGGTTACGACAAAAACTGGATGCACTTCGTGTACAAACTGGACCATCTGATTCGAAGTATCAAGCTTTCGCACGAAGACTCGTCTGTTACAAAGGCATTTTATTTTTTAAAACTTATTTCAACTCCAGACTTTTTGTGCATACAATATGCACCATTCAAATCGACATTCTCAAATTTCAACACTTTCTAACTTCATTTGCTATTTTTCATACATTTAATGATTTTTTTGAGCTAAATGACCCTAAAATTGAAAAAACTACAAATGAACTCTGAAAAGGTTGAAACTTGGCATGGTATCATCATTTCACCCACATAGCTTATTCTAAAAGGTTGAGAGGGTTACAACAAAAACTGGATGCACTTCGTGTACAAACTGGACCATCTGATTCGAAGTATCAAGCTTTCGAACGAAGACTCGTCTCTTACAAAGGCATTTTATTTTTTTAACTTATTTCAACTACAGACTTTTTGTGCATTCAATATGCACCATTCAAAAATCCACATCCTCAAATTTCAATCATTTCTAACTTCATTTGCTATTTTTCATGCATTTAATGATTTTTTTGAGCTAAATAACCCTAAAATTGAAAAGAACTACAAATGAACTATGAAAAGGTTGAAAATTGGCATGGTATCATAATTTCACCCACATAGCTTATGCTAAAAAGTTGAGAGGGTTACGACAAAAACTGGATGCATTTCGTGTAAAAACTGGACCATCTGATTCGAAGTATCAAGCTTTCAGACGAGAACTCGTCTGTTACAAAGGCATATTTTTAACTTATTTCAACTCTAGATTTTTTGTGCATTCAATATGCACCATTAAAATCCACATCCTTAAATTTCAACCCTTTCTAACTTCATTTGCTATTTTTCATGCATTTAATGATTTTTTTTGAGCTAAATGACCCTAAAATTGAAAAGCACTACAAATGAACTCTGAAAAGGTTGAAACTTGGCATGGTATCATCATTTCACCCACATAGCTTATGCTAAAAAGTTGAGAGGGTTACGGTAAAAACTAGATGCACTTTGTGTACAAACTCGACCATCTGATTCGAAGTATCAAGATTTCGGACGAAAACTCGTTTGTTACAAAGGCATTTCATTTTTTTTAACTTATTTCAATTCCAGACATTTTGTGCATTCAATATGCACCGTTCAAAGTCACATCCTCAAATTGCAACCCTTTTAACTTCATTTGCTATTTTTCATGCATTTAATAATTTTTTGAGCTAAATGATCCTGAAATTAAAATCCTAATTTAAATTAATCTAAAAATAACCAAATAAATCTTACTGTGACAACAATCTAACATGTGACTAGAAGCAAGAAGAATTAAATTAAAAACTATTTGTAAACTCAAGTTGTTCACAATCTAGGGTTTGAAGCAAATTTGAACAAATTCAAATTTAAACCATTCAAATTTGAAAACTAATGACACAAACAGAAACTAGACAAAATTTTGAATCTAATGCAAAAAGAATCACTCAAAAACATCAAATTTTTAAAAGATATAAGCAATTTAAAATAGAAACTAAAAACAGAAAAAAATGTAAAATTGACCGGGCTATGCCGATGGCATAGCTCTATTTAATTAATTTTTTTAAACACAAAATTATAAAAAAAGGAAAAAAAACGAAAATTCAATTTTTTTGAAGGTATGCCGACGGCTATAGCCGTCGGCATATCTTAATTTAATTAATTATTTTGTTCAAAAAAAAGAAAATTCAATTTTTTTTAAAGCTATGCCGACGGCATAGCCGACAGCATAGCTCTATTTAATTATTATTTTAAACAAAAATTATAAAAAAGGGAAAAAACTGAACGTAGATTTTCCGACGGCATAGCCGTCGGCATAGCTCCTTGCCACGTCAGCGATCCGCGACACCGTGGGGCCGGAGATATGCCGACGGCATAACCGTCGGCATAGCTTCGGGCCCACGGTGCCACGGATCGCTGACGTGGCAAGAGATAGGTACGCCGACGGCTGACGTTAGGGCTGTCGGCATACGTATGACGGCGTCTACCGGCTGTTAAAACCAGGGCGGCCGGACCCACACATATGTCGATGGTCGGGCTACGCCGACGGCCACTGTCGGCATAGTCAGAGATATGCCGACGGCTGCCGTCGGCATAGATTGATATACGCCGACGGCCTTTATACGCCGACGGCTTTAGTTGGACCGCGGGATATGTCCATCTATGCTGACGGGGCCGTCGGCATAGATTTGACCGTTTTCATCGCAAGTTTTTCCGGTAGTGCCCGAGTCTTCAGCTCTCTTGAGCACTGCGATGTGATGTTGGCTGCGCAGCTTGGCCCCCTGCTGCACCCTGACCTTCCCTGAACCGGCACCGGCAGGAAGTCCATGGGCACATTGAAGCCGTCGACGAGGGAGATGTCAAAGAAGTCATCTGCTCCAAGCGTGAACTCGCCCAACGTATTGGGCGGTCGACCACTGACCTCACAGGCGAGCAAGCCACGGCAGTCGCCAGTTTGGCATGACCCACCTTCGCCAAGGAGTGAGCAGCCTGTGCGTGCCCAGATGCGCCCCGATGAGGTACCAGCGGACACGTTCAGCGCCCACGTCTCCCCCGGATCGAGCTTCACGCCACCTCCCGGCAGAGCGGCTGGCCACACGGTGTAGGAGCATTGGTTGATGATTTTGAATTTGGTGGCCTCACTGGCGACAACAAGGAGAAGGAGGAGAGGCACAAGGCGGAGAGCCGAAGAGGTGCTCGCAACTGCCATTTGTGTTATGATTTTTGCTTGCACGCGTTAACTTGAATCAGAGTCTGAGTTGGAAGACTGATAGGGAATAGTAGACACGGACCGCATCCGTGTGTTGAATCATTCAACAGTCAGCATAAAAACAGCCTAACATGCCTATAGCCATGACTGTTTGATAGGAACAGACTTGCTTGTTTGCTTGTGTTCAGTCCCTTTCGAACGTAGCTGTACGTCTTCCAAAGAAGAGAAAAAAGAATCTGTACATATCCCTATATAACATTTTTTGAAGTTGAAGCTTGGCACGGCTGGAGGACAGCGGTTCCCACAGAGCGAAGGCTTGAGGCAGTCTTGCGCCAAAAGGCCTGCAAGCCAGACCATTTGGTGTGGTTGAAACATATGTCATTTCGAATATTCCAGATAGCCCAAAGACCAGCTGCATGAATAATATTAGTGGCAGCAAAACCATCTCCCCTAGACCAGCAAGCAGAGAAAGACATCATATTAATCTCTCCTCTAAAACAAGCAAGTCTAGTGATAGTTCTCCATATATAACATGTTGTTTGATTAATTTTGCTGCCGAACAAAATACTTCTTTAAGCTTATATAGAGTGCAATTTTATTTTATGTTTGCCTTGCGTGAAATTGTTAGGTTGCACATCTTAATTTGTTCATTCCTGATCTGCTCTTATGATTTGTCACGATAGTCTGATCCAAAATCTGGAGTCAGCAACAGTTTATTGTAAAGAGGTGCCTGGTGTTTTGGGGCAAGCTGAAGCTGACAGCGGTTGGCAGCAGCTGGAGGCCTCCTTCACCCGTCGATGACCGCCTAGCTATCATATTCATATACCGTCAACCACATGGAGCCATACATGTCTTACTCACCATAACTCTGTGGTTTGCGTGCAAACATGGGCAGCAAAAACCTTGTGATCTTTGCGAACATCTCTGTTAATTGGTATAACTGTTTTATATACACATTTTGTAGCCCTGAATCTGGGGTTCGTTGGACGCCTTGTTTTGGTTGTGCCATGGACAGAATTGAATCTTGCAGCCGGTATTGCACCATCTTAATCACTCCAGATTATTGTAATTCCATTCCCGCGCACTAGTGTGTACTTTAATTAATTCTCTCTTCCAACTTAATTGAAGTTGTAGTTTTCTTCACTTTTTAGACTGTCAGGAAGGAAAAATCACCATGGTTTATCAAATTACTAAGCAGTGAACATTGCATTGACACACGAGAAAGCTAAGAGTTCCATTGAATGGACAAAGACTTGACCAAGGCTATTATTATTATATCTTTGTGGCTGAGACTGTTTTACATATCGTAACTGAAAGACATTCCATAATTCGAGTATTTGGGCAAGATTTATTCTATTTTTTTCATGCTTCCCCTTGTTCCTGAGATAACTAGTTCGATATCATGAATTCCAAAAGTTCGACACCAGTTTGAACAACTCTCAAGCTTGTGCCCTGTTCGGCCGTATGGTCTGGGAAAAACATCTGTGGTTTGAGGAAATGAATTAATGAGTGCTTGTAGCATGGGCAGCCGTGTGCCTGATGCCGCCTTCTTGTGATTTATGAATGTGTCCTGAAATGACCAGGAAATGAGAATGCAAGCAGAATTTCAGTCAGAGTCGTGCTGTGCTGATGGCTATCTGAGCCATTAAAGAGTAAGTTTTGGACAAGCAGCAGCAAGCTCAGTCTCAGCGGCATTAACTTCAGTCGTGTAAACAATCAAAATGATTTGTGAAACCGTGCTTGCGCGGCTTATTTTGTACTCCCTTCGTCCGAAATTACTTGTCGAAGAAATGAATGTATTTAGACGTATTTTAGTTCTAGATACATCTGTTTTTATCCATTTGTACAACAGGGCGGAGGAAGCATATGCAAGATTAATTATGTGGCATCACCATATGGTCGAGTGGATGCGTATATGCAAACCACGTCCAGACCATGTTTTGCTTTTATCCAAAATAACATGCTGACTTTCCCAACTAGCTATCAGTGTAGGGTAGGGGCGGCACACCTCAAATTTCTATGAAAGAATTCCTTATTTGATCCTATTTGAACATGGGCTTACTTATTTGGCCATAATAATAATTTCTTCCCTATTTGACCGAAAATACAAAGGTGAACATGCATGCGCGCACCCACGTGAATAGTAAATTCATACAAATAATAGAAATTTTTGAAAATTCTGAAACTTCGCGGTAAGAAACTTAGTTGATCATTCTACTCACGTGGAAAGTTTCATGATGTATTGACACCCATGGTTTCTCAGTGAAGAAAATACAATTGTGGCCATACTATTCATCAAATCAAATAGTGGCCATACAATTGTGGCCATACTATTCTCAGTGAAGAAAATACAATTAGGTAGAGTGTCAAATAAGGAAGAAATATATTTTTAGGGCCAAATAGGAAAATATATTTTTAAGTAGGGCGAAATAAGGAATGCTCTCAATATATATTGGCTCGGGCCCAATACAACCTAGCTACGGCGGACTGTGATGAAGAACCACGCGCGGGAACTACAAACCTCTTTCCCGTTTCCTCTTCTAGATCTCGCCAAACCTCTTCCTCGCTTCCTCTTTCGGATCTCGCTGGCTTCTCCCAAATCCAAATCCCCATGCCGATGAATCGTCGATGAAGCCTCCATACCTAGTCGACTATGACGATCTCCTCCAGGAGATCATCTGACGACTGTGTCCCTCTCGGATGAAGATGACCTCCTCCGGGAGATCCTCGGCAGTTGCACCCGAGTCTCACGAATACGATCTCCTTCGGGAGATCCTCCTCCGCCCACCGCCGCAACCATCCTCCCTCCCACGTGCCTCCGCCGTCTGCAAGCGATGGCGAGACCTCGTCACCAACCCAGGTTCCTCCGATATGCCCACCACCAAAAGCCTCCCCTCCTTGGTATCTTTGAGAGTCACAACACGAGGAACCGCTTCATGTCAACTTTACACCATTCCGACTGCATCCCCTCCGAGCGGTTCAATCTACACCATCATGACAACTTCCCCAAAATGTGCTTGATTGCCACCATGGTCGCGTCCTCATCAAATATTGGGTGTGGGAAGACCTCGTCGTGTGTGACCCCATCACTGGTGGGCAGCACCACGTTCCTCTTCCGTCGAAATTCAAGGGGGTATTCATTAGCTGGGCGGTGCTCTATGCTGCCAGTGACCAGGGACATGTGCACGGTGGTTGCCACTCCAGTCCTATAAAAGTTGTCTTGGTGTCCACCACAAAGGAAGCTCGAGCTCTAGGATGTGTTTACTCCTCAAATACTGGCGTATGGGGCAATCTCATGTCAACATCAACTCCATGTCAGCTTTTTGTTGGTTGTTTTCCTTGGACCCTCATTGGTAAGGCACTTTACTGGCCGCTTTTTACGCCCGATGAGGGCATACTAGAGTTTAATTTGGACGAGCAGACCCTAGCTGTGATTGAGGGGCCTCCTTTGACAAACAATTTCGACAAGAGCAGCCTTTGGATCATTCAGGACAAGGATGGTGTTGTTGGCTTAGCCGTGTTGTCTTATCCTTTCTTTCCAAATGTGGCAAAGGGACATCAGTTTTCATGGTGTTGCCACATGGGTATTGGAAAAGAGCATTGAAATACGTAGCATTGTTGGTCTCCATCCCCAGATTGGAAAAGGGACAGGAGCGAGGAAAACTATAGTGGGATATTCCGAGGATGCTGATGTAGTTTTTATACTTGTGCATGACAATTTATGCATGGTTCAACTTAAATCGATGCAATGCAAGAGACTTTATGAAACCAGTTATTCACATTCCTACTATCCTCTCACAAGCTTCTATGCACCAGCTGATTGCTTATCCATGGTCATTATGTTGTAGGAGTAACGTAATCCGGTTATTTTCCAAACATGGTTAGTTTATGAACACATTTTGTAAGTCACGAGTGCATCTGTCGCACACAAGAATAATTGCATATCTTGTGTCTCTAATTAGGCTATATTTATTTCAAACTGAATACCCAAGATCACATTTTTCGCCAGAGTTTATTAGTGTCGCATATTTATATTTCGTCTCCTTCACATAGTGAGGGATGAGTTTACGTGAGCAAAAATTTAGACAATATATTTTGAGTCATGAGGTAGCAACTTATATTGTTGCCAGTAATATATTATGTATTTTACAAGAAATGTGATGTTGTTTACTATTGCTAGTATATTGTCAAGTTAGTTCATATACGTAAGTTACTCACTGTTCCTTGTTCTTATCCATTTGTCTTCTCATTGGAATTGTTGTTAATTTTCCGAATTCATATTGTTATAGGCACATCCATTGGATCTAATGGAGAAAAATGATGCATGAATGCATATGATGATTGCCTTATTCGATGTGCTAATGTGCTGAAGTAATTTAACAGGTAAGGTCTTCTGAATATAGCTTCTGAGATTTGGATTGTTTGATCTTTTTCTACGAAAACATTGGTCTGCACACATGGGTAGCATGCACTCACACTAGTAGAGAACAGGGCTTTGGTCCAGGCTTGCAAAGCCCATTAATCCCGGTTCACTCACGAACCGGGACCCCTGGGGGCATCGGTCCCGGTTCGTGAGGCCAGGGCGCCGGCCGGGCCTCGTGGGCCATTGGTCCCGGTTCGTCTGACCCCATTGGTCCCGGTTCCAGACACGAACCGGGACGAATGAGCCTGGCTCCTGGCCCACAACCATTGGTCCCAGTTTGTGGCTGGAACCAGGACCAAATGGGGTCCTTTAGTGCCGGTTCCAGCCACAAACCGGGACCGATGATTGGCCTATATATACCCCCTACCCGCGAGCAGAGCAGTGCACTGCTCTGTTTTTTTGGCCGGCCTTGGGAGAGCTTTGTGGTGCTCTAGCTCACCTCCTATGCACATGAGGTGTTCGATGAAATGCCCGAGACACGCTTAAGCTTTCTCCTCTCGAAGGTCCTTGCCCAAGCTCCATTTTCCTAAAGATTTGTCTAGGTTTGGCGGCCCGTCCTGTCCCGTCCCCGTCCCCGTCCTCACCGCCGTCGATCGCCTGCGCCCATCTCGGCGCCGGCACCGCCATTGTTAGACTCTTCTTCTTATCTTCTTTCTAAAAGAAAAAATTTCTTACTTGTATGATTTAGATAGATACTTGTGTAATTTTCTTACTTTTATTATTGTTTGTTATTATATAGTGCGATGGTTTTGGTATCCGCCTCCGTCAGCCCTCGTCCTGTTTGTGATTCGGATGTGGTATATATTATCTTTTATAACTATTTATTTTATTTAGTCTTTATGACAATTATGTCGGCCAACGTGACATAGATTTTTTAATCTAGGAGGTATGTGAACCGGAAATTCCAACCGACATAGAAATTCTTGTCGAGAAATTAAATTTGGTTGAAGAAGAAAACAATTACTTGAAAGAAAAATTACAAAGATTTGAAGAGGAGAAGATGAAGTTGGAGTTGCATGTTGCCGATGTCGTCGACGATCATAAGATCAAGGTGGATGCAATGCGCTTGAAGATTAGAAAGATTAGAAAATATGCCATTCATACTGAGGCTTGGTATCATTGTGTCATTGGATCAATTGGTACCTTAGTTGCGTTTATGATCACATTTGTTGTTGCATTTAAATTTTTTTACATAGTTTTAATGTATGTTTTAATTAGATGCTCTAGAGAGCATTATGTTGTTCAATAATGAGAACTATGTATGAATGTTATGTCTTTATTTTGGTCACTACTGTACTTTGGCTTTAACGTGATGATTAAATTGTATTAATTTGGTCACTTATCTATTCATGATATGTTGTAATGGTTTTTAATACATTTTATTAAATAACGCACGCAGATGAACCGGCAATAGATGTACGGTGACTGACGCACCTTCGAGTATATTAAGGGCCTGCATAATTTTCTCGAAGCGGCTAAGACAAACAAGCAGAATGGTTTTATGCGTTGTTCATGTACTGTCTATGAGAATACGAAGGCTTTATCCAACTCTAAAACCCTACACTTCCACCTGCTTGAGAAGGGTTTTATGCCACACTATAATGTTTGGACCAAGCATGGAGAAATAGGGGTTATGATGGAAGACAACGAAGAAGAAGAGGATGATGAAACCTATGTGCCTCCTGAATACGGTGATGCTGCAATGGAGGAAGATGAAGATCAAGAGGAACTAGACAATGTGTGCGATGATGATCTTCGCCGGGTCATTGTTGATGCAAAGAGACAATGCGAAAGTGAAAAGGAGAAGTTGAAGTTCAATTGCATGTTATAGGATCACAAAAAAGGGTTGTACCCCAATTGCGAAGATGGCAACACAAAGCTCGGTACCACACTAGAATTGCTATAGTGGAAGGCAGAGAATGGTGTACCTGATAAAGAATTTGAGAAGCTACTGAAAATATTGAAGAAGAAGCTTACAAAGGATAACAAATTGCCCGACAGTACGTACACAACAAAGAAGATTGTATGCCCTCTAGGATTGGAGGTGCAGAGGATACATGCATGCCCTAATGACTGCATCCTCTACCGCAGTCCGAACGAGGATTTGAACGCATGCCCTATATGCGATGCATTGTGGTATAAGATCAGACGAGATGACCCTGGTGATGTTGACGGCGAGCACCCCAGGAAGAGGGTTCCTGCCAAGGTCATGTGGTATGATCACATAATACCATGGTTGAAACGTCTATTCAGAAACAAACAGCATGCCAAGTTGATGCGATGGCACAAAGAGGATCGTAAGAAAGACGGGAAGTTGAGAGCACCCGTTGACGGGTCGCAGTGGAGAAAGATCAAGAGAAAGTGGAGCGACTTTACAGGTGACCCAAGGAACGTATGGTTTGGTTTAAGTGCAGATGGCGTTAATCCTTTTGGGGAGCAGAGCAAAAAGCATATCACATGGCATGTGACTCTATTATGTATAGCCTTGCTCCTTGGTTGTGCATGAAGCGGAAGTTCATTATGATGCCAGTGCTCATCCAAGGCCCTAAGGAACCCGACAATGACATTGATGTGTACCTAAGGCCATTACTTGATGAACTTTTCCAACTATGGAATGGAAGAGGTATACGTGTGTGGGATGAAAAAGAACAGGAGCAATTTGACCTACATGCGTTGCTTTTTGTAACCATCAATGATTGGCCTGCTCTCAATAACCTTTCAGGACAGACAAACAAGGGATACCACGCATGCACACGTTGTTTAGATGACACCGACAATATATATTTGGACAAAAGCAGGAAGAATGTGTACCTGGGGCATCGTCAATTTCTTCCAACCAACCATCAATGTCGAAAGAAAGGAAAGCATTTCAAAGGTGAGGCAGATCACCAGAAGAAGCCCGCCCTCCGTACTGGTGATCACATACTTGATATGGTCAATGATTTACAATTAATCTTTGAAAATGGTCATGGCGGACTATCTGTTCCGACTGACGATGCGGGACGCGCACCCATGTGGAAGAAGAAATCTTTATTTTGGGACCTACCCTATTGGAAAGACCTAGAGGTCCGCTCTGCAATTGACGTGATACACATGACGAAGAATCTTTGTGTGAACCTACTAGGCTTCTTGGGCGTGTATGGGAAGACAAAAGATACACCGGAGGCACGAGAGGAATAACAACGTATGCACAGAGAAGACGGCATGGGTCCAAAGTAGTTTTAGGGTCATGCCAGCTATGCTCTTACCAAAGAAGAGAAAGAAATCTTCTTCGAATGCCTGCTCAGTATGAAGGTCCCGTATGGATTCTCATCGAATGTAAAGGGAATAATAAATATGGCAGAGAAAAGGTTCCAGAACCTAAAGTCTCATGACTGCCACATGATTATGATGCAACTACTTCCGGTTGCATTGAGGGGGCTTCTACCGGAAAATGTTCGATTAGCCATTGTGAAGCTATGTGCATTCCTCAATGCAATCTCTCAGTAGGTGATCGATCCACAAATCCTGCCAAGGTTAAGGAGTGATTTGGTGCAATGTCTTGTTAGTTCCGAGATGGTGTTCCCACCATCCTTCTTCAATATCATGACGCACGTCCTAGTTCATCTAGTCAACGAGATTGTCGTTCTGGGCCCTGTATTTCTACACAATATGTTCCCCTTTGAGAGGTTCATGGGAGTCTTAAAGAAATATGTTCGTAACCGCGCTAGGCCTGAAGGAAGCATCTCAATGGGCCATCAAACAGAGGATGTCATTGGGTTCTGTGTTGACTTCATTCTTGATCTTAAGAAGATTGGTCTCCCTCAATCACGGTATGAGGGGAGACTGACTGGAAAAGTCACGCTAGGAGCAGACTCAATAATATATAGGGACGGGCATTCTTGGTCTCAAGCACACTATACAGTTCTACAAAATTCTACCTTGGTGACCCCGTATGTCGATGAACACAAGAATATTCTGCGCTGCAACACCCGGAGCAATGTGACGACTGGATTACATGTGAACACATCAGGACTTTTGAAAGTTGGTTGCAAACACGTCTCATGCGTGACAACACTATTTCTGATGAGTTGTACTCGTTGGCCAGGGGACCATCTTCGACTGTATTGACTTACAAAGGGTACGAGATAAATGGGAATAAATTTTACATGATTGCCCAAGATCAAAAGAGAACCAACCAAAATAGCGGTGTCTGCTTTGATGCAGCAACCAAGAGGGGAAAGAGCACATATTATGGTTACATAGTGGACATGGGAACTTGACTATGGACATGCTTTTAAGGTCCCTTTGTTTCAGTGCAAATGGGTCAATCCCTCAGGAGGCGAAGTACAGGTAGACTCACAGTACGGAATGACAACAGTGGATCTCAACAATCTTGGATACACAGACGAATCATTCGTCCTAGCCAATGATGCGATACAGGTTTTCTATGTGAAGGATATGTCTACCAAACCGAGAAAAAATAAAATATAAGGAAGCGAATACATCATACGATGAGCCAAAGTGCCACATAGTTCTTTCAGGAAAAAAAGACATTGTGGGATTGGAGGTCAAGACAGACATGTGTGAAGATTATGAAAAGTTTCATCAAATTCCCCCCTTCAAAGTCAAGTATGACCCAAGCACCCTGTTCAACTATGAAGATTATCCATGGTTACGGCACAATAAACAAAGGACACAAGCGAAGAAAAAGTGAAGACTTTCTCTCCATAACTATTATGATTATGCCTTTGATCTAGAATATCACTTCAGTTACATGTGAAAATGGTTGAAAATTGATGATGTGCCTTTGAATGGTTCATTTTGAACACACAAAAAGTCTAGAGTTCAAATAAGTTCAAAAAATGAAATACCTTTGTAACAGATGAGTTTTCGTCCGAAACCCTAATACTTCAAAAGAGATTGTCTGTTTTGTACACGAAGTGCATCCAGTTTTTGATGTAACCCTCTCAACTTTTTAGCACATGCTATGTGGATGAAATGACGATACAACACTTTTCAATTTCACGGTCATTTAGCTAAAAAAATCAGTAAATGCATGAAAAATACCAAATGAAGTTAGAAAGGGTTGAAAATTGATGATATGGCTTTGAATGGTGCATTTTGAACAAACAAAAAGTCTGGAGTTCAAATAAGTTCTAAAAAATGAATTCCCTTTGTAACAGATGAGCTTTCGTCTGAAACCCTAATACTTCCAAAGAGATTGTCCATTTTGCACACGAAGTGCATCCAGTTTTTGCCGTAACCCTCTCAACTTTTTATCGCATGCTATGTGGGTGAAATGATGATACCATGCCAACTTTCAACTTTTTCAGAGTTCATTTGTAGTGTTTTTCAATATGAGGGTCATTTAGCTCAAAACAAATCAGTAAATGCATGAAAAATACCAAATGAAGTCAGTAAGGGGTTGAAAATTGATGATGTGGCTTTGAATGGTGCATTTTGAACACACAAATAGTCTGGAGTTGAAATAAGTTCAAAAAATGAAATCCCTTTGTAAGAGATGAGTTTTTGTTCGAAAACCTGATACTTCGAAAGAGATTATCTATTTTGTATACGAAGTGCATCCAGTTTTTGCCGTAACCCTCTCAACTTTTTAGCACATTCTATGTGGGTGAAATGATGATACCATTCCAACTTTCAACCTTTTCAGAGTTCATTTGTAGTGCTTTTAAATTTCAGGGTCATTTAGCTCAAAAAATCAGTAAATGCATGATGAAAAATACCAAATGAAGTTAGAAAGGGTTTAAAATTGATGATGTGGCTTTGAATGGTGCATTTTGAACACACAAAAAGTTTGGATTTCAAATAAGTTCTAAAAAATGAAATCCCTTTGTAACACATGAGCTTTCGTTCGAAACCCTAATACTTCAAAAGAGATTGTCCATTTTGCACACGAAGTGCATCCAGTTTTTGCCGTAACCCTCTCAACTTTTTATCACATGCTATGTGGATGAAATGATGATACCATGCCAACTTTCAACCTTTCCAGAGTTCATTTGTAGTGCTTTTCAACACTATTCAAGAAATCGTTAACTGGTAGCTGCTATTCAGCTTGGGAATAGCGAATAATTTCTTAAGCGGCCTATTAAATGGATTAATTGGTCAACCATTAATAGGTGTAATTTTAAACTCAATAGAAGAAAATTTGTCTGGACAAAAAATATACATTGCAAGTATGAAGCAAATGGCACCACTTTCTTTTCTCGATAGATGATAAACATGTATACAACAACATGTTGGAAATATGCCCTAGAGGCAATAATAAAATGGTTATTATTGTATTTCCTAGTTCATGATAATTGTCTATTATTCATGCTACAATTGTGTTAACCGGAAACCGTAATACATGTGTGAATACATAGACCACAACATGTCCCTAGTGAGCCTCTAGTTGGCTAGCTCGTTGATCAATAGATGGTCACGGTTTCATGACCATGGACATTGGATGTCATTGATAACGGGATCACATCATTAGGAGAATGATGTGATGGACAAGACCCAATCCTAAGCATAGCACAAGATCGTGTAGTTCGTTTGCTAAAGCTTTTCAATGTCAAGTATCGTTTCCTTAGACCATGAGATTGTGTAACTCCCGGGTACCGTAGGAATGCTTTGGGTGTGCCAAACGTCACAACGTAACTGGGTGGCTATAAAGGTACGCTACGGGTATCTCCGAAAGTGTCTGTTGGGTTGACACGAATCGAGACTGGGATTTGTCACTCCGTGTGACGGAGAGGTATCTCTGGGCCCACTCGGTAAGACATCATCATAATGAGCTCAATGTGACTAAGGAGTTAGCCACGGGATGATGTGTTACGGAACGAGTAAAGAGACTTGCCGGTAACGAGATTGAACAAGGTATAGGGATACCGACGATCGAATCTCGGGCAAGTACCATACCGATAGACAAAGGGAATTGTATACGGGATTGATTGAATCCCTGACATCATGGTTCATCCGATGAGATCATCGTGGAGTACGTGGGAGCCAACATGGGTATCCAGATCCCGCTGTTGGTTATTGGCCGGAGAGGTGTCTCGGTCATGTCTACGTGTCTCCCGAACCCGTAGGGTCTACACACTTAAGGTTCGATGACGCTAGGGTTATAGGGAAATGGTATACGTGATTACCAAAGGTTGTTAGGAGTCCCGGATGAGATCCCGGACATCACGAGGAGCTCCGGAATGGGCCGGAGGTAAAGATTGATATATAGGAAGTCCAGTTTTGGTCACCGGAAAGTTTTCGGGCTCATCGGTATTGTACCGGGAGTGCCGTGAGGGTGCCGGAGGACCCCCGGGAGGGGTGTGACGACCAGTTGACTTCATGGGCTGTTAGATAAAGTGTGTCAGCCCTTATTGGGCTGGGAAATACTTTTGCTAAAGGCCCATGTGGCTGGAGATAAGAGATAGGGCTGAAAAAGATTTAAAAGGAGGAGATCCACCTCCCTTGTGGGAGGTGGACTCTCCCCCTAGCTCGGCCGAACCTCTCCTCCTTGGAGGAGGGGTCAAGCCAGCCCTCCCTCTCCCTCCTCCTATATATACTTGAGGTTTTGGCCCTTTGAGAACAGATCTGAACTCTCTCTCTCTCGGCAAAGCTCTACCTCTCTTCTTCCTCTTCCGCAGCGCTTGGCGAAGCCCTACCGGAATACCTTGCTACTCCACCACCACCACGCCGTCGTGCTGCTGCTGGAGCTCTTCCCCAACCTCTCCTTCCTCCTTGCTGGATCAAGGCGTAGGAGACGTCACCGGGCTGCACGTGTGTTGAACGCGGAGGTGCCGTCCGTTCGGCACTTGATCGGATCTACCGCGATCTGAATCGCTGCGAGTACGACTCCATCGACCGCGTTCTTGTAACGCTTCCGCTTAGCGATCTTCAAAGGTATGAGGATGCAATCTCTCCCGTCTCGTTGCTGGTTTCTCCATAGATAGGTCTTGGTGACACGTAGGAAAATTTTAATTTACTACTACGTCTCCCAACACAACAATCATCCATGTGGGCGTAAATATCATCAGCAAACATATATGAAACAACACTTTTTTGTTGATTTCCAACTTGGATGCAACTCCGAGAGATGGTGTCCACGCGACGGTGACATACTGAGGAAAGGTGATGGCAGTCGCGCAGGATGTCTAAACAGGTCAATTGTTAGAGGTGGCAGGTTGTGAATGAGGAGGGGAAGTGGCAACACACTGACGGGGACCTGACCAATTGTCATCTAGATCATAAGGGGTTGGGAAGAGCAGAAGGGGGTGGTGAAGGGATAAACCCTAGCTCTTTAGGAGCGGGAGGCGCTGGGAGGGGTTATGGGCCAAATAATTGGGCTTTTGTTTGCCCTTCAGTTAGCTTTTAATTGGCCTAACAACAGATTAATTGGCCTAACAACAGATTAATCAGTGAGGAGACCATTTAATCGGTCTAACAAACCATTTAATTGGCATGGAAAGTTAACGTGATGAATAGGTGTTATTCGATTCGGCCACCCGATGAGTAGTGATTAACTGGCAAATTAACTAATTCTTGAACAACGCTTTTCAATTTCACGGTCATTTAGCTCAAAAAAATCAGTAAATGCATGAAAAATACCAAATGAAGTCAGAAAGGGTTGAAAATTGATGATATGGCTTTGAATGGTGCATTTTGAACACACAAAAAGTCTGGAGTTCAAATAAGTTCTAAAAAATGAAATCCCTTTGTCACAGATGAGCTTTCGTTTGAAACCCTAATACTTCCAAAGAGATTGTCCATTTTGCACACGAAGTGCATCCAGTTTTTGCCGTAACACTCTCAACTTTTTTATCACATGCTATGTGTGTGAAATGATGATACCATGCCAACTTTCAACTTTTTCAGAGTTCATTTGTAGTGTTTTTCAATATCAGGGTCATTTAGCTCAAAACAAATCAGTAAATGCATGAAAAATACCAAATGAAGTCAGTAAGGGGTTGAAAAATTGATGATGTGGCTTTGAATGGTGCATTTTGAACACACAAATAATCTGGAGTTGAAATAAGTTGAAAAAATGAAATCCCTTTGTAACAGATGAGTTTTCGTTCGAAACCCTGATACTTCAAAAGAGATTGTCTATTTTCTATACGAAGTGCATCCAGTTTTTGCCGTAACCCTCTCAACTTTTTAGCACATTCTATGTGGGTGAAATGATGATACCATTCCAACTTTCAACCTTTTCAGAGTTCATTTGTAGTGCTTTTAAATTTCAGGGTCATTTAGCTCAAAAAAAATCAGTAAATGCATGATGAAAAATACCAAATGAAGTCAGAAAGGTTTTAAAATTGATGATGTGGCTTTGAATGGTGCATTTTGAACACACAAAAAGTCTAGAGTTGAAATAATTTGAAAAAATGAAATCCCTTTGTAGATGAGTTTTCGTGCGAAACCGTGATACTTCGAAAGAGATTGTGTGTTTTGTACACGACGTGCATCCAGTTTTTGCCGTAACCCTCTCAACTTTTTAGCACATTCTATGTGGGTGAAATGATGATACCATGCCAACTTTCAACCTTTTTAGAGTTCATTTGTAGTGCTTTTCAACACTATTCAAGAAATTGTTAACTGGTAGCTGCTATTCAGCTTGGGAATAGCGAATAATTTCTTAAGCGGCCTATTAACTGGATTAATCGGTCGACCATTAACCGGTGTAATTTTAAACTCAACAGAAGCAAATTTGTATGGACTAAAAATATACATTGCAAGTATGAAGCAAATGGCACCACTTTCTTTTCTCGATAGATGATAAACATGTATACAACAACAATCATCCATGTGGGCGTAAATATCATCAGCAAACATATATGAAACAACACTTTTTTGTTGATTTCCAACTTGGACGCAACTCCGAGAGATGGTGTCCTAGCGACGGCGACATACTGAGGAAATGTGACGGCAGTCGTGCAGGATGTCTGAACGGGTCAATTGTTAGAGGTGGCAGGTTGTGAATGTAGAGGGGAAGTGGCAACACACTGACGGGGACCTGACCAATTGGCATCTAGATCATAAGGGGTTGGGAAGATTGGAAGGGGGTGGTGAAGGGATAAACCCTAGCTCTTTAGGAGCGGGAGGCGCTGGGAGGGGTTATGGGCCAAATAATCGAGCTTTTGTTTGCCCTTGAGTTAGCGGGCCCAAAACGTTTAATTGGCCTAACAACAGATTAATCGGTGAGGAGACCATTTAATCGGTCTAACAAACCATTTAATTGGCGTGGAAAGTTAACGTGATGAATAGGTGTTATTCGATTCGGCCACCCGATGAGTAGTGATTAACTGGCAAATTAACTGATTCTTGAACAACGCTTTTCAATTTCAGGGTCATTTAGCTCAAAAAAATCAGTATCTGCATGAAAAATACCAAATGAAGTCAGAAAGGGTTGAAAATTGATGATATGGCTTTGAATGGTGCATTTTGAACACAAAAAAAGTCTGGACTTCAAATAAGTTCTAAAAATGAAATCCCTTTGTAACAGTTGAGCTTTCGTCCGAAACCCTAATTCTTCGAAAGAGATTGTCCATTTTGCACACGAAGTGCATCCAGTTTTTGCCATAACCCTCTCAACTTTTTATCACATGCTATGTGGGTGAAATGATGATACCATGCCAACTTTCAACCTTTTTAGAGTTCACTTGTAGTGATTTTCAATATCAGGGTCATTTAGCTCAAAAAAATCAGTAAATGCATGAAAAATACCAAATGAAGTCAGAAAGGGGTTGAAAATTGATGATGTGGCTTTGAATGGTGCATTTTGAACACACAAAAAGTCTGGAGTTCAAATAAGTTCCAAAAAAATGAAATCCCTGTGTAACAGATGAGTTTTCGTCCGAAACCCGAGTACGTCGAAAGAGATTGTCCATTATGCACACGAAGTGCATCCAGTTTTTGCCGTAACCCTCTCACCTTTTTTGCACATGCGATGCGGGGTGAAATGATGATACCATGCCAACTTTCTACCTTTTCAGAGTTCATTTGTAGTGCTTTTCAATTTCAGAGTCATTTAGCTCAAAAAAATAGGAAATACATGAAAAATGCCAAATGAAGTCAGAAAGGGTTGAAAATGGATGATGTGATCAACTAAAAGCACTACAAATATTAGAAACTAAAACAAAAATTCTTCAATCAATATAATCAATTAAAATATTCTCTTAGGATCAACTAAAATAAAACTATTCTAAAAATAATAGAAACTCTAATAGCAAAAAGAATGAACTAAAATAATCAATTAAAATATCTAACAGCAAAAAGAATCAACTGAAACAATAATATTTTTCAATAGCAAAAAGAATGAACGAAAAAGCTTTTATAAAACTCTAATAGCAAAAGGAATCAACTAAAAAGCTTTTATAAACCTCTAGTATTTTTTAAACTAAAATTATATAAAATTTATGCAACTAAAATTATCAAAGTATTATTTGTTCAAAACATTAATAGCAAAAAGAATTTCCATAAAGTATATTTTGTTACAAGCTTTAATAAAAACTAAAAAGCTTTTATAAAAGTCTAATAGCAAAAGGAATCAACTACAAAGAATCAATACAAAATAAAACTTATGCAATTAAAATTATATAAAATTTATGCAATTAAAATTATTCAACTGAAAATAACATATGCAAAAAATAAATATATTTTTTAAAACATAATATATGCGGAAAAAAAGACTCGGCTACTAGGCACCGCGGTGTGCATACGACTAGAAACCCTAGAAATGGGCCAGGATGCAGGCCCATAGTGCTAGCAGGCCCAACAGGGCATCAGATAGGCATGTACTGCCTGCACTAGACAGGAGCTCGGGAGTGCAGTGGCAGATGCGCTTATAAACCACTACAAGCCCCTCTCGCCTAACGATGTGGGACTAAAGTTGTGGCTGCGGGAAGGAGAGACCTTTAGTCCCGGTTGATGGCTCCAACCGGGACCAAAGGTCCCTGTTTCCCGCCGTTTGGGCTGCTGGAAATTGACCTTTGGTCCCGGTTGGTGGCACCAACCGGGACTAAAGGGGGCATTGGTCCCGGTTGGTGCCACCAACCAAGACCCAAGGTCCCTGTTTCCCGCCGTTTGGGCTGCTGAAAACTGACCTTTGGTCCTGGTTGGTGGCATCAACCGAGACTAAAGGGGGGCATTGGTCCCGGTTGGTGCCACCAACCGGGACCAGTGATCTATATAAGCCAACACTTAGGAATTTTCTGTCTCATCTCGCCCCACCCCCCGACGACGCCGACAGGCTGCCCCGGTGCCGCCCCCGCTGTCACCCGTCATCGACCCCGCCATCGCTCGTCGTCGCCCCCGCCGTCTCCACTTCTACCTCCTTCCCGAGCCCGATGCCGCTCCTATTGTCTCCAACCCCAACACCATCGTCGTTGCTCCTCCCCCACCCCCTCTTCGACCACGCCACTCACACGGTGACCAATCGCCGCTCCTCCCCCCACCCCCTCCTCGCCGTCACCCGTGGATCCCCGAGCGGGGCGGCGCCATGGCCCACGGCCACAATTTTGTGCTTAGCTAGGGTTACCATGGTCGTCGGTAACCATTAGATGAATAGACAGATGAGATGAGATGAAATGTGCTATGTTTTTTAGATGTGCTCTGGTTTTATAGATGAGATGAGATCATATCAGATGTATGGGATGTTTTGTGGAGATGAGATGTATGAGATGTTTTTTTAGATGTATGAGATGTTTTTTCAGATGTATGAGATGTTTTTAGATGAATAGATAGATGGATGAAATGTAATAACTCAATATGATAGATAGATGTTTTGTGGAGATGTGATGAGATGGAAGAGATTTTTTTAGGTTTTTTCGATAAGCGGTCCAGATGTCGAACATTCATGAGAGAGGCGGTCCAGACGTTGGACATGAGGGGGGACGTCGGACATGATATGAGGGGTGAGCGTCGTTATCGTCTACCCCCTCCTTGATAAGTTTGACATCAGCAGGGACGTCAGACATGACATGAGGGGGGACGTTGGACATCAGACATGAGGGGTGTGCGTCGTTGTCGTCTACCCCCTCCTCGATAACTTTGACATGATGGGGGACGTCGAACATGACATGAGGGGGGACTTTGGACGTCGGACATGAGGGGTGAGCATCGTTGTCGTCTACCCCCCTCCCCGATAACTTGTTCATATTGGAAACTCCGGTAGCATAGATTTATCAAGAATGCCCCCATTATGGATGTGCACAAGTTGATCCAATTTTTTTGATCTCACATATATATATATATATATATATATATATATATTCTTCTATATGTCATGTTGTCTGTCAAAGTATTGAAGAAATCCATGACTTCATCATTAGCCGGAAGTAATAGGCATATGATGCTACGAAGCTCTTCAAAGTTGTTTTGGAACGGAGTCCCGGATAGAATAATTCGCTTTTGGTACAAATTTCAGCAAAGGCCTTCCAAATAGCGATATTTGGAAGGCTCTTGTTGAACTTCGTACCAAAAAGTTAATTATCCTATCCAGGACTCCGTTCCAAAACAATTTTGGAGAGCTTCGTAGCATTATGCGCATGTTACTTCCGGATAATGATGAAGCCATGGTTTTCTTGAATCCTTTGACACTAGACAACGTGACATATAGAAGGGTAGATGAGATCAGGATAAATATGGACCATTTTCTGCACATCCAGAATGGCACCATTTTGTTAAATCCCTTAAAGGTTAAGAGAATCCCTTGTTTGAAATTCATGGGATAGGCGGTTTGGACATCGGACATTCATGAGAGAGGCGGTCCGGTTCGGTCGTCGGACATGTCATGTGATAGGTAGTATTTTTTTGTTCATAGAAAACTCCGGTAAATCTTCAACATGAGGGGGGATGTCGATCAACCCCCTCTCGCCTGACCAAACCCTAGAAGCATCAAGGCCACCACAAACCCTAGAAGCGTTGTCAAGGCCACCCCAAACCATAGAAGCATCGAGACCAGTAATATGATTCCTTGTTGCGATTAGCTAGCTAGGTCTATGTTTGTATATTAATTGCCATGTTTCAATATTTGCAGAAACTATGGATCAAAGAGACTTGGAACAAGAACAGTTGTTGGCGAACATTGTCGTTTCTCAATGACAGTGATGGTTTTGAAGGAGAGGATTACTGCTCCGGTGATCGAACAATGTGTAGGAGATATGCCCTAGAGGCAATAATAAATGTTATTGATTATCTCCCTGTTCATAATTATGTTTATGTTCCATGCTATAACTGCAATGATTCTCGAGTCTACAAATAAAACGAGGCTTGGAGGGAAACTCATGTGCACGTGTGGGATATTAAATGGTAAAATGTATTCCTAGTCTGGCCTCTAAGACTGGCTCAAGTATTGCATGATGATCCTGTTTTCCTGATCATGGACATGGCTATGCCGGCAATTTTGAGGGCACAATGTTAGAAGAACATTTGTGTTGAATCGACCCAAATTAATGTTATGCTATGAGATACATTCGTCATAAGTTAATGGTTAATAACATAGAGAAGTTAATGTTTGCATAATTCCTTAGACCATGAGAGTATCGAGTTTCTTCATGCTTGCTTCATGAACTTTGGGGTTTGTTAAACGTCATCCGTAAATGGGTGGCTATTACGGCGGCTTACGGGTTCATGGAAAAGTAAGTGAAGTAACTTGATAGCTCAAGATTGGGATTTGCTCCTCCGACGATGGAGAGATATCTCTGGGCCCTCTCGGTGTTACGGTATCCATCATCGTCTGGCCAGACACTTTGCGATTTGATCACGGGGATGCCGGAACACGGGAACGAGAAAAGAGAACAATACCGATAACGAGGTAACTGGCATAGTGGACAAGTTGTTGATCCATGGGGATGCCAACATGTCTCACCTTGGGTATTTGTAACATATCGCGAAGCAACAGGAATAGCACACGGCAACTAGAGGTTCACTCGAATATTTATTCGTGTGGGTATAGGGATCGATATGGGTGTCCACGGCTCCGATGTTGATCATTGATTGGAAGGGGTTCCAGGTCATGTCTATGCTTCACCGAACCTATAGGGTCACACGCTTAAGGGTCATCTATCTGTTGAATACTAGATAGGGAGTCTGAGAGAAAATCACCGAAAAGTTTCGGACACCGGAAAAGTTTCGGACAGCGGAAATGTTCCGCAGACAGGTCACCGGAACAGTTTCGGTGAAACTGAAAAGTTGTTTCAGAGGATACCATAAAGTCAAATTGGTTTTGGCACATGCCTGATAATTCTTGGAGGGTGCCAGAATCATTCTGGAAACTTCGGGGAATTTTCCAGAAGAATAACCGGAAATGTTCCGGAGCTGCCGGAACCGCTTCAGATGCTTTTCACAGATGAAAATCACTATTCCGGAATTGTTCCGGATCGTATTGAAAATTATTTTAGTGGGTACTGGAAATGTTCTAAGCCCACATAAATATTTTTAGTTCGAACGGACGCTGAAAAATATCGTCATGAATAGTGAAAGTGCTTTTTGGATTACTTTATTGGAAACACTATTCGTGAATAGTGAAAACACTATTATGAATAGCGGGAACCACTATTGGGAGAAAATATCTCATGACTAGTGAAAACACTATTACGAAATAGTGGAAACACTATTGTGAATAGTGGTAAACACTATTTATGAATAGTGGAATCACTATTATGAATAGTGAAAATATCTGAGGGCATTTTGGTATTTTTACCATAGTCTCTCATCCTATAAATAGGGGTGAGGAGGCAGCCCAAAATCCTCATCCTTGTGCTCTCATACACATGCTTTGCTTTGCAAGCTCTCTCTCTCCCTCCCAGCGAAATAGTTTCGTAGAGCCGAAAGGCTGTCTGGGTTCCGGCAGGAACTAGTTCTGGACGGCGAAGCCCTGCCGGATAGATGACACCGTATGTGTGCAACTCTGTAGAGAGATCGTAGTTTCGGTCTTAGTTCGAGAGCGCCTCCCGAAGGGCTGTCTGTGTGACCGTCCAAGTTTTGGAGGTCCTCCCGAAGGGCTGTCCGAGTGACAGTCCGAGTTTCGGAGGTCCTCCCGAAGGGCTGTCCGCGACACCGTCCGGGGGGCTATGCAACTGCCTCCCGGAGGGCTGTCCGCAGGGCAGATGAGGGTATACATCCTCGCGGTTGGGAGGTTGTAAAATCCTAGCTGCGGGGATCTGCACCGCCGTTCGTCATCGAGTCTACTTCCGCTGCGCTACGAGTCGGCAACGAAAAGATCAAACCTTGTATGCAGTCTTCATAGTGGTCCTGGGCTGGTGCGTAGGTCGGAAATTTTTTGTTTTCTGCTTCGTTACCCAACAGTGGCATCAAGAGCTAGGCTATGAGTAGATGCATGTTATGATCTAGAATACATGAGATGTATGGGTATTGCATAGTATAATTTTGTAGTAGATGAGATCTATTGCTGAAAATTATTTGTGCGGGTAGCAGATGAAATCTGTTACCCGATGTTCCTATTGCTTCCCGTGAATTTGCGTAGTCCATATCTTGACGGAATGGTGGAATCTTACAAAGTTCTGACAATCCGCGATCCTTTCATGCTGCTCCTAAGTATGCTGATTGACAGATCAACGAAGTGCTAACAGTTCTTTGGGTTCCACCATAGTCAAAAGAAATATGGATGTTTCGCAGACGAAAGGGCAATGCAAATGTGATCTGCACGGGGGTCACGCGTATGACGAAGTTTAGTATGGGGCTCGAGATTTTATTATCTCGTGTTTCATACACCCTGGAAAGTTAATCTAGCAACTTGAATTATCATACTTGACGATGGACGTTGGTAGATTCGGTTGGTTTCGAAACCTTAGAAGCCACGTAAAACAAGTTTTTGCATGGACCGATTAGAGGCGTCTAACTTGGTTTTGCAGGATGGTATTGCATGTGCATGTGATGTGGTATAGCAGTGTTCATAATAATTTGATTATGTATGAGATGACTATATGATGTAAATTGATTAACATGACCTGTGTGTCATGATTCGGCATGATGGTTGGAGCCATATGATTGCACTTTAATGACCTGCGTGTCAACCTTATGTAATGCACTTATTTTATTAAGCTATAGAGATAGCAATATTATTTGGTGCATCAACAAGGTGGTGGCAATCTTCGCAAAGGTGAACACCGACGCGAATGCCGAAGACGAAGGAATGAAAGACTTCTAAGTCAGAAAGGGCTATACCACATCATGCTATTATGAATTGCCTGAGATGTTTATCCCTCTTGATGCACCCTTCTTGATTGCGCGGTAGTCGCTTTTTATTAGGGTGATCTCTCACAAAATATCAAGTAGTTAGTGTTCTCCCAAGTGTAGCACCGTCACGACACCTATCTCTTCGGGGTATCACATGGTTACATGGGTACGAACGATTAGAGAAGTGTGAGGCGGGTGAGTTGAGACCTCGCAGCGAGATCACTTGGTTGTCTTGACGTTCAGGCATGAAAGTCATGAGCTCGGAACACATGCATCGAAAGATGAACAAGAGTCACATAGAGATGTGATTGGCAAGTTGGCCTACCGATTGCAATTCTCGTCACTTGAGATCGATACATCCTTGGCGTTGAATTGTAATTTGGATCTTGAATCACTCACAATCAATTATGAGAGATATTGATTTGAGTGGGAGCTCACTGTAGAATTAACTTGTTTTAATTCTCAGTGCAATTAATTTTGAACAATGTCTAAGTGTGATTTGCATAATAGTTGTAGGATAATGGCTCGCGTTTCCACCTTCCCTATTAAAATTGAACAAGCTGTTAAATATCTGGTTAAAACTTTACGGTTGGTAACATAATGTGAGGATTGTCCTCAAGAGTGCCGAGAAGGACTTGTCCTATCGCATGCTTTCGGTATTCTCCCGCTAATGCTATGGATGATATGACTCCCGTCCTTCAATCCAAAATCTAAAATTCCATTTCGGTCAAGTGAAATATGTTTGCTTCCATGAGACCCGAACTTCGAAAGTTTGGATAGTTATGTGATATTCATGGAATCTGAAAATCATTTTCAGAGACAGACAAAGGCTAAAAAGATATAAGATATCCAAAGCAATGTTTGTTTGCAAACTATTAGTAAAGGAGTTTACTATGCATTAGACTGATAAGAGAGGGATCCAGGAGAACGCCTGTCATATGATGAAAGGTGAGTAAAACAACAACTTAAAGAGAAAGGAAGTGTCCGAAGGGTGTTAGTGATACTTTCACGCCTAGGAAGTCCGGGGCTAACGCCACTCCTAAGTTGGGTGCTTCTTCTGAGAGAAGGAGAAATACTGAAAGTTAAACTATTAGAAGTATAATGGCAAAAGGAAAGAAGAATGGAATATCCAGATCATGTATGAATGTCATACAAGTTTTTGATGTATAGAAGGCTGGTCAAAGATATAGTTCTTGGGAATTATGGTTAAACATGTTAATCATTAATCCTTGGGTACTGTGAGTTGGTCACAAAGATACCCGCTCGATTGCATTCTGTTGCAACTCGATGTAAGAACTACTATGGCCTGAAAGACTAGCCAGAAATACGAGGCTTAGATACACGCAGGGAACACAGTAAATGTTCCTATGCCTTCCATCGGTGTATTCCCTATGTATTAAGTTTCATAATTCATTTTAGAGTTTCACACTCTAGCCCTTTGCATAAGGTATCTTGCAAGAAGGTTGTTCATAAGAGAACTTTTCATGTTCGGTGTTATGAATAACATAAGGGCCATATTTTCATTATGAATGAGACGTATGTTATGAATATTGATAATAATACATTACCTCTGGGTTTATTTTCATAGTTCATTTTAGAGTTGCATACACTCTAGCCCATTGCACAATGTTTGTTGCAAAAGATTTGTTCGTAAAAACAACAATTGTTGTTCAGTATTATGAATAACATGAAGGGCCATGCTTCCATCCTAGATGGGATGTATGTTATGAATACTGATGGAAATATGATACATCCATAACACTGACGCTAAATGTCGCAAGACTAAAAGAATACCACATATGTGTCGTACTGCATTTGGTCACATTGGAGAAATCCGCATGGAAAATTCCATTATGATGGATTTTGAAGTCGTTTGATTTTGAATCATATGACACTTGCAACTTTCCTCCAAACGGTGAAGTGACTGAAATACCGTTCATAGGCAATAAGGAACGAGCAAAGAACTTATCGGTGATCATACATTTGATGTATGTAGTCCGATAAATGTTGTTGCAAATAGTGGATTTGTCTACCTTCAAAAATGACTCAAGTAGATATATGGATATTTACTTGATGAGACGTAAGTCTGGATCTTTTGAAATCATTCGAAAGGTTTAAAAAAATTGAAGTAGAAGTTATTGTACCAAGAAAATTATGTTTCTGCAATTTGATTGCGGAAAGGAATATTTGAGTTACAAGTTTAGCGAATGTCTGATGAGTTGTGAAAAGAGTTTCATAACTTGCACCTCCCGGAACACTACTCCAAAGTGGAAAGTCCGTGAAGATGTAATCGAACCATTTATGACATGGTAAGATCAAAGATGACATAAATAGATTTGCCATTATCCCTTTTATAGAGTGATGCTTTAGAGAATGCGGCTTTTACACTGAAAAGAGATCCATTAGGTCTGTTGAAATGACGCCATGGTATGGTACGACCAACCATGTTATATCTTTTCTTAACATTTGGAATATGGGGCTTGTGTAAAAGGTTACAAACCTATTCTAAATCAGACAAGTACTACTTTGTATGGTTATCCCAAGACGTTGGGTATTCCCCCACCACTATACCAAGGCAAAGGGTTTTGCCACAAAACGGTATGCTTTTAAAGAGAATAGTTCTTACAAAAGGTGAGTGGGAGGACAGTGCAACTCGATGAGATAACCAGTATCTTTGTCATCGGTTCAAAGGAAAGAAACCATGGAAGTGATTCCGTTGTTTCCTACTACGACTGATACGTAAGTCTCTACAATAAAATGTATGGACTTTGGTCGAACGTGCAGCTGAACCACGTAGGCAAAGCTCGTGCAAACCTATCAGGTGCGCAAAGGAGATATTGTTGTTGGACAACAGTATACCTACAATACACAAGGAAGCATTGATGGGCCCTGACTCCGGGATTGGCTAAATGCGAATACAATCTGAGATAGTTTCCATATATGTGATTCAAGATTAAAACCTTGATACACCTTTCAGAGGACTTAGAGTCTAACGAATATTTATGGAACTAAAAACTGATACGGATAAAAATGTTTTATCCATAAAGCTCGACTTGTTGAAATAACAAGTTCAAGGAGTTGGCTACGATGAGGTTGTTTCATCGTAGCGATGCTTAAGGTCGGTTCGGGTTGAACTAGCAATTAATACATATATCAATCATGAGATATGAAACATGGATGACAAAAGGATTTCCATCTAATGTAAATGAAACCTAGGAGTTGTATGTGATACAGTCGAAAGTAATTTGTCGATCCAGAGGATGCTAGTAAGTATGCAAACTTCAGAGTTCCAGCGATGGACAGAAGAGAGCAAAGTGGAGTTGGAATCTTCGTTTTTGATGGAATGGTCAAAGGGGTTTGACTTCATCAAATGGGTATCGAAGATGCTTGTGATTCAAGAAAGTAAGTGAGAGCATAATACTATTTCTAAAAACCTTGTGTAATTGACACATTGTTAATTGGAAATAAATTTCTTGACACGAATTAGGACTTCATTTGAAAATAGTTTTTTCCATGAAGTGCTTAGGCTAAATAGCCTCAATATTAGGCATGATGATCTATGGAGATAGATTTACCTAATGGGGCTAAGCAATGAATACATATTGACAAGGTGCTAAAACCTTTTAGCATTTAAAATGCCAAGGAGTGATTCTTGCCGAAGTCACATGGAAAGAGTTTTTGCAAGACTCAGTGTCCCAAAACACTAATGAGTGAAATACATGATGGAGATTCCACACACTCTTGTGTTTGGATTAATCATGTATTCCATGGTATGTAAAGCAACCAGATATGTCCGATACTCCCAAGTTGTTGCGAGTATAGATAGCAAAGTGATCAAAGCACTGATCATGGGACAATAGTGAAAGATGTCATTAAGTACTAGAGTAGTGCTGATGACATGTTTCTCGCAAGCAGAGATTATGAAGTGCTCGTTGTAAGAAATTACATCGATACAGTCTCAATCAATGCTCCATGCGATTTTCGATTTAAGTTAAGGGTTTTGTGTAATACACAATATGGTGGCACGGTAGTTGGAAATTGTTCCAAACAAGATACTGTGGCGAATTCTATAACAAAGGCTAAGTATGTTGACGCTTTGGAAGCGACAAAGAATTTGTTGAATCATATAGTTCATTCATGAACTTAGGATGGTTCCAAGATGGTTTTGGTCTATGAGACACTATTGCAGATAGTTGCTCCATAGCCCAGTCTGAGGAATCGGGTTTCGACCAATGATTCACACATATGAAAAGCCAAGTTCACACAAAATACGAATTTTGTGATAGCGTGAAAACGCGAGGATATGCATAGTTACACACGGAGCTGATGTTGTCAGATCCGTTGGACATCAGGCTATACCACAAGTGAAGCATATTTTACACCAGTATGCCATAGGTGTAAAGTGCATTCGCATTGACTAGATTATTGACTCTAGTGCAAGTGGGAGTCTGTAGGAGATATGCCCTAGAGGCAATAATAAATGTTATTGATTATCTCCCTGTTCATAATTATGTTTATGTTCCATGCTATAACTGCAATGATTCTCGAGTCTACAAATAAAACGAGGCTTGGAGGGAAACTCATGTGCACGTGTGGGATATTAAATGGTAAAATGTATTCCTAGTCTGGCCTCTAAGACTGGCTCAAGTATTGCATGATGATCCTGTTTTCCTGATCATGGACATGGCTATGCCGGCAATTTTGAGGGCACAATGTTAGAAGAACATTTGTGTTGAATCGACCCAAATTAATGTTATGCTATGAGATACATTCGTCATAAGTTAATGGTTAATAACATAGAGAAGTTAATGTTTGCATAATTCCTTAGACCATGAGAGTATCGAGTTTCTTCATGCTTGCTTCATGAACTTTGGGGTTTGTTAAACGTCATCCGTAAATGGGTGGCTATTACGGCGGCTTACGGGTTCATGGAAAAGTAAGTGAAGTAACTTGATAGCTCAAGATTGGGATTTGCTCCTCCGACGATGGAGAGATATCTCTGGGCCCTCTCGGTGTTACGGTATCCATCATCGTCTGGCCAGACACTTTGCGATTTGATCACGGGGATGCCGGAACACGGGAACGAGAAAAGAGAACAATACCGATAACGAGGTAACTGGCATAGTGGACAAGTTGTTGATCCATGGGGATGCCAACATGTCTCACCTTGGGTATTTGTAACATATCGCGAAGCAACAGGAATAGCACACGGCAACTAGAGGTTCACTCGAATATTTATTCGTGTGGGTATAGGGATCGATATGGGTGTCCACGGCTCCGATGTTGATCATTGATTGGAAGGGGTTCCAGGTCATGTCTATGCTTCACCGAACCTATAGGGTCACACGCTTAAGGGTCATCTATCTGTTGAATACTAGATAGGGAGTCTGAGAGAAAATCACCGAAAAGTTTCGGACACCGGAAAAGTTTCGGACAGCGGAAATGTTCCGCAGACAGGTCACCGGAACAGTTTCGGTGAAACTGAAAAGTTGTTTCAGAGGATACCATAAAGTCAAATTGGTTTTGGCACATGCCTGATAATTCTTGGAGGGTGCCAGAATCATTCTGGAAACTTCGGGGAATTTTCCAGAAGAATAACCGGAAATGTTCCGGAGCTGCCGGAACCGCTTCAGATGCTTTTCACAGATGAAAATCACTATTCCGGAATTGTTCCGGATCGTATTGAAAATTATTTTAGTGGGTACTGGAAATGTTCTAAGCCCACATAAATATTTTTAGTTCGAACGGACGCTGAAAAATATCGTCATGAATAGTGAAAGTGCTTTTTGGATTACTTTATTGGAAACACTATTCGTGAATAGTGAAAACACTATTATGAATAGCGGGAACCACTATTGGGAGAAAATATCTCATGACTAGTGAAAACACTATTACGAAATAGTGGAAACACTATTGTGAATAGTGGTAAACACTATTTATGAATAGTGGAATCACTATTATGAATAGTGAAAATATCTGAGGGCATTTTGGTATTTTTACCATAGTCTCTCATCCTATAAATAGGGGTGAGGAGGCAGCCCAAAATCCTCATCCTTGTGCTCTCATACACATGCTTTGCTTTGCAAGCTCTCTCTCTCCCTCCCAGCGAAATAGTTTCGTAGAGCCGAAAGGCTGTCTGGGTTCCGGCAGGAACTAGTTCTGGACGGCGAAGCCCTGCCGGATAGATGACACCGTATGTGTGCAACTCTGTAGAGAGATCGTAGTTTCGGTCTTAGTTCGAGAGCGCCTCCCGAAGGGCTGTCTGTGTGACCGTCCAAGTTTTGGAGGTCCTCCCGAAGGGCTGTCCGAGTGACAGTCCGAGTTTCGGAGGTCCTCCCGAAGGGCTGTCCGCGACACCGTCCGGGGGGCTATGCAACTGCCTCCCGGAGGGCTGTCCGCAGGGCAGATGAGGGTATACATCCTCGCGGTTGGGAGGTTGTAAAATCCTAGCTGCGGGGATCTGCACCGCCGTTCGTCATCGAGTCTACTTCCGCTGCGCTACGAGTCGGCAACGAAAAGATCAAACCTTGTATGCAGTCTTCATAGTGGTCCTGGGCTGGTGCGTAGGTCGGAAATTTTTTGTTTTCTGCTTCGTTACCCAACACAATGGAGGAGGAAGGACATGATCATGATGGCTCCGGACACCGAATGTCGGAGGAAGAAGGAGACCATGGTGACGGCTCCGGTGACCGAACAGAGGAGGGAGTTGTTGCAAAGTCCGGCGAGGTATATATATTAATTAAGCATGTGCTTACTAGCTAATTGATGCATTAATTGTTTTGGTATGTACATATATTAACTCTTCTTTCTTCTTTTATAGCCCTCCGGATTGAGCCAAACTTCTATAATGAGACAAGGCCAGAAGAGAAGGTTGGGCAAGGAAGAAAGGTTCACAATCACAACACTTGTGGATGATGGCCTACCGATTGAACCAAAGCGGACCAAGGACGCATTTGCTGCTCAGTAAAGACCTATTGTTAGGGACGGCATCCCGATCAGCATCAACCAATGGAATAAGCCTAAGGACAACGACCCTGAAATTTCTTATGTCACCGATAGACAGAAAGATGATCTTTGGACCTTGCCGAAGGCAAATTTCACCCTACCGCCAGAGGAGGATCTGAATAAGCCAGTTATAGAGCCACTGGTCAAGTCGTGTGCTCTTAAGAAGATGGTAGATCTATTCAGGAGGTGGAAGAATGAGTTGAAATCGAAGTTTGCCGACAAAGGGAAGACTCCAGAATTCATCGGCCGATTTGAGAAGATAAGAGATCACTGGCCCGCATTTGTGGCCTACAAGACATCCAACAAGAGTAAGAAAATGTCAGAGACAAACAAGAATAATGCTGCAAAGAAGCAGTATCACCATCACATGGGGTCAGGTGGCTACCTCAAAGCAAGGCCGTTGTGGAACAAAGCTGAGAATGACCTGATTGCTAAAGGGGTCGAACCACAGACATTGAACTAGCCAGACCATTCAAGGACTTGGTTCTTCGGGGTTGGGGGAACTTTGGACCCTGCAATAGGGAAGTTTCGTTGGACGGACGAGCAACTTGCAATACCTGTCAAGAGGCTTCAGAAGTATATCACAGCAGCACGGGAAGGGACGTTCATTCTCGACAAAGAGAAGGACGAGCTGATTGAGGCCCTCGGGAATCCTGAGCACCCTAGACGAACACGAGGCATACCAGGCTCCATTCCATGGAAGGTTGGGTTTCCCGAAGCTGGCGGTTACAGAAGCTGGCAGAGAAAGATAAAAGCGGAGCTGAGCGACATGCAGAAGCTTAATGCAAGACTAGAAAAGCTAGAGGAACTTGAGAGCCAGCGAGCTGCCGGCCAACCATCTCAACGGCACGAAGCTACCCCAGAAGCTACACCGCCATCTCAGTGAATAAGCAGTGCCATGGTTTTGTCATGGCAGATGTCCGGGTCAACGGACTTAGATTCGGGGCGAGACGCAACTGTGTGGCGGCTTGAAGGGGTTGGTCAGAATCGAGAAGACACGGAGTTTTACCCAGGTTTGGCCCCTCGAGTCGAGGTAAAAGCCTACATCCTACTTGTCTGGTATTGATGATTATGAAGATCTCTCAGTTACAAGGGTGCTAATCGCTACCTCTAATTACGAGAGCCTCTAATCTTGTGTTGTCTAAACTTGTAGACTTGTGTCTCTTGAGAATCTTGTCCCTCTAGGGGTGCTCTACCCCTCCTTATATAGGTGGAGAGGGTAGGCTTACAAATAGAGTTATACTAGGAGTAGGATTAGGACTCATCTCTCACGAATCCTACTCCGGGTCTTATTTCCTTTAATCGAATCCTTATCTCTTCGGGCCTTCTCTTGTGGGCCTTCTCTTGGGAGCCGCCTGGCGCTGGCCTGCCAGTCGGGTCTTGGGCCTTGGTCATTTGCGGTCCGCCAGCCGGGTCTTTAATAAGAATGTCATGTCTTCAGCCGAGTCTCCTATTTGGTCGTCAGGCCGGGTCATACCATGGGGTATATCCCCGTCATTAGCCCCCAGGTTAGCTTGAATTTATTCATGGTAAGCTCCTGGAATAAAAGTAACAAACATGTTAAGTGGCCGGCTTATAAAAAGTGACTCCTCAGAAATCCGGGTGTTTTCTGCATTTGAATGAGTCGTCTTGATAATCATCTTGCTTGTCAATGTCCTTTGAAAAATATTGAGAATAGAATACTCGTATGCCATTGAGTCGGCTTTCGACACACTTGGCGGGTCATTTCCGCCGGGTTATAAGTATTGATGATGCTGGGTCATTTATCATTGGTGACTCTGGGTCAAGTAATTAGAATCCAACTGACTTTGATAAAAATATTGAGATGAAAATCCATCTGATGTAAAACCGGACTTCCATTGTTGTGAACCAGGGCGGCTTATATAACATCTGGCGGGTTATGATCTTTTGATAACACCGGGTCATGAGTATTTGGTGACACCGGGTCTAAAAACTGAACTCCATATTTAATATCTTGAAAATTCTCCTCAAAGTTTTTGATATGTCTATATTACCTGTAGCCCCCAAGCTCCAAGATTATCCATGATAACTTGGTGCTTTGCAAATAACATTTTGGACTGTGTAGCCCCCAAGTGCCGGGTTGTCCTGCCTGCAGCAACCTGGGACTTATAATTGCTTTATACCTTATAATGCTTCGTCGGGTGTAGCCTCCCTGGGCCAGCTCACCAGAAAGATTCGGCGGGTGTAGCCCCCAAGGGCCGGCTCATCAGAAAGCTTCGGCGGGTGTAGCCCCCAAGGGCCGGCTCATCAGAATGTGATGTGCCGGGTCTTCAATTTGAACCTTATAATCTGTTTAAACGGCTGAATACTGTAGCCCCCAAGTGCCGGGTCGCACGCCTGCGGCGACTTGGGACTTTTTTAGAAAGTTTGATCTGAGTGGTATAGCCCCCAAGTGCCAGGTCAGTAATAATTACTGGGCTGGGACTTAGAACAATATAGAAGGGCCGGCTCATCTTCTTGAGAAAATATAAAAGGGTCGGGTCATCTCTTTGAGATAATAGGGTCTTGCTGACAATGTAATAATTTGAAAGCCGGCTTGCATTATCCCCCAAGTGCCGTGGTGCATGCTTGTAGCGACATGGGACTTGCATAATTGATATAACCTGGACTTGAATAATGTAGCCCCCAAGTGCCGGGTCATCTGCCTGCGGCGACTCGGGACTATGCGATAATAATATGACTTACCGCAATTTGTTGAATGAATCTTTGAC
This sequence comes from Hordeum marinum, assembly GCA_022496015.1. Classification (NCBI taxonomy): domain Eukaryota; kingdom Viridiplantae; phylum Streptophyta; class Magnoliopsida; order Poales; family Poaceae; genus Hordeum; species Hordeum marinum. The sequence goes on from JAAAWK010001186.1 coordinate 678,730, forward strand.
CGTGGTTGTAATATAACCTGGAATGAATATCCTGGAATAATTCCTTTGTCCTTTGACATGAAATCCCTGCTCGTGGTTGCAATGCAACCTGGCAAATATATATTTAGAGATATCCATGAGTGTTGTAGATTACTACAGAGCACAATTGAAGAAATCCGAGAGTCGGTCAATTAGATGACACGGCATTATATCTGATAGGGCGGCTCTTGAAAAATAATGAATTTCCCCGAGCTGGCTGAAAAACCCAATCATTTAACACTGTTTATGATAACTATAAAGATCAAGACATGTTGGCTATTAAAAGATCCATTTACTCTTTGCCAAATATTTAATGGCGGCTCATATTAAGAGATAATACCTGCAAAAAATAAACAAGACAGAATACATTCTGCATTGTTGTGAGGGCGGCTTGAAGAAGCTCAACCCGGAGATGTTTATACCTTTCATAATATTGCTCCTTTCTCATAATCTTGCTCTGATACGGCTTTTATAAGCCGGCATGTTTACTTGGAGGTGGGAAGCCCCCCTTGAATAATCCACCTGTGAGATGTCAACCGGAGTAGCATGACTCCGAGTCTTATGAGCTTTGTTGATGACCGGTTGTCGTAGGGAAATATGAGTTGTACTCCAATGTAAGAAGCCTCCGTTGACAACCGCGGCTAATGAAGAGCCGGAAGCGGCCTAAAGCCAGCAACTTTTCAGGGTAACATGAGTCGCCCTTGTAAATAATTTCTTTTAAGAGCCGGTTGTCTTAGGATATATGTAAGCTATACCTGACGGTAGGAAGCCCCTATTGACAACGGCGACTGTTGATGAACTTGAAGCGGCCTACAACCGGCTGCATGAAGGGTGATGTAAGCTGTACCATGATGGTAAGAAGCCTCCTTTTAACAGCAAATACTTATCCATTGTATTCCAACACCGGTTGTCAATAGGTTTATGTAAGCTATACCAAAGGTAAGAAGCCTCTACTGCCAACCGTGGCTCAAAAAGCCTGCTGTTGGAGGGTGATGTAAGCTATACCCGAAGGCAAGAAACCTCCTCCAACCAGCCAATGTTGTATAGGGCCGGCTCCCGATGGGTTTATGTAAGCTATACCTTATGGCAAGAAGCCTCCATTCGACAGCCGCGACTAGTAATTGTAGTAGCCGGCTATGTGAAGGGTTTATGTAAGGTATACCCAAGGGCAAGAAGCCTCCTTCCACAGCTATTTTTGACGTAAACGCCTGTTGTTAGGGTGAGATAAGCGAACCCGTCGGTAAGAAGCCCCCTTCGACAACCGCGGCTAACATGTTAACCGGAAATGGAATAAAGCCGACCATTAGGGTGAGATAAGCGATACCCGTCGGTAAGAAGCCCCCTTCGATGGTCGCAGTTGATAAGCAACTGGAATTTGATGTACACGCTGCTGTCTTAGGGTCATATTATGCTATACCAAAGGTAAGAAGCCACCATCAACAACAGCGCTTAATGTACTCAAACTAGGCATAAAGCCAACTTCGCAAGGGAGATGTAAGCTATACCCAAAGGTAAGAAGCCTCTTTGCAACAGTATAAAAAGTGGACCGCACAGGAGAGATGTAAGCTATACCCGTGGGCAAGAAGCCTCCCTGCCATCGATGTTTTGAAAGGGCATAAAACCAACTGTGCATCATACCAGTTCAGGGTCTCTAAAGCGGGATTGGCCGTCAACTCTGTGAGCCAGTTCAGGGTCTCTAAAGCGAGATTGACTGGTAAGAGCTCAGCTGGTCACCTTAGCCTTAACCGGTTCAGGGTCTCTAACCGAGATTGGCCGTCAACTCTGTGAACCGGCTCAGGGTCTCTAAATGAGATTAACCGGTAAAGCTTCGGCGAGTCATATAGCAGAGCAGCATTAACTTTGTAAACCGCCATCTCGTAAAACGCCATCTTATAAGAAGAAACGGCAGAAGCTCCAAACGACTTTATGATGATCCAATAAATCCGGGCACCTATGTTTGAATGGTGCATCATGGCAGTTCGTCTTCTTGGGAAACTTTTAATCATCCGCCAATAATGTAATAGCCCCCAGGATTGGGCTTTGCAAAGACCTGGGGTTCTCGTTGAAAACGACCAAATGTGTCTCGCCATGTCTGTAGCCCCCGAGTCTTAAGTTGACTCGGAGAGGCGGCTTTGAGAATCTCCACCGAAAGTTGAGGTTGGCCGTGGCGGGTTATAGATGACCCCATATGAACTGCTTCAATAATCCGGTCGATGGTTCTTTCGGTTGGTTGTTGAATTTAACCAAACTGCAGCGGCGGCGATTCTTGCGCCTGTCCGTTGGGCGGCTCATATTGATGAGCACTGCACCGATATATTGATGTAGATCAAATTGTGGGTGGTGTCTTGCACGCATCCGTTGGGCCGCTCGTACAAGCAAGCACCGCACCGATATGTAGACGTAGAAATCATCCACGGCATTGTAAGCCTGTTCTGTTGTGAAAGACGCCACAACGTTGTAAGCCGGTAAAGTTGCGACAGTCGGCCGCGGCGTTTGTAAGCCGGTGCGCCCATGAGAGGCGGCCACTGCGTTGTAAGCCGGTGCGGTGGCGAGAGATGTCTACGACGTTGTAAGCCGGTGCAGATGATGAGAGACGGCCATGGCATTGAGAACTGGCGCCGATGGCGAGAGTCGGTCACGGCATCATAAGCCGGCGCAATGGCGAGGGAGTCCCTTGAGCAACGCGACACGCACCACCACCTGTGCAGAATGATGTTGGCACGCCTCTATCACCGCGGTATAATACCACTTTAGTAATAATAATTGTCTTGCGTAAAAAATATCGCTGGCAGAGTAATTGGTCTAAGATAAATTAATACGTATTAATAAAATAGACTGGATGAATATCACCTGATTTATTCGGACGACGGATGATCCATGTGAATCAAGCTCGGCAAATAGCACTACAATCGTAGTGCCACTATTTTGGTCCCGTAAATTGGCTCTTCCGCTATATTTTATGTCAATGTGTAGAGCTCCCGACGAGCAGTGCAACAACAGCAACCTGCGAAGGCGGGGGCTGTGCACGAGGGCGCAAACGCAAATGAGGCCACGGTAGTGGCGAGTAGGCGCGGACGGAGCGGCATGGGCACGCAGGTGCAGACAAGGCCACGGTTTGAGGCGAGCAGGCACAGACGGAAGCCCGGCTCGGACGCAGCCGCGGAGTCATGCGAAACGGGAGGCACGTTGGATCGAACGGGCCCGTCGAATCATCTGACGTTTGCTCACACGCTTGCCAGGATCCGCCTTAAAATTGTTCCGAGAACAACACATAGTAGTACTCCATGTGGTGTATCACGTGTACCCCTTGCCTAGGGACTTGTTCCTGTGTTATCTTTGATTTGGAGGGCTAAGCTGGCCTGATGCCATGGCCCGCCCTTGATGGATGTATGCACCATGTAGCGGCTGATGCTGTAGTGGTAGTATGACCTGCCCTTGGAACTCATGCCAGCAAGTAGTAGTATCTTTTTTATCTGCACCCTCTCACGTAAACAACATCTGGCCTCAGTATACGTGTTGATTAATAACGGCCCACGGGAGCAATCATAACTTCTAGTCGGATGATGAACTTTGGTCGTGGTATTGTAAGCCGGCGCGGTGGCGACAGACGGCCACGGTATTGTAAGCCGGCGAGGGGGCGAGAAACGGCCACGGCATTGTAAGCCGGTGCGATTGGTGAGTCGGCCGTGGTATTGAAAACCAATACGGACGGTAAGTCGTTGTGGCGTTGTTTAAACCGACGAAGATGGCGAAAGACGATCATGGTGTTGTAAGCCGACACAGATGGCGAGAGACGACCGTGGCGTTGTAAGCCGGCGCAGTTGGTGAGTCGCCCATGATATTTATAAACCGGAGCGAAGCGTGGGTCATCTGTGACATATTGATATAGCCTGGACCACGGGACGGCGGTTAACGAATGTTCGTTGGAAAATATGGCGTGAACGGATGAAGGCGCGTGATAACATTGGCCCGAGCTCCATATCCACAATATTATAACACCTTTATAGTGAATACTTTGTCCTATGCAGAAAAATATTGCCGACAAGGTAATTGTTCTCAAAATAAAAATTATGCTGATAAATAAATAAGGTGGATAGCACCTGGTATTTTTTTTCATGGATAATCATCAGAAAGCTTCTAACATATTTGACATAGACTAGGCTACGGGGTGGCGGCTTGCGCGTGTGTCCGTCAAGCAGCGCGGCATGGATGGATGCTGGCATAAGATGATGGTCGCACGCTTCGTAACATAATGTCACTTTTGTCATAAAAACTGTCCTGCACTTAAATACTGTAGGCAAAGTAATTATTCTCAAAAGAATTTAATACACGCTAATGAATAGATCGGACAAATAGCACCTAGTTTCTTAGGTCGACAGATGATCCGTGTGTACGTTTGCCGGATGTTCGATTGAAGATACCCATCTAGAATATTTCGCCACAGTATTTCTTGTCGCAGATCGGTTAATATGAATCTGGTGTTGTATTTGCTAACCAACTCGGACCATCGTCTGCATACAGATTTCGTTTTCCCTTTCTCTTTTCTGTCGATGTGACAACGATCTTGTAGCAGGTTTCGTTGATATTGTACTAGTACTTGAGCGTACATAATACTACTCCATGTGGTACATCACGTGGGGTATAACTTTGATTTTTATGGTGCTGAACGCAAGTGGCCGGTCAAATCGGCTGGGGGATTTTCCTTTCTTTCTTTTTTGCCCACCAGTGACACATGATGGTTGATACAGTAGAACGATAATGTTGACAGGCTGCAGGGCTCTGTACGTGTGTCCTTCGGATCCAACTGACCTTTTACTAATCGCAACCGGCCACTGGCTCTTTGCTTATGTGCTACTGAAATATTCCACGTCTTGGAAGTCTATCTGCTGATGGATAATGATAGCATGGCATGAACCCGTGCGGGTCTTGGCTGTGGCACCTTTTCTCACACGGGTGCTTCTGAGAGGTGTTTTTTTATTTTTACATCCGACAATACTTTGGGAGCTGAACCGATCTTGACATCTGCAACTTGATTGCTTTGGCAGCAGCGTTTCTGGTTCTCCATAAGTAATCAAACTCGTGATTATTAAATGCAGTAGCTACGTCTGATCTCTACAACGATGGTCACTTGACGAAAACGATCAAAACAGTGTTGAAGCCCAGATGCATTGGAATTCTTGTCTGTTTCGGCGACGTGCGTCATGAGCAGTGCAAATTGATCTCTTCTCAGATACGAATTGTAACGACGGCAACGGAACCGACGCAACCCTAATTCCTCTTTTGATCTCAATCTCATATCAGGTTGTTTCGCGTCGACTTTTCTTCATCCGATAAATCGTGAGCTCCTCATCCCTGGGAAGATCCCTCCAAAAACTCAACACCACCATGTGCAGCCTCACGATGGGCGCCAACTGTCGTGGTTTTGTCACGGCAGATGTCCGGGTCAACGGACTTAGGTTCGGGGCGAGACGCAACTGTGTGGCGGCTTGAAGGGGTTGGTCGGAATCGAGAAGACACGGAGTTTTACCCAGGTTCGGCCCCTCAAGTCGAGGTAAAAGCCTACATCCTGCTTGTCTGGTATTGATGACGATGAAGATCTCTCGGTTACAAGGGTGCTAATCGCTACCTCTAATTACGAGAGCCTCTAATCTGTCTATCTCTAATCTTGTGTTGTCTAAACTTGTAGACTTGTGTCTTTTGAGAATCTTGTCCCTCTAGGGGTGCTCTACCCCTCCTTATATAGGTGGAGAGGGTAGGCTTACAAATAAAGTCCTACTAACAGTAGGATTAGGACTCATCTCTCACGAATCCTACTCCGGGTCTTATTTACTTTAATGGAATCCTTCTCTCTTCGGGCCTTCTCTTGTGGGCCTTCTCTTGTGAGCCGCCTGGCGCCGGCTCATCCGCCGGGTCTTATCTCGTGAGCCGCCTGGCGCTGGCCTGCCAGTCGGGTCTTGGGCCTTGGTCATCTGCGGTCCGCCAGCCGGGTCTTTAATAAGAATGTCATGTCTTCAGCCGGGTCTCCTGTGAGTCGTCAGGCCGGGTCATACCATGGGGTATATCCCCGTGAAGCAGCGTGGCTTCCACGGAGCTCGTTCATCCTGACTTCACGGCTCGTAGCTACCCCGTGGATACTATCACGGAGGCTCAACATTACGAGCTTATGACGAAATTCCAGAACCTCACTTTCAAGGCAGTTGTCGGCTCTGTTGCACCTCCTCAACCCAACGGAACTTTTCACTACCTTCCGATTCCATATGGCTATGATGTTGTGACGGTGGATGAAGTAATGAAGGAATTTGACACTACTAAGAAAAGGGCTATAGATAATATAGACACTAATGGCGCACCAGACAAGTGGTGCGCCACTAATATATAGCAGTGGCACACCAGGTCCTGGTTCGCCATTAATGTGATGGACACTAATGGCGCACCACACACCTGGTGCGCCACTACTAACAAAAAAAAATTTGTTATCTTTCCAAAAGTACTAATGGCACACCAGGTCAGAGTGCGCCATTAGTAGTTTAACTACTAATGGCGCACGACAAGCCCAGTGCGCCACTACTATTTTTTTGCCAAAACTACTAATGGCGCACCTCCAGCTGGTGGGTTACTAATGGCGCATTTGTAGGTGGTGCGCCATTAGTAACCTGTGACCAGCTAGATATTTTGGACAACCACCTACCACACTCACTTTCCCCACTTTCATTCTCTCCACCTCCTCCTCCAAGCTTGTCTCGGATGCCTCCTGCTCCTCACCTCATTTGCATCATAGATTCACCCAAATTAAGTGGTTAAATTACCTTTTTTTGATAGGTAAGTAAGGGAAAAGCTTTTATGTTGTAGATCTACTTTTTTGTCCCTCCAACAATGTGCACATGCACTTTTTATGGCCTAGCTAGATCTACGTTTGTGGTGTTGCATGTGTTTGTGGTGTTGCATATATGTTTGTGTTTGCAGGTACCGGTATTTGAAATGCAATAGTTGCCAATATTTTTCCGAATGTTGATTCATTTCCGTTTCGGCGAGAATTTAGCACTATGCATTCTTTTTTGTCCTATTTTTAGGCAAAGTCATGCCAAATTTTTTCTTGGTTCTAAAATATCGTTTTGCTCTACCCCGTAGGCGACCATGGTCCGCAAGATGACCGAATGCATCGTGAATAGGTTTTTGTGCTCCGCGAAGGCTGAGATGCTTCAAAATAACGAGACGGAGATAAGATGTCTGTGTCGAAGATGCAAGCTGAGGAGTCTTATGGACCCAGATTCCGTATAGGTGCGGGGCCACCTGCTCGTGCGTGGTTTCATGGATGGCTATCGGTGGCAAGGTGATGAAGATGATTATGAAGTCATCCATGAGGGCCGGGCAAGAAATGAGGAAGGGCATGAGCAAGACAACCGCGGCGAGGGCGGGCGAGAAGACGAAGAATCTACAGGACATGATCACGAAGTAGATGCAGTCATCATGTAGAAGATGCCGGACATGATGATGAGGAAGATGCCGGAGCAGACGAAGGGCATGATCATGAAGATGAAGATGCCGGAGCAGACGACGATGGACCATCGATGGGCTGGGTGCAGGACCCTCATATTCAAGAGCTGCTTCTCAAGTAGACGGATAATGAAAGAGCTGCCGCCCGAGAGAAAGCCAAGCTGGATCAACTAGAGATAAACGCGGTTACTCCATTGTATGAAGGATTCAGGCCCGAGGATACCCGCCTGAAAGTAACGCTCATGGCTCTGGAGATGAAGGTAAAACACAAAATGACCGACGCATGCTTCGACGAGACCATGTCATTCTGTCACGAACGTCTTCCCAAGGGGAACAAGTGCCCGACCATATTCGAGGAGGCGAAGAAAATCGTGTTTTCTCTAGATTTACCGCACGTGAAATACCATGTGTGCATGAACAATTGCATCATCTATCGGGACGAGCACGCGGAGTCTACCATATGTCCGGTGTGTGGCATCACTCGATACAAGAAGAGGAAGAAAGCTCCTCGAAAAGTGGTGTGGTACTTTCCGATCACTCCTCGTCTGCAGCGGTATTTCGCGGACCCTAAGGTAGCAAAGCTTCTGCGTTGGCACGTGGATAAGGAGGAGAAGAAGCGAGAAGATGATGCAAATGATCCGGAGATAAATAAAAAAGACAAGATGCTGAGTCACCCTAAGGATGCGAGCCAGTGGCAAGCGTTCAACTTCGAACACCCATAATTTGGGAACGATCCAAGGAACATCGTGCTGGGCGCGAGCACCAATGGAGTCAATCCGTTTGGCAGCCAGAGAAGCACACATAGCACCTGGCCTGTGTTTGTGTGGATGTACAACCTTCCCCCCTGGTTGTGCATGAAGAGGAAGTACATTCACATGAGTATGCTAATTGAAGGGCCGAAACAACCAGGGAACGACATCAATCTGTATCTGGGGCTGCTGAAAGAGGAGCTAGACACGCTGTGGAAAACGCCAGCCAATACGTGGGACGCCGCAGAGAAAGAATATTTCCCTATGAGAGCCGCACTGCTCACGACGGTGCAAGACTATCTCGCTTACGGATATGTCGCGGGGCAGGTGGTCCACGGATTTTCTGGATGCGTCAGGTGCATGGATGACACAACGTACCGCCAGCTAGATAGAGATCCCAGGTCTTCGAAAAACGTGTTCATGGGACATCGAAGGTGGCTTCGCGACGATGACTCATGGAGAAAACGCAAGGATCTGTTCGATGGTGAAACCAAACCCCGAAGACGCCCGCGTACGAGGAGCGGCAAGGAAATAGACAAGCTGTTGAAAAATTGGAAAGAGTGCCCACCGCCGGGAAAGGCGCCAGAGCCGGCAAAGAAGCAAAAGGCGCAAGAGCCGCTGCTGAAGGTATGGAAAACGAGGTCTGTTTTCTGGGACTTGCCGTACTGGAAGATCCTCCGTGTGCCTCACAGCCTTGATGTCATGCATATCACGAAGAACGTGTGCGAGAGTCCGCTTGGTACCCTGCTCAACATGCCAGAGAGGATCAAAGATGGACCGAAAGCAAGGGCAGACTTGAAATCAATGGGCATCAGGGAGGAGCTTCACGCTAATAATGATGATGATGATGATGATGAGGCGAAGCAGGACACGGAAAGTCGTCGCAAAGGCAAAAAGGCCAAGAAGACCGGAAATGACTTCCCTCCTGCGTGCTTCACTCTAAGTCAGGAGGAGATCGATCAGTTTTTCACCTGCCTCGTAGGAGTAAAACTTGCTTACGGTTACGCGGGGAAGATAAGAAGATACCTAGACTCAGCGAAGCAGAAGTTCAGCGGGATGAAGTCTCACGACTATCACGTGCTGATGACGTAGATACTTCCAGTTGCAATCCGTGGGATCATGGACACGCACATCCGTGAAACGCTATTTGGCCTATGCAACTTTTTCGACGTCATCTCTCGGAAGTCAGTTGGCGTGAGGCAACTCAGAAGGCTACAGGAACAGATCGTGGTGATACTATGCGAGCTTGAGATGTACTTCCCGCCTGCATTCTTCGACGTTATGGTGCATCTGCTGGTCCATATCGTGGAGGATATCATCCAACTCGGGCCGACGTTCCTGCACAACATGATGCTGTTCGAAAGGATGAATGGTGTCATCAAAGGATACGTTCGCAACATGTCACGTCCAGAGGGAAGCATAGCCAGGGGCTTTCTGACCGAAGAGTGCATCTCCTACTGCACGAATTATCTAGGCATCGAGAACCCCGTTAGTCTGCCCGTCAACAGGCACCTCGGCAGGCACGCTGGATGGGGTCACCGTGAGGGTCGCCGCGAAATGCATGTCGACTTCGAGGGTCGACTCGCTGACTTTGAAAGAGCAAACCTAGTCGCGCTACAACACATAGACGTGGTCGATCCTTGGGTGGTAGAGCACAAAACCTTTTTTGAGAAGACGTACAATGACCGAGGCCAACAGAGGACGGACAGAGATATAATCAAAGAGCACAACTCATGTTTCGTGCATTGGTTCAAGAAGAAGCTATTGTCGTACCCTTTACATGAGGATTCTTTCGCGGAAGAACAACTCATATTCGCCTTGTCACAGGGCGACGAGCACAACCTCATAACGTATGAGGCGTACGATATCAACGGCTACACATTCTACACCGAGGGAAAGGATATGAAGAGCGATGGTTATCAGAACTCCGGGGTAACGATGGAATCCTACACCGGTAAGGACAAGGACAGATACTACGGAAGGATCGAGGAGATCTGGGAGCTGAGCTACGCTGGAGAGAAGGTCCCGATGTTCCGTGTCAGATGGGCCAAGAGCGTCCTAAAAGAATATCGGTATTTCACCACCATGGTTATACCCGAAGCCAAATCGAAGACCGCGGGCGCAAACGCCACCGCGAAAAATGAGCCATGGGTACTTGCTTCCCAAGTGGACCAATGATTCTTCATTACCGACCCGTCAAAGCCCAGTCGTGTTGTCGTGAGGAGAGGCAAAAGGAAGATCATCGGAATGGATGGAGTCGCCAATGAGCAAGACTTCGACAAGTACGGCGACCCGAAGATGGAACATGATGACGACGATGAAGTACCAGCATACACCACAAGAAGAAGCAGGACCACCCTACCTAAAGGACGTCCGTTCAAAAGAAGAACTCCATTTGCGAAAAATAAGGGCAAGAAGATTGTGAACAGATAGCTAGCTAAGATCGATTGTATTTAAATTGTAGCCTTCATTTCTCAATTGTATTTTGACATATTGAAATGATATTTCTTCCGTTCTAGTGTCCTCATGAATATTTATTTATGTTTATTATGGTATTGAATTTCTAACTCACAAAAAGTATTGAATTTGTTAATATTTTTTGAACTCATGAATATTTTTAAATTTCATGGGCACTTTTTGAATTCATGAATATTTTTTCAAATTTGATGATATTTTTTCATATTCAATATAGTTATAAATGGAAAATAACTAGCATAACCCATCAAGCAATGAAACATCCAACACATATTGATAGGGTATATGACAAGTGGGGCATGGCCCACTTGTCACACATACAAACCTACACACACTACCCCACATACACACACATGGCAAATATGCACAAGTGCATATAGACACACCCATACTCATGAGAACACACACACCTATGTGTGTGTGGGTGTTCATCACACACACACATATGCACAAGTGCATATATATATGCACATACACTCATGCATGTGACACCACACTCACACACATACACTCACACACAAACATGTATACAAGCCCACACACTCACATACACTACACACACATGTATATCTAAACAGAAAATGAATTAAAAAACATCTATCATGTATGTATAGTCTGCACAGAGAGCCGACTACCACTACACTACTGCCTCGAATCTTAACAGGAGAGGGCTTCGACCCCTCTAGTACTACACTTGGCATGTGACGATAGTTATGGCGCACCCCTCAGTGGTGTGCCATTGCTATTGATATACTTATGGCGCACCACCGGGAGGTACGCCATTGCTATCCCCGGCCCATCGATCTCATCCCCGGCCCATCTCATCCCCTGTCCAAACCTCTCCTGCCCATCTCATCCCCGAGCGAGCGAGCGAGCGAAGGAGAAGGACGGCGTCGGCGATCCCCGGCGGCGGCGGCGCAACCTACGCAGGCAGGACGAGGACGGCGTCGCGATCCCCGGCGAGCGAAGGAGGAGGAGGAGGGCGTCGCGATCCCCGGCGGCGGCGGCGCAACCTACGCGGGCAGGAGGAGGACGGCGTCGCGATCCCCGGCGAGCGAAGGAGGAGGAGGACGGCGTCGCGATCCCCGGCGGCGGCAGCGCAACCTACGCGGAGGAGGACGGGGTAGGAGGAACCCTAGCCTCCGATTGTCCCATCTCCCCCGCCGCCCCCTTTCCATGGCCGGAACCCTAGCTCTGGTAAGTTCTCTCTCCCTCCCTCTACCACTCTCTCTCTCTCTCTCTCTAGCTTAGGACCATGTAAAGTATGGATCATGTAATACTAAAAAGAAAAGTCTGCACAATATGTGCTCTTGTCTGTGTTCTGAAAAAGTAGTAATACAATCTACCGAAGCTTGATTGAAATCTGTCTTTTGGAATTTCAGCAAGTGAATAACTACAGAAATCTCTAAAAATCAAAGCAGAACAAGAAACTGAGGCTTTATGGAATCCTTTTCTTTGCTAAAATATGTAAGCTTTCGATGGACATATTTACAATATATCTGTTCTATGTTACGACTCCTATTTTACAGAAGCTCATCTTATGAGTTTTACCAACAAACAAGGTACTCCCTCCAATCCATATTACTTGTCGCTCAAATAGATGTATCTGGAGGTAAGCGACAACTAATATGGATCGGAGAGAGTACTATAAAATATTGAAGCTTAGCGTCAGTAGCCTTACCTATGCCCGATCATAAATCGAATGACCACTCCCTTTTCCTCTTCCAATTTCTTGAGTTTCTCACCTGATGAATAACGAGGAGATAAATGTAGTGAAATAACTGTCAGTCAACTAAATGACCCACTCCACCCCAATCTAAATAGCTCAACTCTTAGCAGATAGTACAGAGGCAACAAACAAAATGTATGACCCGAGGCAGATATGATGATAAATAAACCTATTTGATTATTCTAATTGCTATAATGATAAATAATCATATTTAATTGATTCTATTTGCTATGATGATGGATGATCCTATTTGATCCCTTGATTTTGTATTTGCACTTTTCTCTGTAATTTCCTCACTAGCTGCACACCATCATCCTAGTTTATTAAATACACATTTCTCTGCATCGGTTCTAACTAAGAACAAGAAATCCAGCAAGCAACAGCTAGGACAAAACAAGGGAGACAATCAGCTAACATTGCAAAGTATGAACCTTGAGGCATCCAGGTCTCCCATAATGTAATAATTCCTAGAAGAGAATTAGGACCAGCTTTGAGAGCTCTGTATATTTTCATAGAAGAGAATTTATCAGAATTATCAGTCAGGAGCCATTTATCGGGGAGGTTTGCAGCTAGACATTCCGCAAGTCATTTAGAAGCTCTTGTAATTGTTGAAAAGCTTGGGTTGATAGAGGGATATGAAAATTGATCTCCAAAGGGGATGCTTCCAGGAAATGTTTGATACTTTGCTTGCAGGAGATACAATAAGAGTATAAATGGGGGTATTTCTCCATACATTTTATTGTAGACCATTTATCATCCCTCATGGAAATAGTATTGCCTCTACCCACTTGACTCTCAGGTGGCAAGATTCTTATAGAGAGGAACCAGTTTGAGGATGCTCTTCCACCAGAAGGATCCCACTCTTCTATCATGTCTAGTCCCCTGTTTATCCATGGTCTTGGTCAAATCTCTTCATGGATGTAGTAGTACAGTAGCAACACAGTTCGATTCCTCATTAAGAACTGGCCCAACTGAACGAAGGTCCATGTAAATAAGGTAAAATAAAAATTCTTAAGTTAGAACTGTATTTTATTATTGAACCAGCTATTGCAGTGAGTGGTTGGCTGGGAGCTTAAATATTTTCTTCTTGGCAGTTCTAACTTAAGAGTTTTTATTTTACCTTATTTAAACCAGCTATTGAACCAGTTATTGAAACAGTTAGAACTGTATTGATGATTCCTGTACAATTTGTTGAGGAATCCTGGTACATAATTCAGTGAAATTCCGGACCTCACCGTAATAGAATCTAGAAAATTTCAAGATCTAGTGCAGTGAGTGGTTGGCTGGGAGCTTAAATATTTTCTTGAGTGTGCTAACTGTGTTGGTCATTTTATTGTCACTAACTATGATATAGCAGTGGTTGAGGATCATGCACATATATTTTGTTTTCTATGACTGGAACAAAAACCACAAGAGATGTTGCACTCACCTTTTTGGAGGACTGGCTGATGTAGAATAGGAGGAATATGACCATGCACACCTCAACCTTGCCCTGCTACCCCAAAGAGAATTAGGAAGATCAGAATATCATTTAGGCAAAGTCATAAAATAGACATTTACAAAAGCACATGCTAATAATATTAATAACACATAGATCTGAATCACTCAAGTTTAAAGCATACTTTGCTTTATCATTTAGGCATATCGATCTGAGTACGATTTATATTGTTTTAACCCCACTGTTCTGGCATTATATTTGGCAGGTATAAACATACCTTAATTAACATATGCATTATATTTGGCATTATAATTGCTTGGTGGCAAAACCATATGCATGTAGCTTGTGACAACTTTGGTTGGCACCATGGTAGAATATCATGACAGATTTTTGTCCATATGAAAGCAGAGGACCATATGGTCTGTGGCCTTTTCATCCATATGAAAGTAGAGGCACATTGTGGTGGTAGTTTGCTGGGTTTTGTGTCCGACCATCGTGTCGTGATGATTTTGCAGGTACCCCGAGAGGCCCTTGAGTTTGTCGGAATGTTGATTAACTTCCGTTCCGGCAAATTCGGGTACTCCATATGTCCTATTTTCAGCAAAGGTCATGCTGAAATTTTCCGTGAATTTTAGCATGACTTTGCTAGAAAAAGGACATATGGGGTACTTACGACTAATGCATGGGCCGGGGTTTGAATTCCCCTATCTTAGGATGCATCGGTGTTGACAAACCCTAAATGAGACCATGATAATTCCTCACAAACCAACCCTTAAATAATACTGAGCCATTATGCCATCACCCTTGAAGCCTTGCGGGCATTTGCAGCCAGTTTTGTAGGCCCTTGACAATAACCAACTTTTTGACCAAACTTTTTTCCTATTTAGCGCGAAACATGGCCCACAACGACGAGGCCGGCGGTTCGGGCAAGGCATTCTGGGAGCTGTCCTAGGAGATGGAGGAAGAACCTCACCGCTATGAGGACACCGATCCCGACTACACAACCCCTAGTGGCGTCGGGGATGACACCACTGATGGTGCCACCGAGGATGCCACCACTAATGATGGCAGCGCACGCACAAATGGCAGCCAACCGAAGAGGCAACGGAAGGACCGGCGCCCGAACGTGCTCAACACCTTCAAGGAGGAATTTACTGAAGTGTCCTCCGAGGGGCATCCAACGACGCCCAAAGAATTAGTCAAGGGGTACTCGGTTCAGCTCGGGTGCATTCTCCGGAGCACCGTCTCAATCAACACCGAGAACCTAAGGCATCCTGACCGAGGGAATTTGCGCAGCCTCCTCTTCACGAAGCTGCACGAACGATACAAGTTCCCCGATGACATCGCAAACACACGCCTCTCAGGGAATAAAGTGAACAGTGCCGCCCTCACGAAGATGAGCACGGCCCTGTCTACATGGAGAAGCGCGGTGAAGAAAATGATTGACAAAGGTGATAGTTATGAGAAGATCAAGGCGAAAAATCCTTCGATCAGCGAAGATGACTACAAGGAGTTCAAGATCAAGTGCGAGAGCAGCGCAACCCTGGAATCAAGTCAGTGGGGGAAAGATATGCGGGACTTGAACTTAGGGGTCCACCAACTCGGTCCCAGTGGTTACAGAGTGGCGGAACCTATATGGGACAAGGAGGACGCGAAGCGTGCCGAGCAAGGCCTACCGCCCCGCTTCGAGAAATACCATGACAAGCAGACCAGGAACTATGTTAGGGCCCGGTACAAGGTGGACCCGGTAACAAAGGAGCTTACCACGGATGCGAAGACCAAGGCGCTTGAGCGTGTTCTGGTAAGGAATACACCCCCGCATAATTAGCTCCATATGGTTGCATTATAATTAATGAAGCCAAATTTCTAAGTGGTTCACATTCCTTCCGCAAGAGACTGAAAGCAGTAGCGCGGGGTCATCTCACAGCTCCCCTTGGGACAACACTTTAAATAGGGCGTTGAACGTAATGAAAAACAAGGATAAGTTCAGTAAGCCATCGTCATCTGGTCGTGTGGCCGGCAAAGGCTTGTCCACAAAATGGTCGTCATACTATAATGCTGGTGGGCGAAAGGGGAGAAAGACCAGCTCGGAAAGCCAAGCGCGAGAGGTTCAAGAACTCAAGGAACAAGTGGCGTGGATTCCCGCCATAGTCTCGGAGCAAGCAAGACCAACTGGGAGCGACGATCACCGCCATTATGCCTAGCTTGGTTGAGGGGCTGCGGGGGTGGATTGCGAGCGGCCAATAGGGGCCGCCCCCGGTTCCCAGCTTCACGGCCAGCAACTCGCACAACACGCAGGCGGCGCCATTGGTGTCTACGGCGGAGGCGGTATTGGTGTCTCCGGAGGTGGCGGTATTGGTGTCTCTGACGCCGGCACATGCATTGGAGCTGAATGCACCCGGGTGTACGCCGGCCGGCACCTCGGCAGCAAGCGGCCCCTCCGTCAGTTGCACGCCCGCCGTTGGCGGTGCCTCGACATTAGCCGAGCTCGACGCCATCACGGTAACTAAGCCTCTCGACCGATGACTTCATCTCCTTGCCTTTAACTGGGCATCCCTGACGCCCTACATGTTTTCACAGGGCGCCGCCGACGTTCCATGCACTCTCCTGCACTTCATGGACGGCGAGTTGATCGATGTCGCCAAGGGCAGAATCGTTCAACCGGGCAACCCCGTGTTCCACGATAATCCGATGCCACCCACAGTGTATAGGGTTGAACTGGTTCGGGTACTGCCAGGCTGCGACGACTTGTTACCTCCGATTTGACCCGCTGGGGCCGACGAAGATGATCTGATGACCCTCAGGGCCTGCGTAAGCTGGCCCCTGCTTTGGCCAAAGAGCCAGATTCATTTGGGGGCAGGGGGACACCACCCCAAAGACAACACCGCCAGTCGTGCCGGCGCCAAGCCATGGCAAGACTGCCGCAACGCTACCGGACATGCCGGACATGCATATGGCACAGGATCTGGACGACGACGACGATGACGGTACATTTACCAACGTCGATAAGTACTTTGCCGAACATGGGTACGGTGACGAATTCTTCGGGCCTCCTTCTCAAGAACCCAACCCTACAAAAGACGACCGCGATCTAGCTAGTACCGCGGAGAAACCCAATTGCAACAGGCGTCGTCTGGCGTTCAGTTCTTAGGAGACGTCTCCAGCTACCGCCTTCACCAAGCCTCAGATAGCCGAGGTGCAAAATATTATTAGCCCCAACACACTCAAGAAGGCGGTCTGTGAGCAGAACTCGATCCCATTACAACAAAAGAAGAAGGCACAGAAAAGAAAGAATAACAAGGGCGGTGCGAGCCAGCCGGCACCGAGTATGATCCGTGCTCAGGACGGGTCACCTTCACCTAAGGATATCTCGAGGAGGGTGCATGTGGCGGGTAGGCCGATGCTACCGACTAATCTGCTCAATGCTGCAACCAGTGCTATGCGGAGTCTGCATGACAATGTTCTTTCTTTGGAGAAGCGGCGTCTCTCCGAGAATGATGTGGCATACCCGGTTTTCATGGCCAAGGTGCCAGAGGGCAAGGGCTTTGTGGATAGCGTCATTGGGGGTACGATCGTCCTGCGGTTTGATGACATCTACGCTATGTTTAACCTTCATCCGCTGCACTACACCTTCGTTCGGCTATTTTCGCTGAGTATGGAGATGCGGATCATTAGAGACAAGACCCCGGACATCGTGATAGTCGACCCCTTCTACATGCGTGCCAATATCTTGGGCAGCGCTGGGGACCGGCAAGTCGCGAGTTCACACCTCAAAGGCGTCATTCTGGCAAACCCAGATAAGGATAACTTCCTCGTGCCTTACTTTCCCGAGTAACTCATCCCCTCACCGCCCCGTAACATATGATTTCTTAGATTTTGATCGTTCTTTTTTTTCTAGCATTCCGTGTTTTGTGCACAGTGACACACATTGCACACTCATCCTCATAAGCCCGAAATATTCCATGTCCACGTATTTCGACTCGGACCGTTAGTCGAAGATAGACTACACAAATATCAAGAAAGTTCTTGATGATGTTCTCCCCGACTACGCCAGATCTGGAGGCACCTTCAGCAGGACAATTCGTAGGTACGGCAAGCACGTGTTCACCCACAATACGACGTTCCCCTGCGTCAAGCAGCCGCCTGGCAGTCAGAAGGATGCCTACTACGCCCTCCATCACATGCGGGCGATCGTACGGGACCAACATCACCTTCTGCTACCAAATAATCTCAAAGATTGGGCCACACGCTTGTCGGCAATCCAGGACGCGAACATCAGACAAGAATTCTATCGATCCAGTCGGAGTTTGTGGAAATCATTTATCAAGATGTCCTTCGTACCTCGTGGTAGTTCTACCTCAGATATCAACCGTCCAACAGTGAGATAGAAACAACGCTACAAATGCAGGCTAACAACGCCCGCGATTTCATGACCATCACTAAAGACGGCGGCTTCATCCACGTTCCGGTCCCTGAGTCGAGTTGAAAGTAGTTATGCTATGTAGTTCTGAAATGTCGATTGGCTCATGGTGTAATATTAAACTTTAATGAACTTGTATGTTTCTTTGGTTTGGACAGTCATTCAACTTACATGTAATCGATGCTATTTATTAGTAGGACCATGAATCGTGCTATTAATGTGTTGCTTTTTTCTTCCGAACCTTTTGTTGCATACTTATATATTGCTTATGTATTGTCTGTGAATTGCTACTAACGTTTTGTTTGGCTAGTGCATAGAGATGCCGTCGCATGTCGTGTACAATGGTAAGGTTCCCGGAGTGTACGACGACTGGGAGGAGTGTCGGAGACAGGTTCACCGTTTCAGCGGTAACAGTTACAAAGGGTACACCACTAGGGCGGAGGCGGAAGCTAGATACGCGTGCTATCTAGCGGGAGAGAGGAGGGAGCGTTGGAGGAACCAGATGAAGACCAGTTTCATCGCGATGATGCTCATCGTGATGACCGCAACTCTCTTCTATGTGATGGTAGTTTAGATGATCGATATCGACTTGTAATGTGAAGACAAACTCGCTACTCGCAGTGTCGAGACTTGTAATGTTCTAACGTTGTTCAGTATTTTAAATTCGGAGACTAATATGATGAATTGTATTCGGAGACTAATCTTCTATTGTCTTCGATAAATCTGTTGTTTAATGTTGTCCTCTCTATATTCTGTGCAATAATATGTTTTGTAACATGTGCAAATATCAGAAAAGAAAAAAAAATACCTAATATTCATACTAGTGGCGCACCACCCAGCACATTAGTGGCGCACTGCAAAAAGCACACTAGTGGCGCATCATACATTAGTGCGCCATTAGTAAGCCAGAGCACATGGGTAAATATGGCCCCTGGGAGGCATATTAATGGCGCATGCTGAGCTATACTAATGGCGCACTACATGGTGCGCCATTAATAAAAAATTCTAATGGCGTGGTGCTAGTGGCGCACATGTAGTGCGCCATTAGTAGGCAAAATAGGTGCGCCGCTAGCAGCCTTTTTTCTAGTAGTGTGATACGTCTCCAACGTATCTATAATTTTTGCTTGTTCCATGCTGTTATATTATCATTCTTCGATGTTTTACAATCATTTTACTACAACTTTATATTATTTTTGGGACTAACCTATTAACCTAGAGCCCAGTGCGAGTTCCTGTTTTTTCCGTGTTTTTGAGTTTTACACAAAAGGAATATCAAACGGAGTCCAAACGGAATAAAATTTACGGGGATTTTTTATGGACCAGAAGACACCCATGGATCTTGGAGATGAAGCCAGAAGATTCACGAGGAGGCCACAAGCCTCAGGGGCGTGGCCACCCCCTTGGGCGCGCCCACCAGGCTTGTGGGCCCCTCGGGAGTTCACCGACCTCCCTCTCAGCTCTATAAATCCTCAAATATTCCAAAAAAACCAACGCGGAACCTAGATCGGGAGTTCCGCCGCTGCAAGCCTCCAGAGCCACAAAAAACCAATTGGGAGCCCATTCCGGCACCCTGTCGGAGGGGGAAACCATCACCGAAGGCCATCTTCATCATCCCAGCGGTCTCCATGACGAGGAGGGAGTAGTAAACCTTCGGAGCTAAGGGTATGTACCAATAGCTATGTGTTTGATCTCTCTCTCTCTCTTGTTCTTGAGATGGCACGATCTTGATGTACCGCGAGCATTATTGATATAGATGAATCATATGGAGTTTTCCCTCTCTATCTTGTTGTGATGAATTGAGTTTTCCCTTTGAAGTTTTCGTATCAGATTGAGTCTTTAAGTATTTGAGAACACTTGATGTATGTCTTACAATGGGATATCCGCGGTGACAATGGGATGTTCTATTGATCCACTTGATGTATGTTTTGGTGATCAACTTGCGGTTTCCGTGACCTTGGGAATCTATACATAGGGGTTGGCATACGTTTTGTCTTGACTTTCCGGTAGAAACTTTGGGGCACTCTTTGAAGTTCTTTGTGTTGGATTGAACATGATGAATCTGAAATTATGTGATGCATATCGTATAATCAAGCCCATGGGTGCTTGTGGTGACATTGGAGTATCTAGGTGACATTAGGGTTTTGGTTGACGTGTATCTTAAGGTGTTATTTTAGTACGAACTCTAGGGCTGTTTGTGACACTTATAGGGATAGCTCATAAGATTGATCAGAAAAAGATAACTTTGAGGTGGTTTTGTACCCTACAATAATTTCTTCATTAGTTCTCTGCTATTTGTGACTTTGGAGTAAACTCTTTGTCGCACGAGAGGTACTTACATATGATTCAACCATGTCAATATTGTTGAGAGAAATTGCACTAGTGAAAGTATGGACCCTAGGCCTTGTTTCCAAGCATTTATACAACGTTTTGCTCATTGTTTAATTTTTGTTACCTTGCTGTTTTTATATTTTTAGATTACAAAAACCTATATCTACCATCCATATTGCACTTGTATCACCATCTCTTCGCCAAACTAGTGCACCTATACAATTTGCCATTGTATTGGGTGTGTTGGGGACACAAAAGACTCTTTTTTATTTGGTTGCAGGGTTGTTCAAGAGAGACCATCTTCATCCTATGCCTCCCACAGATTGATAAACCTTAGGTCATCCACTTGAGGAAAAATTGTCGTTGTCCTACAAAACTCTGCGCTTGGAGGCCCAACACGAGTCTACAAGAAGAAGGTTGTGTAGTAGACATCAGGATTTGAGGAGCTCGAGCTTGACCACCCTACATGTGAAGGGGAGAATCAGCTGGTTCATGCTCTGAGGAGTACATGTCTATGGCAGAAGGAGTACATCAAGCTTCCAAACTGGACGCCTCCTCCTCCTCCTCCGGCGAGTCAAGGCACTCCGCATCCTCCTCCTCCTCCTCCGGCAAGTGATCAGGGCACTCCACCGCCTACTCTGGCTCCTCCGGCGCGTGCTCAAGGCACTCCACCTCCTTCTCCGGCTCCTCCCGCGCTTGAGGTGACTCTGCCTCCTCCTTCGCCTACTCCGGCGCATCGGAGCAGTCCGCCTCCTCCTTCGCCTCGTTAGCAACGACGGAATATAGCTGCCGCCGCTCCGGCTCTTCTGGTGCGTCGAAGCACTCCGCCTCCTTCTCCTCCTCGTAAGCAACGTCGAAAGAGAGACCTCGCTACTCCAGCGGCTAGCAGTACAAGAAGAGGCGGGAGGCAATTCAGATACGTTCCATCTCTCAAGGCTCCGGAAAAGTTACCATATGAGAGGACCGAGAAGGAAAACGAGGACATATGTCATGCCCAAGTGAGGGACCATTTTGCAAAGAAAACTCCACCTTCAAAGGAGAAGCCAAATCCGGTGAAAGTGAAGCGCACTATCGATGCCCTGAAGCGACCACTACTACCTCCGCTAGATTCCAACTATGTTCGCTACCTTAAAAATACATATCAAGATGCGCAGCGTTGGGAAGTACTTCTAGTGATGCAAGGTTAGCAGAATGAAGAAGTGGGAAAAAATTCCCCAACTCGGCGAACAAGCGAAACAATTGTGTCCCCCGCTCAAGGTGTCTAGCTATATCGCCGCTGATCATCCGGGGATGGTGCCCGGTACCAATCCTGCTGATTACATGAATGATGATGTACTGTTTGAGCCGTTGGAGGTGGACGAATTCAGATACCGGTACGGGCAGCCTCTGGTCAAACCTGATCCTCCTCCTCTAACAACGATGATGCAAAGATTCCATGATTGGTACCTGAAAACCTGCAGCGAATCTGGGAAGGATACTGTGACGATGGGAATTAAAGAGGAGCATGACCTTGTTGGAATGGAGCAGTTGTCTGTTGAATTTGACGAGTTATTCCAGTTATACAATCAAAAGGCCCTTGACAAAACAATCGTGACTTGTTACTATCTGTAAGTACTACTTCTGTAATTAAGTCTCTGTATATAGCTCAGCTCTTTCAATGCATGTATATATAATTATTCCGACTATATTATGCAGATTGAAGATCCTCGAATGCAGAAAAGCACAAATCTATGACATTGGGTTCATTAACCCAAATATCATACATGAGTTTACGGTTAAACACAATGCCACACAAACTGATGACAACTTTTTACAATCGTTGCTTGCAAATCAAAACGAAGAGACAATACTCTTTCCTTACAACTTCAAGTGGGTGTTACTGTCTTGTGCATATTCGGTTTCCTTTATTACTCGAGGTTATAGTAATGTAATTGATGAGTTATGCATGCGTGCGCAGGTTCCACTTTATACTTCT
Source organism: Hordeum marinum (assembly GCA_022496015.1). Taxonomy (NCBI): domain Eukaryota; kingdom Viridiplantae; phylum Streptophyta; class Magnoliopsida; order Poales; family Poaceae; genus Hordeum; species Hordeum marinum. Next base: position 701,356 of record JAAAWK010001186.1, read on the forward strand.
AGAGATTAAGGTTGAGCGGGGAGTAGTAACCATCTTAGACTCGAATCGAAAAGATCCCTAGGAATATGCGGACATGACCGAAATGCTTCAGAAGTAAGTTCAATCCATCATTATCGCATCATATCGGCAACTTTGTTCATTTCCTGATATCAAGTAATTATTATTTTTGTTTGGCAGGGTTTGGAAAGAGTTCACCGCAATTGTTCTGGCACTGCCGAGGGATTTGCGATTTACACATCCGAAAGTAAGTACTACTAGCTAGTTACGTGTAACGCCCCGGACACACCCGCCGGTAGTCATTACTCCTAGCGGGATCTAGACTGACCTCACAGATCAATACTAGTCTTTTCTGCGCACTTTGTCCTTACTCATGCGCACCCGGGACCAACTTCCCGGTCGGTCACCCATCCTAGAACTACTCCAAGCCAAGCATGCTTAACCTGAGAGTTCTATTTGAATGGGCTCCCGGAAAAGAAGGAATTCCTTATTGATATGAGTAGTCTATCATCCCTAATAAGCCAGGCTATCACATACACCACCACTTAGAGGAACCGACGTCCTCGTCGGGTCATAGGAACATTCCCTCTTGGCACAAACGTTTGTGCTTCCAGTCCGATACATGTGTCATTCCGTGTGCCACGATGGGTCACAAACTTCATGAACAACATGATCGCACACTTGTCGGCAAACATCCGTGTAACCGCGAGGGTCGGCTCTGATACCAACTTGTAACGCCCCGGACACACCCGCCGGTAGTCATTACTCCTAGCGGGATCTAGACTGACCTCACAGATCAATACTAGTCTTTTATGCGCACTTTGTCCTCACTCATGCGCACCCGGGACCAACTTTCCAGTCGGTCACCCATCCTAGAACTACTCCAAGCCAAGCACGCTTAACCTGAGAGTTCTGTTTGAATGGGCTCCCGGAAAAAAAGGAATTCCTTATTGATATGAGTAGTCTATCATCCCTAATAAGCGAGGCTATCACATAATTTAACCCTGCAGGGTTAAATCTTTTTGAGAAGTCGTGCCCGCGGTTATGTGGCAAACTTGGATACTTTGTTTAACACCCAGTCATAGTAAACTTGAAGTAAACTCTAATAAAATACACCAACTGTGTGCGTAACCATGGCTATCTCTTCTCGTGAGTTCTTATCTGAAAGAGAACACGGTGGGGTTATGATTGACGTAAGTAGGTGTTCAGAATCAGTTAGTGATCATTACTAGTTCACGTCCGATATGCGTAGACCACCATATTTTAATTTCTGTACTCGTAAGTTAGCCATTCAAATATATGCTTAGTCGCTTGTTGCAGCCTCACCACTTAATCATGCCTTACCTAATAAGCTTTAATAGTCTTGATACCCTTGAAAATGAGATTGTTGAGTCCCCGTGGCTCACAGATTACTACAACAACAGTTGCAGGTACAGGTAATGTGATGATTTGACATGAGCGCGTTGCTTGATTTGACTTGGAGTTCTTCTTCTTCTTCTTCTTCAATCTTGGATGGGTTCGAGGCGGCAGCCTGGGAAAGAAAGGGTGGATGTCATTTTATCATTTGGTTTCGTCCGTAGTCGGACCCTGCTCTTATGTATGATGTTTGAGATGTTATTATATTGATGTGACTCTCATATAGCTTGTGGCGAGTGTAAGCCATTTCCATATACTCATCTCTTCTGTTCATATACTTGTAATGATATCCATTCTTGCGAACGCATCGAGATGTGCTTCTATCCCTGTCGAGGCCCTCGTGCCCAAATAAGGATAGGACCGTATCTTGGGCGTGACATTACGTGCATCTCCCATTGATTCTAGTTTCATCAGTATCATTTATCATGCTTGATTATCAGTTTGATTGAACTCTATTTCTCGTAAAGTGCTTGTGGCAGGAAGTCGGGAATAAGTTTTGTGGATACTACGTTTGCGAGTTCATCTACAACGTGACGACCCCTAAGCAGGGCTACTCTCAAAAAACAATATGAAGTTCGTAAGCAATAATATTCAAAGTTTTATTTTATTACAATGATTTGTGTTGAGTTTCATTCATATATATGTATTGACCCCCTTCTTCAAATTAGATGTGGGAGATGCGGGATGAACTCCTACCACATGATCGCATATGAGCAATTGAAGAGGAATTGGCGAGATTTTTTCTTAACCACGTCATAAATAAAGCCGAAGAATACCATCTGGAATTTGACATTAGATGTTAGGGATTGTAAGAGATCTTATATTGTATATATGTAGCTAGTGGCGTCGGATAGATATACGAAAACTTGTTGTTCGACCAATCTCTCGGAGAAAGAGAGGTCGATCACTTCTCTCTGTATATGTTCATGACGATCTTGTGTACTTAATGGTTTCTTCATTTGCTTACTAGCTAGCGTGTTGAGTTCTCTCTATAGTACCTAGCGTCGACCAAGCACGGAGAAAGAGAGAACACTTCTCTCTATTAGCTAGCTAACACAATATGAAACCCCTAAATTAACCCTACAAAACCCCCGTAAAACCCACCCTACCCCCCTTTCAAAAAAAATCCCAGCTCCTGCCAGATGCTGACGCGTGGATGCGTTTTGGTCCCGGTTGGTGTTACCAACCGGGACTAAAGGTCCTCCTGCCTGGGCTCCCCGCAGTGGCCACGTGGAGCCCCTTCTGTCCCGGTTCGTAAGCGAACCGGGACTAAATATTTTGGGCTTCAGTTTCGACCCTTTAGTCCCGGTTCCAGAACCGAGGCTAATGGGCCTCTGGAACCGGGACAAATGAATTGTTTTCTACTAGTGTCGCTAACTATGATCCATTTGGCTATAGGGGCTTGCTTAAATTATATCCAGGTGGTGAATACAATGTTTGTGTTAAAATTACGTGTGTTTGCTTGAATGAGTGAGGTTGCATCCGAGCTATTACCCTAAAAGAGTGTGAGTTTCTCTCCGATCAGGCATCATAGCTATCACCATCGTCACCATCTCATACAAAATCATGGGAACTAGTTCATATGTACCAGTACAAAAGTTATAAGCAGTTAAAGATGAGCAGTAGCTGAAGCATACGATTAGAGACCACGTACTCTCCACCCCTTAGACCATGCTTTCTTTCTGTTTCCATTACAAGCACCCATAGCACACCCACAATATTCATGCTAACAATGCTTGCAGAGAACTGCAAATACAACTCCAGATTTTGCAAGCTATTGCTCACCTAACAATATGTTCAAATAATACATGCCTTCTAGAAAGATGATTACATTCTAGCACTTTGCCATGGATATAGCAATTAGACTACTCCATCATCTAACTGCTTCCTATTACATGATTTTGTAATCGAAACACACTTAATAGATTAATTTCATACCCTGTACAGCCGTGACCATTGCGTCAGCTTTTCAGGAGCTAAGTACATGACCTCATGCATTACATCACACACACATTATTTTCACTCATCCTCCTCAGAGATTTCAGGCAGATCGGGTGGCAATTGGTAAGTATCCTCAATATAGATGTGCCTTAATCACAAAAGAACAATCTGGAAGGCATTTGCAAGCTATCGACGCCGCCTTCCAGCATCTCTATGACCTCGCTCATTGTCGACCTGTCATGAGTCTTTATCAAATAGATAAACCGTGTATGTTTCTTACCTTAACCATCCAAGTCTGATTAAACCAAAGCTTGGGTTAAAATATAATAGACAGAGCTATCTGTGTAAATGAGCCTTCCCTTATGTATGCACCTAAATAAATAAAAATCTATTGTTTGTAAGCATAAAAATATTATATTTTTTGGAAAGGATGGACGAAGCCTCCTGAATCCGGCATGCCAGATGCAAACAACCATATTTTTATTAAAGTTTGTATGAGAAAATGAGATGAAACTAATCAACAAACAAAATACACACAACAGTGGCCCCACAACCACCTCAATTAAGTCTCGCTTACCAAATTAGTGAATTATTTAAAAAATACGAAGAGACCGACACAAATAACAAACTTTCTCAAACCAGCTCTAATGGATAAGGTCACTACGGTAGGCCAAAGCTACCAACTCCTCCAAATTTGCCTCCATTCGAGCCTCTAAGCTGCATAAACCCAGATCTGAATCTATTTGTTGGTGGTGTAGAGAAAATCAAATTTATCCGGTATTATCTGAACAGCACGCTTGATTTGAGAAGGTGTGTTTTCATGGTGAATTTAAGTGCCAACATGCCTGGGAGAAATTCTTATAGGCGCATGTACTTTTCTAGCTTGTCTCGTCTATTTTTGTTTTCTAGCCGGGCTCGATCACCTATTTAGGGAATTGATGCAACAACCGATGACCACTTCGCTCATATGGTTTCCATGGCAGGATTTTGGCATGTCTAATTATTTTGCTTACGGTGATTGGCGATTTTAGAAGCCGTCCATCCACTTCAATCTAACGGTAAAAAAATAAGAGTTACAAAAAGTTACGAGACTTACATTACATGAAGTTAAAAGTAACTATGGGACCATTACAAAGATTAGGTGGGACTAGTAAGGGTAGATATGTCAATCTCTCAGTCTCCCCCTACAAATCTCAGCCGGCTCCTCCTTTCTCCTTAGTACACAAATTTTTGCCGTCGTCGACGCCGCAACCTCTGCTGCCTCCACGTACCTCTTGGTGAACGCGCACGCCCTGGATACGAGTGTGTCCAACGCAAGAGAATCCATGAGATGTGCCCTGCGCCAGTTCGGCGGTCAGGACGTCCCGAAGGAGGCGGAGAGAAAGGCCACCGGCGGCCCATCAAGGCACTACTAGAAAAATGGCTATAGCTAATATGGACATTAATGGCGCATCATGTATGTGGTGCGCCACTGCTATAGGTGCGTCATTAATGGCCATATTACTAATGGGTAGCTAGATATTTTTGACAGTCACCTACCACACTCACTTTCCCCACTTCATTCTCTTCACCTCTACCAAGCTTGGTCTCAGCTGCCTCCTCCTCCTCACCTCATTTGCACCATAGATTCACCCAAATTAAGTGGTTAAATTTCCTTTTTTTGATAGGTAAGTAAGGGGAAAGCTTTCTTTATGTTCTAGATCTACTTTTTTCTCCCTCCAACGTACACACTTTTTATGGCCTAGATCTACGTATGTTAGTGGTGTTGCATATGTTTTTGTGTTTGCAGGGACCGGTATTTGAAATGCGATAGTTGCCAATATTTTGTCGGAATGTTGATTCATTTCCGTTTCGGCGAGAATTTGGCACTATGCATTCTTTTTGGTCCTATATTTAGGCAAAGTCATGCCAAAAAAAATTTGGTTCTAAAATATCGTTTTGCTCTACCCCACAAGCGACCATGGTCCGCACGATGACCGAAGGCATCGTGAATAGGTTTTTGAACTCCGCGAAGGCCGAGATGCTTCAAAAGAACGAGACAGAGATAAGATGTCCGTGTCGAAGATGCAAGCTGAAGAGCCTTATGGACCCGGATTCCAGACAGGTGCGGGACCACCTACTCGTGCGTGGTTTCATGAATGGCTATCGGTGGCAAGGTGATGAAGATGATTATGAAGTCGTCCATGGGGGCCGGGCACGAAATAAGGAAGGGCAGCAAGACAATAGCGGCGAGGGCGGGCGAGAAGACGAAGAATCTCCAGGACATGATCACGAAGTAGATGCAGGACACAGTCATCATGTAGAAGATGCCAGACATGATGATGAGGAAGATCAAGACGAAGGGCATGATCATGTAGATGAAGATGCCGGAGCAGACGACGATGGACCATCGATGGGCTGGGTGCAGGACCCTCATATTCAAGAGCTACTTCTCAAGCAGACGGGTAACGCAAGAGCTGCCTCCCGAGAGAAAGCCAAGCTGGATCAACTGGATATAGACGTGGTTACTCCATTGTATGAAGGATGCACGCCCGAGGATACCCGCCTGAAAGTACCGCTCATGGCTCTGGAGATGAAGGTAAAACACAAAATGACCGACGCATGCTTCGACGAGAACATGTCATTCTGGCACGAGCGTCTTCCCAAGGGGAACAAGTGCCCGACCAGTTTCGAGGAGGCGAAGAAAATCGTGTGTCCTCTGGATTTACCACACGTGAAATACCATGTGTGCATGAACGATTGCATCATTTATCAGGACGAGCACGCGGAGTCTACCATATGTCCGGTGTGCGACGTCACTCGATACAAGAAGAGGAAGAAAGCTCCTCGAAAAGTGGTGTGGTACTTTCCGATCACTCCTCGTCTGCAGTGGTATTTCGCGGACCCTAAGCTAGCAAAGCTCTTCCATTGGCACGCGGATAGGGAGGAGAAGAAGCGAGAATATGACGGAAATGATCCGGAGATAAATAAAAAAGACAAGATGCTGAGTGACCCTAAGGATGCGAGCCAGTGGCAAGCGTTGAACTTCGAACACCCAGAATTTGGGGACGATCCAAGGAACATCGTGCTGGGCGCGAGCACCGATGGAGTCAATCCGTTTGGCAGCCAGAGAAGCACACATAGCACCTGGCATGTGTTTGTGTGGCTGTACAACCTTCCCCTGGATGTGCATGAAGAGGAAGTACATTCACATGAGTATGCTAATTGAAGGGCCGAAACAACCAGGGAACGACATCAATCTGTATCTGGGGTTGCTGAAAGAGGAGCTAGACACGCTGTGGAAAACGCCAACCAATACGTGGGACGCCGCAGCGAAACAATATTTCCCTATGAGAGTTGCACTGCTCACGACGGTGCACAACTATCTCGGTTACAGATATGTCGCGGGGCAGGTGGTCCACGGATTTTCTGCATGCGTCAAGTGCATGGATGACACAACGTATCGCCAGCTAGATAGAGATCCCGGGTCTTCGAAAACCGTGTTCATGGGACATTGAAGGTGGCTTCGCGACGATGACGCATGGAGAAAACGCAAGGATCTGTTCGATGGTGAAACCAAGCCCCGAAGACCCCCACGTACGAGGAGCGGCGAGGAAATATACGAGTTGTTGAAAAATTGGAAAGAGTGCCCACCGCCGGGAAAGACGTGAAAGGCGCCAGAGCCGCTGCTGAAGGTATGGAAAACGAGGTTTGTTTTCTAGGACTTGCCGTATTGGAAGATCCTCCGTGTGCCTCACAGCCTTGATGTCATGCATATCACGAAGAACGTGTGTGAGAGTCTGCTTGGTACCCTGCTCAACATGCCAGAGAGGACCAACGATGGGCCGAAAGCAAGGGCAGACTTGCAATCAATGGGCATCAGGGAGGAGCTTCATGCAAAACGCCCTAATGATGATGATGATGATGATGATGATGATGATGATGTCGAGGCAAAGGACACGGAAAGTCGTCGCAAAGGCAAAAAGGCCAAGAAGATCGAATATGACTACCCTCCCGCGTGCTTCACTCTAAGTCAGAAGGAGATCGAGCAGTTTTTCACCTGCCTCTTAGGAGTAAAACTTCCTTACAGTTACGCGGGGAAGATAAGCAGATACCTAGACTCAGCGAAGCAGAAGTTCAGCGGGATGAAGTCTCACGACTGTCACGTGTTGATGACGCAGATACTTCCAGTTGCAATCCGTGGGATCATGGACACGCACGTCCGTGAAACGCTATTTGGCCTATGCAACTTTTTCGACGTCATCCCTCGGAAGTCGGTTGGCGTGAGGCAACTCAGAAGGCTACAGGAAGAGATCGTGGTGATATTATGCGAGCTTGAGATGTACTTCCCGCCCGCATTCTTTCACGTTATGGTGCATCTGCTGGTCCATATCGTGGAGGATATCATCCAACTCGGGCCGACGTTCCTGCACAGCATGATGCCGTTCGAAAGGATGAATGGTGTCATCAAAGGATACGTTCTCAACAGGGCACGTCCAGATGGAAGCATAGTCAAGGGCTTTCTGACCGAAGAGTGCATCTCCTTCTGCACGAATTATCTAGGCATCGAGAACCCCGTTGGTCTGCCCGTCAACAGGCACCTCGGCAGGCTCGCTGGATGGGGTCACCGCGAGGGTCGCCGCGAAATGCATGTCGACTTCAAGGGTAGACTCGCCGACTTTGAAAGAGCAAACCTAGTCGCGCTACAACACATAGACGTGGTCGATCCTTGGGTGGTAGAGCACAAAACCTTTATTGAGAAAACGTACAATGACCGAGGCCAACAGAGGACGGACGGAGATATAATCAAAGAGCACAACTCATGTTTCACGCGTTGGTTCAAGGACAAGCTTCTGTCGTACCCTTTACATGAGGATTCTTCCACGGAAGAAAAACTCATATTCGCCTTGTCACAGGGCGCCGAGCACAACCTGATGACCTATGAGGCGTACGATATCAACGGTTACACATTCTACACCGAGGAAAAGGACATGAAGAGCGATTATCAGAACTCCGAGGTAACGATGGAATCCTACACCGGTAATGACAAGGACAGATACTACGGAAGGATCGAGGAGATCTGGGAGCTGAGCTACGTTGGAGAGAAGGTCCCGATGCTCCGTGTCAGATGGGCCAAGAGCGTCCTAAAAGAAGACCGGCATTTCACCACCATGGTTATACCCGAAGCCAAATCCAAGACCGCGGACGCAAACGTCACCACGAAAAATGAGCCATGGGTACTGGCTTGCCAAGTGGACTAATGCTTCTTCATTACCGACCCGTCAAAGCCCAGTCGTGTTGTCGTGAGGAGAGGCAAAAGGAACATCATCGGAATGGATGGAGTCGCCAATGAGCAAGACTTCAACAAGTACGGTGACCCGAAGATGGAAGATGACGACGATGATGAAGTACCATACACCACAAGAAGAAGCAGGACCACCCTACCTAAAGGACATTCGTTCAAGAGAAGAATTCAAGTGGTTCTGGGGCTAGATTATTCAACCGCGAGAAAGAAGGGCAAGAAGATTGTGAAAAGATAGCTAAGATCGAATCACGACGTGTCGGCCGCGTGTGTGTGTCAGTGGCAAGCTCAATCTTTGATGACTGTTATTTCATGTCACTTGATTTCAACCATGTCATCCAATTCTAAATCTTTGCACAATGGTTTTATCATCCATTTGCATTTTCCTTTTCTTTTATCTCAAATCTTAAATTATTACATGCAACTAAAAATCGAAAAAAATAAAAATAAAAGTTAGTAATGGCGCACCAGGAGAAGATGCGCCATTGCTATCACGGTTTTTATGGCGCACCCCTAAAAGGTGGGCCATTGATATACCAATTTTTATGGCGCACCCCTAAAAGGTGCGCCATTGATATACCAATTTTTATGGCGCACCCCTAAAAGGTGCGTCATTGCTAACCCGTTGATACGTCTCCAACGTATATATAATTTTTGATCGTTCCATGCTATTATATTATCAATTTTGGATGTTTTATATGCATGAATATGCTATTTTATATTACTTTTGGGACTAACTTATTAACTCAGCGTCCAGTGCCAGTTTCTATTTTGTTTTTGACCTTTTTCAGATAGGAATATCAAACGGAGTCCAAATGGAATAAAACTTTTGCCGTGATTTTTTATGGAAAATATCAAAAATACCTGAAGGAAAAACTACCGAAGAGGGGGCCCGAGGGACCCACGAGCCTGGGAGGCACGACCACCCCCCTGGGTGTGTCTGGGAGGCTCGTGACCTCCTCGTGGCCCCTCTCGACTTGTTTCCAACGCCACACGGTCTTATAAATAGAGAAACCGCAGAATTAAACCTAGTTCGGGAGTTCCGCCGCCGCAAGCCTCCAGAGCCACCAAAAACCAATCGGGACCCGTTCCGGCACCCTGCCGGAGGGGGAATCCATCTTCGGTGGCCATCTTCATCATCCCGGTGATCTCCATGATGAGGAGGGAGTAGTCCACCCTCGGGGCTGAGGGTATGTACCAGTAGCTATGTGTTTGATCTCTCTCTCTCTCTCGTGTTCTTGAGATGTCTTGATCTCGATGTACCGCGGGCTTTGCTACTATAGTTGGATCTTATGATGTTCTTCCCCCTCTCCCTTCTTGTAATGAATTTAGTTTCCCCTTTGAAGTTATCTTATCGGATTGAATCTTTAAGAACACTTGATGTATGTCTTGCACGTGTCTATTTGTGGTGACAATGGGATATTCATGTGAGTACTTGATGTATGTTTTGGTGATCAATTTTCTGTATGTCATAATAACTTGAAATTTGGACACAGTATGCTCTTATAAATTACATACAGCGTGGAATTGTTTCAGATTTTTTGGAGTTAATTAAGTATGGATCTTGCTGCATTCTTCACCGACTATTTTGTTTAAGCAGATTGCTGTTATGTTTGCATTCTTCGCATATGTTTGCTTGTTTAATGATTCCATTTGATGATGGGAGTTTTAAATATGCAGAGGCATTTAGTATTAAATGTCAAATAATAATTTTATTAATTTTCTACAGTAGAGGATGATAAAGTTTTGCATTGATTTATACTAATCTATCTCACGGGTTTTTGTTGAGTTTTGTGTGGATGAAGTTTTTAAGATTTCGAAAACCGTCATATAAGAGGAATTAATGAGACACAAAAGCTCAAGCTTGGGGATGACCAAGGCACCCCAATCCATATTTCAAGAAGTCTCAAGCGTCTAAGCTTGGGGATGCCCCGGTTGGCATCCCACCTTTCTTCTTCAATTATCGGTTAGTATCGGTTAAACCTAAGTTTTTGCTTCTTCACATGATTCGTGCTATCCTTGGAGTGTCATTTTATTTTGTTTGAATAAGGTACTTAGGATCTGAAATTCTTAGATGGGAGAGCCTTCACATAGCCAAATAATTATTCAACTACTCATTGAGCTTCACTTATATTTTTTGGAGTAGTTTGTCTTTTGCTCTAGTGCTTCACTTATATCCTTATAGAGCATTGCAATGTTTGAAATTGATGAACTCTCATGCTTCACTTATATCATTTTGAGAGTCTTAAACAGCATGGTAATTTGCTTAGGTTCTGAAACTAGTCCTAATATGATAGGCATCCAAAAGGGGTATAATAAAAACTTTCATATTCAAGTGCATTGAGTAGTAAGAGAAGTTTGATTCCTTGCATCTAGTTTTGAGACATGGAGATGGTGATATTAGAGTCATGTTAGTAGAGTGTTGTGAATCTATAAATACTTGTTTTGAAGTTTGTGATTCCCGTAGCATGCACGTATGGTGAACCACTATGTTAGGAAGTCGGAGCATGAAGTTTTCATTGATTGTCATCCTTTGTGTGGCGGTCGGGATCGCGCGTTGGTTAACTCCTACCAACCCTTCCCCTAAGAGTATGCGTTGCACTTTTTTCGATTACTAATAAATTTTTTGCAATAAGTATATGAGTTCTTCATGACTAATGTGAGTCCATGATATAGATGCACTTTCACCTTCCACCATTGCTACCCTCTCTAGTGTCGCGCAACTTTCGCCGGTGCACAAACCCACCATATACCTTCCTCAAAACAGCCACCATACCTACCTATTATGGCATTTTTATAGCCATTCCGAGATATATTGCCCCATCAATTTCATTCATATAGAGTCATTATTATTCTAAGTATCGAGTTGTAACTAAATAAAAGTGTGATGATCATCATTATTAGAGCCATTTTCCATGTGAGAAAAAAAAGGCCAAAGAGCCCAAACAAAAAAAAAAGAGGCCGAAGAGCCCAAATAAAAAAAAAGAGGCCAAAGAGCCCAAACAAAAAAATGAGAGAAAAAGAGAGAAGGGACAATGCTACTATCTTTTTCCACACTTGTGCTTCGAAATAGCACCATGTTCTTCATGATAGAGAGTCTCTTGTTTTGTCACTTTCATATGCTAGTGGTAATTTTCATTATGTAACTTGGCTTGTATATTCCAATGATGGGCTTCCTCAAATTGCCCTAGGTCTTCATGAGCAAGCATGTTGGGTGCACACCCACTAGTTTCTATTTTTGAGCTTTCATACACTTATAGCTCTAGTGCATCTGTTCCATGGCAATCCCTACTCATTCACATTGATATCTATTGATGAGCATCTCCATAGCCCATTGATACGCTGAGTCGATGTGACCATCTCCTCCTTTTTGCCTCACAACTTCCACCACACTCTATTCCACCTATAGTGCTATATCCATGGCTCACGCTCATGTATTGCGTGAGAGTTGAAAAAAGTTTGAGAAAGTAAGAGTGCGAAAACAATTACTTGGCCAATACCGAGGTTGTGCATGATTTAAATTCGTTGTGTGGGGATGATGGAGCATAGCCAGACTATATGATTTTGTAGGGATGACTTTCTTTGGCCTTGATATTTCAAAAGTTCATGATTACTTTGCTATTATACTTGAAGTATTATTGTTTTCATGTCAATATTAAACTACTGTTTTGAATCTTATGGATCTGAACCTTCATGCCACAATAAAGAAGATTATAAGAATAAATATTCTAGGTAGCATTCCTCATCAAAAATTCTGTTTTTATCACTTCCCTACTCGAGGACGAGCAGGAGTTAAGGTTGGGGATGCTTGATACGTCTCCAACGTATCTATAATTTTTGATCGTTCCATGCTATTATATTATCAACTTTGGATGTTTTATATGCATGAATATGCTATATTATATTATTTTTGGGACTAACTTATTAACTCAGTGCCCAGTGCCAGTTTCTGTTTTTTTCATGTTTTTGACCTTTTTCAGATAGGAATATCAAACGGAGTCCAAACGGAATAAAACTTTCGCTGTGATTTTTTATGGAAAATATCAAAAATACCTGAAGGAAAAACTACAGGAGAGGGGGCCCGAGGGAGCCGCGAGCCTGGGAGGCGCGGCCACCCCCTGGCCACGCCTGGGAGGCTCGTGACCTCCTCGTGGCCCCTCTCGACTTGTTTCCAACACCACACGGTCTTATAAATAGAGAAACCCACAGAATTAAACCTAGATCAGGAGTTCCGCCGCCGCAAGCCTCCAGAGCCACCAAAAACCAATCGGGAGCCCGTTCCGACACCCTGCCGGAGGGGGAATCCATCTCCGGTGGCCATCTTCATCATCCTGATGATCTCCATGACGAGGAGGGAGTAGTCCACCCTTCGGGTTGAGGGTATGTACCAGTAGCTATGTGTTTGATCTCTCTCTCTCTCTCGTGTTCTTGAGATGTCTTGATCTCAATGTACCGCGGGCTTTGCTACTATAGTTGGATCTTATGATGTTCTTCCCCCTCTCCCTTCTTGTAATGAATTGAGTTTCCCCTTTGAAGTTATCTTATCGGATTGAATCTTTAAGAACACTTGATGTATGTCTTGCACGTGTCTATCTGTGGTGACAATGGGATATTCATGTGAGTACTTGATGTATGTTTTGGTGATCAACTTGCGGGTTTCGTGACATCGGGAACCTATGCATAGGGGTTGGAACACGTTTTGACTCTCCGGTAGAAACTTTGGGGCACTCTTTGAAGTTCTATGTGTTGGTTGAATAGATGATTTTGAGATTGTGTGATGCATGTCGTATAATCATACCCACGGATACTTGAGGTAACAATGGAGTATCTAGGTGACATTAGGGTCTTGGTTGATATGTGTCTTAAGGTGTTATTCTAGTACGAACTCTAGGATAGATTGAACGGAAAGAATAGCTACGTGTTATTTTACTATGGACTCTTGAATAGATTGATCAGAAAGAATAACTTTGTGGTGGTTTCGTACCCGACAATAATCTCTTTGTTTGTTCTCCGCTATTAGTTACTTTGGAATGACTCTTTGTTGCACGTTGAGGGTTAGTTATATGATCCAATTATGTTATCATTGTTGAGAGAACTTCCACTGGTGAAAGTATGAAACCTAGCCCTTGTTTCCACGCATTGCAATACCGTTCGTGCTCACTTTTACTATTAATTACCTTGCTGTTTTTATATTTTCAGATTATAAAAACCTATATCTACCATCCATATTGCACTTGTATCATCATCTCTTCGCCGAACTAGTGCACCTATACAACTTACCATTGTATTGGGTGTGTTGGGGATACAAGAGACTCTTTGTTATTTGGTTGCAGGGTTGCTTGAGAGAGACCATCTTCATCCTACGCCTTCCGCGGATTGATAAACCATAGGTCACCCACTTGAGGGAAAATTGCTACTGTCCTACAAACCTCTGCACTTGGAGGCCCAACAACGTCTACAAGGAGAAGGTTGCGTAGTAGACATCATCCGTCCCCTTCTTTCATTCCCTCCCCTCTTCCGGTCGTCCTTCTCCCCAATCTGCATCTCGCCGTCCGGGCGTGACTCCACACCACTGCCGCCCGCACTCCACACCGCTGCCGCCCGCACTCCACACCGCTGCCCGTCCGTCCTGAAGCATCTCGCCGCCCTCCGCCATTGCCACCGTGACCGGAGCACGTCCGTGAAAGAGCTGCTCGACCTGCCAGCGTCAGAAGAACCAGATCAGACTGGCAGCTGCCGGCTGAAATTGGACATGGAGGCGCCCCTGCTGCCTCACGGCATGCAGCGCCCGTTCGGACAGTACTTGCCTGCATGCCGCCAGATTTTCTCGTGGCCATGAGCTCAGCTGATATCTGTGTTCACCCACTGTTTGTAAACCAACAATGAACAACTGAATGCATTCATTTTTCCAATTTAGAAAAAAGGCAGAGCTTTTCATTGGTGAACCAACGCCTTCCATACCAGTTTGATTTTCTAGCTTTGTGGTCATAGCAATTTTCTTTTCAATGGACATCACAGTTGTAATATCCTTTCTCCCTAGAGCATGACCATATAATAGTTCAGCGAGTATAATTTTCAGATTTCAACTCTGTTTGATATCACACTGTATGTCTATTATCAGTTCCTTAAATTGCATTGTTATGTGCTCTATGTTGCGTACACCAACAGATACGACTTCTTTGTATCCCACAAAGCATCCTATATAGTACTTCCTCCGTCCCAAAATTCTTGTCTTACATTTGTCTAGATATGAATGTATCTAGTCACGTTTTAGTATTTAGATACATTCATTTCTAGACAAACTTAAGACAAGAATTTTAGGATGAAGGAAGTATATGACTGTAGGTCTTAGCTTGCGCACTAGGGGTATGCGTGTGTACGTGAGGTGTGAGCGTGGTGTGTGTTAGTGTGTAAGTTCAGATACTACAACTACACTGTAGTCGAGAGGCTTCGCAAAAAAAAAATGCCATGCCTAATCACGTGCATGTAGGCAGACCTCATCAAGAGCCAGACGTACGTTGCAGATCCACGACCAACCCATGGATTAACTCGGTTTCTTCAATTGCGTTTGCATATACATGAGTTAGCGGGAACAAGAGAGGAGTGAGCTAAGAAAAATTAAAACAAAAGAAGCAAGAATCAAAGGCTCGATGTGCATTCACCATTGTGCACATACATAGGAATTTGTCATGTGTATGTCTTCAAGTCAATTAATAAAGATTTCCACCCGAAAACAAACTGCGGATCAAATCACATTACTACGACTCGGGAGGACCGGCACTTGTTCAACTCCCATCCATAATCTCGAGTCTAACCAAACTGAAACCCAAGTGCAGCAGCAGTTCTCTTTTGGATGCAGCAGCAGTCGAGCTGAGAGGAGGATGAGCAAACCGGGCGAGATTTGATGTTAGGCGCTTAAAATTTAATGGTGACGACCGCGGCTATAGGGCGTTGGTCTTTAGAGACATGTGAATGAATATTTTCTGGTTGTCATCGATAAGGTCAGTCTTGCTCCGGTATGTGAGTAGTAACAGCGGTGTGTTCGCGGCCTTTTCTAGCTGATTGTTCGGTGGTTTCAGAATCCCAATGTAACCTTTATCATGTTTAAGATACTTTGTATTTTGGTGAACTTTTGTAATATATTTTATGCTTTTCAGAGAAAAAAATCAATAGTGAAAGTGAAAGTTTATTGCGCTGAAAAATAGCAAGATTGCAAAATATGGTTTCTCAGTTTCTAGCTAATTACACTAGGACAGACGTAGCACTGCTTATTTGTTGCAATTGGTTTCACAGTTTCTAGCTAATTGCACTCGGACCGACGTAGCACTGCTTATTTGTTGCAACGTGATCTGCTTTTATTCATGGGCTACTGCGATGAGCATGCTTGAGCAAGGTGGGCTCGCTCATCCCCTTCCTCCAACTCCAACCGCACTAGCCGGCGGTGCCCCATCCACGGCGCTGGTGAACTGGACCATGTGCCTCTCGTCTTGCACGCGTTGCCGCCATTTGCTCGCCGCCAAATCCTCCCCTCCCTAGTATTGTGTCTCTCTACCGCATCCCATCAGCATGGGCGTGTGCCGCCCCGCCGTTCCAAACCGACGGCCTCCGGAAGGGGAAGGGGGCCATGCAGCCGCCTCGCCACCATCTTCTCCGGTCCCATCCCTCCTCTGGTCAACAAAGGTAAGCCTCTCATCAACAAAGGTAAGCTTCGGGAGAATACCAGACGCTGCACAAGGGAAGGAGCACACAACAGGGCGGGGCTTAGGGGGTGGTTGCGCCCTAATGTGTGCTGCCCCCCTCGGGTGGCTCCCGACGTCCCTCTCTGGCCTATAAATTTTAAAATATTCCAAAACCCTACGGGAGTCCCGAAACATTTTTTCCGTCGCCGCAAGTCTCTGTTCCGTCGTGTGGCCATCTGGAGCTCTTTTCCGGTGCCCTGTCGGAGGGGGGATTGATCACGGAGAACCTGTACATCATCCCTTTTTCTTCCATGATGATGCGTGAATAGTTCATCACAGACCTACGGGTCCGTAGTTAGTACCTAGATCTCTCTCTCTCTCTCTGTGTGTGTCTTGATCTTCAATACAATGGCCATCGCATCTTCGCTTTGACCATAATAAGACCCTACCACCGACACCTCTTACCAACTTAGTACAATATAATCAGTACAATATTAGTTTTAATCTTGGGTACACTAAGACTCTACTACCAATGATGATGTGCTCATTAAATCAAACATGCATGTATCAACGTGAACGAGCCTACGCTGAAACAAAGATAAGGCCTCCTTTGGTTTGGAGGAGTTTTGTAGGATTTTCATAGGAGAATTTCTATAGAAACATTTCCTTTAGAGCCCTTGGTTTGTAGTAATGAAATCCTATTCCTATGGAGGAATTCTTCCTATCTTTCACATTTTATAGAAGAATAAGCATTAGCCTAGACTCAATGAAAAAAAAATCATATGACATGAATCATCCCTTTTTTTATTTCTATTCATAGGATTTGAGATACATGTCATCTCATTTCTTACGACTTTTCTATTCCTATGATTTTCCTAACTTTGAACCGAAGGAGGCCCAAGGCTCTGACATAAAAGGCGAGTAATAAATAAATAAATAATAGAATACAAGTGAATGCCGCATGTGCTAGAAGTGAAGAAGCGTGAAGGCACACAAGTTGATAAATACAGCGAAATACCTTCACTCCAGCAGTTCTCAACCCACTGGCATAGCATAGAGCCTTCGCAAGACTCTTTCTTCTAGCTCCTCTAATACCGATGTGTAGGGATCGTGCATATGTTTAGATAGTACACATTGTGGTGTACATGGATGGATTTTGTAGGCTTGGAAGGCAACAGAAATTATTTTACAACTTGTTGGTCTGTTACTTCAAGCATTTTGATCCTTTCGGCCTCCTCTATGAGGGACCGTCTACATCAAGCAAGAAGCTAAGTTGTTGATGGTTAAATTATATGTGGTACAAACTGAAATCTTAGCTGTAGGTACATTGCAAATCGACGAACCAACTCATGGATTAATTCGGTTTCTTCAATTGCATTTGCATATACATGTGTCGGTGGGGAACAAGAGAGGAGTGAGCGAAGAGAAAGAAAAGAAAAACAACATCGGTCAAAGGCTCGATGTGCATTCAGCACACAGATAGGAATTTGTTATGTGTATGTCTTCAAGCCGATTAAAAAAGATTTCCACTCAAAAGCAAACGGTGAATCAAATCACATTACTATGACCAAGGAGGACCCGCGCTTGTTGAACTCCCATCCATAGTCTCGACTCTGACCAAATGAAACCCAAGTGTAGCAGCAATTCTGATTTTAGATGCAGCAGCAGTCGAGCTAAGAGGAGGATGAGCGGATGGGGGCGAAATTTGATGTTAGACGCTTCAGCCTTATGCAAGTGTTCAATGACAACGACTGCGGCTACAGAAAATTGGTCCTTGGAAGGCACAAGAATGAATATTTACCGACTGTCATTGATAAGGTCAGCCTGGCTTCTGCAGGGAAGCGATAACAGTGGCGTGTCGACGGCTTATTCTAGCAACAGTAATTGTTGTCCGATGGTTTTGGAATCTCTATGTATTTTTTTATTATATTTAAGATACTTTGTATTTTTCGTGAACTTTCGTAATAGATTTGATATTTTTCATAAAAAAATAAAACAATGATGAAAGAGCGGAATTTTATCATGATGAAAATAGCAAAATCGTAAAATATGACTTCTCACTGTCTAGCTAATTACGCTTGGACTGAGCGTAGCACCGATTATTTGTTGCAACGTGCTCCGCTCCTATTCATGAGCTTGCATTAGCAGATTGTAAAACTATTTTAGAAAAAAAACATTAATCCCTGACAAAGTCTACTTGCTTGCCTTTTGTTTTTAGAACAAGACAAAGTCTGCTTATGGAGTCATTTTTTTTAGACAAAACAAAAAGACTCCATGAGCAGACTTTTTTTTTGAGGGCTTCATAAGCAGACGTTTGATGGGCTCAGCTGCGTACTGGGCTACTGGGCTGTCCATGCCTGAGCAAGGTGGGCTTGCTCATCCCCTTCCTCCAACTCCGACCGCACTAGCCGGCGGTGCCCCATCCGCGGCGCCGGCGAACTGGATCGCGCCTCTCGTCTTGCACGCGCTGCCGCCATTGCTCCCCGCGAAATCCTCCCCTCCCTAGTATCGCATCTCTCTACCGCATCCCATCTGCAGGGGCGTGCGCCGCCCCGCCGTTCCTAACCGACGGCCTGCGGAAGGGGTGGGGCCGCCTCGCTGCCGCCGTCTTCGGTCTCATCCCTCCTTGTCGACAAAGGTAAGTCCAGTGTCAATCAATCACTCGCGCAACAGTTTGATGATGAACTGCTCACCTCATATACCAGTTCTTCAACAGGGCTGGGGAACAAGTGTGCAGCCTGAAGCACAAGGATGGGGATAAATCATACTAGTGGGGTTCAGTCAAAAAGGAATCACATGCGTGGCAATTCACAGTAAGAGCAGTAACTTCTCGCACACCTACTCACAGCTTAGCAAGCTAAAAATCTGAATTCTTTAGATTGAAAATGTAGCAAAAGCCTCGCACGGTCAATGGAAGCAAGAACAAAAATACATCTCATCAATTATCAACAATTTTGGTTATCAGTATCAATGCATGTAGAATTTTACAGTTTTCTCATAACAGCTTACAGCAGGTTTGAGCCACCTTTTCTCCTTTTCAGGAAAACAAGCCGTACCTAATGTCATAAAAACCCAGTGGAAATGCCGCAGAACATAAAGGCACTTGTGGTAACTAAGATACCAACTGGTCGGTGTTTATTAGTTTGTCCCTCGGACTGCCAATTTACTTATGATTTATTGGAGCGATGGGAATTTTAAAATTTGTTAGTAATTTCAGCCATGATAGTTCAAATCAGATTTGTGCTACAGGTCGAGCTCAAAAGAGTAAAATCAGATTTCAGCCATGATAGTTACTCTGTTGTTGACCGAAGAATGTTTGCAATCCTGAGATATTCTGCAGGTTAACATCAGTACAACACTCAAGAATAGTCATAATTTTAGAAAATACAAAAGAAAATAGCTTTTGTCTTACATATAAGAGAATCTCCTATGCACAATCTAATTGGCTACCTTGTCATAATTGTCTCTGTTTCACCTGGGGCCTGATACATCTGAGGCTAGAGGTGGAGCTGAAGAGCTCACATTTGCTGTGCTACCAAAATTTGTTGGAGTTGTTACAACAAAGTTATGTTCTATGTTGAGGTCTGCAGTCATGGTACCTTCCAACACTTTTACCACCTCAGACATTTTAGGCCTTTTTTTGCAATCAATCTGCAAGCACCACATTGCAAGCATCATCATCTGAATTACATCTTGCGTGTGTGCTTGCATGTCGTTGCTGTTATTGTCAATCAAATCTGCTAGCCGATCACTCTTTACCTTTTCCTCCAATAGGGTGATGAGATGGATGCTCTCTTCTGATCGAGAAGTGTCAAGGTTCTTTCTTCCACTGATGATTTCCATGACCACGACACCAAAGCTGTAGATATCAGCCTTTTCCGTGATCTGTGATGTCAACCATTCAGGGGCTAAATATCCAGGTGTGCCTCTCATTCTTGTAACCACTTGGCTCATATCCCTGTCTATGAGCTTGCATAGTCCAAAATCAGAAAGTTTAGCATTGAAGTCGTCATCTAAGAGGATGTTTTGTGGTTTGACATCCAAATGAGCAATTCGTTTTGTGCACTCCTCATGAAGATACGAGAGGCCCTTAGCTATGTGAGTGATAATCTTGCACCGCGTGTTCCAATCTAGAGGAGGTGCATCATTTTCATGTCGACAATAGATCCATTTGTCCAAGGATCCATTGGGCATGTACTCATATACCAAGAGCCTATGGGATTTCTCTGCACAGAAACCAATCAACCTCACCAGGTTAATATGATGGATGCTGCCAATTGTCTGAACCTCCGCCGAAAATTCTCTTTTGCCCTGACCGGATCGATCCAAACGTTTTACTGCAATCCTTTCATCGCCAAACTGCCCCTTGAAAACAGACCCAAATCCTCCTTCCCCGAGCTTGTCTGCGAATTGCTCGGTCGCTGCTTTTAGCTGTTCAAATGTGAACCTCATTGGTGTTCCTTGCAGCTCCCCAAACTCTTCCTCCTCTTCCTCCATCTCACGCCGTCGTTGGATTCTTCGTTTACAAAAATAGAAAGTGACGAGGGACAGGAAGATGAAGCCGCCTATAGGAGCTAAAATTGCAACAACCGTTCTTAGAGTGGAGGATTTTGGTTTCATGGTTGTTGGCCCAATAGGTGTTACCTCAGCCGGGGGTGCAGGCAGGGGACTTGGCGGCACTGCTTGATTGGCCAAGGGACAAAAGGCTACCTTGTAGTTGGTGCCCGCCGGGCAACTGAAAGTGCTGGTGGCATCATCCCTGGGGTAGCTGTAGGCATCCGGGCACATCTTCTTGAAGTAGTCGGAGTAGTCCGTGGCGCTGCAGTTGTTTTCCGCGCTCCCGGTACAGCAGTACATGTCCTGCCTGAACACCGTGCAGGGGCTGTTACAGCCCCCCGGCGCCCTCAGGCTGGTCGGGCACTGCGCCGTTATGTTGGCCCCGCAGCGCGGCCCCTTGCTGCACCCCGGCCCTCCCTGGCCCGGCACCGGCAGGAAGTCCATGGGCACGTTGAAGCCCTCGACAAAGGAGATGTCGAAGAAATCCCGGTTGCTGAGGCGGTTGTTGGGGTGGCCGAGCGCGAACTCCACGATGGTGTTGGGCGGCCGGCCATTGGCCTCGCAGGCGAGCAGGCCGCCGCAGTCGCCCGTCTGGCACGTCCCGGTGCCATTGCCGTCGAACGAGCAACCCGTGCGCGCCCACAGGCGCGTGGTATTGGTGTTGCCCGTGTTGAGGGTCCATTGCTTGCCCGGGTCGAGCTGCATGCCGCCGCCGATCGGCAGTGCCGCCGGCCATATGGTGTAGGGGCACCCGTTGGTGATGTAGAACGTGGTGGCCTTGCCGGTGGCAGCAAGGAGGAGGAGGAGGAGAGCTGAAGAGACGGCCGCTGCTGCCATTTGCGCCATGATTCTTGCTTGCAACCCAGAGTGTGAGTTGCAAAGTTGCAATTATTGGGGGTTCCTGTGACAGCTGACAGAGTGGAAGAGTTGTGTGGGATAAGCAGACAGGGTCCGGATTACGTGTGTGGAATAATTCAACGGTCAACATACAACAGCGACATGGGACCAGGCTTGATTGTGGAACTTGTTTGCTTGCAAACTTATTTATGTCCGTATGATTAATGTGTTTGATGATTTTGGCTGTAAGGAATATGCAGGCACGGTGCCAAATCTTAGCAAATATTACCACATAGGTGTTTTCACCTGAATAAAAACACATTGTTTGGTGAATTTCACCGTCAGAGATTAGGCTTTTGTTTTTGTGTTTTCACATGGATAAAACACATTGCAGGCATGTCTTTTCTTATTTTAGAAACTTGTTCGTCTTCCTCCCTGATCAGCTCTAAGATCACTTTGCTGGCGGTTGACGGGTTGGGGTCAAGCTGAAGCTGCGGTCGGCAGCTGCCTGGAAGCAGCTGGATGCCTCGTTGACTGGCCGTCAACCATATAGAGCCTTGTCTCGATCTCGCTCACCACATAACTATGTGGTCTGCGTGCTGACGAGGGTGGTACAAACCTTGTGTTCTTTATGAAAATCTGTATTATCTAGCGGAAAGTAATTTTGGCAATTTTTTTGTACATTTCGCAACGCCAAATCTCACGTTATTGCGAGTGTTTTTGGTTGTGCAGTTGACAAAATTGTGGTTCCCTGCTTGACATTGGAAAAAGTCGGATCAGTTATGAAACTGATAAGTGCCAGAACTTAAAAACATATAGAAGAACAAATAAACTTGCCATGGTCTGAATTATAAATTTGACATGATTCAACAATAACTTTGCCATGGTTAAAAAAAGGTCATGGTCCAAAATAGAAATTTGACATGTCCATAAAAGTAAGATTTGCCAAGTGACTCAAAAATGAAATCTGCCATGATGTTAAAATAGATTAGCCGTTGATCAAAAAATGTAACATCATGAGTTTTTCTCCTTGGTAATTTGAAATTTAGAAATGTTGCTTTGGAACCTTAGTGGTGCTTGAGTTTGAACTTGCCTCTTATTTGGATCTTTTTGACTTTTTTTTCTTAATTTGCTTGTGCTCAAAGTGCTCATAAATCATAGGAATTCCCTAGGTCCAGAGAGGCCCCTTTACCAGGCCTCACAGCCTGATTACACACAAAATAAATAACAGAAAAAAAGGAAGAAAAAAAATAAAATAAAATGATACAAGCAAGTAAATTTTGTCATGAATGCCAAACTAATTTTTTCATGTAAAAGGTCACATTGCAATTAATAAACAAAATTTTGTTTATTTACCGAATATGCATAGCTACACGGCGAAAAAAGTTGCCATGCTCTAGAGAACAAAACTACCACATATTCTTGAAAAAACAAAATTCAAGCGTACTATACCTAAGGCACGCAAAAATGTCATGCCTATACAAAAATTATACAACATGAAGTCAGACCAGTTATGGAACTAAATAAATGCCGGAAAGTAGAAACATATAAAAGAAAAAAGTTAACAATTATGTTTGTACCTAAGTTGCCATTGTTAAGTATAAGATGATGGCAAAAGAAATATTGAAAAGAAAACTTGTGAAAAACTCTCATGAAAATAAATTAGCCATAAGATCTTCAAGTAATTTGCCATGGTATACCAAAAAGAATTTACCATGCTTTGTTCAACAAATTGCCATGTTTTAAAAATAATTTACAAGACATAATTTATGATGGTTTATTTTTTCAAACCGGGCTTCTCCCCTTTCCATTATACGCATAACGGAAATACATCGTTTTTTGAACCAGAGAAAGTAGGGCTAGGGAAAGGAAAGAAGCGAGTTCGGGACAATGCCAGGAACCCACCATCTGCGCCTTTCATCAGGAACACAGACTATGGGGCGAAAACCTGGAACATCATCCAAAACCGCACTTACAGACTATCCTAAGACCACAAAGTAGCTCATATCATCCTCATAGTACAGCACAAACCAAAATAACAGAACAAGACCCCCATGGATCACAAGTCTATCTATTTTAGCCTCCAAAAGCACCCCACAAACAGCTCGAACTTTCAACATGCTTCTCTAGGATCAGCAAACAGTCAGTTCACCAACTCTCCCACTCCTCTCCTCCATCGGCGTGCTCGTTTGCTTCTCGCATTGGCGGCCCACACAACAGCAACATCTGGGATGCGTTCTCCTATAGCATCTCTGCTCCTTTCTTTGTCACCTCTATCATCCCAGGTTTTTGCAGACCTGCCCAATATTTCAGAAACGCACATGATGTAAACACAATTTCAAACGTAGTATTGATCCATTTTTTCTCAAAGGTGGCACGATTTCGAGCCAATCAAATTGGCCAACAAATCGTTGTTAAACCAATAGTGTACATCTCGCTAAAACCATGGAGGAATGCATGTATCTGTGCATAGTATTGCCAGAGAGAATTTGGACAACAACTTGTTCCGAGCATAGCTCCAACTGTTCTCCATACCACCCTGGAGACCGGACATGGGAATAGCAGGTGTTGGGCAGATTCCAGCTGTTCACAAAATGAACGTCGGGGATTCCCTTGACATTGTCTTTTTTTCAAGTTATCCTGAGTCAGAATAGAGTCTTGGCTAACTTGCCACATAAAAATTTGTAGCTTTAAAGGGATTCGCCCCCCCCCCCCCTCCCATCCATTAAAAGAGTGCGTACAATTGGTTTTTCCATGGTCCAAACAATAAGTTTGTGAGAGTTTTTAAAAAAAATTCATGGTCCAAAAAAATTCCTTTGGCCTAAAATAAATTTTTTATGTTCTAAAAAAATCCATGGTTCGAACTATAAATTTTCCATGGTTCAAAAAAACTACCATGGTCGAATGAATAAATTTGGCATGGTCCCAATGTTGGAAATATGCCCTAGAGGCAATAAATAAAGTGTTTATTATTATATTTCCTTGTTCATGATAATCATTTATCGTCCATGCTATAATTGTATTGATTGAAAACTAAATACATATGTGGGCATATAGACAAATATTGTGTCCCTAATATGCCTCTAGCAAGCTAGCTCGTTGATTAAAGATGGTTAAGGTTTCCTAGCCATGGACATGAGATGTCATTTGATATCGGGATCACATCATTAGGAGAATGATGTGATGAACAAGACCCAAACTATGAACGTAGCATATGATCGTGTCAGTTTATTGCTATTGTTTTTTACATGTCAAGTATATGTTCCTATGACCATGAGATCATGCAACTCACTGACACCGAAGGAGTGCCTTGTGTGTATCAAACGTCGCAACGTAATTGAGTGACTATAAAGGTACTCTATAGGTATCTTCGAGGGTGTCTACTGGGTTGGCATGGATCAACACTGGGATTTGTTACTCCGTGTGACGAAGAGGTATCTCAGGGCCCACTCGGTAATACAACATCACAACAAGCCTTGCAAGCAATGTGACTAAGTGTTAGTTGCGGGATCTTGTATTACGGAACGAGTAAAGAGACTTGCCGGTAACGAGGTTGAATTAGGTATAGAGATACCGACAATCGAATCTCGGGTAAGTAACGTACCGAAGGACAAAGGGAACATCATACGAGATTAACTAAATCCTTGACATAGTGGTTTGACCGATAAAGATCTTCGTAGAACATGTAGGAACCAATATGAGCATTGTTACTTCTTGAGCTTGCGTTGGTTTTTCCCTTGAAGAGGAAAGGATGATGCAGCAAAGTAGAGATAAGTATTTCCCTCGGTTTGAGAACCAAGGTATCAATTCAGTAGGAGTATCAAGATGAGGCACCAAGGCACCTACGCAAAAACAAACAAACTTGCACCCAACGCGATAAAGGGGTTGTCAATCCCTTTACGATTACTTGCAAGGTGAGATCTGATAGTGATAATAGGTAAATATAGATAAATAAATAAAAGTGCAGCAAGGTATTTTTGGTATTTTTGTATGTAGATCTGAATATATAATGTGTAAAATAGACCCGGGGGCCATAGTGTTCACTAGAGGCTTCTCTCATGATAGCAAGTATTACGGTGGGTGAACAAATTACTGTCGAGCAATTGATAGAATCGCGCAAAGTCATGACGATATCTAAGGCAATGATCATACATATAGGCATCACGTCCGATACAAGTAGACCGATACTTTCTGCATCTACTACTATTACTCCACACATCGACCGCTATCCAGCATGCATCTAGTGTATTAAGTTCATAACAAACAGAGTAACGCCTTAAGCAAGATGACATGATGTAGAGGGATAAATTCATGCAATATGATATAAACCCCATCTTTTTACCCTTGATGGCAACAACACGATGCGTGCCTCGCTACCCCTTATGTCGTGGATTTATCATGGCAGATGTCCGGGTTAACGAACTTGGGTTCGAGGCCGTCGCCATTGTGGTGGACTCAAAGGGGTTGATTGGGACAAAGGACATGGGTTTACCCAGGTTCGGCCCCTCAAATCGAGGTAATGGCCTACGTCCTGCTTGTGTTGTTATTGCTTGTTGTACCGATTACAAGGGAGCTAAAAGCTTGACCTAGTTCACGATTCTCTCTCCTCTAAACCGCCCCGGGTCTGCCTTTATATAGGAGGTCAGGACCGGCGAGTCTTTACAATTGTCTAACCGAGTCTCATTGTGTCTCCGAGTCTCTCTCTACCTTCTTGTCCAAGTAACCTCTGGGCGGCTTACATGCCTGGGTCTTCTCGCCCGGGTTACTTTGCGGCCCACCATACTGAACCGTCTATCCCCTTGGGCCGTCGGTCGTACATCTTATCCTTGGGCCGGCTTATGAGCCGTCTGGGGTAACCCGGAGCCCATCGGGCGGGTCATGCCGTGGGATGATATCCCCAACATTAGGCCCCAGGTTGATTTGAGCTTTCTCATGTCATCCTCGTGTTTCACTTCTCTGAGAGTCGCCCGATGATGACCCATCATGACGTCGCGTGACCCCTGCAAGAAAGATCCGCTGACGCACCACCGAATCCTTTATTAAATGGTCAGCCCGAGAATCGAGGCATCCGCCTCGGTCAAACGGTTTCGTCGCCTAGATTTTCGCGCCCGCCTTGCCTCTTCTTTAAATAAGACCCGTGCGGATTGGAAATCTTTCCTTCTCCCGCTCATTCATCTTCTTCTTCTTCCTGTCGTCTCTGCTCCAGCGCCTCCGAGCTCCGGCGCCATCTTCACCTCTTCATCGACCAGGCCGCTGCATCGACCTGAATCGTACTAGAGCCTCGTCCGCATCCGGCACTCCATCATCGGTGAGTTCTTGTTCTCCCAAGATCGTCCGCCGCCGTAGTAGGGTTTCACCGGAAGTTCCGTTGTTGCCGCTCGGGCTCCGGTACCGCCGCCGCTAGGATATCTCGATGCCATCAACACCTTTTAGTGCAAACTCTTACCGCGCCGCCGCCTACGGGATGCTCGTACGCAATGAGCGGACCGTTGCGGCTCCTTTTCGCTTTTCTTCGTTTCCGCTGTTCTTCGCTAGGTCGGAAATAAGCCCCTTTTTCCTGCTTTTACAGATCCGTAGCCGTAGTAGTAGTTTGCGAAACCTGTTTTCCAGGACTTAACCGATTTTCGCTCCTCTTTTCTTTGTTGAACCGCCAGGCCTCTCCGGCTCTTGTCAGCTGGATTATAGCATAGCATTTGTAGAACCCTTAAAATTGTAAGTCGCCGCCGATGCCTTCTTGTTCTTAATTCGCCGCTTATCCCCTTTGCACAGCCGCCAATATGTCTTGTGCATCCAACTCATGCAACTGGGTTGGGTCTTGTGTCACGGAAGAGTATCTAGCAGATTTTGTCGAAGCGGGTACTCTCCCTTCCAAGGAGGTCCTTCACTGGCGGGTTCCGGGTAAAGAGACCCGGCCCTCTCCCCAAAAAGGAAAAGTAGTGGTCTTTACTGATCATATCGAGCGAGGGTTCGTGCCACCCGGTTCTAATCTCTTCCGAGACGTTCTTCACTTGTACAAGTTGCATCCTCAAGACTTGGCCCCCAATTCCATTTCAAACATCTGTAACTTCCAAGTGCTCTACGAATCTTACCAGCAAACCAAGCCGTCTGTGGGGTTTTCCGAGAGTTCTTCTATGCCAACCGCCAAACCGAGATGAAGGGCGGTCCGAGTCTGGAGCTAGGCGGCATTTCTATTCAATGTCGCCGAGACATCATCTTTCCGGCTGCTCAAATGCCGAGTCATCCAAAGGACTGGAACAAGACATGGTTCTACTGCCGGGACACCTCTCCTGAGAAAGAGCACCCATTTTCGGGTTATCGTCCCTCCCGGCTCAGGACAGATACAGAGCTTCCTGGTCGGCTCTCAGCCTCAGAGCGTGCCAGGTATGAGCCGTTCCATGCCAAGATCAAGGCGCTCATGGCCAATGGTTTAACCGGATTGGACTTGATCCGCTGCTGGATTTCCTAGCGGATCATGCCCTTAAGCCATAGAGGTCGGCTCATGTGTGAATACGACGGCAAGTACGACAGCTCCTTGTGCTTCAGCAAGTCAACCCTGACAGAAGATGACATTACTACTGTCATCCGGAGCCTTGTCCATGAAGCTTCCGGTTCATGCAGCGCCATTGGCCTGGCGCCTTTTAGCGTCACCAATCCTGCTCCGGATGTAAGTTAATTCCTCCCTATCCGTCTTTTAACTTTTGCTTGCAAATTGCTAATCCATTATTCTTCTCCGAGTCATTTTTGCAGGATGACTCTGACTTCTGGAAGAAGCAGTATGTTCCTCCCCCGAAGAAACTCAGGAAGAAGGGCGCAGCCAAGAAGACTAAAAAAGACGCCCCACAAGAGGACTTGTTTGACCCACCACCGTCATCCGGCTCAGAGGTAAGACTTTAATTGTTTTGCTTGATCCTTTGCTTTCTTGTTTTACTGATGCTTGTTTTACTCGTAGGATGAAGTGAAGACCAGCCGCGCCAATGCTCCTAAGGTAAACTATATTTCTGCCGGCTCGGAATGTTTTGTCCCCCGAAAGCCACGGCGGGTTGTCAGAAAAGTTCCTCTTTCTCATCCTCTCGCTTACCTGGCTCCCGACTTTTTTTTTGAAAAAGCAACAATAGGCTGAACGTCGCCAGACCCGGAGTGTAGGCTCCACTGAGCTTATGTCCGACTTGCCAAATTCGCCGGCTCCGAAGAAACGCCCTGCGGAGGTATGTGTTCCTGTTTGACTCTTTTCTTTTTATGACCTTGGTGCCGTCTCATCTTTCTTGAATTTCATCTCAGAAGTCTCCTTCTTTCGGCGACTCGTCGGCGGCCGCTCTATCGCCTCCGAAGATCAACCCGCTGTAAGTGCCTTTCCACCATAACATCCGGTTCTTTATAGGGATGTAACATCCTTTTGATTCTGCCTTTTCTATCTTGTAGTGCTCAAGCCAAACGCCGGAAGACCAACAAGCCCTCCCCCGGCCCTGTTGTCCAAGAGCCGGAACTGGAACAACCAGAGGAGGCCCAACCGCAGGTAGATCCACCCAATTCTTCCACTGAGCCGGCCGATGAAGATATCATCCTGGAGAGCCCTCCAAAGGGTCCTTCAAAGCCGGCGACTCCTGTCAAGGCTACTGCGACTCCGGAGGTTGCTATCACGGGATCTGCTCATCAATCTCCTCCGGCTCATGTGCTGACCAGGCATAAAGAGCCGGCCGAAGCCTCCAAGAAGCTGGACTTTGATTCTTCCTATGAGAAGATGACAGTCGAAGAGCTCCATGCCGGGTATACGAACCGGCTTACCACCAGCCGGGATCTGGAACTTCGGCTAGTCTCTTTAATGAAGACGAAATATGAGGTAGTCCTCTTGTCGCCATAACCTTACTTAGCCCCCAAGGGCCGGTTCAATGTACTCAAGTGTTGAATCGGATCTTTGTTTAACTTACTGTTAGAAAAAAATCCATAGCTATTGTCCCCTAGAACCGGCTCAATTTGCCAGAATTGAGTCGGATCTTCCATGTCGATAGCGTAAATAGCCAATCGTAGCCCCCAAGGTCCGGCTCAAACTTGATCAAGTTGAGTCGGAGCTTTAGTGTAGATATCTTGAAGAACCACTTGTAGCCCCCAAGGGCCAACTCAAACTTGACAAAGTTTGAGTCGGGGTTTCCATTATAAGTAATTTGAAGAGCCATAGTGTAGCCCCCAAGTTCCGGATTAACTTTGATGAAGATGAACCGGAACTGCATTGCATACTCAAAGATCAAACATACATTAGCCCCCAAGTGTCAAACATATTGCTTGCAATCTGCTTGAGACTTGCATATGACTTCTATTTCTAGGACTTATCCTGTATTTTGATGTGTCACGGGAAGCTTTAAATGATGTCGGGTCGCAACTGACGGACCTGAAGACCAATATAGCGGCTCAACAAGAGGCCCGCAGCATTGCTGACGAGAAGTGTTGGCTTCTCTCTGAAGAACTGGCCATGGTTAAGGCGGAGTTCACTGCGTTCCAGGAATCTGTCTTGTCTGAAAAAGCAGAACTTACAAAGCGGGCGAATGATGCCGAACAAGGGCTAAAATCCGTGTCTGAAGAGCTGCAAGCCATCAAGCAGCACATCTCGAAGATGACAGCCGCCCTGTTTGGTAAGCTCCTGATCTTCCTCTCTTACTTTCTGCATAATCTTCTAAGCTTGGCGACTCATTATGGACATCTCCGGCTTATACAGTTCCTAGGAGCCGACAATTAGCCTCTGACAGTCTCTTGCCCCTCAAGGCCATTTATACATTTGCGGAGCAACTTTGCTATGGCGCCATATTCACCATCAAGACAGTGCAATATAAGGACAAAATCCCTTCAGCTCTGAAAGGGGTCTTGGAGCTTTTCTCGACCATGCCCAAGCAAATTGAAGAGCTAAAGAAGTTGGATTTCCGCCAAGGAGCAGTCGCAGGCCCGAGCCGGGCTCTGGCCTTCGCCCCAGAGCTGACGCCGGCTGAAATGATGGATGGTTACCCGTCAAAGAAAGATGATGGCTCGGAGTTCACAGAGGCAGACTACATCCGGTGTGTCAAGGACTCTCGCTACTTGGCCTCTGTGCTAGCAGAAGAAGCCGACTTAGGCACCTATCAAGCGGCTTATGATGCCGAGGAGAAGAGAATCTGCGGGCCTCTTTACGAGTGGAAAGATCTGACACCCGTCCGCAGTAAGGATCTCTTTCCTTGCGATCTCGACGCGTCTCCCTTTTTTACAGCCGAAAACTTTGCAGCTCTGGCTGACTGCAATTGGGTTTTGGATAGTCTCCACATCAAGCCAGCAGAAGAGCCAGAGCAGGGTGAGCCGTCAGTTAACTGAGCTTTGTTTTGATCTTCCAAGCAGCGGCTCATGTAATGACCTGACGTGGGCGGTAAAACTTGTCAACACTTTTGGCTCCTCTTGAGAGCATCTCTATAATAGCTTAAAGATGACTCTGCTTTTCTTGAATGTAGTGCCATCGCGCACTTCTGAAAGTCCGGCTGTATATACTTTCCGTCTTTCCGTTTTATTTTCATGCTTTGCCGGCTCTCCATTGACTAGTCACTTCCTTGTAAAAATGTATCTTGAGCTTTGAGAAGTGCTTTCCTTTGAAGATGCCATGTCTTCTCCGAAATTTAGAGTCGGCCAATGACTTTGAAACTTCAAAATTGCCAACTGGAGCAGTATGACTCCGGCTCTTCCAAAATGAACCAATTCGAGAACCGGTTGTCGTAGGGTAATGTAAGCTATACCTGAAGGTAAGAAACCTCCATCGGCAACCGCGGCTAATGATAAGCCGGACGCGACATAAAGCCGGCTGTTTGCAGGGTAATGTAAGCTATACCCAAAGGTAAGAAGCCTCCTTTTAACAGCAAATATTATAAGCGCGGACGCCGGTTGTCTTAGGGTGATGTAAGCTATACCAGAAGGTAAGAAGCCTCCATGGACAACCACGGCTCATGATAAGCCGGAAGTGGCATAAAGCCGGTTGTTTTTAGGGTAATGTAATCTATACCCGAAAGTAAGAAGCCGCCTTCAATAGCTACAGTTGATAAGCAACTGAATTTTGGCGCAAAACGCCGGTTGTTAGGGTGAGATAAGCGAACCCGTCGGTAAGAAGCCCCCTTCGGCAACCGTGGTTAATAAGTAACCAGAAGTGGCATAAAGCCCGCCGTTAGGGTGAGATAAGCGATACCCGTCGGTAAGAAGCCCCCTTCGACGACCGCAGTTGATAAGCAACTGGAATTTGGTGTACGCGCTGGTTTGCCTTAGGGTAATGTAAGCTATACCCAAAGGGTAAGAAGCCTCCATCGACAACCGCGTTTAATGTACAAACCAAATTGGGCATAAAGCCGGTTGTGTAAGGGTAATGTAAGCTATACCTGAAGGTAAGAAGCCTCCTTACAATAGCATGGCGCGAACACCGATTGTTTAGAGTGAGATAAAGCTATACCCGAAGGTAAGAAGCCCCCTGCAACCATGATTAACTTGCTTTGAACCGGATGACGGCTCAGCCGTTGGCGGTAAAAAACGCTTCAGCTCAAATTTTGAGCCGGAAAAACTCATCTTGCTTGATCAAGGATGTATATAAGAGCAGAGGCCCCAGTCTTTGTAGGGATGCTAACTTTTATTCACATAAATATGATATGTACATTGATAGCAGTTCTCAACATCTGCTAAGTGAAATAAGGTCGCAGGTGTGCGATATTCCATGGTCGTCGGGTCTCCTGACCCGTTGTGTCTGACTCATCCCGGATATCAATGAGGTAATATGACCCATTGTTAAGGTTTCTGCTGACCACAAAAGGCCCCTCCCATGGCGGAGATAACTTATGCATGCCCGATTGGTCTTGAATCAACCAGAGCACCAAGTCGCCTTCCTGGAACGTCCGGGTCTTCACCCTGCGGCTATGATAGCGCTGCAGGTCTTGCTGATAAATCGCCGACCTAGCCGCTGCTAGCTCTCGCGCTTCTTCCAAGGCGTCCAACGCATCTTCACGTGCCACTTCATTGTCCGTCTCAACGTAAGCCGCCACCCTTGGTGAGTCGTGCCGGAGATCGCTAGGCAAAACCGCCTCGGCACCATACACCATGAAGAAAGGCGTGAAACCCGTAGAGCTGTTACAGGTAGTTCTGATGCTCCATAACACGGAGGGCAACTCGTCAACCCAACATCCGGGTGTCCGTTTCAAAGGAACCATGAGCCGTGGTTTAACCCCTCTTAAAATTTCCTGATTGGCTCGCTCCGCCTGACCGTTGGACTGTGGATGTGCCACGGCTGAAACGTCAAGCCGGATATGCTCCTTATCACAGAATGCTTTCATAGCCCCCTTGGATAGATTTGTTCCATTATCAGTAATGATGTTGTGTGGGTAACCAAAGCGATAAATCAGCTTCTTAATGAATAGAACCGTCGTACCCGCATCACATTTGCTGACCGGCTCTGCCTCTACCCACTTAGTAAATTTATCAACCGCCACTAGGAGGTGTGTTTTCTTGTCTTTGGACCTCTTGAAAGGTCCTACCATGTCAAGCCCCTAGACCACAAACGGCCAAGTGATTGGTATCATCCTCAACTCTTGAGCCGGAACATGAGCACGCCGGCCGAACTTCTGACAGCCGTCACACTTGCGGACTAAGTCCTCTGCATCCTTGTGAGCCGTCAACCAGAAAAACCCATGCCAGAAAGCCTTGGCCACCAGAGATTTTGACCCGGCATGGTTTCCGCAATCACCAGCATGAATTTTGCTCAAGATCTGCCGGCCCTCTTCTGGTGAGACGCAACGCTGAAAGACACCCGTTACACTACATTTATGTAACTCACCATTGATTATTGTCATAGACTTAGAACGCCGGGTGATTTTCCTGGCCACATCCTCATCTTTAGGTAACTCGCCACGTGTTAAGTACGCCAAATAAGGAATAGTCTAGTTTGAGATAGCATGTAGAGCTGCTACCAACTCTGCCTCTGGATCAGGAATAGCTAAATCCTCCTCCGAAGGTATCTTGACAGTCGGATGATGCAAGACGTCCAGAAAAACATTAGGCGGTAGCGGTTTTCGTTGAGAACCTAACCGTGATAAGGCATCAGCTGCCTCGTTCCTGCGATGATCAATATGATCCACCTGATATCCCTTGAAGTGACCTGCAATAATATCAACCTCCCGTCGATAAGCCGCCATCCGCGGATCCTTGGAGTCTCAGGTACCTGAAACTTGCTGAGCCAGAAGATCTGAGTCGCCCAGACATCTGACCCGGCTTAAATTCATCTCTTTAGCGACTCTGAGACCATGAACCTGAGCCTCATATTCAGCCGCATCATTAGTGCAAGGAAACATCAGCCGGAGCACATAACAAAACTTGTCACCCCTGGGAGATGTTAGAACTACTCCTGCTCCTGACCCCTCTAACTGTTTAGACCCATCGAAGTGTATAGTCCAGTAGGTATTATCCGGCTTTTCCTCAGGAGCTTGACATTCTATCCAATTATTTATGAAATCCACAAGGGCTTGGGACTTGATAGCTGTGCGAGGAACATAGGTTAAATTGAGAGGTCCCAGCTCCAATGCCCACTTAGCAATCCTTCCCGTGGCTTCTCTATTCTGAATGATATTCCCCAACGGAGCAGAGCTGACAACTGTTATCTAGTGCCCTAAGAAGTAGTGCTTCAGTTTGCGGTTGGCCATAAAACCCCATATACCAGCTTCTGCCAATGCGGATATCTTTGTTTAGACTCTGTTAAAACTTCGCTGATATAATAAACCGATCTTTGCACTGGATATTCCTTTCCGGCCTCCTTACGCTCAACCACAATTGCAGCACTCACTGCCCGGTCGTTAGCCGCCACATAAAGGAGTAAGGGTTCCTTCTCAGCCGGAGCGGCTAATACTGGCGGCTTAGTAAGCTGCTTTTTAAGTGCCTCAAGTGCTTCACCCGCCGCCTTGCTCCAAACAAATTTGTCTGTCTTCTTCATCATTTGATACAAAGGGATGGCCTTCTCTCCGAGACGGCTTATGAACCGGCTCAATGCCGCAATTTGCCCTGCCAAACGCTGAACATCATTAATGCAAGCTGGCTCTCCCAAGGATGTAATAGCCTTGATCTTATCTGGGTTAGCCTTGATGCCACGCTCAGAGACTAGGAAACTCATTAGCTTGCCTGTCGGGACACCAAAGACACATTTGGCCGGGTTAAGCATCATCTTGTATACCCGGAGATTGTCAAAGGTCTCTTTCAAATCCTCTAAGAGAGTCTATTTCTTCCTGGACTTGATCATACATAAGCATGAACATTACGGCCGATCTGACTGTGAAGGCAATTCTGCACACACCGTTGGTAAGTCGCCTGGGCACTCTTGAGCCCAAAAGGCATAGAGACATAACAAAAGGCCCCAAAGGGCGTAATGAAAGATGTCTTCTCCTGGTCCTTAACCACCATCTTGATCTGATGATAACCTGAATAAGCATCCAGAAAACACAAACTTTCACACCCCGCCATCACATCAATGATTTGATCCATACGAGGGAGTGCAAACGGATCAGCCGGACAAGCCTTGTTAAGGTCCGTGTAATCCACACACATGTGCCACGTGCCGTTCTTTTTAAGCACCAGCACCGGGTTAGCCAACCACTCCGGGTGAAAGACTTCAACGATGAAACCCGCCGCCAAGAGCCGGGCAACCTCCTCTCCAATAGCCTTGCGCGTCTCTTCATTGAACCACCATAGAAACTGTTTGATCGGCTTGAACTTTGGATCCACATTAAGGTTGTGCTCACCAAACTCTCTCGGTACACCCGGCATGTCAAAAGGTTTCCATGCGAAGATGTCCCGATTTTCACGGATGAATTCGATGAGCGCGCTTTCCTATTTGGGATCCATATGAGCTCCAATGATGAACTGCTTGGATGAGTCACCTGGAGTGAAATCTACTGCCTTAGTATCATCTGTCGAAAACTTAAGTGGCGGCTCAACCTCCGTAGTAAGCTTCTTCAGCGGGGTCATATCCTCCGGGTCAACGTTCTCCTTGTAGAACTTCAGCTCCTCCTGGGCGCAACTAGACTCTGCATAAGCCGCATCTCCTTCCTCACACTCAATAGCCGTATTCCGATTACCATGAACGGTAATTGTACCATTTAAGGCGGTCATGTTGAGCTGTAAGTAAACATAGCAAGGCCTAGCCATAAATTTGGTGTAAGCCAGCCTCCCAAACAGTGCATGATAGGGACTCTTGATCTTAATCACCTCAAACCACAAGGATTCCACCCTGTAATTATACTCATCGCCGAAGGCCACTTCCAAAGAAATCCTGCCTACCGGATATGCCGACTTACCCGGGACCACACCATGAAAGACGGTGGAAGAAGGCTTAAGGTCCTTATCAAGCAACTTCATCCGCCAGAAGGTGTCATAATAGAGGATGTTGATACTGCTACCTCCATCCATGAGCACCTTGTTCACCATATAACCATTCACCTGGGGGGGCACAACCAAAGCAAGCCGGCCCGAGTCATCCACCCGCGGCGGGTGATCCTCTCGGCTCCACGTTATGTCATATTCAGACCATTGCAAATACTGCGGGAGAGCCGGCGCAACCGTGTTGACCGCTCGCTTCCGCAACTTCTGGTCTCGTTTATTGAGACCGGTCGTGAATACGTGATACTACCCGAAACTGAGCTGTTTCGGGTTACTCTGATACCCGGATTGATTGCGTTGTTGCTGTTGATTATTGTTGTTGTTGTTGTTGCCAGGATGATGTTGGTGTCCCCCTTGGCTATTCTGACCCGGATATCCGGATCCTGAACCGCCAGCACCGAATCCAGCCCCTGATCCGCCGTGCCCTGAGCCGCCTGGCAGGCCGCCGCCCTTGTTGTTGTGTTGCTGTGAATATTGGTTTTTGAACCTTTGCATGATAAAGCAATCGCCCCACACATGCATCAAAGGTTTATCAGGCGTGTTGTGCTCCGGACAAGGTTTCTTAAGCGCCTCTTCTAAATTGAAAGGGGCCATGTTCCTGTTATGGAACAGTCTTAACTTTCCGTTCCCCTTGGGATGGTTCTGCCCTGTGTTGGTATTTGCCACTAGCTCTGACCTGCCATCAGAGTTTTTCTGCTTATTCTGATTCCCATTGTTCACAAATACCTTGCCTTGACTGTTCTTCTTCCCTTGACTGATCTTCTCCTCATCTGAACCCGGGTCTTTGGTGTTATCTGAATCGGCATACTTTGACAGGGCCGTCATGAGCTCCCCCATATCCTGACATGTGCACTTGAGCTGACCGAGTTTCTGTTTCAACGGAACAAAATGGCAGTTCTTTTCCAGAATAAGCACCGCTTGAGCCGTCGTGATCTGGTCCGAAGAATGAATAATGGTCGACACCCACCGGACCCAATGATGAGACGACTCGTTCTCCTGTTGAACACAATGATCCAAGTCTACGATGGTCATAGGCTGCTTGCAGGTTCCCTGAAAATTCTTAATAAACTTCACTCTCAACTCAGCCCATGAACTTATCGTGTTAGGCGGTAGTCCCTTCAACCACGTGCGAGCCGGACCCTCAAGCATCATGATAAAATACTTTGCACACATCGCTTCACTGACGTACAACATCTCCATGGCCAGCTCATAACTCTCAACCCAAGCCTCAGGGGGCAGATCAGCCATGTAATTTGGAACTTTCCGACGTCCCTTGAAGTCCTTCGGTAGCCGTTCACTTCTCATATCCGGAGTTAAGCACGGCACCCCTACGGCTCTAGTACTGGTTGTTGTTCCGGCTCCCACCGAGACGGAGAGCGCCGGCTCCGGATGAGTCGCCGCTGCCTCTACCTCTTACCTGTTCCTTGACCGGTCCACGAGGGCTTGTGCGTCCAGAGTCGCTTGCTCACCCTCCGGCGGTCCCCGACGCGGACCACTGCTGGAATCCGCTGGCGACTCGTAGCACCGGCTGAAACTTCGACTAGGGAGAGGGGTAGAGCGAACCCGGCTCCGGCTATGAGTATACTTCTCCTGCTGCGCCATGGCCGTCTGTAGGTATCCAATAGCGTTCCGCACTTCCTCCGCGAAGGGTGCCTCATCTAGAATAGGAATTGTCCCGAGCCGGGTGGCCGCCGCCACCATATTCTCGGCCGGGTTAGAATAATGACCCGCTGGTGTTGAGAAACCTCCGGGCGGAGCTTCATCACGCCGGGCCATGTGAGCCTCCGTTCGCCCTAACTCGGGCGTGGCTGCTGCTCTCCCCGAGCTAGGAGTGTTAAAAAGATTCCTTGCTTCATAGCGCTCCGGCAGACGGGACTGGTGCCTCCTACGATGCACAGCCGCCGCTGATACCTGTTCCAACCCTAAACGGAACGCGTCGGTCTTGATATGTGTCGCCTCTTCTTCCATCCGGGTCTTTAGCTCAGCCATTCTTTGTCGTTCCTCCATCATCCGGCCCTTGATCCTCGCGATCTCCATGTTCCGAGCCGCTTGATTGTCCGGTGTTACCTCCATGGTCATCAAAGCCTTGAGCTCGTCCATCAGCTCCACAACAACTTGAGCTGCCGGCGGCGGGTTATCGCCTGAGGTGGCGGCCCCTGACCCCGCCATGAACACCGCAGCATGAACCGGTGGCCCAAGATCACCCGACTCAGAACGATCCGATTCAGGGCAGACGTCGTCGTAGCCCCCAAGGCCACCATTGCTGAGCCGATACACTGATTCTATCTCCCCACTTGAGGACTCATCTTTCGAGCAAACGAGTGTTTCCTACGACCCGGACGCTTCCAGATCCATACCTTGAATGAAGCCCACGAAGACATGCTTTTGGCCCGAATTAGCGTGGGCTGGACGCATGTTACGCGTAGGTTGTAGGCGCCGAGCTGGCTCGACGATGTTGGTGCAGATGTCCGGCCCGGGTGTAGATCCGTCAACCTTTCCAATGAAAACGTGGATCCTGCCGAACGGAACCCGGAATCCATATTCCACCGATGTAGCGTCAAGCCCCCAGCCGACATCGTCGATGTAGAGCCGGCCACGGAGACTCTTGCTCATCCTTCCGACCACGTATCCCTCGAGCCCCAGAAGGTAGCCCTTTGAGAACTCAATGCCACCAAGCGATGGCCCCACGGTGGGCGCCAACTGTCGTGGATTTATCATGGCAGATGTCCGGGTTAACGAACTTGGGTTCGAGGCCGTCGCCATTGTGGTGGACTCAAAGGGGTTGATTGGAACAAAGGACACGGGTTTACCCAGGTTCGTCCCCTCAAATCGAGGTAATAGCCTTCGTCCTGCTTGTGTTGTTATTGCTTGTTGTATTGATTACAAGGGAGCTAAAAGCTTGATCTAGTTCATGATTCTCTCTCCTCTAAACCGCCCCGGGTCTGCCTTTATATAGGAGGTTAGGACCGGTGAGTCTTTACAATTGTCTAACCGAGTCTCATTGTGTCTCCGAGTCTCTCTCTACCTTCTTGTCCAAGTAACCTCTGGGCGGCTTACATGCCCGGGTCTTCTCGCCTGGGTTACTTTGCGGCCCACCATACTGAACCGCCTATCCCCTTGGGCCGTCGGTCGTACATCTTATCTTTGGGCCAGCTTATGAGCCATCTAGGGTAACCCAGAGCCCATCGGGCGGGTCATACCGTGGGGTGATATCCCCAACACCTTCTGTCACTAGGTGAGGACACCGCACGGTATGAACCCAAAACCAAGAACTTCTCCCATTGCAAGAATTATAGATCAAGTTGCCAAACGAAACCCATAAGTCGAAGAGACTTACAAGGATACGAAATCATGCATATAAGAAATCAGAGGAGACTCAAATAATATTCATAGATAATCTGATCATAAATCCACAATTCATCGGATCTCGATAAACACACCGCAAAAGAAAGTTACATCGGATAGATCTCCATGAAGTTCATGGAGAACTTTGTATTGAAGATCCAAGAGAGAGAAGAAGCCATCTAGCTACTAGCTATGGACCCGAAGGTCTATGGTGGACTACTCACGCATCATCGGAGAGGCAATGGTGTTGATGAAGAAGCCCTCCGTGTCTGAATCCCCCTCCGGCAGGGCACCAGAACGGTCCCCAGATGGGATCTCGCGGAAACAGAAGCTTGCGGCGGCGGAAAAGTATTTTCATGGATCTCTCTATTGGTTTTGGGATTTTAGGGAATTTATAGGCGAAAGAGGTAGGGCAAAGGAGGCACGGGGGGCCCACGAGCCTGCTAGGCACCCCCCTAGGGCGTGCCTAGGGGGCTCGTGGCCTCCTTCGTGGCCCTCTGTCTTAGTTCTCAAGTCTTCTGGATCCCTTCTGTCGTGGAAAAAATCATCCCGAAGGTTTTATTCCGTTTGGACTCCATTTAATATTCTTATCTGAAAAAGGTCAAAAACACGGAAAAAACAGAAACTGGCACTAGGCACTGAGTTAAGAAGTTAGTCCCAAAAATGATATAAAATAGCATATAAATGCATATAAAACATCCCAAGTTGGTAATATAATAGCATGGAACAATCAAAAATTATAGATACGTTGGAGACGTATCAGGCATCCAGGTCTCGCTATTAGTTATTGACCGTAGAGGTGTCTCGGTCATGTCTACATGGTTCTCGAACCCGCAGGGTCCGCACACTTAAGGTTCAGTGACGTTTCGGTATAGATGAGTTATGTGTGTTGGTAACTGAAGGTTGTTTGTAGTCCCAGATGAGATCCCGGACGTGACGAGGAGCTCCGGAATGGTCCGGAGGTAAAGATTCATATATAGGAAGTTCCGTGTTGGTTACCTGGAAAAGTTCGGGTGTCACCGATAACGTACCGGGGGTGCCGGGAGGGTCCCGAGGGTCCACCGAAAGGGGCCACCAGCCCCAAAGGCCTACATGGGCTGTGAGAGAGGGCACACCATCCCCTGGTGGGCTGGCCGCCCCTCCCACGAAGGCCCATGCGGCAAGGGGGTTGGTGGGAGGGCCAACCCCAGGGTTGGTGCCACCTAACTTGGGTGGCAAGCCACCCTAGGGTGCCTCCACCCTTGGCCGCAGCCCCAAGGGGGAAACCCTAGGGGTTTGGCACACCACCCTGCTACTTCTCTACAACGTCACCAAAAGTTGGCTAGTTGATAGGAGAATTCTTGTCTTGCGTTGTTTTTTCTCTTGAAGAGGAAAGGGCGATGCAGCAAGGTAGCGGTAAGTATTTCCCTCAGTTTGAGAACCAAGGTATCAATCCAGTAGGAGTAACAAGATGAGGCAACAAGGAACCTGCACAAACACAAGCAAACTTGCACCCAACACGATAAAGAGGTTTTTTATCTCTTCACGATTGTTTGCAAAGTGAGATCTGATAGTGATAGTAGATGAATATAAATAAAATTGCAACAAAGTATTTTTAGTATTTTTGTGTTTAGATCTGAATAAATAATATGTAAAATAGACCCGGGGGCCATAGTGTTCACTAGAGGCTTCTCTCATGATAGCAAGTATTACGGTGGGTGAACAAATTACTGTTGAGCAATTGATAGAATAGCACAAAGTCATGAGGATATCTAAGGCAATGACATACATATAAGCATCACGTCCGAGACAAGTAGACCGATACTTTCTGCATCTACTACTATTACTCCACACATCAACCGCTATCCAGCATGCATCTAGTGTATTAAGTTCATAATAAACGGAGTAACGCTTTAAGCAAGATGACATGATGTAGAGGGATAGATTCATGCAATATGATATAAACCCCATGTTTTTACCCTTGATGGCAACAACACGATACGTGCCGCGCTACCCCTTCCGTCACTGGGTGAGGACCCCGCACGGTATGAACCCACAACCA
The DNA here is from genome assembly GCA_022496015.1 of Hordeum marinum. Taxonomy (NCBI): domain Eukaryota; kingdom Viridiplantae; phylum Streptophyta; class Magnoliopsida; order Poales; family Poaceae; genus Hordeum; species Hordeum marinum. The sequence goes on from JAAAWK010001186.1 coordinate 742,853, forward strand.
AACACTTCTCCCATTGCAAGAATCATAGATCAAGTTGGCCAAACGAAACCCATAACTTGAAGAGAATTACAAGGATATGAAATCATGCATATAAGAATTCTGAATTGACTCAAATAATATTCATAGATAATCTGATCATAAATCCACAATTCATCGGATCTCAACAAACACACCGCAAAAGAAGATTACATCGGATAGATCACCATGAAGATCATGGAGAACTTTGTATTGAAGATCAAAGATAGAGAAGAAGCCATCTAGCTACTAGCTATGGACCCGTAGGTCCGAAGTAAACTACTCACGCATCATCGGAGAGGCAAGGATGTTGATGAAGATGGCCACCGGAGATGGATTCCCCTCCGGCAAGATGCCGGAACGGTCTCCCGATTGGTTTTTGGTGGTTCTGGAGGCTTGCGGCGGCGGAACTTGTGATCTAGGTTTATTTCTGAGGGTTTCCATATTTATAAGGCCATCTGGAGTCGGGAACAAGTCGAGAGGTGGCATGAGGAGGTCACGAGCCCCCTAGCCGCGGCCAGGGGCGTGCCTCCCAGGCTCGTGGCTCCCTCGGGTCGCCTCTCCGGTATCTTTTTCTTCAGGTATTTTTCATATTTTCCGAAAAAAATCACGGTGAAAGTTTTATTCCATTTGGACTCCGTTTGATATTCCTATCTGAAAAAGGTCAAAAACACGGAAAAAACAGGAACTGGCACTGGGCACTTGATTAATAAGTTAGTCCCAAAAACCATATAAAATAGCATATTCATTCATATAAATCATCCAAAATTGATAATATAATAGCATGGAACAACCAAAAATTATAGATATGTCGGAGTCGTATCAAGCATCCCCAAGCTTAATTCCTGCTCGTCCTCGAGTAGGGAAGTGATAAAGAACGAATTTTTGATGTGGAATGCTACCCAACATATTTGTTTTATGTAATCTCTTTGTTGTCGCATGAATGTTCAGATCCATAAGATTGAAAACAATAGTTTAATATTTACATGAAAACAATAATACTTCAAGCATAATAGCAAAGTGATCATAAACTTTTGAAATAACAAGGCCAAAGAAAGTTATCCCTACAAAATCATATGGTCTGGCTATGCTCCATCATCCCCACACAAAGAATTTAAATCATGCACAACCTTGGTATTGGCCGAGTAATTGTTTTCACACTCTTACTTTCTCAAACCTTTTTCAACTCTCACGCAATATGTGAGTGTGAGCCATGGATATAACACTATAGGTGGAATAGAGTGTGGTGGAAGTTGTGAGGCAAAAAGGAGGAGATAGTCACATCGACTCGGCGTATCAATAGGCTATGAAGATGCCCATCAATAGATATCAATGTGAATGAGTAGGGATTTCCATGAAACGGATGCACTAGAGCTATAAGTGTATGAAATCTCACAAATGAAAACTAGTGGGTGTGCACCCCACTTGCTTGCTCACGAAGACCTAGGGCAATTTGAGGAAGCCCATCATTGGAATATAGAAGTCAAGTTACATAATGAAAATTTCCACTAGATATGAAAGTGACAAAACAAGAGACTCTCCATCTTGAAGAACATGGTGCTATTTTGAAGCACAAGTGTGGAAAAAGATAGTAGCATTGTCCCTTCTCTCTTTTTCTCTCATTTTTTTTGTTTGGGCTCTTTGACCTCTTTTTTTTATTTGGTGGGCATCTTTGGCCTCTTTTATTTCCTCACATGGGACAATGCTCTAATAATGATGATCATCATACTTTTATTTACTTACAACTCAATACTTAGAACAATAATGACTCTATATGAATGAAAGTGATGGCACATGTCATGAGACATAATGGTGAAAGTTGCATGGCAATATATCTCGGAATGGCTATGAAAATTCCATAATAGGTAGGTATGGTGGCTGTTTTGAGGAAGGCATATGGTGAGTTTGCGCATCGACGAAAGTTGCGCGGCACTAGAGAGGCTAGCAATGGTGGAAGGTGAAAGTGCATCTATACGATGGACTCACATTAGTCACGAAGAACTCACATACTTATTGCGAAAGTTTTATTAGTAATCGAAACAAAGTGCCAAACGGATACTCCTAGGGGAAGGGTTGGTAGGAGTTAACCATCGTGTGATCCCGACCTCTACACAAAAGATGACAATCAATAAATGCATTATGCTCCGACTTCCTAACATAGCGGTTCACCATACATGCATGCTACGGGAATCACTAACCTCAACACAAGTATTTCTAGATTCACAACACCCTACTAACATAACTCTCATATTACCATATCCATATCTCAAAACTAGTCATGAGGAATCAAACTTCTCTTACTAATCAATGCACTTGAATATGAATTTTTTTATTATATCCTCTTTGGATGCCTATCATATTTAGGACTAATTTCATAACACACGCCAATTACCAAGTTTCTCAGAGAGAGAGAGAGCACTCTCCAAATGATATAAGTGAAGATTAGAGAGTTTTGATTTCTACAAAATATGACACCACCATGCTCTACAAAGATTTTAGCGAAGCACTAGAGCAAAATTACTACGCTCAAAAGATGTAGCGACCCGACTCAAAATGAGTCAAGCCTCTGTGTGTTCTGTGCCATCCCTGGATCAGTATGCTGGCACACACAGTACATCAATGTATATATCAAAGTGCAATCACATGTAATAACGTAAACTGATATATACCTTAAAATAGCAGCGGATACAGTCAACGGGAGAGGAGACCCAATAACACCAACGGAAGGTTGAGTGCGGACCGTAACCCTGAATCGTACTCTTACCCGTCGTAGAAGGGTATCTGCAACATGATACGTTGCAGCCATATAGGTCAGTACATTGAATGTACTGGCAAGATCACCATAGAAGAACAGAAGAATAAAGACTATTCTATATGCAAAGGCTTTGTGGCTCTGTGTCTAAGTTTTTGCGTAAAAGCTGATTTTATTTTTCCTACAACAAAAGGAATATCAGGAATTTCATTATGGAATTACCTATCATGACATGGTTCCGCCAACCAATGTCTCAATGCCCACAAGTATCTTAAGTTGCCCACAATTAAGTTATCAGTCCACTGTTGAGAGTCCAGAGATAGATCCAAGTCCAGAGGCTCAAATTTGTCTGTAACTGGGGACACGGCTAATCGATTAGGTTTAACTCTGCAGAGTGTTGTGTACTTTACCCACAAGATTCGTTCCCTCCTGGTAAATTCTCGCACTGCATGGTGTTTGAGAACAGGATGAATGAAACATGGTCTTACCGAGTGCTTCCCTGACTATCCGACAGTGCCCATCCAATCCTAACGTCGACTACATCTCGTAGCACTACCTAGACAGAGTCACAACAAGGGTCAACCAAGCCAGAGCCAATAATGACTTGTGGCTACACAGGTAAGCTTCCGGGCATGAAGTATTCATCCTTCTCTTTGAGTCTGGGTGAAGCTTTCCGCAAGATGTCATGGCACTTCTCCATGCATCCCGGCCATCCACTGGTTTCTCCAGGGATGCCCAATCAACCATCCTTCACCCAGTAGTGTGTATTGAAAAGTTGTTTTCTCGAGTCTCGGAGTCTTGAGGTCTTGAAGATGCAGGACTTGAAGATACCTTCATGAAGTTGTCGTCTTGACGTGGAGTCCTTCTTCACACCACTCACGAACACTCATACTAGACCCCGTCTACTTTAGCATAGCATTTCCCTAACTAGCGTTCCCGGGGCTTTAGTAACAAGTGGTGGGTTCCTACCACATGCATTCAACCAAAAGAAAGTCAAACTAATTGAACTAATAGGAAACTAAAACAGATTCTGTTTTGATTAAGAACACTAATCAAATTTATTCAATTAATTCTCAAACTTTACCTAATGATAACTAAGATCACTAATGACAAGTAGCAAAAAGAATCAATCAAAAATATATTATAAAACTCAAGTTATTCAGAAAACAAAATTTAAATCAAATCTGTTTAAATTCAAATTTAAATATTCAAATATGTTCAAACTTGTCATCTACAGAAACTAGATAAAATTTGTGACCTAATGCCAAAAGAATCAATTTAAAACACATAAAAACATAAAATATATGCTAAAAACAAAATAAGGACTAACTCTGTTTTTAAACAGAAACGGAAATTAAAAATCCTATAACTAACGGACAGGGGGGTGACGTGGCGCTCTGCGATTGGTTGAAGGGTGTGTGCGTGCGGGGCAAATCGAGCGGACGGCCGAAGTCTAGTGCATACCGCTTCGAGGATTTAAAACATCTAATCTACGCCGTTGATCAAGATCGGACGATGGGGAGAGAAAGGGAGCTCACTACGGCGGTGGTGTAGTCCGACGAGGGCTCCGGCGACGGCGGCGGCTTGGGATCGAAGCGGGTGACGGCTCCAGGGGTCTCCGGCGATGGCTTTGGCACTGGTCGACGCGGGGGAGCACGATGATGACGATGGTGGCGTCGGTGAGGCTCGAGGGCGATGGAGGCGACGGGCACGAGCTCCTTGAGCTTCGGTGGTGCTCCAAACTCCGGCGAGGGTGGTGGTTACGGCATTCCAGGGGGTCCGGGGCTCGGGCAGGTGGCTGGGGCGGTGCGGGCGAGTGCGGCGAGGTTGTTTGAGGGCTCGGGTAGCGGCGAGGTGGTCGGGGTAACGCGCTAGGGGAGGAGGGGCGCGACGGCGACGCTCAGGTCCGGCAAGGGATTCCGGCGAGGGGAGAGCACGGGGGTTGGGGAAAAGATGGGGGATGGGTCAAGGGGTGGCAGGGCTTTATAGAGGAGGGGTCAGGGCGCTCTAGATGGCCAAGGGAGAGAGATCCACGACGGATTTGGCTCGGCTCCGGCGAGGCATGGAAAGAGAGGAGAGAGGAGGGAGCTGACCGCGGGATCTTAGGGTCGGATGGCGGGCCCCACACGTCAACGAGAGAGAAAGGGGCGCAGTGATCGGGCGACCGGTGCGGAGCAGTTTCGGGGACGCTAATAAGGTAAGTGGGCCGGCGAGCTCATGGGCAAGATGACTAAAACACCGTTCTCTGGAATAATGGAACGGGCAAGTGATTTGGTGGAAATCATACATACTGATGTGTGCGGTCCAATGAACATTGAGGCGCGTGGTGGATATCGTTGTTTTCTCACCTTCACTGATGACTTAAGAAGGTATGCATATATTTACTTAATGAAACACAAGTCTGAAACATTTGAAAAGTTCAAGCAATTTCAGAGTGAAGTTGAGAATCATCGTAACAAGAAGATTAAATTCCTGCGATCTGATCGAGGAGGAGAATATCTTAGTTATGAGTTTGACAGTCACTTAAGACAGTGTGGAATTGTTTCTCAATTAACACCGCCTGGAACACCGCAGAGTGATGGTGTGTCCGAACGTCGTAATCGAACCTTATTAGATATGGTGTGTTCTATGATATCTCTTGCCGATTTGCCACTATCGTTTTGGGGTTATGCATTAGAGACAACTACATTCACTTTAAAAAGGGCACCATCGAAATCCGTTGAGACGATGCCATATGAACTGTGGTTTGGCAAGAAGCCAAAGTTGTCATTTCTTAAAGTTTGGGGTGTGATGCTTATGTCAAAAAGCTTCAGCCTGAAAAGCTAGAACCCAAAGCAAAGAAATGTGTCTTCATAGGATACCCAAAAGAGACAGTTGGATATACCTTCTATCTCGGATCCAAAGGCAAAGTGTTTATCGCTAAGAACGGAACATTTCTTGAGAAAGAGTTTCTCTCAAAAGAATTGAGTGGGAGGAAAGTAGAACTTGATGATGTTATTGAACCTTCACTTCAACCAAAGAGTAGCGTAGCGCAGAAAGATGTTTCTGTGGAGCCAATGATGGTTGAAGAGGAAGTTAATGATGATGATCATGAAACTTAGAATCAAGTTGTTATTAAACCTTGTAGGTCGACAAGGGCGCGTACTGCTCCTGAGTGGTACGGCAACCCTGTCTTGAAGGTCATGTTGTTAGACAACAATGAACCCACGAGCTATGAAGGATCAATGATGGGCCTGGATTCCAAGAAATGGTTAGAGGCCATGAAATCCGAGATGGGATCCATGTATGAAAACAAGTATGGACTTTCGAAGTATTGTTGGGGAACGTCGCATGGGAAACAAAAAAATTCCTACACACACGCAAACCTATCCATGGTGATGAGCATCTATGAGAGGGAGAGTGGATCTATGTACCCTTGTAGATCCCTAAGCAGGAAGCGTTAAGAAACGCGGTTGGTGTAGTCGAACATCTTCGCGATCCAAATCGCCGAGCGTCCCGTGATCTCATCACGATCCGTCCCGCGATCCAATCACGATCCGTCCCGTGAACTCATCATGATCCGTCCCGCGGTCTCATCATGATCCGTCTCATGATCTTGATCACGATTTGTCCCGCGAACTCATCACGATCTGTTCCGCGATCTCATCATGAACTGTCTCGCGATCTCGATCACGGTTCTTCCGATCTAGCGTCGAACGGATGGCACCTCCGCGTTCAGCACACGTGCAGCTTGATGACGATCTACACCATCTTGATCCAACAAGAGGAGGTGGAGATGAGAGAGAGTTCACCGGCAGCGTGACGGCACTCCGGTGATGGTGGTGTAGCAATTCCGGCAGGGCTTCGCCTAAGCACTGCAGAAAACCGATCTAGAGGAGCACCAGTGGAACGGGTAGCACGTGGCCGTAAAAACTATGCAAAAACCCTCTATTCCACCAGTATATATAGGAGGGAGGGAGAGGAGGACGCAGCCTTGGCCTCCAAGGCTAGTTGGCTCGGCCGAATTGGGAGGTGGAGGAGGACTCTCCTCCTCCACTCCTAGTAGGACTAGGACTCTTCCTTTTTGCCTTTTTTCTACCTTATTCCTTTGTGTTTCTTTCTTCTAGCCACATGGGCCTATTGTGGTTGTTCCACCAGCCCACTAAGGGATGTTTATTACTTTCCCACAGCCCATGAAGCCTCTTGGGTCGAAATACCCCTCCCGGAGGTCTCCCGGTACACTACCGGCACTCCCGGTACACTACCGATGAGCCCGAAACTTTTTCGGCGACCAAACTGGGACTTCCTATATATGAATCTTTACCTACGGACCATTCCGAAGCTCCTCGTGACGTCCAGGATCTCATCCGGGACTCCGAACAACCTTCGGTCACCACCATACATAACTCTACACTACCGAAATGTCACCAAACCTTAATTGTGCAGACCCTGCGGGCTCGAGAACTATGTAGACATGACCGAGACACCTCTACGGTCAATAACCAATGGTGGGACCTGGATGTCCACATTGACTCCTACATATTCTACGAAGATCTTTATCGGTCGAACCTCTATGTCAAGGATTCAGTTAATTCCGTATAACGTTCCCTTTGTTCTTCGGTATGTTACTTGCCCGAGATTCGATCGTCGGTATCTCCATACCTAGTTCAACCTCATTACTGGAAAGTCTCTTTACTCGTTCCGTAATACAAGATCCAGCAACTAACAATTAGTCACATTGCTTGCAAGGCTCATTGTGATGTTGTATTACCGAGTGGGCCCTGAGATACCTCTCCGTCACACGGAGTAACAAATCCCAGTCTCGATCCATGCCAACTCAACAGACACCATCAGAGATACCTGTAGAGCACCTTTATAGTCACCCAGTTAGGTTGCGACGTTTGATACACACAAGGCACTCCTCTGATGTCCGTGAGTTGCATGATCTCATGGTCATAGGAACACATACTTGACATGCAGAAAACAGTAGCAGTAAACTGACACGATCATATGCTATGTTTGTAGTGTGGGTCCTGTTATCAAATGACATCTCATGTCCATGGCTAGGAAACCTTAACCATCTTTTGATCAACAAGCTAGTCTATTAGAGGCATACTAGGGACATGGTTTTGTCTATGTATCCACACATGCATTTAAGTCTCCAATCAATACAATTATAGCATGGATAATAAACGATTATCATGAACAAGGAAATATGATAATAACTAATTTATTTATTGCCTCTAGGGCATATTTCCAACAGTCTCCCACTTGCACTAGAGTCAATAATCTAGTTCACATCACCATGTGATTCACATTGTTATGAATCTAACATCCAATGAGTTCTGGGGCTCGATCATGCTTTGCATGTGAGAGGTCTTATAGTCAACGGATCTGCGATATTCAGATCCGTGTGTACTTTGCAAATCTCTATGTCAAATCGTAAACACTACTACCACACTCCACTAGGTACTACTTCCAAATGGCTGCTCCACTATATGTATCCAGATTGCTACTACTAGTCATCCGGATTGGTGCTAAAGCTTGCATCGACGTAACTCTTTACGACGAACTCTTTATCACCTCCATAATCGAGAAACATCTCCTCGGTATTTTAGTTACTGAGGATAATCTTGACCGCTGTCCAGTGATCCACTCCTGGTTCACTCTTGTACCCCCTGACAAACTCACGCCAAGGCACACACATGTGCGGTACACAGCATGGCATACTGTACAGAGCCTATGGCTAAGGCATAGGGGACGACGTTTGTCCTTTCTCTTTCTTCTGTCGTTGTCGAGCTTTGAGTCTCACTCAACTTCACACCTTACAAATTAGACGAGAACTATTTCTCTGGCTGATCCATTTTGAACTCTTTCAAAATCTTGTCAAGGTATGCACTCATTGAAAGTCTGATCAAGCATCTTGATCTATCTCTATAGATTTTGATGCTCAATAATTAGGTAGCTTTATCCAGGTCTTTCTTTGAAAATCACTTTTCAAACAACCATTTATGCTTTCCAGAAATCCTACATTATTTCTGATCAACAATATGTCATCCACATATACTTATCAGAAATTCTATAGTGCTCCCACTCACTTTATTGTAAATACAAGTTTCTCGTAAACTTTGTATGAACATCAAAAATTTGATCACCTCATCAAAGCGTACATTCCTACTCCGAGATGCTTGCTTCAGTCCATAGAAGGACCACTGAAGCTTGCACACCTTTTAGCATCCTTAGGACTGACAAAACCTTCTGGTTGTATCACATACAACCTTTCCTCAAGTAAACCGTTAAGGAAACGATGTTTTGCATCCATCTGCCAGATTTCATAATTGAAAATGCAGCAACTGCTAACATAATTCCAACAGACTTTAGCATCGCTACGAGTGAGAAAGTCTCATCGCAGTCAACTCCTTGAACTTGTCATAAACATCTTTGTAACAAGTCGAGCTTTACAAATGGTGACAATTACCATCAACGTCGGTCTTCATTTTAAAGATCCATTTGTACTCAACGACTTGCCGTCCAACGAGCAAGTTTACCAAAGTCTATACTTGGTTTTCATACATGGATCCTATCTCGGATTTCATGGCCTCCAACCATTTGTCGGAATCCGGGCCCATCATCGCTTCTCCATAGCTCGTAGGTTCATCGTTGTCCAACAACATGACCTCCAAGACAGGGTTGTCGTACCGCTTAGGAGCAGTACACATCCTTGTCGACCTACGAAGTTTTATAGTAACTTGATCCTGAAGCTTCATGATCATCATCATTAACTTTCTCTTCAACTAACGTAGGCTACTCTCTGCGCTGCGCTACTCTCTGGTTGAACAAAGGTTTAACAACCTCATCAAGTTCTATCTTCCTCCCACTCAACTCTTTCGAGAGAAACATTTCCTCGAGAAAGGATCCGTTTAAGCAACAAACACTTTGCACTTGGCTCTGAGATAGAAGGTTCACCCAACTGATCTTAGGGTATTCTATGAAGATGCATTTGTCCGCCTTGGGTTCGACCTCATTAGGTGAAAACATTGTCCACACATGTGTCGCAGCCCCAAACATTAAGAAATGACAACTTAGGTTTCTATCAAACCATAATTCACACGGTGTCATCTCAACGGATTTAGATGGTGCCCTATTTAAAGTGAATGTAGTTGTCTCTAATGCATAACCCCAAAATTATAGTAGTAAAACGATAAGAGACATCATAGCACGCACCATATCCAATAGAGCATGACTATGACGTTTGGACACACCATCACACTATGGTGTTCAAGGTGGCGTTTGGTTGTGAAACAACTTTCACATTGTCTTAAGTTGTATGCCAAACTCGTAACTCAGATATTCACCTCCACGATCATATCGCAGTCATTTTTATCTTCTTGTCATGATGATCTTAAACTTCACTCTGAATTTGCTTGAACCTTTCAAACGACTCAGACTTGTGTTTCATTTGCTTGAACCATTCCGAAGCTCCTCGTGACGTCCGGGATCTCATCCGGGACTCCGAACAACCTTCGGTCACCACCATACATAACTCTACACTACTGAAACGTCACCAAACCTTAATTGTGCAGACCCTGCGGGCTCGAGAACTATGTAGACATGACCGAGACACCTCTACGGTCAATAACCAATGGTGGGACCTGGATGTCCACATTGACTCCTACATATTCTACGAAGATCTTTATCGGTCGAACCTCTATGTCAAGGATTCAGTTAATCTCGTATAACGTTCCCTTTGTTCTTCGGTATGTTACTTGCCCGAGATTCGATCGTCGGTATCTCCATACCTAGTTCAACCTCGTTACTGGCAAGTCTCTTTACTCGTTCCGTAATACAAGATCCCGCAACTAACAATTAGTCACATTGCTTGCAAGGCTCATTGTGATGTTGTATTACCGAGTGGGCCCTGAGATACCTCTCCGTCACACGGAGTAACAAATCCCAGTCTCGATCCATGCCAACTCAACAGACACCATCGGAGATACCTGTAGAGCACCTTTATAGTCACCCAGTTACGTTGCGACGTTTGATACACACAAGGCACTCCTCCGATGTCCGTGAGTTGCATGATCTCATGGTCATAGGAACACATACTTGACATGCAGAAAACAGTAGCAATAAACTGACACGCTCATATGCTACGTTTGTAGTTTGGGTCTTGTCCATCACATCATTCTCCTAATGATGTGATCCCGTTATCAAATGACATCTCATGTCCATGGCTAGGAAACCTTAACCATCTTTTGATCAACGAGCTAGTCTATTAGAGGCATACTAGGGACATGGTTTTGTCTATGTATCCACACATGCATTTAAGTCTCCAATCAATACAATTATAGCATGGATAATAAACGATTATCATGAACAAGGAAATATGATAATAAATAATTTATTTATTGTCTCTAGGGCATATTTCCAACAAGTATTACCTGAAGGGCGAAAGGCCATTCAGAATAAATGGATCTTTAAGAAGAAGACGGACGCAGACGGTAATGTCACCGTCTATAAAGCTCGACTTGTGGCAAAGGGTTTTTCACAAGTTCAAGGAGTTGACTACGATGAGACTTTCTCACCCGTAGCAATGCTTAAGTCCGTCAGAATCATGTTAGCAATAGCTGCATATTTCGACTATGAAATTTGGCAGATGGATGTCAAAACAGCGTTCCTTAACGGTTTACTTGAGGAAGAGTTGTATATGATGCAACCGGAAGGTTTTGTCGATCCAGAGAATGCTGACAAAGTTTGCAAACTCCAGCGATCCATTTATGGACTGGTGCAAGCATCTTGGAGTTGGAATAAACGCTTTGATGAGGTGATCAAGGCGTTTGGGTTTATACAAGTTTATGGAGAAGCTTGTATTTACAAGAAAGTGAGTGGGAGCTCTGTAGCGTTTCTAATATTATATGTGGATGCCATATTGCTGATTGGAAACAATATAGAAATGCTGGAAAGCGTGAAGGAATATTTGAACAAGAGTTTTTCAATGAAGGACCTAGGATAAGCTGCTTTCATATTGGGCATTAAGATCTATAGAGATAGATCGAGACGCTTGATAGCACTTTCACAAAGCACATACCTTGATAAAGTTTTGACAAAGTTCAAAATGGATCAGTCTAAGAAAGGTTTCTTACCTGTATTACAAGGTGTGAAGTTGAGTAAGACTCAATGCCCAGTGATTGTAGAAGATAGAGAGAAGATGAGTGTCATCCCCTATGCTTCAGCCATAGGCTCTATCATGTATGCGATGTTGTGCACAAGACCCGATGTCAGCCTTGCCATAAGTATGGCCGGAAGGTTTCAAAGTGATCCTGGAATGGAGCACTGGACGGCGGTCAAGAATATCCTTAAGTACCTGAAAAGGACTAAGGAGATGTTTCTCGTTTATGGAGGTGATCAAGAGCTCGTCGTCAATGGTTATGTCGATGCAAGCTTTGACACTGACCCGGATGACTCTAAGTCGCAAACCGGATACGTATTTATTCTCAATGAGGGAGCGATAAGCTGGTGCAGTTCCAAGCAAAGCATGGTAGCCGATTCTACATGTGAAGCGGAGTACATCGCAGCTTCGGAGGCAGCAAAGGAAGGTGTCTGGATGAAGCAGTTCATGACAGATCTTGGAGTAGTGCCCAGTGCACTGAATCCGATGACTCTGTTCTGTGACAACACTAGCGCCATTGCTCTGGCCAAGGAACCAAGGTTTCACAAGAGGACCAGACACATAAAGCGACGCTTCAATTCCGTCCGCGATTACGTCGAGGAGAAGGACATATATATTTGCAAAGTGCACACGGATCTAAATGTAGCAGACACGTTGACTAAACCTTTTCCAAGGGCTAAACATGATCAACGCCAGAACTGCATGGGTGTTCGATTCATTACAATGTAAATCACATAGTGATGTGAACTAGATTATTGACTCTAGTGCAAGTGGGAGACTGTTGGAAATATGCCCTAGAGGCAATAAATAAAGTGTTTATTATTATATTTCCTTGTTCATGATAATCGTTTATTGTCCATGCTATAATTATGTTGATTGGAACCTAAATACATGTGTGGGCATATAGACAAGCATTGTGTCCCTAATATGCCTCTAGCAGGCTAGCTCGTTGATCAAAGATAGTTAAGGTTTCCTGGCCATGGACATGATATGTCATTTGATATCGGGATCACACCATTAGGAGAATGATGTGATGGACAAGACCCAAACTATGAACGTAGCATATGATCGTGTCAGTTTATTGCTACTGTTTTCTGTATGTCAAGTATATGTTCCTATGACCATGAGATCTTGCAACTCACTAACACCGGAGGAGTGTCTTGTGTGTATCAAACGTCGCAACGTAACTGGGTGACTATAAAGGTACTCTACAGGTATCTTCGAGGGTGTCTGCTGGGTTGGCATGGATCATCACTGGGATTTGTTACTCCGTGTGACGGAGAGGTATCTCAGGGCCCACTCGGTAATACAATATCACAACAACCCTTGCAAGCAATGTGACTAAGTGTTAGTCGTGGGATCTTGTATTACGAAACGAGTAAAGAGACTTGCCGATAACGAGATTGAACTAGGTATATAGATACCGACGATCGAATCTCGGGCAAGTAACATAAGGGAACATCATACGGGATTAACTGAATCCTTGACATAGTGGTTCGACCGATAAAGATCTTCGTAGAACATGTAGGAACCAATATGGGCATCCAGGTCCCGCTATTGGTTATTGACCGTAGAGGTGTCTCGGTCATGTCTACATGGTTCTCGAACCCGCAGGGTCTGCACACTTAAGGTTCGATGACGTTTCGGTATAGATGAGTTATCTATGTTGGTAACCGAAGGTTGTTCGGAGTCCCGGATGAGTTCCCGGACGTGACGAGGAGCTCTGAAATGGTCCGTGGGTGAAGATTCATATATAGGAAGTTCCATGTTGGTGACCGGGAAAAGTTCGAGCGTCACCGGTAACGTACCGGGGGTGCCAGGAGGGTCCCGGGGGTCCACCGAAAGGGGACACCTGCCCCAAAGGCCTACATGGGCTGTGAGAGCGGTCACACCAGCCCCTGGTGGGCTGGCCGCCCCTCCCACAAAGGCCCATGCGGCAAGGGGGTTGGTGGGAGGGCCAACCCTAGGGTTGGCGCCACCTAACTTGGGTGGCAAGCCACCCTAGGGCGCCTCCACACTTGGCCGCCGCCCCAAGGAGGAAACCCTAAGGGTTTGGCGCACCACACCTCCCCCTATATATATGTGAGAGGGAGGAGGGCAGCCGCACCCTAAGCCACGACGCAGCCCTTCCTCCCTCTCCTATAGCCTCTCCTCTAGATCGATTTGACGACGCTTAGTGAAGCTCTGCCGGATCAGCTCCACCACCGCCGCCGCCATGCCGTCATGCTGCCGGTGAACCCATCTACCTCTCCGCTCCCTCTTGCTGGATCAAGAAGGCAGAGATCTTCATCGAACTGCACGTGTGCTGAACGCGGAGGTGTCGTCTGTTTGGCACTTGATCGGGAGTCCGTGGGACAGCTTGCGATTTGGATCGCGGAGATGTACCACTACATCAACCGCGTTCTTTAACGCTTCCACTTAGCGATCTATAAGGGTACATAGATCCAATCTCTCCTCTCATAGATGCTCATCTCCTAGATTGATCTTGGTGAAGCGTAGGAAATTCTTTGTTTCCCATGCAACGTTTCCCAACACCCCAAAACTAATTTCCATGGTCTAAATTATAAATTTTCCATGGTTCAAACAATACCATTGCCATGATTCAAACAATAACTTTTCCATGGTTAAAAAATAAATAAAGATTCCATAGTCAAAATAGCAATTTGCCATGGTCCATAAAATTAAAATTCACAAAAATAGTCTACATATGAAACTTTTCATGATCTAAAAATAAATTAGCCATGGCTCAAGAAAAATTGCGACCTAGATCATTGCAACTTGTGCATTTTTTGAGTAATCATGGCAATTGTGCATATCATGGCCATCTGCGAGGAGCAAAGAAAGCAAGCTGGATCAAGATATCAAGTCAGGTGAAAGCCCACCTGGACTGGGACTTGATCGGGCCGGACTACTCCTGACGCGGCACTCCCAACGTTCTTGGCCCAGACCAACCAGAGAGAAAATCCGCAGGGCCCGTCCCCTTCCTCCGCCGCCCCCACCTCACTGCCCGGCGGACGCTGCCGCGCCGGTGGACCGTCTCCCCCTGTGCCGTCTCCGATAGCTCACTGCCGGCAGAGGCCTCCACTGCCGCCGCATCGACCGGTTTGATTCACAGGTACGTACCTGTGATGCCTCCTACAGATTTGTGGACCATCCTGCCAGTCAACTGCTCGCAAGGATTCTGAGGGCTTGCCGGCGAGGCGAACAGCTTGAGGGGACGAGACGAGCGGCTAATCGACTCGGCTGCACCGTCAATTCAATTCACGCCGGTGGCACGGTGAGCGGCAACTACTATCGAATTGCGAAAATCCTTTGAAATCTGATGCAGTACTACATGGTCACAGCAGCAACAGAGATGATCCAGTCAAGCGCATACGATACATATTTGTTAACCAAGCATTTGGTCATATTTGATAATCTGTTGCAACAAGTGATGCCATATTGCCATGCATCTTAAAGGCTAAGTGAGTTGAAACTGAAATGTCACACACGATGCATATTTGTTAACCAAGCATTTGGTCTGACAACCGCTATTGCGCCTGCATCATGACAAAGGCGCTATTTCCTGTCGCTACCTGGAACAAATACATCGCCAGCCTAACGCCATTCTAAAACCTTGCGCCAGCCTTAGGAACTGATTGACTTGCTATCTCTTGTATTCCTGTAATATTATTTGTATTTTGGTCATGTTTATCTGTTTTTTCGGATCATTAATTGTCGATTTCAAATTCTGCCATAGTCGTGCAATTGAGCTGTAATTTTTCTTTTACAGTGATATGGAATGCTTTTGGGGTTAGTTATAAGCGCTTAACTTATCATCATGTCTGATAAAATTGTGAAGCTCTAGTTAGATTAGATATCTTCTCTGAACTTCATTGCCTCATGGGTTGTATGCAGACTCAGCATGGACTCCCTTCATCTTGTGCACGTCAAGCTTCTGGCTGCCGACCTTCTCACACTAACTCCCCGACACACATCACCACCTTCCTTTGTTCGCTGTGGGCGTACAGTTGCTCGTGCCGAGGTTGTCGGAGTTGTTGTTTCACGTGATCGCAGGGAGAAGTTTCTCCGCTTCCTGGTTGATGATGGCACTGGCTGTGTACCATGTGTCCTGTGGCTGAACCACCAGTACATGAATGCAAACAGTTCATCCGGGGCACTAGATTCTGATCCTACTGGAGAGATGGCATTGAAAATGTCGGGGGTGGTATGCCTCGGCACTCTGTTGAGGGTTCGTGGGAGGATTGTTATGTACCGTGGTGTGATCCAGATTGCTGCTAGAGACGTGGTTCTGGAGAAGGACCCTAATGTGGAGGTTCTACATTGGTTACAGTGTGTTCACATGGCCAAGGAATGTTATGATTTTTCACTACCTTCTGCTTGAGGTGTGTGCCTTGAGGATCTTATGCCTTGTACGGTGTTTCTTTATGTGATTACTGTTGAGCCAAGTTCTTCTAACGCGATCCAGGGTGTGTACGACAAACATTGTTAATTAGATGCCTTTTCTGGTTGACTCGTTTTGATTTACTTCATTTAAGCATTAGGGTCAGTTTGCAACTGCTTTATGAGGTCTAATGCAGAGGCTCCTAGTGATAGCACACTTCGCTTGGGTGAATTAATAATGTGTGGATCCCTGACTTTGAATGGTACTACAGCTGCTCACTCATTTTAGTTTCTGTTTGATGATGTAAGATTTGTAAGCATAACAGCCCCCATGTAATAAAAACACGCTTGAATATTATTTTTTCTCAAACACGCGTTTGCGGGCTAAATGCATGTTGTTTGTATTAAGTGTATTAGTAGAATGAGAATGCATTTGGAGCTAGGATTAAGTGTACACAGCCGCAAGGTTTACAAAGCAAAGCCAGCCAACAAAAGAAGTGGGAAATTTGGTTTCTAATTGTTCTGTGTTTCAGTTCATTCTAAGATGTATTTCAGTTCATTCTGTCAATTTCTCTGCCTTTATTGGAGCTAGGATTCTAGGAGCATTTTTTAACATGCTATTAATTTCACTAGAATAACTAGAAACAAATCTGCATTACAGAGAGAAACTGAACAAAATAGAGAAAATTAAGTTCTTCTGTAGAACAAGAAGGTTTGTAATATTAAAACATTTTGCATGTAAAATTAACTCAAGATAAGCTCCTTGAGATTGTACTAATTCGATAAGATACAACATTTTGTCTGGCACCTGATAATCTAATTGTCTGTTTTCTCAGGATTGACTCATTTCACCTAGGACCTGCTAGATCTGTGGCTACAGGAGGAGCTGAGGAGTTCACATTTCCAGAAATACCGAGATTTGCTTCATTTGTTGCGACAAAGTTATGATCTATGTTGCTCTCTGCATCCATGGTGCCTTCCAAGACTTTGACTACCTCAGACATTTTAGGCCTTTTTTTGCAGTCAATTTGCAAACACCACATTGCTAGCTTCATCATCTGGATTACATCTTGCTCGTGTGCTTGCATGTCGTTACTGCTCTTGTCAATCAAATCTTCCAATTGATTGTTCTGCACCTTTTCTTCCAATAGGGTAATAAGATGGATGCTCTCTTCAGACAGGGAAGTGTCGAGGTTCTTTCTTCCGCTCACGATTTCCATGACCACAACGCCATAGCTATAAACATCGGCCTTCTCCGTGATTTGTGATGTCAACCATTCAGGAGCTAGATAACCAGGTGTGCCTCTCATTCTTGTAACCACTTGGCTCATATCCCTATCAATGAGCTTGCATAAACCAAAATCGGAAAGTTTAGCATTGAAGTCATCATCTAAGAGGATATTTTGTGGTTTGACATCCAAATGAGCGATTCTCTTCATGCAATCCTCGTGAAGATAAGACAGACCCTTAGCTATGTCAGCGATAATCTTGCACCGCACCCTCCATTCTAACGGAGGAGCACTGTTTCCATGTCGACCATAGATCCACCTGTCCAAGGATCCTTTTGGCATATACTCATAAACCAAGAGCCTATGTGATTTCTCTGCACAGAAACCAAACAGCCTCACCAGATTGATATGATGAATGCTGCCGATTGTCTGAACCTCCGCCAAGAATTCTCTCTTTCCTTGACCAGCTCAGTCCAAACGTTTCACCGCAATCCTTTCCTCGCCTAGCTGCCCCTCGAAAACAGACCCAAATCCTCCTTCCCCAAGCTTGTCCTTGAATTGTTCTGTTGCTACTTCTAACTGTTGAAGCGTAAACCTGGTTGGTGTTCCTTGTAGCTGACCGAACTCTGCCTCGTCTTCCTCCATCTCATGGTGTCGTTGTCTTCTTCTTCGACTTATGATGAAAAAGATGAATGTGACGATTAAAACTATGGCACCTGCAATTGCAACTGAAACAAAAGTGCCTACTGGGGGTCCTTTGCGTAGTGTCCTAAGATCAGGTGAGTTAGGAGGACTTGGAGGTGAAGATGTTAGATTGGTCTGTGGGCAGAAGGTGACCTGGTAGTTGGTATCAAATTTACAACTGAATGAAGTAAATGTGGGAGCATCACTGGAGTAACTTATTGCCTCCGGGCACATCCGCACAAAGAAGGCCGAGTATTTGTTGGATTCACATAGGCTCTGATCGCAGCAGTACAGATAATTATTCTGCTGCCGGAACACTGTACATGCGCTGTTGCAGCCTCCCGGTGCCTTCAGCTCGCTCGGACACTGTGACGTGATGTTAGCCCCACAGTGGGGCCCCTTTGTGCACCCTGATCCCCCTAGCCTGCTGCTCGGCATTGGCAAGAAATCCATGGGTACGTTGAAGCCCTGTTTGAGGGAGATGCCAAAGAAACTGATGTTGAAATACTGGTTGAGCGAAAATTGAGCAAACGTGATTGGTGATTGACCGGATGTGATCTTGCAGTCGAGCAAACCGTTGCAGTCGCCTGTCTGACAAGACCCGTTGCCTGTGCTGTCAAACGAGCAGCCTGTGCGCGCCCACACGCGTCCTATACGGGTGTCAGAGGGCACCTGGAGGGTCCATGTCTTCCCTGGGTCGAGCCGCCTACCGCCGCCCACCGGGAAAGCGGCCGGCCATACGGTGAAGGGGCATCGGTTGGTGATGTTCAGTATGGTTTGGCTGGTGACGAATGGCAGGAGGAGCAGCAGGAGGAGGGGAGGCGGGTGGGGGAGAGTCAGGGAGGAGGTACCCATAACTGCCATTTGTGTCCTCTGGTAATAGGACCCCTATTGGCTGAGATGATGAAGGAGGAACGGAATGGAATTCTATATCGATCAGTGCATACTTTTCTAATATCTGCGTGCTGAAAATGTTCGACGGTCTATGGTCAGCAGCGTATGGCCTAACTCACTGCTAGCTGTCCTCTGATACAAACAGTCTGATTGCTGCTTGTGCTAGCTGTTTACTTCTTCCTAGCTCCTTTCACCCTCAGGTTGAACATCCTTACCAAGTTACAATACACATGCAAACTGTTGGCAGTACATATTTTTTGCTTACGACAATCCAAAACATATCGTCGACATATTCTTTTGCTTTTTTTTTTGTGAAAGAAAACTTGTAGTATTACTCAGTGATATTTTTTTGCTTCGGGTGTTCATTCCTGTTATAATCTGATGTATATGCTCATGCTGTGACAGCCAGGTCACCTGTAACACTGGACCCTGGAGGGGCACTGGGGCAGCAACGTGAAGGCTATGATCTGTGGGGTCGAGATCACTATGGAACAGGATCATGGTGGCCAGCAAGCTGAGCTTTTCAGCGGCAGCTGCGTCGAAGCAGCTCGAGGATTGGGGGTCAACAATGGCGGCAACTGTGAGGAGGGCAGAATGTCTCGCGCATTACTTTTGTGGTTGGGATGTAGTCATTTCATTTTCAACCCATCCGTCTCGATTGCAAGTTGTCATGTAAGCCAAGCCTTTTGAAAGTGAAAGGTTTGGAGGAATGTAGCTCATCAAGGCACCAAAAGAAAGCATGCACATACATCACCATTCAGCAGTCCATTCGTTTGAGGATAAGTTGGCCGTGCTGCTTCTTCCTGGGTTTTTCTACAGGGCCACGGAAAACGGTGGAATTCAGTGGCAACTGATATTCAGGGGAAAGAAAAACTAAATTCTAACTCAGTGACACCTGAAACGAAAACAGTTTGAATAATTTGAACAACTGTCATTTCAAGAGCATTGTAGCTGTATGTCCCCGTTTGATTGAAAATTTCTACAGGGCATGGGCGTCTTCAACCTAACAGGTAAGGATATTTTTTTTCCCTGCAAAAAAAGAAAAGATAAGGAGATTTTTTGTTTTCATTTTTTTTAAAATTTTGGAGTGCAATGCTTATTTTTTGCTAAAGACCCAAGGTGTTGTTTATTAGGTTCATGAACTTTATAGGATAAGGAAAAGGGAAATAAAAAAAAGAGTAATTGCAACAAAAAAATTAGTTCAGAAGAAAAGAAAATATATAAATTTAACTGTAGAAGTTTCTTTTTTCATCTTTGTTTGACAAGTAGGAAATTTTTGACAAGTTACTTGAACATTTGTTCGTAAATACATGAACAGGTTTCATGTATGGTGGGACATATGTTTTTAATGTTTTCTGTGCAGACCAACTTTAGAAATTGTTAAACTGTTTGTTTCACACGCCTGAACATTTTATTTGTCATGGATGAACATTTTTTTCCATAATCATTGAGCATATTTATTTGGTGAAAATAATTTTAATAAGGTACTTAAAAAGTGTATGCGCACAAAGTACATGACCACTAAAATTTGGTCCAACTGAACATAAAAGGCGAAGGAACTTGCCTCCAAGAACAAGCAGCACGGCATTGCCTTGCTCATGGCATCCAACACGACGGTGTTGGACCTCGGCGGCGGGAGCTGGAACTTCCCTCACACTCGAAATCCAGCGGATGGAGTACTTAAAAAAATATGGAGCATCCTTAAAAAAAAACTGGGACTTATAGAGATGGAGAGATTCTGGGGAATTTGCTAGAATTGCCCCTTGTGATTGTCGATGGCTCATCAACATATTTCCAGCAAATTATTATGTGGATGGGCATCAACCTATACTGCATATATAGAAATGTTTCAGCATGCTTGTACACTATTTGAGTCCATATAGTCCATATTCAAATATCTAAAACATTTTATATTTGTAAACAAAGGGAATGTATTATCTCACTGATCAGGATTGCCCTTGGATTCTCACACTATTGCTATTCCCATAGACATCAAACAAGTTCAGAGCATAATATCCAACCGATCAGGACTATCCCAGGCTGAAAGAATTCACGGCATTCATGCAAAAAATGCTTGGTCCATTTTATGCGGAAATGCGATTATGGAACTGGACCACGACCTAAGTCTCAAAATACACGCACTCAACACACTAGTGCAGCTTTGTAACCACTACTTTCAAATTCCATGTCCCTTGCTCCAGAGACTACTCCAAGCATTTTTACATGATAAGACGCGTCGATCAGGAATTTTTATTTCAGGCGGTGGTGGCAACGAGCTCCATCATAATCAATGTTTCGAGGGTCCGACTGTCAGAGCCTTTTTATCTTGTTGGATCCCCCTTAAGGAGGTCTTCCACTGAGCTTTTGTATTTCGCCATCAAATCCCTGGTAAACATGGCAATGGTTAGGATAGAACTCTACTGAATCACACAAACTGTTTGCACGTTGATAAATGGAGCGCTTACTTTCTTTGATCAAGCAGCTGCCGCGTTTCTTCCAAACTTTGCATTTGTCCTTCGACCGTCTGTTGGTAACAAAAGAAAACACTTTCCATGAGAATCGGGGCTTAGGGTTGGAACTATCAGTAGCGTTAGCTGGTCAGTACTTTAAGTGACTGGCTGGTCAGTACTCTAAGTAACTGGACAGGATTCACTGGTGCAGACCCGTAAGAATTATCTCATCTTTCACACTGCAAAAGCACCTAGATTTACACACACCATTAGTAAGATAACAATGGTCAGAATAATGAGAACTGAATATTTCTCCTTAAAGTTATTAGCTCATACGAAGATAAACCAGCCAAAAAGTCATAAATAGAGTTGTGGCTAAACCCATAACCAGGCAGGAAGTTATGTAGACATCCCCAAATTTATAATGGCAACCTATTAACTTTTGGGAAACATTTTTCAAACTAGGTGTACATTGTCAATGAGAGTCGGTTATCACAAATATGGATATTACCTCCGTAGTTATTGCTTATCTCTCAAATATCAGCAATTTAATATTGGTAGATTATATTTCGAAGAAAACCAAAATAGCAGATCACCTAGTGTGCAAGTTACTCTCGTAACTGTGACTAGATGTCTAGATTACATTAATGCAACTAAAATAATACTCGCTCCATATCAAAATAGATGTCCGTTCAGCCTATTCAATTTTTTTGTTCTTTTACCCTTATAATTTACTTTTAGCTGTGTTCCTATTTTGCCCTTTGTCAATGTCATCAAGAAAATAGCTAATTAACTCCTCCTGTCCTTGTACTTGCATGTTTTGCTTTGCATAGGAAAAAAGAGGTAATTTAATGCCCTTGGGATGAGAAAGAGATGGCCAATATCAATATTTCACTCTTAAATCCTGTGCCCAACTCTAAAAGGGATTCTATTTTGAATATGAGGGAGTTCGAAATTTGAAATAGCTTCATTCTATAACCAATACAGTATTTGCCTTACAATATCAGGTTCCTGGTCCTTTCAGGAGAGAAAGAAAAGATCAGGGTACGTGGTAGGGCTAGGGTTCCTACCGGTTCTACTACGGAGGTTGTAGGGGCAAGGAGGATGAGAACGTGGCGAGGAGCGGGGGCGCCGGCGGCAGGGCGCCGGCGCGGCTAGGGTTTAGGGCGGCGGCGGCTAGGCTGTGGCGGCTAGGGTTCCGGCTCCTCAGGGAGCCGGGCAACAAAAGATGATAATAATCTTTATTGCTTAATCTCAAAAGGTGTCTTACATCTAGTATTTATAATCTCTAGATCGAATAGCCTAAGATAACTTGTGGGCCAAGCCCGTAACTAATGGCCGGTGGGCCTCCTCCGGTTATAAGCTAAACCGGTCATAACATCTCTCCCCGCCTGCGCAAACAGCTCGTCCTCGAGCTGAAAGTCTGGATAGTGTCGACGGAAGTCATCACGCGGCTCCCAAGTAGCCTCCTCCGCCGGAAGGCCCGCCCACTGGATCAAGACGAACCACACCCCGCGACGGAGCTGGGCCTGCAACACCTTCTCCGGCTCCGGAAGAATACGTCCATCGGCGGTCGGAGGCAGCGCGGGTGTAACCATCGGGGGATCACCACGGAAAGGCTTAAGCAGCCCCACATGGAAGACGTCGTGGATGCGAACGCCGACTGGAAGCTGAAGGCAATAGGCCACCTGCCCGATGCGCTCCAAGATGGCGAAGGGCCCGGCGTAGCGAGGGCCGAGCTTGCGCTTTGCACGCGGGTCTAGTGACTGCGTAGAACGGTGGAGAAGACGCAGCCACACCCAATCACCCACCGCGAACTCCGCCTCGCGATGGTGGTTGTCGTAGTAATGCTTGGCCAGCTGCTGTGCCTGAAGTAGACGCTGCCGGACCTCAGCAAGCATCTCGTCACGGGTGCGGATAAGGTCGCCCGCAACCTCCGTCCGAGCCGTCGCCGGGTCCACCGGCACGATAGGCGGGGGCGGCCGGCCATAGACCACCTCAAACGGCGTAGCACGCAGGGCAGAGTGATATGAGGTGTTGTAGCAGTACTCCGCCCAAGAGAGCCAATCCACCCAAGCCCGCGGTCGATCACCTGTAACACAACGCAAATACATGGCAATGACCTTGTTAACCACCTCGGACTGGCCGTCCGTCTAGGGGTGGAAAGCCGTGCTCAAGCGGAGCTTTACGCCCGCCATCCTGAAGAGGTCGCACCAGACATGGCCCGTGAACACTGGGTCGCGATCACTGACGATCGACGTGGGAAACCCGTGCAGACGGACGATGCCGTCGAAGAAGGCCCGGGCCACGGACGCCGCCGTGTATGGATGTCCTAGCACGATGAAGTGGGCGTACTTGGAGAACCGGTCGACCACCGTGAGGATAACCGACTTGCCGCCCACCTTGGGGAGGCCCTCGATGAAGTCCAGGGAGATATCCGCCCAAACCTGAGACGGCACCTCCAAGGGCTGAAGCAACCCAGCCGGCCGTAGAGTCTCCGTCTTGTTGCGCTGACACGTCTGACAAGACCGAACCCAGTCACGTACCAGGGCTCGATCGCCAGGAATGTAGAAGTCAGCGCGGAGGCGATGAAGAGTTTTCTGCACACCCTCATGACCAGCCGAGTGGGCTAGCAGTAACACCTGGTGACGGAGATCATCATGCGCCGGCACGAAGATCCGGCGCCCATGGAGGAGCAGGCCATCGGAGAAGCACCAAGGCTCCTCCAGGTCGCCGGCCGCCAGCTGCTGATGGAGGAGGACGGCGGCGGCGGCGGTCGCTGTCACCCGGCGAATGTCGGCGAAGAGGCCGAAAGTCGGCCCCGAACGGATGCACAGTGCCGCCCCCTCGGAATCGCCGACGGAGGGAACGAGGTCGGTGTCGCGACAGGACAGCGCATCGGCCTTGGTGTTAAGGCGACCCGGCCGATACTCGACGAAGAAGTCGAAGCCGAAGAGCTTGCTGATCCACTGGTACTGCGGCACGGTCGACAGCCGTTGGTCCAGCAAGAACTTGAGGCCGTGGTGGTCCGTGCGAATGTGGAAAGATCGCCCCCATAAGTAAGGCCGCCAATGGCGAACGGCCTGTACCAAGCCAATGAGCTCCCACTCGTACGCCGCCAGCTTAAGATGGCGCGGAGCGAAAGGCCGGTTGAAGAAAGCGATGGGGCCATCGCCTTGATGAAGCACGGCGCCGAAGCCCGCGCCCGAAGCGTCACCGTCCACCACAAATGGGCGGTCAAAGTCGGGCATCTGGAGGACGGGTCCTGTCGTGAGGGCCTCCTTGAGGGCCTCGAATGCCGCCGTTGCCTCGTCATCCCATGCGAAGGCGTCGCGGCGTAGTAACCGCGTGAGGGGCGACGCGATGAGCCCGAACTCTCGGATAAACTTCCGGTAGTAGCCCGCGAGGCCGAGGAACCCGCGAAGAGCCCGCGGAGAGTGAGGCGTCGGCCAAGCTGCGACGGCCACCACCTTGTCGGCGTCCATAGCCACCCCGTCGGCCGAGATGACGTGGCCGAGGTAGGCGACGGAAGGCGTCCCAAACGAGCACTTCGAGCGCTTAAGATGAAGTTGGTGCGCCCGAAGCTCGTTGAAGACGATGGCGACATGCTGGAGGTGCTCCGCCCATGTGGCACTGAAGATAAGAATGTCATCAAAGAAAACAAGCACAAACCGCCGTAAGTAGGGCCGGAGGACGTCATTCATCAGGGCCTGAAAGCTCGCCGGAGCGTTGGCGAGGCCGAAGGGCATCACCAAGAACTCGAAGTGGCCATGGTGAGTGCGAAACGCCGTCTTGGCGATATCGTCCGAATGCATGCGCACCTGATGGTAGCCCGACCGAAGATCCAGCTTGGTGAAGAAGCGCGCCCCATGGAGCTCGTCGACCACCGGAATAGGAAACTTGTCCTTGAGCGTAAGCGCATTCAGGGCGCGGTAGTCGATGCAGAAACGCCACGTGCCGTCCGACTTGCGGACGAGGAGGACCGGCGCGGAGAAGGGTGATGTGGAGATCCGAATGATGCCCGCGGCTAGCATGAGGGCACACTGTCGCTCCAACTCGTCCTTCTGCAGCTGGGGGTAGCGGTAAGGCCGAACTGCCACAGGAGCGGAACCCGGCAGAAGATGGATCCGATGATCGTACACCCGGGCGGGCGGGAGGCCCTGCGGCTCGTCGAAGAGGTCGTTGTGTTGCTGCAAAAGGTGATCCAAGAGTGGGTGTTCGGCCTCAGAGGATGTTGATGCCAGCTGGAGCTGCGGGGTGGCCGGCGTGGCGCCCCGAGTACCGTCCCACTGGATACAGCGGCCCTTCCGCCAGAAGGTCATCGTCAGAGCGTCGAAGTCCCAAAGGATGGGACCCAAGGTCCGGAGAAAGTCGACGCCGAGGATGAAGTCGAAGCAGCCCAGATCAATCCCGGCACAGGTGATGGAGAAGTGTTCGTCGCCGATGGAGATGGGGACGTCGCGTGCAAGCCCATGACACCGGAGGCGATCGCCGTTGGCCACCGTGACCCGAAGTCGTTCCCCGCCCGTCGGCTGAAGCGCTAGCCAACGCATGGTCGCCTCGGGCAGGAAGTTATGGGTGGAGCCTGTGTCCACCAAGGCCACCAATCGCTCGCCATGGATCATTACGGGGAGCAGCATGGTCCGCTCGTCGCGGATGCCCACGAGTGCGTGGAGGGAGACGACGAGTGCCGTTGCCGGAGGGGGCACGGGGGCTGCCTCACTAGCCGCTGAGGGCGGCGGTGCGTCGGCCGAGGCGTCCTCCTCGCTGTAGTCGACCGTCTCCAAGTAGAATAGGCGCGGGCAGACATGGGTTGGCGTATAAGGCTCATCGCAGTTGAAGCGGAGTCCCTGGCGACGCCGCTCCATCTGCTCCGCCGGGGAGAGATGCCGGAAAGGCCGTGTCGCCGCTGGGGTAGCCGGCGCGGCCTGTGGTGGACGACCCAGCGCCGGCCCGAGACGAGTGGGCTGGCGGCCTCCCCGAGCCGGCGCGGCCGACTGCATGGCCTGCGCCCGACTCTCGAAGGCGCGGGCGAAGTACATGGCCTGCTGGAGATCCTGAGGTCCCCGGAGCTCCACGTCCACACGGATGTGATCGGGAAGACCACCGACGAAGAGGTCGGCCCGCTGCTGGGCCGTCACGCCCGTCGCGTGGCAGGCCAGGGCCTGGAAGCGGTCGGCGAAGTCCTGCACCATGGAGGTGAAGGGAAGGCGACCTAGCTCTGCCGGGCGGCTCCCACGCACTGGAGGCCCAAATCGAAGAAGGCAGAGCTCGCGAAAACGCTCCCAAGGTGGCATGGCGCCCTCGTCCTGCTCGAGGGCGTAATACCAGGTCTGAGCCGTACCGCGGAGGTGGTAAGAAGCGAGCCACGGCCGTTCCGACGCGAGGGTTCGCTGCCCGCGAAAGAACTGTTCACACTGGTTGAGCCAGTTAAGGGGATCCTCCGTGCCGTCATATGTGGCGAAGTCCAGTTTGGCGAACCGAGGCGGTGTCTGCGTCGGGCCGCCGTGCCGAACTGGCTCGAAGGCGTGGAACAGCGAGGCAGGGGGTGCCTGGTCGGAGTAGTCCGGGAAGTGGCTGGCGGACCCGAGTGGCCCGCCGAACCGCGGGAACGGAGTCGGCTCGACCGGGGCCGTGGTGTAGACCGATGAGGGCGAAGATCCCGCCGCCCAGGCTGGCAGGGGTGACGGGGATGATGGAAACCGGACCTGATGGATCGGTAGACCGATCGTCGCGGCCGCGCCCAAGCTGCTCCCGGCCGATGATGGCGCGGAGAACGGTGGTGGTAGGCCGGGGGGCGCCGTCTGCGGCGGCTGCAGGGCCGGCCACGCTGGTGGTGACGGCTGCTGCACCCAGGGTGCGGCCGAAGGCGCCGGCGACAGCGGCCAGAAGGGTGGCGCGGCCGACGAGGAGCCATGCGACGGGGACGCCTGGGGCGGCCAGAACAGCGGCCCGCAAGCGGCCGTGCCCTGGGGTGGCCACGGTGGGGGCGTGTAGAGCCTGGCCCCGCCCCCGTACTGCTGGTGGAGGGAGAGGCCCAGGGCGGCGATCGGAGCCAGCGGCTGCTGCGCGTAGGGCCCGGCCCCGTACTGTTGCTGCTGGAGCTGAAGGCCCTGGACGGCGGCGACAAGGTGCTGCAGGGTGGCGGTGATCTGGTCGGAGATAAGGCGGCGGCCGGTGCGGATGGCGGCACGAGCGAGGCCGTGTTAGCGGCTGGCCCCGCCAGCGAGGTCTCGGCGGCCGGCGGCGGTGCGGTGAGGGTCGGCGCCGTCGTCATCGGCGCGGTGGCGCCGCTGGACAGCGTCGGCGATGGTGGTGGCAGCGACATGATCACAACGAGGTCTCTGGATACCAAATTGGTAGGGCTAGGGTTCCTACCGGTTCTACTACGGAGGTTGTAGGGGCAAGGAGGATGAGAACGTGGCGAGGAGCGGGGGCGCCGGGGCAGGGCGCCATCGCGGCTAGGGTTTAGGGCGGCGACGGCTAGGCTGTGGCGGCTAGGGTTCCGGCTCCTCAGGGAGCCGGGCAACAAAAGATGATAATAATCTTTATTGCTTAATCTCAAAAGCTGTCTTACATCTAGTATTTATAATCTCTAGATCGAATAGCCTAAGATAACTTGTAGCCTAAGATAACTTGTGGGCCAAGCCCGTAACTAATGGCCGGTGGGCCTCCTCCGGTTATAAGCTAAACCGGTCATAACAGTACGACTAAGCTGCTCCACCGATCTGCTAGTGTTTCAACTTTCAAGCTACCAGGCTTAACACTTTCAGAACTATTGGTGCATATTGGTAATTCTGCAAATGGGCCCACAATATTCTACATTGCATATTATATTTCCAACCAAAACCTGTCTAGCATGTGACCCCTGCAGTTAAGCCTGACTAGATTAGACAAAAGTAACATGCCGCCTAGTTGAAACTTGAAACAACATTCTATTTCTATCGTCACACTAAATTATTGTCATCATTATCAGAAAAGCTACTGCATATGAAGTCATGTGTAGAAACTTACAACAGATTTCGAGCTTAGTGTTCCTGAAATGGAGTTCAATAACTGTTGGCTCCTGGCGAATTGACTGGTCAATTCTTCAACCTGCATAAACAAATAAAAACAACCCAGGTTAATAGACTACCATGCTCTAAGTAATCATATGTCAAGCTTCAATTCTATAAAAGCACAATTCAATACGAAGATAGTGTAGTTTATTAGCTTGGCACAGATAAGTATGAGACCAAAACATCCTCGAATCTCTGGAGTTAAATAGTTTAATTTATTGTATTACCTTTTCATATTAAATGAACTCAATATGTAACTTTTCTTAGACCATAAGCAGTCATCTACCATACTACCATTATCCCATCATTATTTCTTCAACAAAAGAAAATAAGAGATTATACGGAATTCTTACCAATGCGTCAAAAGCTTGATCCCTTGTGCCTGTCGCAATCGCATCACCTAATCTTGTCACCAACTGATATAGCAAGCAAAAAGAAAAAAATCACCCATACTGCTTAGTACTTTTAACAAAGATAGGAAAATCATGGTTAGCTTCATTGCTAAGATGTGCTAGTTTTGAACAAGGCTTTTTCTCTCGGCCGGTTTTCCGGTAACCCCCTCGGATAAATTTAAATTTGAACTTAAAAATGGAACCAGTATTAATAAGGATGACAATATTGACATAAACAAGCGGGTGTCCGTGGTGGTCATGGGGTCGAATTGCCACGCCTCCGATTTTTCGCCATGTTTTTTAACTATCAATGCAATGAGGGCCCAACCGAGGCAAAACAAGGTAAAACTGAAAAGCAGCTCCGAGTACTCGAACTCAAGAGCTCGGCTTAAGCGGGTTCCATGCCGACCATCTCACCACTGCTTCGTTTCAGTTGTATATAGGGTATAAATGTATTTATTCCATTACTAAAAAATAATAATTCAAATTTCCTTATAAGTTTTGGGGGTTAAACACCAAGACTTCCGGTATTTTGGGGAATAGGTTTTACCGGTGGCCCCCGGTAAAAGAACGGAAGCAATTAAAAAACCTTGGTTGTGAAGCGATATTGCAAAGTAATCGAGCCTCATTTCTTGATGCAACTACAAAATGTGATAGTCGCAAAATGTTATCACCAGCTTAACAAAGTTCTATAATGACACCATGATATTCTCATTTAATAGGCCTAGCTTCAAAATTATGTTCCCCTGGTTAACCTAAACATTGTTTTTTTTTTCTATCGATCGTTACAGACCCACAGTTATATTCTTCGACATAGTCCCTCTACTCTCACACTGCCAGCACCTATGGTTGGCCAATCACAAATCTGCGTTGATATGACACTGACAGCATCAAGACCTTCTATTTAAACAGAAATTAACTATATTCCAATTTGTTCCAAGCTAGATGCTTCATAAGTGATTCCTGGAATGGTGACACGTAAACCATGTTGCAGCAGCAGAGACGGCTGTACTGCAGCAGTGACAGCATAGCCAAGCAGGAAGAATCCCGTGCCCCCTTACCCTTGTCTGTACGTTGGTTTCTTTTCTCGAATAAATTATTTAGTTTCACCATCTCCCGGAATGAGTCCTGGGAAATGAGATATCAGGCGACCCAGAATTAGATCAGGCAACCAGGATCACAGTTGGGCAGGGGTTGCCATAGGTTCATATGGTGTCTAGACAAACAAACATTTGCAGTAGGTACTTAGTACAGAGGGTTGTTTCTGTTTGCAGTGGCATTTTGCAATCATATCATACAGCTAAATACTCCCTCCGTCCCAAAATAAGTGTCGATGATCTAGTACAAAATTTGTACTAGTTTAGTACAAAATCTGCGACACTTATTTTGGGACGGAGTGAGTATTATCCAAGTTAAATGTGCCAAGGAAATCTGTACCCATAGTAGTATGTTTTCGACTCCATGTCGGTTGGCCTTCCATACAAGAGGTATATCTAAGGAAACCGTAAACTCATGCCATCAATTGATTAATGATAGAGAAGTCAACGGCGTACAGATTTGATTTAGAAGGAACCAGAACAACCTTCTGCGTAACAGTTAAGGACGATATACCAAAACGATTATGTCAGAATGGTCGACAGCTCTATCCTAGACCTATATTGCTACAGTTCAAGAATAATTCTCTGATTATCTCTAGTATGTCTGACACAGTAGGCATGTGCAGGGTAATGATACAATCTTCAAAGTAACTTCGAACTGAAAGCCAAAAGTGAATGGTTAACTAATACTCCATCAAGAAATGGCCAAGAACCAGTCCGTATCAGCTCCATACCAGATCCGTACCACAAGAAAAACACGCTCGCTTTCCAGAGGAACGGGTCGCAACTTACGTGGAGGAGGTGGAAATGGGAGGCGAGCGAGGGGTGGTGGTGCTGCTGAGGCGGCGGCGGCGTCGCTTGCTGCTGCGGCGGCTGCTGGTAGAGAAGGGCGTGGGCGTGGTCGGGCTGCGGGGAGAGCACCAGCGGCCGGTACTGGTCGCCGTGCTGCTGCGGGAGCGGCGGCGGGTGGTGATGCTCCATCTCCTCCTCCTCCCCGCCTCCTGCTGCCGCTAGACGGATCTGCTGTGGGTTGGATCGAGGGTTTGGGTTCTAGGGATTTGACGCCAAGAAATGGGGAATTTCTACTGCTCTACTACGGCCTTCACTCCCGAGTCCCGACCCCCTGCTGGCGCTGCCCACCTGCTCCACTCTCTGTGTTTCTGTTTTACGTTTTAGCCCCTCAACTTTTGCGTATCACGCCATTCGCACTAAATTCGTACTAACACTCTGTATCTTCAGTTTTTTCTTTTCAATGGTACCTTCGGATTCACTGGAGACGAATCAGTTTAAGCGGAGGAGGATTAATGCATTGCCAATAGCATCTCAGCGATGAAGGAGAAAACAGTTTACAAAGCTCACACCGAGGTGTGAGCACGGCACACCACGATCTGTCAACACTGGATAACGAACGGAGGTTTGGGCTCCTAGACCAGTTGTTGTGACAGGCTTCTTCCCTACAGGGTTGCGGGGTGTGTAGAAGAAGTGATGCCTCAAAGCGTGAGGTTGAAGAAGACGAAGGAGGTTTGCGGGAAAGATGAGCAAAGGTTGTTTGTTGTAAAAGTTGGAGGCGTCTAGCTCGGGCGGTGGGTGGAGAAGTAGGAGACGCCCCACAAGTCGACGAGCGAGAAAGATGATCCTTAACTTCGGCGTGCGACTCTCGATGGTGGTTTTCATCTAGTCTTGGGAGAAGTGTGGATCCTCCCAACGTATGACCCTATCGGGAAATCCAACGATGTTTATGCCCATCGGAGAAGGGGTGGGCCATGTATCCGGATATACCATGGTTGGGTGAAGAGGTGGGCCATGGATCCGAAAATACCATGTTTGGGTGAAGAGGTGGGCCATGGATCCGGAGATACCATGGTTGGGTGAAGAGGTGGGTCATGGATAAGCTTAGACAACAAGCCATGTAAACTGACTTGCCTCCATGTAAACCTATCCCTCATCCACCTATATAAGGGAAGGTAGGGGCCTTTCAAGACAACATCCAATATCTCTCATACTAAACACCAAGCGAGTTGGAGTGTGCATAAACCTAAGATACTGATGGTCATTAGAGGGCGTTGGTATTGGATCCTGACTCCTTCCTCTATCCAATATCTCTCATCCAATATTAATAGCTTACCTTTAACACGACAAGCATCCTGACCATTGCATCAAGCAGCTGCTAGAGGCAACCAAGCTCGGGGATCGGAGTTGCCACTGCCGTGGTCACTCTCTCCCAACGATGTCCTTCATATTGGTGAAGCGGAGCCCGGCCACCATCGGGGCAACGGTAGCCTAAGGGGTGCATGCATATCCTAGGGCCTGCCCACGAAGCCATTCTCGCACTAAAGGCCGCAGACCAACGCCCCCTCCTTGCACGGCCTCGCCTAGAGGTAATCGAGAGAGAAAAATAAGATCGTGGGAAGAAATCGATCGAGGATCAAGAGGAGAGGTGGCACTTGAATTTATATAAGAGTTAAGAGTCTCGAGAGAAATATCTCGATGGCGAGGTAGCTTTCGGAAAGAAGTGAGTTACGAGAAATATAAAATAAGGCGTCGGCTAACCTTTCGTCACTCTAGAACCCACGATATAAGCAGCACCGCTCAACCAAACAAAATTATTACATATGTCTAATCCAAAAACATGGCAAGACGAGAATCCTGTCAAAAAATCGCTCATGCAAAACGATGGACCGGCCACACCAAGCCATGTTAGAAAATTAACCGGTGCCAAACCAAAAAAAATCAAATACACCCGTCAAGCAAAAAAAGGGTTGACTCTCAACACCGCAAACACCTAGCAAGCGCCCTAACTAGCTTCGTCCCTTTTATTTCCTTTTATTTCTCTCTTTCTTTTTCTCTCTCTCTCTCTATATATATGTTCAATGTGACATTGTCGTTTATTAATTTAGATGAAACGTTTTGGTATTGTCATGATGCTACAAAATACAACTGAATAATAAGGTTTGTATCAATGTACAATATATCTGTGGGTTTTATGAGTTTCATCATTGTTCGTCTGGATGGATGGAAATGGGGGGGAGACCCGTTTTTGCATTGTCTTTAATGATAATATGTAAATGTATGATCCACCACGTCATCTGTACATGTTCCCTGATTCTCATCAGCACCCGTGGAACAGCACAAGCTAAAAATACAGCAAAACCAAAAAATAAAGAAAATTCCGTCGCCGGGACTTGAACCCGGGTCTCTCGGGTGAGAGCCGAGTATCCTAACCACCTAGACTACGACGGATTGGTGTTTGGCAGACAACTACTGACCACACAATTAGGAACTTCTCTGTACTGTCAAGCATAACCTAAAGCTCAGTTAGTAGTTGTTGCGCTGGACTGTAAAATTGCGATTAAATTATGGAAATCTTAGTGATAGATCAGTAATACCGTCAGGGATCTCTCTATATGTGTTAGTCCAATCGTCCTACACACATGCCAATGTTCTATTGCCATGTTCAACTAATGTCAGGAGCACAAATCTTTTCTCCCTCTTTTCTTTCCAAGTCAAGGATAAATTTACACTTGAACTAGTCTATTCCAGATCAGCTTACAATATTGCATCAGTTCCTCCCTTCCTTCCTTCCTTCCTTCAGAGTCCAGACCAAAGATCTTACAAGAAGGTGGATGATGAGCCAGTGCTACATTGCTACTGACCTAAAACCAAACTATGGGCATCATCATATGGAAGATGTCATGCTTACTCCGTTCGGAAATACTTTTTATAGAAATGAATGTATCTAGATGCATTTTAGTTCTAGATACATCCATTTTTATTCATTTGTGCGGCAAGTAATTCCGGACAGAAGGAGTACTTGACTGGCTCCATGTGCACGACTTCTTCTTATAGCTTCCGCACGTCTTTCTCAGGCACTACCAACGGGGATTTTGATCCAACCCAGTGTGTCGTCAAATGGCAGCACTAAGTTGTTAGCGATGTTGTCGTCTCTTCCGCGAATGAAAACTCATTTCGAGAAATCTGCATCACAAAATACACATTGCATTACAGAACTCTACCGGCTCCCCCTCCTTGTCGACGCTGGTGGTCAGCTTCAACAAAACTTGGCCTCATGACGATGGCAGCGGGGATTGCCCTTCCTTACTTCCCTTGGTGCAATTCCTCTCGCATGCCTTTTTCGTGGCGGCTGCTTGTCGGAGGGTGGACGGCCTGCAGTGTTGGTTGCACCAGGGTGGCGGCCTTTCTCTATGACAGATGAAGTTGGAAAAGGGGCGGAGTGGTCATTGTGGCTCGACGACGTGCACTATGGAGCAGCGGGCATAGCTGCCACGATGCTGCGACACACGGGCAAGCGCTCGGAGCTGGACTGGATGGCCGACAACTTGAGGAGGTGGTGTGCTTGGCTCCGGCGACCGGTGTTAGGTGGGATTTAGGATTTGGATGGCAGACGGCCTCGAGGATTTCTCCTTGACCGGATCCGGATGGTCGTATCTTGCTCGTGTATGCCTGCTGCACCGGCGACACGTGGTGGGCAGTCGGCCCGCCACGCTAGTTAGATCTTGTGGTAGGGGTTGTATTCATGTGGGATTTGACCACCCAAGGTCTTCCCATTGAGGCCCCACTAACCTTCAGTTTTACTGCGGGCAGCCTCATATCCAAACCCGTTAACATTCTAACCAATCTCCGACGTCTTGCCGCTGCATCTCATTCCTAGACGAGGCCTTGTGAGAGTACCGTGCCTCGCTTCGCTCGCCTCAGTGCATCATCGGGCCTTCATATTTGTTCCTTCACACAAAATCGAATGACCCAACATTTGAAATTCAGGAAACTTACTTCCAAGTTCCAACGAAACAAAAGTGAGATATATTCGACCACCAAGTCGTAAGGTACGACAGCTATTCATCCAAAGCACGTGGCATTTTATTTTATCTTATTATCTTTTCATTTCATAGTCTCACCAAGTAAATTAAAGTGACAAGATTCGAATTCCGTAGGCAGGCTGCCGTCAGTATTATTATCGCCGGTCGTCGTCGAGGCACCAGCATTGGTAGTCTGGCTTGGACATCCCGAGGAGCTCCTCCGGTGACATGCGCTCCAGCTCTCGCTGCCTCCACGCCGGGAACGCCTTGGCCGTGGACTCATCATCGTGATCCTCCTTGGGCCGGCCGTGCAGGTGCACGTGCCTCATGGCGCGCATCCTCTTGTACAGCCGCATGGCGGCCACGCAGTCGTCGTAGGGGTGATGGTGACCGCCGGTCTGTATGTCGTACCCCAGGCAGCTCCGCGTGAGATACCGGAGCGAGTTGCTCATGAGCCTGGCGCTGGTCTTCATCAGCGGCGGGTACGTCGCCGTGTCCCGCTTGAGGTGCGCCGGGAAGTCCATGCCCAGCGCGTCGAGGTCGTGCTCCAGCCCGTGGCCGACGAGGAGCCGGGCGGCGCCGCGGGAGGAGGAGTAGGAGTAGGACTGGTCGCCGTTGAGGAGGATGTCCCGCACCCGCGTCATGGTCTGCTTCACAGTGGGCGCGTCGCGGAGGTGCTCGGGGCGGATCCCCGTGGTCTCGTACCGGTAGTGCGTCACCGGGATGAGCGGCTTCACGAAGCTCTCGTAGAGGACGGCCTCGTGCTCGTCGACGACGCAGACGCGCGCGCACACGTCCAGCGTGCCGTCGCTCCCCCCGCCCACCATCTTGCACCCCAGCGCCACCGCGCCGCCGCCGCGGCCGCCTCGCACGCCCATCCTCGACATGCTTCGGGCGAGGCTCTGCACCGAGGAAGGATGGGGTGCGCCGGACAGCTTGCATGCGGCGCAGTGGGCGCGGAGGGCGCTGGCGGTGGGGAAGACGGCGAGGCAGAGCGGGCAGCCGCGGGCTTGGAAGGCGGTGGCGCAGGCGGGCTTGGAGGGCAGGGAGGCGCCGAAGCCGAGGTGGTCGCGGAGCGCGTCGAGGGAGTGGCAGTGCTTGCCGCAGACGCCGCAGCGGGGCTCGTGGTGGGAGTGGTGCGACGATCGCATGTGCTCCACCAGGTGCTCCATCCGGTTGAACTGACGGTAGCACGCCGCGCACCTGTGACGGCTGCACACCCAAGCATTCCTCGGTCATCAGCAAGAAGAAAACGTATGCATATTTTATTTTGTAGTACGTGTGATCGTGCAATGTGGCATGCACAAGAAGGAAACAGAACAGTGCATGAAGAAGATGGAGCAAGCTAGATGGAGCAGTGGGCACCGTACCTGTGAGCGTCTGAAGAGCTGTCCATGGTCGTCGGCAGTGAGTGAGTCACCTAAGCAAGTGCAGGGACGCAGCAAACAGTAGTCGTTCTGCTTGGTTGGTTGGTTGGTTGGATTGTAAGAAACCGACGGCTATTTAAGTAGCTGCAAAACGGGTGGCATTCGATACCTGACAGCGGCGCCAATGGAGACGTGCCTGGTATATATAGCTTCTTATGAGGTAAAGTTGGCAGTAGCATATTCATGCATGGTTCAGCAGATGCGACCGGAACCGGCCGGCCGTCGGTGATCGAGCTCGTCGGAGCAGGGAGAAGAGAACATAGGCACCGGATTGCCCTCAAGAAAAAGAAAAGGAGATGATGCGATGCCCCGGTCAAAATATCCGGTTTGAAAAGGCAAGAACAAACTCGATGGATAGAAAGATTGGATCGGGATTCCTGCCGGAGATCGACCGACGTGCACGCGCCGTGCAGGTAGGTATAGCCGCTGCGGCGTCGCGCGGACGACGATCATCGTCGTCTTCTGTTGGCTCCGTCTTCTCGCGGTGGCGGAGAGCCGCGCACGGCGCCGGGTGATGGGATCTACATGGATATCCTGGGAACATAACCCTCTCCGGCTGAGCTTTGCGCCGGGAGATGTCCTCACCTCACTCTCCTGGTCCTGGTTCTGATGGGCATCTGTTTTGCAGCTTATGTGACTGAGAATCCATGTCGAATAGATTCCCAAAGCTTTCTGCTGAGCACAACAAACGGCATATTGGATGGATCTCACCAAAGCTAAGTTTGGCATATCATGAGACCAAAAAAAAAGCATTGGCCTATGCATACCGGTGCACGATGGAGAAAATCGGGATCGCCAAATCTCACTCGATCTTACGTGAAGATCTGTGCACATTTTTTTACGTGATCTTACGTGAAGACATTGCATTTTTTTTCAGTTCTTTTTTCTTACATGTTACGACTTAGACTTGGTAAGTCTCAGTGGACTGAGACCTAGCCACATTCGAAGAATTCGGCACCTGAAACGGACATGGAGTTTCTTAGCCCAGACTCAAATGATCCAAGATGAACAGTAAAATGAAAAAAAGTTGCATTTTTTCAAGAAAAAAATCAGATTATCTTTTGGCAAACATTAATAAATGTTTTGAGTGCTACCATGTTTCATCATGGAATCACATCCCTGAAAGTCATGGCGAAAAAAACAAAATTGATGCTCCAAAGATGCTACTTCAGAAGCATTGATAAAAAAAATTGCCACGACTTCCCCGAATGCAATTCCATGATGAAAATTTGAAAGCACTCGAAGCATTTCTTCATGTTTGCCAACAAAAAAAAATACAGTATTTTCTTTTTTATTTTATTTTGTTGTTCATGTCATAAGCATTTGAGCTTGATCTAAGAGCAGGACTTTCGACATGAAACACTTTACACTAGGAAAATAACTAACTACTAGAAAAACTCGGGCCATTGATGGTCAGCTTTTGGGCCTGTCAATGGAGGTGCAGTAGTTGGATCGTTAGGTCGCCCAACAGATGGGCACCCGTCTACCGGTGGACCGCGATGACTATATCTTGCTTATAGCGACTTGTATCATAATGTTGCCCGAAGGAATTTCCGCGTCGCATTTTATCTGAGCGTCCCGAAGGTTTTCGGTGAGCTCAACATCGGCAGTCCCGTGGGGCAAAACACGCATCGGCCTTATGCATTTACCCGTGCACAGTGGAGAAAATAGCTAACGGTTCTTAGTTCGATTGTGACTCGTCGCCACACAGTTGGACAGCCGGCCCGTCCGAAAGGTGGAGGCATTCCAGAGATGGTAAATGTGCAATACATTTTGTGTTGTATTTATTTTGTGAAATAATTCTTGTATTTCTCAAAGTTCAGTTTTACAATCTCGTCTCACAATTTTCAAGACCTTTTTTGGGTCGGAGCCTAGCCAAAGCGCGGTTCAGTCTTGCAACCTATTAAAATTAGCCATAAAATGACTACCATTATTACAGTTTCGACGAGTGTGAGTAATACAAAAATTGTGTTCCCCTGTACTATCAATAATCTGCCTAATGATAAAAGCATGCTTATTTATTGCCTGCTCCTTCCTTGATCATCAAGATAGCCGCCAAACAATCCGACTCAACATCAATGGGTAAATTACTCCATTGTAATGCCAATGAAATTCCCTCTTTTACCGCTAGTAATTCCGCTTCTAAAGCATCAGTGCATGTGTACAAATGTCTACATGAGCTGAAAATGATTAAGCCATCAGTGTCCTTGAGGATCATGCCTGCACCCCTTTTACCTTCCAAATATGAGCCATATGTGTTAGTTTACTATGCCCTCAATTGGTTTTGTCCACAAGCTGACATTCACTATATGAACATTATCACAAGCAAGTTGCTTGCATTGGTGGCTCCGAGCTACCACCTCCTTTCCCTTCAAGGAGTCGGCTTGTGGATCCAAGTGTATAGCGTGTAACGATGCAAGACATCTTACTAAAAATCTGACTAGACATTAACTGGAGGCAGCGGCTTTGAGTGAACAATCTCATTCATTCCTTAGGTACCAAGTTCTCTAGAAAAGCATAAACAACCTGCTGCGAGCCTCCTCATCAATACCTGCTAGGAGATGAAATAACCAGTCTGCACCAGTATGCTTGATGCTCCTTTGCTTCGGCAAAACCCACTGAGAGGACATAGCCTCCCATAGCCAAACAACGTGATCGCATCCAAAGAAACATGAAACACATTGCCAATACTTCTAGATTTTGTTTCACTTTGTTTGTCCATGTCACCAATGAATTAGTAGCTAGTCGCCATGCAACTGACTCCCAAATTTCCAGTGACAACACCAAATTTCCATCCAGCTATCTCGGCTCCCATCAGGTGTAACACTGGTAGATGTCGACTGATACGTCTCCGTCGTATCTATAATTTTTGATTGTTTCATGTCAATATTCTACAACTTTCATATACTTTTGGCAACTTTTTATACTATTTTTGGGACTAACATATTAATCCAGTGCCTAGTGCCAGTTCCTGTTTGTTGCATGTTTTTTGTTTCGCAAAATATCCATACCAAACGAGGTCCAAACGCAATAAAAAAACCTACGGGATTTTTTTGGAATATTTATGATTTTTGGAAAGAAGAATCAACGCGAAACGATGCCCGAGGGGGTCACGAGCCCAGGAGGCGCGCCCTACCCCCTCAGGCGCGCCTGGCAGGCTCGTGACCAACCCTTAAGGCGGTTGGGGCCCTTCTTTCGCCGCAAGAAAGCTAATATCCGGATAAAAATCATGTTAAAAGGACACCTTAATCGGAGTTACGAATCTCCAGGAATTTAAGAAACGGCGAAAGGCCAGAATCTGGGAGCGCAGAAACAGAAGGACACACAGAGAGAGATCCAATCTCGGAGGGGCTCTCGCCCCTCCGACTTCATGGAGACCATGGACCAGAGGGGAAACCCTTCTCCCATCTAGGGAGGAGGTCAAGGAAGAATAAGAAGAAAGGGGGCTCTCTCCCCCTCTCTCCCGGCGATGCCGGAACGCCGCCCGGGACATCATCGTGTGACGGCGATCTACACCAACACCTCCGTCATCTTCATCAACACCTCCATCACCTTCCCCCATCTATATTCAGCGGTCCACTCACCCACAACCCGCTGTACCCTCTACTTGAACATGGTGCTTTATGCTTCATATTATTATCCAATGATGTGTTGCCATCCTATGATGTCTGAGTAGATTTTCGTTGTCCTATCAGTGATTGATGAATTGCTATGATTGGTTTAAATTGCTTGTGGTTATGTTGCTGTCCTTTGGTGCCCATCATATGAGCGCGCGCGTGGATCACACCATAGGGTTAGTTGTATGTTGATAGGACTATGTATTGGAGGGCAATGGTGACAGAAGCTTCAGCCTAGCATAGAAATTGATGCATACGGGATTGAAGGGGGACCAATATATCTTATTGCTATGGTTGGGTTTTACCTTAATGAACGTTAGTAGTTGCGGATGCTTGCTAATAGTTCCAATCATAAGTGCATAGAATTCCAAGTAAGGTATGACATGCTAGCAGTGGCCTCTCCCACATAAAACTTGCTATCGGTCTAGTAACATAGTCAATTGCTTAGGGACAATTCCGCAACTCCTACCATCACTTTTCCACACTCGTTAAACTAACGTAATTGTTTCTTTATCTAAACAGCCCCTAGTTTTTATTTACATGTTCTTTATTATCTTGCGAACCTATCCTATCACACCTACAAAGTACTTATAGTTTCATACTTGTTCTAGGTAAAGCGAACGTAAGGAGTGGAGTTGTATCGGTGGTCGATAGAACTTGAGGGAATATTTGTCCTACCTTTAGCTCCTCGTTGGGTTCGACACTCTTACTTATGGAGAAAGGCTACAATTGATCCCCTATACTTGTAGGTTATCAAGACCTTTTTCTAGCGCCATTGCCGGGAAGCAATATTGTGGGGTGAATATTCTCGTGTGTGCTTGTTTGCTTTATCACTAAGTAGATTTATTTGCTGTTCTAAGTTGTTCTCTATCTTTAGTTATGGATATGGAACACGAAATACCAAAAAAATTAGGTGTACTTGCTATTCATGGAGATGGGGAACCTCCTAAAACCCTCGATGCTCGTTATGTGGAAAATATTATGCACTTCTTTAATAATCCTGAGAAAACCCCATTCAATTATATAATGGGAGACACATTGGATCAATGTGAATACTTTAGGGATTATCGCTTGACTAAAAAAGGGAAACTATTATGGGATCAAATTCATATGTTGAAATGCTATGCTTGGGATCTATGCTTGAGATATGATATTACTTGTTGCTCTAGGATGAAGGCTAAACACCTTCCATTTTCTTGTAAATTTAATGCTAATTAAACCTTGGCTTCTTATGCTAATGGTATATATGATTACTATGATGTGGAACAAATAGAAGAGTTTGTTGCTTTTATGGGTGCTTATGAAATTGAAGCTCTGTTTAAAAAGTGTGATGATAATGATGATGCTTTTTACCGATCTGAAAATTTGGTTATGCTTCGTTATTGTTATACTAATTATGAATATAATGCCCATATTTATCGACTTATGGAGAAATTCTCCGCTGCCCAAGAAAAGACTAATATTTTGCAGGAAACTATGGAAGAAGAAAATGCTGAAACTGTGAGCTCATTAGATGAAAAAGATGACGAGGAGAGCGAAGAACAAAAGGAGGAAGAGCGGACTAGCTACTCGTGCCCACCTTATAATGAGAGTAACTCTTCAACTCATACATTGTTTAATTTCCCTTCATGCTTACCGAAGGATGAATGCTATGTTGATTGCTATGATCCCTTGG
This sequence comes from Hordeum marinum, assembly GCA_022496015.1. Classification (NCBI taxonomy): domain Eukaryota; kingdom Viridiplantae; phylum Streptophyta; class Magnoliopsida; order Poales; family Poaceae; genus Hordeum; species Hordeum marinum. The sequence goes on from JAAAWK010001186.1 coordinate 784,488, forward strand.
ATTCGTTTGAAATATCCCTTTTTTACGAACTTGATGCTTGCTATGCTTGTGGCCATGATGCCAATATGAATGATGCTTATGGAGATGAACTTGCTATAGTTCCTTATGTTAAACATGAACTTGTTGCTATTGCACCCCCATATGATAGTCCTATTATCTTTTTGAATTCTCCCAACTACACTATATCGGAGAAGTTTGCTCTTATTAGGGATTACATTGATGCGTTGCCTTCTACTATTACACATGATGATTTTGATGAATATAATATGCATGTGCTTTCTGCTCCTACTTGCAATTATTATGAGAGAGGAACTACATCTCTACCTCTCTATGTTTCCACTACGATAAAATTGCAAGAAACTGCTTATGCTATGTATTGGCCTTTACTTGATGTGCATGAATTGTTATTTTATGACATGCCAATGCATAGGAAGAGAGTTAGACTTCGTCATTGCATGATATATGTTACATTGTGCTCATTACTAAATTAAAAATCATTGTTAATTAGAATTGGCTTTGATATACCTTGTGATCCGGGTGGATCCATTACTTGAGCACTTTATGCCTAGCTTAATGGCTTTAAAGAAAGCGCTGCCTGGGAGACAACCCGGAAGTTTTAGAGAGTCATTTATTTATTTTGAGTGCTTTTATATAGTTTAAAAACAAAAAATATAGAGGAGAAATTAAAACTTTTTCAAAAAGAGAAGCGATTGAAAGGTGATGCATTGCGGAAGTGAGGGTCGACCTTGAACACTTGTGTTCATGCTCATGGAAACAATGTAGAATTTTTCATGGAAGTTTCTCGCAAAAATAATTATCCCCTTGTACAATTCCATTGTATTATAAAAATAATGTACCAAGTAAAGCCTTTATGATTAGTTTGGGTGATAGTTGTTTGATCATGCTGAAAAAGACAGAAACTTTGCACTCAGGAAATCATTTCTTATTTCTATACAGAGAGTGATATTGAGTTTATTCTTTTTGCTGCTGATTGATATACAAATTGCCTTAATTATCATAATTTTTTTCGGAATTTTTGGAGAATCAGAAGTATGGTATATGTTCAGATTACTACAGACTGTTCTGTTTTTGACAGATTCTGTTTTCTATGCATTGTTCTCTTATTTTGATGAATCTATGGGTAGTATCGGGGGGTATGAACCATGGTGAAGTTGGATTACAGTATATATAATGCTAATATGAATTTGGAATGAGTTCACAATAGTACTTAAAGTGGTGATTTATTTTATTATACTAACGGATCTCATGAAGATTTTGTTGAGTTTTGTGTGATTGAAGTTTTCAAGTTTTGGGTGAGACCACGATGGATGAAGGAATAAGGATAGGCAAGAGCCTAAGCTTGGGGATGCCCGGGGCAACCCAAGGTAATATTCAAGGAAGACTCAAGCGTCTAAGCTTGGGGATGCCCCGGAAGGCATCCCCTCTTTCGTCTACAATCTATCGGTAGTTTTACTCGGAGCTATATTTTTATTCGTCACATGATATGTGCAAATGCTTGGAGCGTCTTTTGTGTTTATTTTTCCTTTTTATTTTATGCACCATGCTGGTATGAGATAGTCCTTGGTTGATTTATATAATTCTCTTTGCACTTCACTTATATCTTTTGAGTATGGCTTTATAGAATGCTTCATGTGCTTCACTTATATCATTTGAAGTTTGGATTGCCTGTTTCCCTACACATAGAAAACCGCCATTTGTAGAATGCTCTTTTGCTTCACTTATATTTATTAGAGCGGGCATATCTTTTGTAGAAAGAATTAAACTCTCATGCTTCACTTATACCTATTTGGAGAGTTAACAGGAGTTGGTCATTCGCATGGTTACTCATAAAATCCTACATAAAACATGTAGATCACTGAATATGATATGTTTGATTCCTTGCAATAGTTTTGCGAAATGAAGATGTGACATTAGAGTCATGCTAGTGAGTAATTGTGTATTCGTAGAAATACTTGTGTTAAGGTTTGTGATTCCCGTAGCATGCACGTATGGTGAACCGTTATGTGACGAAGTCGGAGCATGATTTATTTATTGATTGTCATCCTTTGTGTGGAGGTCGGGATCGCGCGATGGTTAACTCCTACCAACCCTTCCCCTAGGAGCATGCGTGTAGTACCTTGTTTCGATGACTAATAGACTTTTGCAATAAGTATGTGAGTTGTTTATGACTAATGTTGAGTCCATGGATTATATGCACTCTCACCCTTCCACCATTGCTAGCCTCTCTAGTACTGCGCAACTTTCGCCGGTGCATTACACCCACCATATACCCTTCCTCAAAACAGCCACCATACCTACCTATTATGGCATTTCCATAGCCATTCCAAGATATATTGCCATGCAACTTCCATCGTTCCATTTATTATGACACGCACCATCATTGTCATATTGCTTTGCATGATCGTAAGATAGCTAGCATGATGTTTTCATGGCTTGTCCGTTTTTTGATGTCATTGCTACGCTAGATCATTGCACATCCCGGTACACCGCCGGAGGCATTCATATAGAGTCATATTTTGTTCTAAATATCGAGTTGTAAGTAAATAAAAGTGTGATGATCATCATTATTAGAGCATTGTACCATGTGAGGAAGTAATAAAAGAGGCCAATGAAGCCCAAATAAAAAAAAGGAGGCCAAAGAAGCCCACCAAAAAAAAGAGAAAAATAAAATAAAAAAAATGAGAGAAAAGAGAGAAGTGACAATGCTACTATCCTTTACCACACTTGTGCTTCAAAGTAGCACCATGATCTTCATGATAGAGAGTCTCCTATATTGTCACTTTCATATACTAGTGGAAAATTTTCATTATAGAACTTGGCTTGTATATTCCAATGATGGGCTTCCTCAAATTGCCCTAGGTCTTCGTGAGCAAGCAAGTTGGATGCACACCCACTTAGTTTCTTTTTGAGCTTTCATACACTTATAGCTCTAGTGCATCCATTGCATGGCAATCCCTACTCACTCACATTGATATCTATTGATGGACATCTCCATAGCCCGTTGATACGCCTAGTTGATGTGAGACTATCTCCTCCTTTTTGTCTTCTCCACAACCACCATATTCTCGTCCACCTATAGTGCTATGTCCATGGCTCACACTCATGTATTGCGTGAAAATTGAAAAAGTTTGAGAATACTAAAGTATGAAACAATTGCTTGGCTAAAACCGAGGTTGTGCATGATTTAATACCTTGTGTGATGAAGATGGAGCATAGCTAGACCATATGATTTTGTAGGGATAACTTTCTTCGGCCATGTTATTTTGAGAAGACATGATTGCTTTATTAATATGCTTGAAATATTATTGTCTTTATGTCAAATGATAGACTATTGCTTTGAATCACTCGTGTCTTAATATTCATGCCATGATTATTATATGATCAAGATTATGCTAGGTAGCATTCCACATCAAAAATTATCTTTTTTATCATTTACCTACTCGAGGACGAGCAGGAATAAGCTTGGGGATGCTGATACGTCTCCGTCATATCTATGATTTTTGATTGTTTCATGCCAATATTCTACAACTTTTATATACTTTTGACAACTTTTTATACTATTTTTGGGACTAACATATTGATCCAGTGCCTAGTGCCAGTTCTTGTTTGTTGCATGTTTTTTGTTTTGCAGAATATCCATACAAACGAAGTCCAAACACAATAAAAAACCTATGGGATTTTTTTGGAATATTTATGATTTTTGGGAAGAAGAATCAAGGCGAAACGATGCCCGAGGGGGTCACGAGCCCAGGAGGCGCGCCCTACCCCCCCAGGCGCGCCTCGCAGGCTCGTGACCAACCCTTAAGGTGGTTGGGGCCCTTCTTTCGCCGCAAGAAAGCTAATATCCGGATAAAAATCGTGTCAAAAGGACACCTTAATCGGAGTTACGGATCTTCGGGAATTTAAAAAACGGCGAAAGGCCAGAATCTAGGAGCGCAGAAACAGAAGGACTAATACGTCTCCAACGTATCTACTTTTCCAAACTCTTTTGCCCTTGTTTTGGACTCTAATTTGCATGATTTGAATGAAACTAACCCGGACTGATGCTATTTTCAGCAGAACTGCCATGGTGTTGTTTTTGTGCAGAAATAGAAGTTGTCGGAATGACATGAAAACTTACGAGGAATTTTTGTGGAATATATAAAAAATACCGGAGAAAGAATCAACCGGAGGGGAGGTGCCAGTGGGCCACAAGCCTAGGAGGCGCGCCCCCCTAGGCCGCGCCCGGCAGGCTCGTGGGGCCCACGTGGCTCCTCCGACCTCCTCTCCAGCTTCATATAACCCTATTTGCCCAGGGAAAAAATCAGAGAGAAGAAATCATCGCGTTTTACAATACGGAGCCGCCGCCACCACTTGTTCTTCCTCCGGAGGGCAGATCTGGAGTCCGTTCTGGGCTCCGGAGAGTGGAAATCAAAGCCATCATCATCACCAACCATCCTCCATCGCCAATTTCATGATGCTCTTCATCGTTCATGAGTAATCTCAACGTAGGCTTGCTGGACGGTGATGGGTTGGATGAGATCTATCATGTAATCGAGTTAGTTTTGATAGGGTTTGATCTCTAGTATCTACTATGTTCTAAGATTGATGTTGCTACTACTTTGCTATGATTAATGCTTGTCACTAGGGCCCGAGTGCCATGATTTCAGATCTGAACCTATTATGTTTTCATCAATATATGTGAGTTCTTGATCCTATTTTGCAAGTTTTAGTCACCTACTATGTGTTATGACCCGGCAACCCCAGAGTGACAATAGCCGGGACCACTCCCGGAGATGACCATAGTATGAGGATTCCATGTATTCACCATGTGTTAATGCTTTGTTCCGGTACTCTATTAAAAGGAGACCTTAATATCCCTTAGTTTCCATTAGGACCCCGCTGCCACGGGAGGGATGGACGAAAGATGTCATGCAAGTTCTTTTCCATAAGCACGTATGACTATATACGGAATACATGCCTACATTACATTGACGAACTGGAGCTAGTTACATATCACCCTATGTTATAACTGTTACATGATGAATATCATCCGTCATAATCATCCATCACCGATCCAATGCCTACGATCTTTTCCGATACTGGTCTTTGTTTAGTTACTTTAGCGTTATTGCTATCACACTTGCTACACAAATCACTACTGCTACTGTTACTATCATACTACTTTGCTACTAAAACTTTGCTGCAGATACTAAATCTTTTAGGTGTGGTTGAATTGACAACTCAACTACTAATACTCGAGGATATTTTTTGGCTCCCCTTGTGCCGAATCAATAAATTTGGGTTGAATACTTTACCCTTGAAAACTGTTGCGATCCCCTATACTTGTGGGTTATCAAGACCTTTTTCTGGCGCCGTTGCCGGGGAGCATAGCTCTATTCTCTGAGTCACTTGGGATTTATATCTATTGATCACTATGAAGAATTTGCGATATCAAAAAACTAAAGTTCTGCCCTCAACTACGAGGACAAGTAAGGAACTGCCATCTAGCTCTGCACTTGATTCACCTTCTGTTATGAGTAAATTTGCGACACCGCCACCTGCTATTAATTCTGGTATGTCGCCTGTGCTTGATGATGCTACTTCTACTATACATGATAATTATGATGATGCTTTGCTTGGTAATGATATGCCACTTGGTGAATTTCTTGATGCACAAATTGCTAGAGTTAGTACTGAATCAAATAATACTTCTGAAACTGATGAAATTATTGAAATGGAACCTGCTGTTACACCTGTTAGACGTAGCCCTCCTAAATATGAATTGCCTAATATACCTAAGGGTTATGTTATGGAAGGAGAGGTAGCTGAAGACTTTCTTGCTTGTAAGGATAGCTATGATCTTGAGAATTTATTACGCAAGTGGAAAGAAAAATCTCTGAATGCTAGAATGAAATATGATCCTAAGTTTGCTACTTCACCTATCTTTGTTACTGATAAGGATTATGAGTTCTCTGTCGATCCTGAGTTAATCACTTTGGTTGAATCTGATCCTTTTCATGGTTATGAATCTGAAACTGTTGTAGCACATCTTACTAAACTGAATGATATTGCCACCCTATTCACTAATGAGGAAAAAAATTGCTATTACTATATCCTTAAGTTGTTTCTTTTCTCACTAAAGGGTGATGCTAAAACTTGGTTTACTTCTCTTGCTCCTGGTTGTGTGCGTAGTCCCCAGGATATGGTATACTACTTCTTTGAGAAATATTTTCCTGCCCATAAGAAACAAGTTGCCTTGCAGGATATATATAACTTTGTGCAAATTGAAGAAGAGAGTCTCCCACAAGCTTGGGGGAGGCTTGTCCAGTTACTTAATGCTTTGCCTGATCATTCTCTTAAGAAAAATGAAATACTTGATATCTTTTATAATGGATTAACCAATGCTTCTAGGGACCACCTAGATAGTTGTGCTGGCTGTGTTTTCAGGGAACGAACTGTGAAACAAGCTGAAATTCTATTGAATAATATCTTGAGCAATGATAATGCTTGGACTATTCCCGAACCACCTCCAAAGCCAACTCCGAAGAAAAGAGGTATTCTATTCTTTAGTCCTGAAGATATGCAAGAAGCAAAGAAATCTATGCGAGAGAAAGGTATTAAATTTGAAGATGTTAAGAATCTACCACCTATTGAAGAGATACATGGTCTTGATAACCCGACACAGGTAGTAGAGGTAAATTCTCTTCGTAAATTAAATGAGAGTGATATCCCTTATGATAAACCTGCTAGCTTATGCTTAGATGAATCTGACAACTTTGTTGCCAAACAACAAAGTTTTAATGATTATGTTAACAGACAACTGGAACAAAATGCTTGTATGATTAACCATATAAGTGCTTGTGTGGATAGAAATGTTAATGATCTTAAGCTTATTGGTAAACATGCTTCTATGGTCACTACTCAAGTAGAGCAAGTGCTTAAGGCTCAAAATAACTTGCTTAATGAATTGAATGATAATTCTGTTAAAGTTGTTACTAGAGGTGGTAGAATGACTCAGGAACCTTTGTATCCTGAGGGCCATCCTAAGAGAATTGAGCAAGATTCTCAAGGAATTAATACTGATGCACCTAGTTATCCTTGTAATAGGAAGAAAAAGAAAGATGATAGGAACTTGCATGCTAGTAAATCTATTGCTGTTACACCTGAGAATCCAAATGATATATCTATTTCTGTTGCTGAGACACAATCTGGTGATGAACATGAGCCTAGTGATAATGTTGATAATGATGTTCATACTGATGCTCAACCTAGTAATGATAATGATGTGGAGATTGAACCTGCTATTGAATCTGATAACCCACAACCTAGGAACAAAAGATATGATAAGAGTGATTTTATTGCTAGGAAGCACGGTAAAGAAAGAGAACCATGGGTTCAGAAACCCATGCCCTTTCCCCCTAAGCCATCCAAGAAAACGGATGATGAGGATTTTGAGTGCTTTGTTGAAATGATTAGACCTATCTTTTTGCAAATGTGTCTGACTGATATGCTTAAAATGTCTCCTTATGCTAAATATATGAAAGATATTGTGACAAATAAAAGAAAGATACCTGATATTGAGATTTCCACCATGCTTTCTAATTACACTTTTAAGGGTGGGACTCCTAAGAAACTAGGTGATCCTGGAGTACCCACTATACCTTGCTCCATTAAAGGAAATTATGTTAGAACTGCTTTACGTGATCTTGGAGCCGGTGTTAGTGTTATGCCTCTCTCTTTATATCATAGACTTGAATTGGATAAGTTGACACCTACTGAAATTTCTTTGCAAATGGCCGATAAATCAACTACTTTACCTATCGGCATTTGCGAGGATGTGCCTGTTGTGGTTGCAAACGTTACTATCTTCACGGACTTTGTTATTCTTGATATTCCCAAGGATGATGCCATGGCAATCATCCTTGGAAGACCCTTTTTAAACACTGCATGAGCTGTTATTGATTGCAAAAAAGGCAACATCACTTTCCATGTTAATGGTAATGAGCACACGGTGCACTTTCTGAAGAAACAATATCGGGTTCATTGCATAAATTCTATTGAAAAACCAATTATTATTGGAAGCTTTGAATTTCCTATACCTACTGTCAAGATGAGATATGATATACTTATTGTTGGGGATATGCATATCCCCATTGAGGTAACTTAGTGATTTCTTGAAAATTCTCCTGTTTCATGTGATTCAGAAAAGGTTTGCCAAGGAGACTTGATCAACCTCATTGATGAATTTCTTTTGATGATCATGAGATGGATGAATCTAGAAGTCACAATCTTCTGCTCCCAACTTTTACTTTCAGTTACTTAGTAGAAAAATAATAGAAATAGCATTATTTTCCTATCTTCTGCATTATCCGTCCAATAAAAAAATGACCTGAAAATAAAAGTTCTTCAAATGCCCTGAAATTCAAGTATGATTTTTTTTGAATATTTTAGAATTTTTGAGATGAATAACTGCCGAGAGGGATGCACCAGGGTCCCATGTGGCCCCCCTCCACTTATTCTAGCCCCCATATCCTTCTTCCACCTCCAGAAAAAATCATCCCACAGCTCAAACCCGTGTTCTTGCTCATTTTGCTGCATTTTTTGATCTCCTTGTGCAAAGCCCCATTCACCGAACTGTTTTAGAGAATTGTTCCTTGGTATGTGACTCCTCCATTGGTCCAACTAGTTTTTGTTTAGTGCTTTATTCATTGCATATTATTGCTGCCTTGGTGACCCTGTTCTTGAGCTTCGCATGTTAATTTTATTTGGCCCCAAGTAGTTTTGATGCAAGATATGGCCTCTAGGCACTTGTAGGAGTAGTTTCTATGAGTTTTGTTAAGTTTTGTTCACTTTTATTTTGAGTCACTAATAATTTCAGAATTATTCCTTGAGGAAGAAAGGGGATCATGAGGAGGTTTCTAATGGGCTCTTCGAGCCGTAACCCCAAGGAAGATGAAAATGAGAAGAAGAAACCCAAGTATCTGGTCCCCCGAGTTGCAGAAGTTCGAGCATGCGAGTGGCCAAGCGATATGTTCTTGCACGCTGCCGGTATTCATAAGGATTTTTATTATTTGGTGGAGAATGCAGGCCTTACCGCATTTGTCGAAGATAAGTGTCCACAATACCTCCTCCTCACTAATAATTTCGTGCAAAGCTTTAATTTCTATCCGAGGAAGAGTCCTCCTATGGTTTAGTTTAAGTTATATGATATCCCCCAGCGCATGTCACTTCATGATTTTTGCATCTTTGCAAGTTACCTTATGTTGGGAATATTCATGAACCTCGCCCACAGGACTTGAAGGCTTTCATTGATACTATTGCCGTAGGAGAGGAAAGAGGGGTGTCCGGTGCCAGAATTGCCCGCGTGCATTTTCCTGTGCTTGGTTATTTCTCTTTATTTCTAGGAAAATGTTTGATTGGCCGAGGAAAGGCCGGGGGTCTTAGTTCCCCAGATCTTGCAGTCCTACGCCCAGCTTTACATAATGATAGAACTTATAGTTTGGGCGCTATTGTTGCCCAACGGTTGAACACGAAACGTTCCAAGGGCACTGTATATGGAGGTATCTATGCTACTCGTCTAGCTAATCATTTTGGGATACCTGCTAGGCTGCATGAGGAGGGAGAGATGCTTCTTCCAGAGAGATATTTAGACTATGATAGCATGGTTCACCATGACTTTATTGATAAAAATGATAATGGGAGGTTAATTTATAACTTGGTATTTAGCCAAGGTACTCGTGAGGTCATTACCCTGCCTGCTCCTTCTTTGTTCAACCTTCATCTAGGCAGGTTCATTATTATGCCCTCGGACATCTACGCACACTGGGGCATGGCGCCACCTCCGGCGCCCGTGGCCGAGCCACCAGTCGAGTACCAGACGCCAGTTTATCAGTGGGAGCCGGAGGAGCTCTCCCAGCAGTGGCACCCTCAGTACACTCTGGAGTACCCAGGAGCTGGTTACTTTCGTCCTTGGGAGTAGACCAACTTAGGCCAAAAGCCTAAGCTTGGGGGAGTACGTGTTTCTCACCGACTTTATATTCATGTTCACACTTTCACTTTGATAGTCGGTGTTCACACTTTTTCATTATATCATCCATGCTAGCTTATTTTCTTGTGTGTTTGGTTAACTTGAGAAAATCCAAAAAAATTTAAAAATGAGAAAAACAAAAAAAATTAGTCATAACTTTATATTCTTGCATGTTTAGTAGTAACTAAAAAGAAAACCCAAAAAGATTTCCCGTTCTTATTTTGCTTGTTGGGAGCTTTCCCGTGTAAATAGTTTTCTTTTCCTTTGGGTCGAGGTAGAAGACTATGATTAAAATGATTAGTGGCTCTCATATGCATTATTGTTTGTCCGTCAAAGAGACATATTACTTTGTCTTCTCCTCTGAGTTTGCTTGCAGATGCCAGCTTAGTCCAATGCACGAACACTCTTATTATTATTCACATCATTCGGTCGTGCAAGTGAAAGGCAATAATGACGATATATGATGAAGTGACCGAGCCTGGAAAAGCTGGTATGAACTCGACCTATTTTGTTTTTGTAAATATGACTAGCTCATCGTTCCTAATTCAACATTTTTATGAGAGAAACATGTTTGCAATGACAACTTAGAGATCATAGTTTCTTATGCCATGCTTAATTAGCTAAGAGCTTATAATGGTTTGTCTTGGATGCCAACATGAATTTAAAATGATTGTGATGTAGTATGATAGGATGGTATCCTCCTTTGAATGATTCAAGTGGCTTGACTTGGCACATGTTCACACATGTAGTTGAAACAAAATCAACATAGCCTTCATGATATTCATGTTCATGGTGATTTATATCCTACTCATGCTTGGACTCAATGTTGGTTAATCTCAATGCATGTTTATGACTGTTGTCGCTCTCTAGTTGGTCGCTTCCCAGTCTTTTGCTAGCCTTCACTTGTACTAAGCGGGAATACTGCTTGTGCATCCACTTCCTAAACCCAAAGTTGTTCCATATGAGTCCACCATACCTACCTATATGCGGTATCTACCTGCCATTCCAAGTAAATTTGCATGTGCCATTCTTTAAACCTTCAAATAATAATATGTTTTATGTCTGAACCACTCATGTTGTGACAAGGGACGGTCAGTATCTTCCATGCTAGGCGTGTTATCCTCGATATGTGTTTATTCACTATCACTCACGAGAAAGGGGCCGATAATTGGAATGCCCAGTTCCATGCTCAAATCAAATAAAAATATAATTGCAAACAAAACTACCCATGGATTGTTGTTGGTATGGACGGCACCCGAGGATTCGGCTAGTCGTGGAGTGTGATTGATCGGTGGAGGGGGAGTCAAAACTTTACTATTCTGTTTGGGAACTGCATATAATACGTGTAGCATGGAACATGGTGAAAACTCTTTGTTATCGCGTTGACAATGAAAGCATGCCACCCCAAAAATTATTTATCTCTGTTTTAAAAAGCTTGAGCCCTGGCACCTCTGCGAATCAATGCTTCCCTCTGCGAAGGGCCTATCTATTTACATTTCTGTTGAGTCATCCTGTTCTTATTAAAAGCACCAGCTCGAGAGCACCTCCGTCATTTGTATACTTTGCTATTAATTGATATTGAGTATGATTATGACTGGATCTTCTTTGCCATGGATTACAACTTCTAGTCAGCCCTTGGTCTTTGAAGGTGCTCTGCATTTATGTTTTGCGGTCTCAGAAAGGGCTAGCGAGATACCATCTATTCATATTATATCATGATTGTTTTGATTGAAGTGTTGACGTTTGAAACTTATTATTATTACTCGTTAGTTGATTATGCCATTGATATGAGTACACCATGAGACCTGAATGTCATTGCTTATGTGGTTAGTTTATGATCTTGCTGAAAATATGAATATGAGTTAGACATAATGTGACAGCCCAGGACCGACGCTCCAGAAGATTCCAGAAGATTCCCCTTTTGTTTCCGTTTTCGTCTGTGTTTCGTTTTGGTTGTTGCATTCATCATTGCATCATTCGCATCATATGCATTGCATCATCGCTGGTTTTCGAAAACTTGCATCCGTTCATAGTTGCCGGTTCTCTCCGTTTCACCGTTGCCCATTGAGACCTGCCACACACGCACGCGCCTGCGACACCGTGAAATAAAACCATCTTTAAGCGCGCACAAAAATATTCTCGGATCGAGTTGAAACTTGTCGTGCGGTCTTGTTATATTGTAGGTAGACCGCCCGTCGAATTTCGTCGTGATCTGAGTTTGTTAGTTGCCCCGTCGGTAATTCGTAGCAGAGGTCATCGGTTATCGTCGGACGTTCTCGTTGTTTAAGATCGTCGTGCCGCGCTGCACCGCTTCCCTCTCTTCCCCTCTTTGCCTGTCTGCACAGTCACCGCAGCCTGACCCTCCGCTTCCGGACCGTCGGACTGACAGCCGGCAGTCCGAAGACGGACAGTGCCAGCTAACCCTAGCCCCTAGCCTATATATAGTCCCTCGCTCCGCGTGCCAAACCCTAGCCAGGCCCTAGCTCCTCTCCCTCTCAGCCACCAGCCCGCTCGAGCCCATCCGGAGGCCCGGGAAAGCCCATCCGGGTCCAACCGGAGCTCTCCCGAGCTCCCATGGGAGCCATGGCCTCGCAGCCCTCTCCTCGCCGCATCGGCCACCGTGGCCTCGCTGCTCGCCGGAGAGCCGCAGCAGCCCCCTATACCTCTTCCCTTTCCTCTCCTTCTCTTCCTCCCTGACCCCCCTTGCTTCCTCTGTCCCGTAGGTCAAGCCGCCATGGATGGATGCAGGCCGCCGCGCCGCCGGCCGCCGCCTCTCGTCGCCGGGAACGGGTTCTCGTCATCCGGATTTGGTGGATCCCGGCCGAACCCGTCCTTCCCCTCGCTAGCTGCCTCGCCAGCCAGCCCAGCCGCAGCCGCTGCCGCTTCCCGCAGGAGGAGGACGAGGTCTCCTCGCTCCCCCGTTGACCCGCGCTCGGGCGCCCGCTCGCCCCGTGTGGGCCGAGCCAGGCCTCCTTCAGCCAACCAGCCCCAGATCTGGCCCATCTGGCCATTGGGTGAGCCCAGCCCTCCTGTGGTTTGTTTTATTAATATTATTTAGTTTCGCGTTTAAAACGATGCCTAATTAAATAACCGTGCCTCGAACAAAAGTATTTCCAACATGAAACTTGCCTAGAATAATTCGTAGATTATTAATATGCCATTTGCACCCATGCCATAATTATCTAACATGTCATTTTGCATATTTCTCATATTTATTGCATTATGCATATTTATTTAACATGCATCGGAATTAATAAATTCATATATTAAAAATGTCTATCTCTTTTGCATCGCATTTTCATGTATGAGATAATTGTTGGATTGTTGTTTGCATTTATTTTGCATCGATGAATTGCCTTAACGTGAATAGGCCTAATTTCCGCATATTTAATTGTGATTAATTTTCTACATGAACCTAATCATATTATATATGTTTTCGGGGTAGGAAAACCCATAGGATTTATCGGTGCATTTATTTTTGCCATTTGAGCATGTTTGTGTGCATATCAATTAAGCGTGATGCCCTTTTTGTCTTTTTCGTAGAAATTAATCCGTGCATAATATGAATTAATTTTCAACATGAAAGTTGCTCTTTGATATGTGTCCTAGCCCATGGACATTTTGCTTGTCATAAAAATGCATCTTTAGGTGTTGTTTACTTGTTGTCAACTTGCTATAAAAATCTGCCATTTTGAGGGTCCTAAATATTTCTAAGTCTGAAATCTATTATATTTTGTTGCTGTCTTGCCATGTGATTTGCTAGTGATCTAGAACTCTTTTGTGGTAGGTGTAATGGAGTTATTTGTTGTTTGATATTGTCCTCTAGCATGCTGTTAAGTTTCATGCTATTTCATGAGTTTTAGCATATAGTTTTACTGCTGTCAATATGCCTTCGTGATAAAAACTGCACTGTCTAAAACTGCTATTTTCACTAAGTCTGAAACTGTTATCAAGTAACCTTCTTGTGAGCTTCCTACCTAGTGATCCATGCATGTTTTGATTACAATTTGTGAAGATGAAATGAAGTGGATGTTGTATGCTATTGCGCCATACTTAGTTTGTGCATTTTGAAGTCTTGTAGCTTGTTGTTTTCATGTGTTCAAAATGCTATCTTGCTGTTTTTGGCAGATTTCAACTAAAACCTTGTTTTGATGATTGTGGTTGAACCGTAGCTCCGTTTTGGACATTCCAAATATGAAACTTGCTTAGAATCTCATGTAGTTTCATAATAACTTGTTGCATTCATGATTTGAGATGTTTATGATTGCATTTTCCATGCATTTGCATTCATGGCATGTGCATCTTGTATTGCTCATATCTTTTAGACCGTAGCTCCGTTTGAGATGTTCTATATATGTAAATCGACTAGAATGACGTGTAGAATAACATGGTATGCTTTATTCTTATGTTGAAAAACTATAAAATTGTGTTAGGACAGATCTGGATCAAATTCATAGTTAACACATGGGGTTATTTCGGAAATGCTATAAGTTGTTTTCGGCCTCATTTAAAATGGCTAGATAGTTAGTTTACTTATGCTTCACCTCTTGCCATGTTTAAAAAAATTTAAAATTGATGCGTAGCCAATGGGAGTGAACTAAAAAGTTCGAACGTGGAGTTTCGTCAATATGCAACTCGTTGCATATTGAGCGTCACTTTAATGTGTAGAAGTTGTTTGTTGTGAATTGTCATGCATTGCATAGTAAACCGGGCATGCATCATATTGTTGTGCATCGTGTCTTGCATATGTGTGGTGTATCTTATGTTGATAGTTTATGTCAGATTGCTTCTTCTCGATAGAGTTCTGAAAGTGTTCGGAGTGTGAGGATTCGTTCGACTACGTTGGTTCGTCTTCTTCATGGACTTGTTCTTCTTCCGAGCGGGATCTCAGGCAAGATGACACATTTCCCTGGATACCATTACTATCATTGCCATGCTAGTTGTCTCGTCTTTTATCGTTATGTCTCGCTACCTACCACTTGTTTGATAAGCCTCCCAACATTGCCATGAAAAGCCTCTAACCCCTCCACAACCCAGCAAACCTCTGTTTGGCTTTGTTACCGCTTGCTCAGCCCTTCTTATAGCATTGCTAGTTGCAGGTGCAAATGCTTCCATGTGTCAACATGGACATTCTTTTGTTATATCACAATATTGCTGCTAATTAATTTAATGCACAAATATACTTGGTAAAGGTGGAAGGCTTGGCCTTTTGCTTGGTGTTTTGTTCCACTCTTGCCGCCCTTAGTTACTTGTGAACCGGCGTTATGTTCCATAAATGAGCGCTCCTAACATGCTCGGGGTTGTTATGGGGACCCCCTTTATTTTCGGGTTAGAATAAAACTTGTCTGGCAAGGCCCAACATTGGTACTACATTTGCCTAAAACTAATTAAAACTTGCATAGGGCATGATCACCCCGTGGATAATTTAATCAACCCCGGGCCAGTGCTCCTCATGAGTATTGGTCCAAAAATGGGCGGCCTGCGGGGCCGCCTCGAGGCAACTTGAGGATTGGTTTTCCCTATAGCTAGTCCCATCCGGTCGTGTCCTGAGAACGAGATACGCGGCTCCTATCGAGTTCATCGACACGTCGGGCAGCCTTGCTGGATTTGTTTTACCTTTCTTGAACGTCTTGAGTGAGGAACTCTGATTTTCTTCGGGTTATCTCGAGGTGTTGGATTTCCTTTGGAATTGCCTAGGAAGATCACGAGATCCGTGGTTGAGGTTATTCCCGCTGAGTGTGGTTAATTTGTGATGGATGAGTTGGAGCACCCCTGCAGGGTTAAATCTTTTCGAGAAGCTGTGCCCACGGTTATGTGGCAAACTTTGATACTTTTTTTAACACCCGGTCATAGCAAACTTGAAGTAAACTCTAATAAAATACACCCACTATGTGCATAACCGTGACTGTCTCTTCTCGTGAGTCCTTATCCGGAAGAGAACACGGTGGGGTTATGTTTGACGTAAGTAGGTGTTCAGGATCAGTTAGTGATCATTTCTAGTTTACGTCTGTTATGCGTAGACCACCATACTTTAATTTCTGTACTCGTAAGTTAGCCACTCAAATAAATGCTTAGTCGCTTGCTGCAGCCTCACCACCTAACCACACCTCACCTATTAAGCTTTAATTGTCTTGATACCCTTGTAAATGAGATTACTAAGTCCCTGTGGCTCACAGATTACTACAACAACAATTGCAAGTGCAGGTAATGCGATGATTTGACGTGAGCGCGTTGCTTGATTTGACTTGGAGTTCTTCTTCTTCTTCTTCTTCTTCTTCTTCTTCTTCAATCTTGGATGGGTTCCAGGCGGCACCCTGGGATAGCAAGGGTGGATGTCATTTTATCGTTTGATTTCGTCCATAGTCGGACCCTGCTCTTATGTATGATGGTTGAGATGTATTGTATTGATGTGACTCTGATGTAGCTTGTGGCGAGTGTAAGCCAATTCCATATACTCATCTCTTTTGTACATGTACTTGTAATGATATCCATTCTTGCGAACGCATCGAGATGCGCTTCTATCCCTGTCGAGGCCCTCGTGCCCAAATAAGGATAGGACCGCATCTTGAGCGTGACAAGTTGGTATCAGAGCCTGTACCGACCTAGGAGCCCCCTTGATTGATCGAACTTGGCCGAGTCGAGTCTAGTGAAAAACTGTTTTGAGTCTAGTTATATCGGAGAGTAGGATTCTTTTTACTCCTCTTCTATGCTCTGGTGAGGTATTCGACTTAGGAATTTGTTTCTACTCCTCTTCTCGCTCAAAAGTTTTTTAGGATCACACGGGTATTTTGGAAACTATATGATGCCGATGTGACAGGGTTCTGTCTTGGTGCGTCCTGTCTGACTTGATTTCTTTTGGGGAGTTGAGATCTGAGGAATCTTGGCACATCGTTATCATTCAGTTTTCTTAGTATCTCAGGACGGAGAATGTTCGGAATTGCTTCAATACTTATCGTGGTGAGATAAGGTCGGAGTCACCCAGTACTAGGGAGGCGTCCGGGGTACCACCATGGTTTAGTATCGTTGTGAGTTCGAGGGTTCGAGATTAGACGAGTTTGCGGAATTTCTTGAATTATGGTGTGGAAGGTTGCGGATGCAGTTGCAGTTGATTGCCTAGGGCAGGTTCCTGATTCCGCAACCCGAATCGCATAAACAAGAAAGTTTTCGGAAGTTCTTAGGCGGGAATTCAAGTAGTTACCTAGAATTATCTTTCCAACAAGTACATAGTGGGTATGTATTTGTTCTGGCTTGTTTCGTAAGCCTCATCCTTTGTTTTGTTTTGAATATGGTAATTCAAGTTGCTTCGATGTCAAGTGGTGATTTCATATCTTGCTAAGTAGTGTTCTCATATTTCTGTGGAATGTTAATTCTTTTGCCCAATCAAGTTGTCATATCAATTCTTTTCAACCGGTGTGCTTCTCTTCAAGTTAATTCTATCATCTCCAATATCGCAAGATCATTCCTCTTATTTCGTCCCGGAGTTCATTCCATCTGTTCCAGTTTTCTTTGTTTTCCCACCCTCCCTCCCTTTTTCTTCAATGATTAATTCTCATCCAAGTGCCTTTTCTATCCATGTGATGCTTCAGCTATCTTTTCTTCTATCTTGTTTCCGGTGATTTCTTGTGGAGATTCTCGAGTGTTTCATTTCAAAATCTATCATCATATTCTTGTTCCCGTTGTTATTCTTCTCCGGTGATTCCTTATGAAGCTTCTCGGTGCTCAAGTTATCATTTGTTGGTATTCATCTTGTTTTTCTTTTCCGATGGATTCAATTTAATTCTTGGTTTTCATCATATCATTTTCATTCTCTAATTTCTCTCCCATGTTGGAATTCTTATCCAAGCTTCTCTTGTTTATTCATCCCTCTCTATTCTATCCGGAGTGTTGAAGATATCTCAGAAGACATTCATTTTCATTCTTGTCCTTCTAAATTATTTCAAGGGTCTCATATCATCAAGTTCTTTATTTGTACCGGTGCAATCTCTTTTTTAATCAATTGTTTCAACGGTGGTTTCTTTTGAGTGGGCCCATAACCCACAGGTCTTTTCCCAGGATTATACCTGACTCTTCTAATCTTTCCGGAGATGTCCTCAAGTTCTTTTCAATATGACGTAAGTATGAATTTCATCAGTTATATGCCTTCTTGAAGATTGCTTCTAAATCATTTTCATTGTTGGCTCAACCTTTCTTTATTCGTTGTTCCGGAGTGTCTCAGTAATTCATGGTGTTGTTTCTCATCATCATTGTCTGCATTCAAGATCGAAGGAGAGTTTCTCAATCGTTGTTCGTTCTTCCAAAGCTTTTGGATTCAGCTATGGTTATCATCTCAATTGTTTTGATCATGAGTAATTTCTCCCATATCTATCTGGTGCATTCATAATTGTTTTCATTTCTTGATCCTCCGAAGGCCATCATTTCAGAAGATTTCTTCATTCTCAGCTTTCAGCTTTCGTTCTCAAATTCTTCTCAATTGTTGTTCCTTCATTCGTATCTCAATTATTCCGGTGCATTTTTCAGTTTCTATTAGGCAAATCTTGATCTCTTCATTCTCATGTGTCCTCTTTAGTTTCTTATTCTTTCCGGTGCTTCGTTCAAGTTTTTGTTGGGGAACATCGCATGGGAAACAAAAAATTTCCTACGCACACGCAAACCTACCCATGGTGATGAGCATCTACGAGAGGGAGAGTGGATCTACATACCCTTGTAGATCGCTAAGTGGGAAGCGTTAAGAAATGCGGTTGGTGTAGTCGAACATCTTCGCGATCCAAATCGCCGAGCATCCCGCGATCTCATCACGATTCGTCCCGTGATCCAATCACGATCCGTCCCGCGAACACATCATGATCCGTTTCGCGAACTCATCACGATCCGTCTCATGATCTTGATCACGATCTGTCCCGCGAACTCATCACGATCTGTTCCGCGATCTCATCATGAACCGTCTCGCGATCTCGATCACGGTCCTTCTGATATAGCACCGAACGGACGGCACCTCCGCGTTCAGCACACGTGCAGCTTGATGACGATCTCCACCGTCTCGATCCAGCAAGAGGAGGTGGAGAGGAGAGAGAGTTCACTGGCAGCGTGACGGCGCTCCGGTGATGGTGGTGGAGCAATTCCGGCAGGGCTTCGCCTAAGCGCTGCAGAAATCCGATCTAGAGGAGCATCTGTGAAACGGGTAGCACGTGGCCGTAAAATCTGTGCAAAAACCCTCTATTCCACCAATATATATAGGAGGGAGGGAGAGGAGGGCGCAGCCTTGGCCTCCTAGGCCTGCTGGCTTGGCCGAACCAAGTGGAGGAAGAGTCCTCCTCCACCTGAGAGTCCACCTCTCACACGAGAGGTGGAACTTGGGGAGGACTCCACCCCAATTTGGTTTGGGCCTCTCTCCCTGCGCCTAGGCTACCTTGGCCGACCCCACCAGCCCACTAGGGGCTGATGGGTCGCCACTTTGGCCCATGGGGTGGGTTGGCCCCACTGGTGGACCCCCAGGACCCATTCGTCACTCCGGGTACACTACCGAAAATGCCCGAAATCTTTCCAGAATCCAAACACCAACTTCCTATATATCAATCTTTACCTCCAAACCATTCCGGAGCTCCTCTTGACGTCCGGGATCTCATCGGGGACTCCGAACAACCTTCGGTCACCACCATACATAACTCTACACTATCGAAACGTCACCGAACCTTAAGTGTGCAGACCCTGCGGGTTCGAGAACTATGTAGACATGACCGAGACACCTCTACGGTCAATAACCAATGGCGAGACCTGGACGTCCACATTGGTTCCTACA
Organism: Hordeum marinum; assembly: GCA_022496015.1. NCBI lineage: Eukaryota > Viridiplantae > Streptophyta > Magnoliopsida > Poales > Poaceae > Hordeum > Hordeum marinum. The sequence goes on from JAAAWK010001186.1 coordinate 804,314, forward strand.
TATTCTACGAAGATCTTCATTGGTCGAACCTCTATGTCAAGGATTCAGTTAATCCCGTATAACGTTCCCTTTGTTCTTCGGTATGTTACTTGCCAGAGATTCGATCGTCGGTATCTCCATACCTAGTTCAACCTCGTTACTGTAAAGTCTCTTTACTCGTTCCGTAACACAAGATCCCGCAACTAAAAATTAGTCACATTGCTTGCAAGGCTTATTGTGATGTTGCATTACCGAGTGGGCCCCAAGATACCTCTCCGTCACACGGAGTAACAAATCCCAGTCTCGATCCATGCCAACTCAACAGACACCCTCGGAGATACCTGTAGAGCACCTTTATAGTCACCCAGTTACGTTGCGACGTTTGATACACACAAGACACTCCTTCGATATCCATGAGTTGCATGATCTCATGGTCATAGGAACATATACTTGACATGCAGAAAACAGTAGCAATAAATTGACACGATCATATGCTACATTTGTAGTTTGGGTCTTGTCCATCACATCATTCTCCTAATGATGTGATCCCGTTATCAAATGACATCTCATGTCCATGGCAAGGAAACCTTAACCATCTTTTGATCAACAAGCTAGTCTATTAGAGGCATACTAGGGACATGGTTTTGTCTATGTATCCACACATGCATTTAAGTCTCCGATCAATACAATTATAGCATGGATAATAAACGATTATCATGAACAAGGAAATATGATAATAACTAATTTATTATTGCCTCTAGGGCATATTTCCAACAATCTCCCACTTGCACTAGAGTCAATAATCTAGTTCACATCACCATGTGATTCGCATTGTTAACATCACCATGTGAATCTAACACCCAATGAGTTCTAGGGCTCGATCATGCTTTGCATGTGAGAGAGGTATTATAGTCAACGGGTCTGTAACATTCAGATCCATGTGTACTTTGCAAATCTCTATGTCAAACCGTAAACACTGCTACCACACTCCACTTGGTAGTTTTCCAAATGGCTGCTCCACTATACGTATCCAGATTGCTACTACGAGCCATCCGGATTGGTGTTTAAAGCTTGGATCGACGTAACTCTTTACGATGAACTCTTTATCACCTCCATAATCGAGAAAGATCTCCTCAACCTCTTAGTTACTGAGCATAATCTTGACCGTTGTCCAGTGATCCACTCTTGGTTCACTCTTGTACCCCCTGACGGACTCATGGCAAGGCACACACAGGTGCGGTACATAGCATGGCATACTATACAGAGCCTATGGCTAAGGCATAGGGGACGATGTTCGTCCTTTCTCTTTCTTCTGCCGTTGTCGAGCTTTGAGTCTCACTCAACTTCACACCTTAGAAATCAGACGAGAACTATTTCTCTGGCTGATCCATTTTGAACTCTTTCAAAATCTTGTCAAGGTATGCCCTCATTGAAAGTCTCATCAAGCATCTTGATCTATCTCTATATATTTTGATGCTCAACAATTAGGTAGCTTTATCCAGGTCTTCCTTTGAAAATCACTTTTCAAACAATCATTTATGCTTTCCAGAAATTCTACATTATTTCCGATCAACAATATGTCATCCACATATACTTATCAGAAATTCTATAGTGCTCCCACTCACTTTATTGTAAATACAAGTTTCTCGTAAACTTTGTATAGACTCAAAAACTTTGAGCACCTCATCAATGTGTATATTCCAACTCCGAGATGCTTGTTTCAGTCCATGGAAGGATCACCGAAGCTTGCACACCTTTTAGCATCCTTAGGACTGACAAAACCTTCTGGTTGTATCACATACAAACTTTCCTCAAGTAAACCGTTAAGGAAACGATGTTTTGACATCCATCTGCCAGATTTCATAATTGAAAACGCAGCAACTGCTAACATAATTCCAACAGACTTTAGCATCGCTACGAGTGAGAAGGTCTCATCGCAGTCAACTCCTTGAACTTGTCACAAACAACTTTGCAACAAGTCGAGCTTTACAAATGGTGACATTTACCATCAGTGTCTGTCTTCATTTTAAATATCCATTTGTACTCAACGACCTGCCGTCCAACGAGCAAGTCTACCAAAGTCTATTCTTGGTTTCCATACATGGCTCCTATCTCGGATTTCATGGCCTCCAACCATTTGTCAAAATCCGGGCCCATCATCGCTTCTCCATAGCTCGTAGGTTCATCGTTGTCCAACAACATGACCTCCAAGACAGGGTTGTCGTACCACTTATGAGCAGTACACATCCTTGTCGACCTACGAAGTTTGATAGTAACTTGATCCTGAAGCTTCATGATCATCATCATTAACTTCCTCTTCAACTAACGTAGGCTTCATAGAAACATCTTTCTGCGTCGCGCTACTCTCTGGTTGAACAAAGGTTTAACAACCTCATCAAGTTCTATCTTCCTCCCACTCAATTCTTTCGAGAGAAACATTTCCTCGAGAAAGGATCCGTTTAAGCAACAAACACTTTGCACTTGGATCTGAGATAGAAGGTTCACCCAACTGATCTTAGGGTATTCTATGAAGATGCATTTGTCCGCCTTGGGTTCGACCTCATTAGGTGAAAACATTTTACACACAAGTGTCGCAGCCCCAAACATTAAGAAATGACAGCTTAGGTTTCTATCAAACCATAATTCACACGGTGTCATCTCAACGGATTTAGATGGTGCCCTATTTAAAGTGAATGTTGTTGTCTCTAATGCATAACCCCAAAATTTTAGTAGTAAAACGATAAGAGACATCATAGCACACACTATATCCAATAGAGCATGACTATGACGTTCGGACACACCATCACAGTATGGTGTTCCAGGTGGCGTTAGTTGTGAAACAAATTTCACATTGTCTTAAGTTGTATGCCAAACTCGTAACTCAGATATTCACCTCCACGATCACATCGCAGTCATTTTTATCTTCTTGTCACGATGATCTTAAACTTCACTCTGAATTTGCTCGAACCTTTCAAACGATTCAGACTTGTGTTTCATTAAGTAAATATACACTATATCTACTCAAATTATCACTGAAGGTAAGAAAATAACGATATCCACTGCACGCTACAAGACTCACTGGATTGCATACATCAACATGTATCATTTCCAATGAATCACTTGCCCGCTCCATCCAACGGGGTCCTTTAGTCATCTTGCCCAAGAGGCATGGTTCGCATGTCTCAACCGATTCGAAATCGAATGAGTCCAACGATCCATCAGCATGGAGTTTCTTCATGCGCTTTACACCAATATGACATTTTGCGGCAGTGCCACAAGTATGTGGTACTATCGTTATTAAATCTGTATCTTTTGACATCAATGTTATGAACATGTGTATTACTACGATCAAGATTTCAACAAACCATTCTCACTGGGTGCATGACCATTGAAGGTATTATTCATGTAAACAGAATAACCATTATTCTCTAATTTAAATGAATAACCGTATTTTAATTAACACGATGTAATCATGTTCATGCTCAACGCAAAACACCAAATAACATTTATTTAGGTTCGTCACTAATCCTGAAGGTAGAGAGAGCGTGCGATGTGATCACATCAAACTTGGAAACATTTCCAACACATATCATCACCTCACCCTTAGCTAGTTCTCCGTTTATTCCGTAGATTTTATTTCGAGTTACTAACATTTAGCAACCGAACCGGTATCCAATACCTAGGTGCTACTAGGATTACTGGCAAGGTACACATCAAGAACTCGTATATCAAATATACTTTTGTCGATGTTGCCAGCCTTCTTATCTACCAAGTTTATAGGGTTGTTCCGCTTCAGCGACCGCTCACCTCATAACAGAAGCACTTAGTCTCGGGTTTAAGCTCAACTTTGGGTCGCTTCACTGGAGCAGCAACTGACTTGCTATCCATGAAGTTTCCCTCCTTGCTCTTGCCCTTCTTGAAACTAGTGGTTTTTATTAACCATCAACACTTGACGCTCCTTCTTGATTTCTACCTTCGCGGTGTCAAACATCGCGAACAACTCAGGAATCATTATTTCTATCCCTGGCAATTTATAGTTCATCATCAAGTTCTAGTAGCTTAGTGACAGTGACTTGGAGAACTATATCAATCACTATCTTATCTGGAAGATCAACTCCCACTTGATTCAAGCGATTGTAGTACCCAGACAATCTGAGTACATGCTCAACGATTGAGCTATTCTCCTTCATCTTACAGGCAAAGAATCTTGTTGGAGATCCTATATCTCGCAACACGGGCACGAGCCTGAGATCACAATCTCAGCTCCTTGAACATCTCATATGTTCCGTGACGTTCAAAATGTTTCGGAGCCTCAATTCTAAGCCTTAATGCATGACGCACTAAACTATCAAGTAGTCATCGAAACGTGCCTGTCAGATATTCACAACATCTACAGACGACGCTAGAGGGGGTGGCGCACCGAGCGGTGCATTAAGGACATAAGCCTTCTGTGCAGCAAAGAGGACAATCCTCAGATCATGGACCCAGTCCGCAATATTGCTACCATCATCTTTCAACTCTATTTCTCTAGGAACATATAAAAATTAAGGGAGCTACAGCGCGAGCTAGTAATCTACAACATAATTTGCAAAGACACTGTTGACTATGTTCATGATAATGTGTTCAATTAATCATATTACTTAAGAACTCCCACTCAAATTGACATCCCTCCGGTCATTCGAGTGATACATGATCCAAATTCACCAACTCAAGTCCGATCATCACGTGAGTTGAGGTGGATACAATGGTGAACATCATTATGTTGATCATACCTACTATATGACTCATGTTCGACCTTTCGGTCTTTTGTGTTCCGAGGCCATGTCTGTACATGCTAGGCTCGTCAAGTTTAACCCGAGTGTTCTGCACGTGCAAATCTGGCTTGCACCCGTTGTATGTGAACGTAGAGTCTATCACACCCGATCATCACGTGGTGTCTCAACACGATGAACTTTCGCAACGGTGCACACTCGGGGAGAACACATTTTATCTTGAAATTAAGTGAGGGATCAGCTTATAATGCTACCGTCGTCCTAAGCAAAACAAGGTGCATAAAAAGGACTAACATCACATGCAAATCACAAGTGACATGATATGGCCATGAACTTGTGCTTTTTATCTCCATCTAGAAAGCACCGGCATGATCTCCATCATCACCGGCATGACACCATGATCTCCATCATCTTGATCTCCATCAACGTGTCGCCATCGGGGTTGTCATGCCCTGCATGCTTCTACTACTATTGCTACCGTTTAGCGATAAAGTAAAGCATTACATAGCGCTTAATGATTGACACGCAGGTCATACAATAATTAAAGACAACCCTATGGCTCCTGCCGGTTGCCGTATTCATCGACATGCAAGTCGTGATAATCTATACATCACATGATCATCTCATACATCACATATATCACATCATGTAATTGGCCATATCATATCACAACATACCCTGCAAAAACAAGTTAGACGTCCTCTAATTGTTGTTGCATGTTTTACGTGGCTGCTACGGGTATCTAGCAAGAACAATTCTCACCTACGCAAAAACCACAATGGTGATACACTAGTTGCTTTTCAACCTTCTCAAGGACCGCCTTTGTCGGATCCGATCCAAGTAAAGTGAGAGAAACTGTCATCACGATCTGTATCATGATCTTGATCACGATCTGTCCCATGAACTCATCACGATCCGTTCCGCGATCTCATCATGAACCGTCTCGCGATCTCGATCACGGTCCTTCCGATCTAGCGCCGAACGGACGGCACCTCCGCGTTCAGCACACATGCAGCTTGATGATGATCTCCACCGTCTCGATCCAGCAAGAGGAGGTGGAGAGGAGAGAGAGTTCACCGGCAGTGTGACGGCGCTCCGGTGATGGTGGTGGAGCAATTCCGGCAGGGCTTCGCCTAAGCGCTGCAGAAATCCGATCTAGAGGAGCACCGGTGAAACGGGTAGCACGTGGCTGTAAAATCTGTGCAAAAACCCTCTATTCCACCAATATATATAGGAGGGAGGGAGAGGATGGTGCAGCCTTGGCCTCCAAGGCCTGCTGGCTCGGCCGAACCAAGTGGAGGAAGAGTCCTCCTCCACGTGAGAGTCCACCTCTCACACGAGAGGTGGAACTTGGGGAGGACTCCACCCTAATTCGGTTTGGGCCTCTCTCCCTGCGCCTAGGCCACCTTGGCCAACCCCACCAGCCCACTAGGGGCTGATGGGTCGCCACTTTGGCCCATGGGGTGGGTTGGCCCCATTGGTGGACCCCCGGGACCCATTCGTCACTCCCGGTACACTCCCGAAAGTGCCCGAAATCTTTCCGGAATCCAAACACCGCCTTCCTATATATCAATCTTTACCTCCGGACCATTCCGGAGCTCCTCGTGACATCCGAGATCTCATCCGGGACTCCGAACAACCTTCGGTTACCACCATACATAACTCTACACTACCGAAACTTCACCGAACCTTAAGTGTGCAGACCCTGCGGGTTCGAGAACTATGTAGACATGACCGAGACACCTCTACGGTCAATAACCAATGGCGGGACCTAGACGTCCACATTGGGTCCTACATATTCTACGAAGATCTTCATCGGTCGAACCTCTATGTCAAGGATTCAGTTAATCCCGTATAACGTTCCCTTTGTTCTTCGGTATGTTACTTGCCCGAGATTCGATCGTCGGTATCTCCATACCTAGTTCAACCTCGTTACTGGCAAGTCTCTTTACTCGTTCCGTAATACAAGATCCCGCAACTAACAATTAGTCACATTGCTTGCAAGGCTTATTGTGATGTTGCATTACCGAGTGGGCCCCGAGATACCTCTCCGTCACACGGAGTAACAAATCCCAGTCTCGATCCATGCCAACTCAACAGACACCCTCGAAGATACCTGTAGAGCACCTTTATAGTCACCCAGTTACGTTGCGACATTTGATACACACAAGGCACTCCTCCGATATCCGTGAGTTGCATGATCTCATGGTCATAGGAACATATACTTGACATGCAGAAAACAGTAGCAATAAACTGACACGATCATATGCTACGTTTATAGTTTGGGTCTTGTCCATCATATTATTCTCCTAATGATGTGATCCCGTTATCAAATGACATATCATGTCCATGGCTAGGAAACCTTAACCATCTTTTGATCAACGAGCTAGTCTATTAGAGGCATACTAGGGACATGGTTTTGTCTATGTATCCACACATGCATTTAAGTCTCCGATCAATACAATTATAGCATGGATAATAAACGATTATCATGAACAAGGAAATATGATAATAACTAATTTATTATTGCCTCTAGGGCATATTTCCAACAGTTTTCTATTAGGTGGATCATGCTCTCTTGTTCTCGTGCTATATCATTCTTTCGTTTTGAATTCTTTCCGGTGTTCTCATGCAAGACTTCTTCTTGATTATGCTCTATGTCTCTCTTCATTATTTTTCTAGAAGAATAAGTGATGTGGAAAATCCATTGCTTGTCATCAATTTAACTTGATGAAGGATAGTCATATCATAATTCTTATTCTTGTTCATTCAAGTGATCTCGATCCTTCTTCTGGAGTTGTTCATGGTATCAGTTCCGTATCCCTAGGGGTCATCTTTCTTTTCCGGAGTTCCTAGTCTTTTCTCAATTATCTTGTTGCTAAGCTTCATCAAAATCATTGGAAGGCTCAATGTAGTTCTTTTGCATCCTTCAATTCTTTCTATCATCTTTTCGTTTCAGAGTTCTTCCGGAGGTTCTTCATGGTGGTTCATCAACATTCTTTCATTTTCAAGTGTTCTTCAAGATTGTTGTTGGAGGTGCTCAAACGTTCTTTATCTTGGATTTCTAGTTCAATTCCTTCTCCATTGTCTTTTAAGATGGTGTTATTAAATTTTTGACTATGACGAGTCTCGAAGGGAAGATTGTCAAGAATGAGATAAGTAAACCCATCTTGTTTTCTCGGAGTTATCTTGGGTTGTATTTCACCTTAAGCTTTTCCTAAGGATTGTTGTTATCATGGTGTCATAAACAATCCTTTTCATGGTGTCATAAATGATTCAAGCTGTCTCCTCCTTTTCCTGGTGAAAGAAGCTTTGCATATCTTGTTGCTCTCAATCAGTCAATTGTTTCTCTTGTGGTAGGTTGTCACCTCATAATTTTGAGATGTTTTCCATAAGCCCACAATAGGCTTGTTCTTTTCATTGTTGGTGTTTCAACAACTCCGTTCATCCATGCTTCTCAAATTCATTAGGTGCTAGTAGTTGTCATTTCTTCTCAGTTCTCTTCTTCCCAAGGATCTAGCTTCTATTCTTTTGTTCCGGAGGCCTTGTGATGTTGCTCTATTAAATCCTTCATCGTGCTTGAGCAAGATCATGTTCTTCTTTTCTTATTCTTTTACCGGAGTGCTGCAAAAAAATTTCATGTTCCTTCCATCTTTTGAAGTTTGATTCTATTCCAACCAAGGTTTGGTGTATCCCTTTCAATTGCTTTCCATCATATCAGATTTTTTCCTCTCTTTCCTACCGAAGTGCTGCCGAAATTTCCTATGAATTCTTGTTGTTCCTTATTCTTCATCTCTTTGCATCCTTCAGGATTATTTGGTTTCGCTCGTTTGTCAAAGAAGCAACTAAGTTTTACCTCTTGCTCTTTCTCTTCCCTTTTCATTCTAGATCTCGGGATGAGATCCTCGTGTAGTGGAGGAGAGTTGTGACAGCCCGGGACCGACGCTCCAGCAGATTCCAGAAGATTCCCCTTTTGTTTCCGTTTTCGTGTGTGTTTCGTTTTGGTTGTTGCATTCATCATTGCATCATTCGCATCATATGCATTGCATCATCGCTGGTTTTTGAAAACTTGCATCTGTTCGTAGTTGCCGGTTCTCTCCGTTTCGTCGTTGCCCGTTGAGACCAGCCACACACGCATGCGCCCGTGGCACCGTGAAATAAAACCGTCTTTAAGCGTGCGCAAAAACATTCTCGGATCGATTTGAAACTTGTCGTGCGGTCTTGTTATATTATAGGTAGACCGCTCGTCGAATTTCGTCGCGAGCTGAGTTCGTTAGTTGCCCCGTCGGTAATTCGTAGCAGAGGTCATCGGTTATCGTCGGACGTTCTCACTGTTTTAGATCATCGTGCCGTGCCGCACCGCTTCCCTCTCTTCCCCTCTTTGCCCGTCTGCACAGTCACCGCAGCCCGACCCTCCGCTTCCGAAACGTCGGACTAACAGCCGGCAGTCCGAAGACGGACAGTGCCAGCTAACCCTAGCCCCTAGCCTATATATAGTCCCTCGCTCCGCGTGCCAAACCCTAGCCAGCCCCTAGATCCTCTCCCTCTCAGCCGCCAGCCCGCTCGAGCCCATCCGGAGGCCTGGGAAAGCCCATCCGGAGGCCTGGGAAAGCCCATCCGGGTCCAACCGGAGCTCTCCCGAGCTTCTCCCGAGCTCCCATGGGAGCCATGGCCTCGCAGCCCTCTCCTCGCCGCATCGGCCACCGTGGCCTCGCTGCTCGCCGGAGAGCCGCAGCAGCCGCCGTCGCCGGAGCCCAGCCGGACCGCCGGCCCCCTCTCCCTCTTCCCTTTCCTCTCCTTCTCTTCCTCCCTGACCCCCCCTTGCTTCCTCTGTCCCGTAGGTCAAGCTGCCATGGATGGATGCGGGCCGCCGTCCGGATCTGGTGGATCCCGGCCGAACCTGTCCTTCCCCTCGCTAGCTGCCTCGCCGGCCAGCCCAGCCGCCGCCGCTGCTGCTTCCTGCGGGAGGAGGACGAGGCCTCCTCGCTCCCCCGTTGACCCGCGCTCGGGCGCCCGCTCGCCCCGTGTGGGCCGAGCCATGCCTCCTTCAGCCAGCCAGCCAGCCCAGCCCTCCTGTGGTTTGTTTTATTATTATTATTTAGTTTCGCGTTTAAGAAGATGCCTAATTAAGTATGCCTCGAACTAAAATATTTCCAACATGAAACTTGCCTAGAATAATTCGTAGATTATTAATATGCCATTTGCACCCATGCCATAATTATCTAACATGTCATTTTGCATATTTCTCATATTTATTGCATTATGCATATTTATTTAACATGCATCGGAATTAATAAATTCATATATTAAACCATCTCTTTTGCATCGCATTTTCATGCATGAGATAATTGTTGGATTGTTGTTTGCATTTATTTTGCATCGATGAATTGCCTTAATGTGAATAGGCCTAATTCCCGCATATTTAATTGTGATTAATTTTCTACATGAATCTAATCATATTATATATATTTTCTGGGTAGGAAAACCCATAGGATTTATCGGTGCATTTAGTTTTGCCATTTGAGCATGTTTGCGTGCATGTCAATTAAGCGTGATGCCCTTTTTGTCTTTTTCGTAGAAATTAATCCGTGCATAATATGAATTAATTTTCAACATGAAAGTTGCTCTTTGATATGTGTCCTAGCCCATGGACATTTTGCTTGTCATAGAAATGCATATTTAGGTGTTGTTTACTTGTTGTCAACTTAGCTATAAAAATCTGCCATTTTGAGGGTCCTAGATATTTCTAAGTCTGGAATCTGTTATATTTTGTTGCTGTCTTGCCATGTGATTTTCTAGTGATCTAGAACTCTTTTGTGGTAGGTGTAATGGAGTTATTTGTTGTTTATATTGTCTTCTAGCATTCTGTTAAGTTTCATGCCATTTCATGATTTTTAGCATATAGTTTTACTGCTGTCAATATGCCTTCATGATAAAAATTGCACTGTCTAAAACTGCTATTTTCACTAAGTCTGAAACTGTTATCAAGTAGACTTCTTGTGAGCTTCCTACCTAGTGATCCATGCATGTTTTGATAATGATTTGTGAATATGAAATGAAGTGCATGTTGTATGATATTGTCCCATGCTTAGTTTGTGAATTTTGGAGTCTTGTAGCTTGTTGTTTTCATGTGTTCAAACTGCTATCTTGCTGTTTTTGGCAGATTTCAACTAAAAACTTGTTTTGATGATTGTGGTTGAACCGTAGCTCCGTTTTGGACATTCCAAATATGAAACTTGTTTAGAATCTCATGTAGTTTCATAATAACTTGTTGTATTCATGATTTGAGATGTTTATGATTGCATTTCCCATGCATTTGCATTCATGGCATGTGCATCTTGTATTGCTCATATTTTTTAGACCGTAGCTCCGTTTGAGATGTTCTATATATGTAAATCGACTAGAATGACGTGTAGAATAACATGGTATGCTTTATTCTGCTGTTTAACGACTATAAAATTTTGTTAGGACATATCTGGATCAAATTCATAATTAACACATGGGGTCATTTCGGAAATGCTATAAGTTGTTTCCGGCCTCATTTAAAATAGCTAGATAGTTAGTTTACTTATGCTTCACCTCTTGCCATGTTTAACAACATTTAAAATTGACGTGTACCCAACGGGAGTGAACTAAATAATTCGAACGTGGAGTTTCGTCAATATGCAACTCGTTGCATATTGAGCTTCACTTTAATGTGTAGAAGTTGTTTGTTGTGAATTGTCATGCATTGCATAGTAAACCGGGCATGCATCATATTGTTGTGCATCGTGTCTTGCATATGTGTGGTGTATCTTGTGTTGACAGTTTGTTTCGGATGGCTTCTTCTCGATAGAGTTCCAAAAGCGTTCGGAGTGTGAGGATTCGTTCGACTACGTTGGTTCGTCTTCTTCATGGACTTGTTCTTCTTCCGAGCGGGATCTCAGGCAAGATGACACATTTCCCTGGATACCATTACTATCATTGCCATGCTAGTTGTCTCGTCTTTTATCGTTATGTCTCGCTACCTACCACTTGTTTGATAAGCCTCCCAACATTGCCATGAAAAGCCTCTAACCCCTCCACAACCCAGCAAACCTCTGTTTGGCTATGTTACCGCTTGCTCAGCCCTTCTTATAGCGTTGCTAGTTGCAGGTGCAAATGCTTCCATGTGTCAACATGGACATTCTTTTGTTATATCACAATATTGCTGCTAATTAATTTAATGCACATATATACTTGGTAAAGGTGGAAGGCTTGACCTTCTGCTTGGTGTTTTGTTCCACTCTTGCCGCCCTTAGTTACTTGTGAATCGGTGTTATGTTTCATAAATGAGCGCTCCTAACATGCTCGGGTTGTTATGGGGACCCCCTTGATTTTCGGATTAGAATAAAACTTGTCTGGCAAGGCCCAACATTGGTACTACATTTTCCTAAAACTAATTAAAACTTGCATAGGGCATGATCACCCCGTGGATAATTTAATCAACCCCGGGCCAGTGCTCCTCATGAGTGTTGGTTCAAAAATGGGCTGCCTGCGGGGCCGCCTCGAGGCAACTTGAGGATTGATTTTCCCTGTAGCTAGTCCCATCCGGCCGTGTCCTGAGAACGAGATACGAGGCTCCTATCGGGTTCGTTGACACGTCGGGCGACCTTGCTGGATTTGTTTTACTTTTCTCGAACGTCTTGAGTGAGGAACTCTGATTTTCTTCGGGTTATCTCGAGGTGTTGGATTTCCTTTGGAATTGCCTAGGAAGATCACGAGATCCGTGGTTGAGGTTATTCCCGCTGAGTGTGGTTAATTTGTGATGGATGAGTTGGAGCACCCCTGCAGGGTTAAATCTTTTCGAGAAGCCGTGCCCGCGGTTATGTGGCAAACTTTGATACTTTTTTTAACACCCGGTCATAGCAAACTTGAAGTAAACTCTAATAAAATACACCGACTGTGTGCGTAACCGTGACTGTCTCTTCTCGTGAGTCCTTATCCGGAAGAGAACACGGTGGGGTTATGTTTGACGTAAGTAGGTGTTCATGATCAGTTAGTGATCATTTCTAGTTTACGTCCTTTATGCGTAGACCACCATACTTTAATTTCTGTACTCGTAAGTTAGCCACTCAAATAAATGCTTAGTCGCTTGCTGCAGCCTCACCACTTAACCATACCTCACCTATTAAGCTTTAATAGTCTTGATACCCTTGGAAATGAGATTGCTGAGTCCTTGTGGCTCACAGATTACTACAACAACAATTGCAGGTGCAGGTAATGCGATGATTTGACGTGAGCGCGTTGCTTGATTTGACTTGGAGTTCTTCTTCTTCTTCTTATTCTTCTTCTTCAATCTTGGATGGGTTCTAGGCGACAACCTGGGATAGCAAGGTTGGATGTCATTTTATCGTTACATTTCGTTCATAGTCGGACCCTGCTCTTATATATGATGGTTGAGATGTATTGTATTGATGTGACTCTGATGTAGCTTGTGGCGAGTGTAAGCCAATTCCATATACTCTTCTCTTCTGTACATGTACTTGTAATAATATCCATTCTTGCGAACGCATCGAGATGCGCTTCTATCCCTGTCGAGGCCCTTGTGCCCAAATAAGGATAGGACCGCATCTTGGGCGTGACACATAATTACAACAACAAGATCAAATAGAGTTTGTAAAAGTTATTCTTTTGTCTCTTTCAGTTTATCAACTAAATTGCTTGAGGACAAGCAAGGCTTTAAGCATGGGGGAGTTGATACGTCTCCAACGTATCTACTTTTCCAAACTCTTTTGCCCTTGTTTTGGAATCTAATTTGCATGATTTGAATGAAACTAACCTGGACTGACGTTGTTTTCAGCAGAACTGCCATGGTGTTGTTTTTGTGCAGAAATAAAAGTTCTCGGAATGACCTGAAAACTTACAAGGAATTTTTGTGGAATATATAAAAAATACCGAAGAAAGAATCAACCGGAGGGGAGGTGCCAATGGGCCACGAGCCCAGGAGGCGCGCCCCCCTAGGCCGCGCCTGGCAGGCTCATGGGGCCCACGTGGCTCCTCTGACCTCCTCTACAACTCCATATAACCCTATTTGCCCAGAAAAAATCAGAGAGAAGAAATCATCGCGTTTTACGATATGGAGCCACCGTCACCACCTGTTCTTCCTCCGGAGGGCAGATCTGGAGTCCGTTCTGGGCTCCGAAGAGTGGAAATCGAAGCCATCGTCATCACCAACCATCCTCCATCGTCAATTTCATGATGCTCTTCATCATTCGTGAGTAATCTCATCGTAGGCTTGCTGGACGGTGATGGGTTGGATGAGATCTATCATGTAATCGAGTTAGTTTTTATAGGGTTTGATCTCTAGTATCCACTATGTTCTAAGATTCATGTTGCTACTACTTTGCTATGCTTAATGCTTGTCACTAGGGCCCGAGTGCCATGATTTCAGATCTGAACCTATTATGTTTTCATCAATATATGTGAGTTCTTGATCCTATTTTGCAAGTTGTAGTCACCTACTATGTTTTATGACCCGGCAACCCCGGAGTGACAATAGCCGGAACTACTCCCGGAGATGACCATAGTATGAGGATTCCATGTATTCACCATGTGTTAATGCTTTGTTCCGGTACTCTATTAAAAGGGGACCTTAATATCCCTTAGTTTCCATTAGGACCCCGCTGCCACGGGAGGGATGGACGAAAGATGTCATGCAAGTTCTTTTCCATAAGCACGTATGACTATATACGGAATACATGCCTACATTACACTGACGAACTGGAGCTAGTTACATATCACCCTATGTTATAACTATTACATGATGAATATCATCCGTCATAATCATCCATCACCGATCCAATTCCTACGAGCTTTTCCTATACTGGTCTTTGTTTAGTTACTTTATCGCTATTGCTGTCACACTTGCTACACAATTCACTACTACTACTGTTACTATCATACTACTTTGCTACTAAAACTTTGCTGCAGATACTAAATCTTTCAGGTGTTGTTGAATTGACAACTCAACTGCTAATACTCGAGGATATTCTTTGGATCCCCTTGTGCCGAATCAATAAATTTGGGTTGAATACTTTACCCTCGAAAACTGTTGCGATCCCCTATACTTGTGGGTTATCAAGGACACATAGAGAGAGAGATCCAATCTCGAAGGGGCTCTCGCCCCTCCGTCGCCATGGAGACCATGGACCAGAGGGGAAACCCTTCTCCCATCTAGGGAGGAGGTCAAGGAAGAAGAAGAAGAAGGGGGCCTCTCTCCCCCTCTCTCCCGGCGACGCCGGAACGCCGCCCGGGACATCATCGTGTGACGGCGATCTACACCAACACCTCCGTCATCTTCACCAACACCTCCATCACCTTCCCCCATCTATATTTAGCGGTCCACTCTCCCGCAACCCGCTGTACCCTCTACTTGAACATGGTGCTTTATGCTTCATATTATTATCCAATGATGTGTTGCCATCCTATGATGTCTGAGTAGATTTTCGTTGTCTTATCGGTGATTGATGAATTGCTATGATTGGTTTAAATTGCTTGTGGTTATGTTGTTGTCCTTTGGTGCCCATCATATGAGCGCACGCGTGGATCACACCATAGGGTTAGTTGTATGTTGATAGGACTATGTATTGGAGGGCAAGGGTGATAGAAGCTTCAGCCTAGCATAGAAATTGATGCATACGGGATTGAAGGGGATCAATATATCTTATTGCTATGGTTGGGTTTTACCTTAATGAACGTTAGTAGTTGCGGATGCTTGCTAATAGTTCCAATCATAAGTGCATTGAATTCCAAGTAAGGGATGACATGCTAGCAGTGGCCTCTCCCACATAAAACTTGCTATCGGTCTAGTAACATAGTCAATTGCTTAGGGACAATTCCACAATTCCTACCACCAGTTTTCCACACTCGTTAAACTAACGAAATTGTTTTTTTTATCTAAACAGCCCCTAGTTTTTATTTACGTGTTCTTTATTATCTTGCGAACCTATCCTATCACACCTACAAAGTACTTCTAGTTTCATACTTGTTCTAGGTAAAGCGAACATAAAGAGTGCGTAGAGTTGTATCGGTGGTCGATAGAACTTGAGGGAATATTTGTCCTACCTTTAGCTCCTCATTGGGTTCGACGCTATTACTTATCGAGAAAGGCTACAATTGATCCCCTATACTTGTGGGTTATCACCGACCTAGAATTTTCTTGATCGTCGGTAGCCATTTCATATGCAATTCGCTCTATAAACTTTCCATTCTTTTCCGATGTCGACGTTATGAAATCCTCCCCCACCTGAGGGGTAGGTCTTATCTTTTGAATGTCAACAACATGAACATGTAGGAAGTATATTTGATCTTCGCCATGTCCCAACTTCCATTAAGGTCAGTTAGGTAGGAGACCCATTTAAGTCCACACCTTCCCTTTTGGGTGATTAGACCTCCTATGGGCTCTCATGCAATCCATCTATCACGCCAAATCCAAACCTTTTGTCCATTGCCTATTCTCCACACAATCCCCTTCTTCAACAGATACAAACCATGTGATATAGCTTGCCAAGTGGGGGATGGGTTGGTAGTGAAAACTGTATCAACAAGATTTTCGTTGGAGAAGTACTTCGCGAAGCAAACGAGCATACAAACTATTTGAATATTCTGTAATACGCCAAGCCTGCTGAGCCAATAAGGATTTCCGGTTGTTTAATCAAGCCTTATTTTGTGTTGTATTAATAGTACTATATGTACATATATGTTCATACTCATGCATATGCACTCAAGTCCATATATTGCGCGTTCGGGCACAACCTACGCCTGGCATGAGAAGCAAAAGAAAATTTGGAATGTTTTACGTTTTGGATTACCGAAAGCACGTCACTAGTATAGAAAAGCCTAGCTGTGGCACAACGATTCTACCCTCACGTTGTCTGTCTCAAGGTGTATGCTTTATGGTGGCCTGGTGGCTTGGCGGTGGTGGTGTGTCGTTCTTGGATGCTGAAGCAATGACCCTGGATGGTCAAGCTACACAGTTGCTCTACGACAAGCAATGATGTGGCAGTGGTGGCACCTTCTCTTGGCTATTTGTGTAGTAAGGAGAGGGGGGGGGGGTCCTGGTGTCATCATGGCTTCGGCGATGGCGGCAACATATCTTGTGTTAGCTGGATTCTTAGGGGTGTCCATCATGAGTTGTAATGGCTAGCATTATAGCTTGGTGCTAGAATGTAGAAGGTCTAGTGACCTTACTCTTAATTATCGACCATTCATTGATCTGTAACTTGACATGTACGTGATGTAAACGCAATTCAACCTGTTTGGCTCTCTCCAATACTTGACCCTAAGATGGCATGATCTCTCTTTCGCCGTCAATATGGTGTGCCAATACTTCTCCTGTCGCACTGATATTCATTGGGAAGCAGTGAAAGATCTTTGGTTTGTGAACGGACCATGTCGGCTGGATTAAATATTCGAGGCTCGCCTTCAACTCTATTGAGTGTGTTCACAGATGTGAATTGGGCTGATTGTGGCGATGATAGGCGTTCTATTGGCGGGTTTGCAATTTTCTTCGATACAAATCTTATTTGATGGAGTGCACACAAGCAAGCGACTGTGTCGAGATCATCGACAGTAGCGGAGTACAAAGCTTTGGCAAATGGCACGGCCAAAGCAACTTGGATACAATCATTGGTAAAGGAACTACGGTTTCCTCACCCTCGTGTACCTGTCTTTTGGTGTGACAATCTCGACGCAACATATCTCACGGCAAACCTAGTGTTCCATGCCCGCACGAAACACATCAAGGTTGATTTACATTTTATGAGAGAGAAGGTAGCCATGGGTGCTTTTGGAGGTCCAATTTATTTCTTAGCAGATCAAGTCGATGATGCATTCACCAAGCCTCTCACTAAGGTTATGCTTACTCAATTACGCTCCAATCCGAGGTCTCCTTTGGTTTGGAGGAATTTAATAGGATATGATTCTTATAGAAATATTTTCTTTAGAGCCCTTTGGTTCATAGAAATGGATTCATATTTCTGCATAAGATTGTCCTATTCTCCACATTTCAAATAAAAATAACATGAGCCTAGACTCAATGAACAAATTTGTATGTGTGAACCAAATGACATCTCTTTTACTATTCCTATTCATAGGATTTGAGATACATGTTATATCATTTCTTACAATTAAGTTTCCTATTCCTATGATAATCCCTATCCTATGAACCAAAGAAGGCCTGAACCTTCATACAAGTTAAGATTGTGGGGCAATGTTAAACAACTTCTCTTGTGTTAGCTGGATTCAGTTAGTGTTGTCTATCATGAGTTATAACGTCTACCATTATAGCTTAGTGCTAGAATGTAGATGGTCTAGTGACCTTTCTCTTACTTATCCACCATCCATTGATCTGTTCGCGGTGTATATAAATTGAGCAATACTAGTGTAAACCATAACCATTACGGCAATTCAACCTTTTCTACTTTGCTTAGATTGTCTCTAGTCAAAACCTTATTTTGAAGCACTAACCAGACAAACACCAAGTATGCCAAACTTAGCTCCTTTGATTTGATCCATCCAATATGCCGTTGTTGTGCTCACCCAGAAACCTTTGGGAATCTATTCGACATGGATTTTCAGTCACAGAGGCAGCAAACCAGATGCCCAGAACCAGAACCAGGACCAGGACAGAACGGGACGACGACATCTCCCAAAGCAAAGCAAAGTTCAGCTGGAGAGGGTATGTTCCTAGGATATCCATGCAGATCCCATCACCCGGCGCTTTTTGCGGCTCTCCGACACCGCCAAAAGACGGAGCCAACATACGATGACGACGATCATCGTCCGCCCGACGCCGCAGCGGCTACCTACTTGCACGGCGCGTGCCGATCTCCGGCCGGAATCCCAATCCAATCTTTTGCCGGGATTGGGTGGGCATCTCAAATCTCATCGTCTCTTTTTCTTTGTGCAAAAAGCATGTTGAGGGCATTTCTCCTGGTGTCTATGTTCTTCTCTCTCTGAGCATGGTATAGCTAGCTAGTATCCTGAACCATGAATATGCTAGTAACCTGAGCAGTGAAGGAAGTTTACTAGCTAGCTAGACCCGTAGCCGTTGGCGACGCTGTCAGGAATCGAGTGCCATCCGTTTTGCAGCTACATAAATTGCCGTCCGTTTCTTCCGTTTCTTGCAGCACAACCAACCAACCAAAAGCACAACTGTCTACTGTTTGCTGCGTCCCTGCATTTGCTTAGGTGACTCACTCACTGGTCACTGCCGATCATGGACAGCTCTTCAGACGCTCACAGGTACGGTGCCCACTGCTCCACCTAGCTTGCTCCATCTTCTTCATGCACTGCTCTGTTTCCTTCTTGTGCATGCCACATTGCACGATTGCAAAATATGCATACGTTTTCTTCTTGCTGATGACCGAGGAATGCTTGGGTGTGCAGCCGTCACAGGTGCGCGGCGTGCTACCGTCAGTTCAACCGGATGGAGCACCTGGTGGAGCACATGCGATCGTCGCACCACTCCCACCACGAGCCCCGCTGCGGCGTCTGCGGCAAGCACTGCCACTCCCTCGACGCGCTCCGCGACCACCTCGGCTTCGGCGCCTCCCTGCCCTCCAAGCCCGCCTGCGCCACCGCCTTCCAAGCCCGCGGCTGCCCGCTCTGCCTCACCGTCTTCCCCACCGCCAGCGCCCTCCGCGCCCACTGCGCCGCATGCAAGCTCTCCGGCGCTCCCCATCCTTCCGAGGTGCAGAGCCTCACCCGAAGCATGTCGAGGATGGGCACGCGAGGCGGCCACGGCGGCGCGGTGGCGCTGGGGTGCAAGATGGTCGGCGGCGGGAGCGACGGCACGCTGGACGTGTGCGCGCGCGTCTGCGTCGTCGACGAGCACGAGGCCGTCCTCTACGAGAGCTTCGTGAAGCCGCTCATCCCGGTGACGCACTACCGGTACGAGACCACGGGGATCCGCCCCGAGCACCTCCGCGACGCGCCCACGGTGAAGCAGACCATGACGCGGGTGCGGGACATCCTCCTCAACGGCGACCAGTCCTACTCCTACTCCTCCTCCCGCGGCGCCGCCCGGCTCCTCGTCGGCCACGGGCTGGAGCACGACCTCGACGCGCTCGGCATGGACTACCCGGCGCACCTGAAGCGGGACACGGCCACGTACCCGCCGCTGATGAAGACCAGCGCCAGGCTCATGAGCAACTCGCTCCGGTATCTCACTCGCAGCTTCCTGGGGTATGACATACAAACCGGCGGCGGCCACCATCACCCCTTCGACGACTGCGTGGCCACCATGCGGCTGTACAAGAGGATGCGCGCCATGAGGCATCTGCACGGCCGGCCCAAGGACGATCACGATGATGAGTCCACGGCCAAGGCGTTCCCAGCGTGGAGGCAGCGAGAGCTGGAGCGCATGTCGCCGGAGGAGCTCCTCGGAATGTCCAAGCCAGACTACCAATGCTGGTGCCTCGAGGACGACCGGCGATAACACTGACGGGGCAGCCTGCTCCTTACGGAATTCGAACCTTGGTTAGTTGGCGCTTTTACTTGGTGACGATTGATGAAAAGATAAGATGAAAGAATAACGGTTTTGCTAATTTTCAGCCGACTGAAAACAATTCGCTTTCATTCGAATTTCTGTCCGTCCGATTGTCGCGTCAAGATTCGTCCTTGTTTCTTTTTTTCCAGTTTTGTTCGTAATGGGCCCGCAAGCTTCCTCGGGAGACCCGTTAATCCCTAGCGGGTCACGTGCGCTAGCTTTTTTTTTTCTTTTTTCATTTCTTCCGCTGTCATTGTGGGTTTCGTTCCCCGTTTCTAGCGGCAAGGCTGAGAGGAGAGAGCCATGGCGATCCCCCTTCCCCCCCCCCCCCCCCCCTCCCACACACCCCCTGCTGCTTCTTCAAGCGCGTCGCGAGGCAGAGGAGAAGCCGGCGCATGGTGATTTGGCGGCGGTGTCCTATGCGCCCCCGTTGATTTTCGCGGGGCTCCTCCTTTTGCTGCTCTTTCCTTAGAGCCTTGTGCCTCCCCTTTTCCTCACACGAGGTTGGTTTGCCGGTACTCCCCTCCTCTCTGTGTTCATTCTGCTCAAATTTGTGATGGATTTTGCTAGATCTAGCGTGCTGTGTGTTTGTCCCCGTGTCTGTTGGTCGATCCAAGGTGGTTATGTGGGTTGTGGTGGTTCCTAGACGTCCAATTTTTGTAGCAGGTGGAGCAACACATAGTAGAAGTAGATGCAGCAAACGCCTGGGTCGATGTAAATGTAGGAGTGCTCCCCGCATGTGTAATTTTCTGATTTCTGCTGTCGTTTGTGTCCGTAACTTCATATATGTTCAGCTCGATGTAGTTGTTCAGGTGTCCTTTCATGCATTTCACCCCCTGTATGTGTGGATGTAATTGGTGGAATCCAGCTCCTAGATGTTTGATCTGTAATTGTGTATGTTGGCTGTTTTATTATTGTCAGTGAGTTGGAGTGATTGGGACTGAATATTATCAGTTATTTTTCTCAACCTTAAATGTGGTGCTGGTGTAAGCTATTGGATTTGAGGTAGCAGATAAGAGGGAAATTCATATTTCTAGTGTAGGTGCTATTTGTCTCAGTTTCCCTGCGCTCTTTATAGTTCCTGATGCTAGCTGTTCATGCTTAGCTCTTGTAGTTCCTGAACCCCATCCTAATCTGTTGTTGTGAGATGTAGGTGTTTGGTTTCCTTGTTGCCATGGAATTTACCTAATAATTCCAGTGTATTTTGTCACAGATTTTGAGTTGATTTACAATCTAAGTTGACTGTAATTTCATTGTAACTTATCCCAACATTAGAATGTAAATTGTTCCTGCATTTGAGTGCCGATGATTCCAGTGTAATTTGTCATAGGATATGAGTGGATTTATAGTGTAGTTTTAATATAGCTACAGTGTAATTTATCCCATCTTTACAGTGCAATTTACCCAATAACTCCAATGCAATTTACCCATTAATAACCAGATTTGCTAATTTACATCCATATGAAAACAATTGGTCTTCATTTTTCTGTGCCGTACAGTATGTGCGCGGAGATCTGTGTGTCCTTTTTTTGTCTCTTTTCCTTTTTTCGGGTCCGTGTGCGTTGGTTGACCAGTTAACCCGCGTTGCTCTGTCCCTTGTCCTCCTCCTCCTTTCTCATTTTGGACACGCAACCTCGAACAAATAGAGCTGAGCGACGAGCAAGGTGGCCATGGCGATTTGGATCTCCGCCTCGGTGCTCGATCCAGTTGGCTGGTACTGACTCCTTCATGCTTTGCCTGGTGATGCGCCACTTCCTCCACCTCCCTTCTATTTCTGCCGGTGGCCCCCCAGGGACCCATCCCCATTTCTGCCGGTGGCGATTCCATTCGTCTGATTCGGCATGTTTCCCCATCCATTTTTGTTGTTCTTGTGACCTGCTAGGTTGTGTGTTGTGTGTTGCCAGTCAGATTTGTTGATTGTGTCCATCACCCGCCACTATTTTTGTGAGATTGTTGTTTGGCGTGGCTCACGTAGGTTTTGGTCGTTGGTGGTCGTGATTCGTGGCTAGGGCAGTTAAATTCTCCCCTAGTTCTTCTTGTTGGCTGCGCGCTCGATTGGATGTTGTTGCAGCTCCCGTGGCTATGGTTTGATTGTTGTTCATGTCAGTGATTTGGCACCAGCTGTCAAAGTGCAACCCTCCAGCAATAGTGTTTTTGATTGCTGTTGAGATTGGTCTGCTCGTTGTTGTTGTTGTTGGGGTAGCTGTTTATGTTGTTATTGCTACTCGTTGGTTGATCTGTTATGATTAGGCACTTTTGCTGGCGGTTGCAATTAGTTTAGAGTGTAAATTGTATTTCTGTGTAGTAGCCCTGGATTTGATAGTTTAATTTCAGTGTAGTAGCTCTGGATTTGATGTGTTCAGTTAGATGTTTAGTGTATTTTGGTAGCTGATTTACAGTCTATTTTCAGTGTAATCCCACTGTAAGTATGAGTATTTTGTTAGTGGATTTACAGTATTGGCAGTATCGATAGCTGATTTAGAGTGTAATTCAGTTTAGTTACACTGTAAGTATTGTGCGATTTAAAGTATAAATTGTATTTCTAGTGTAGTATACAGTGCATTTTTAGCTGATTTACAGTGTAATTTCAGTATAATTCGAATGTCAATTTGAATGTATAATTATGAGTGTTTTTGTTAGTGGATTTTTATAGTGTAATTTAGCTGATTTAGTAATTTAAGTGTAATTCCACTGTAATTATGAGTGTATTTACTGTGTAATTGTGAGTGTTTTTGCTATGAGTGTATTTACAGTGTAATTATGAGTGTATTTACAATGTAATATATTTTGTACCCTTGTCCATTTTTGTTAGTGGATTTATATTGTAATTGATAGCTGATTTACGGTGTAATTTCAGCATAATTCTAGTACTTTCTTATTGTATTTTACCCAATTAGTTTGCCGGTAAGTACTGACGCATATTGTACTTTCTCCACAGCAATCACCAGTGGTCTCCTCGTTTTGCTGTGGTGTTCTGTGAGCCCTGTGCGTCTCCTCTTCCCGAATTGAGGTTAGTTTGCTGGTACTCCCCTCCCCCTTGTCTTCATTCTGCTCCAATATGTGTATGATCTTGCTAGATCTGGCATTCTCTGTGTTAGTTCTTACTCTATTTTGGCTGATCCGAGGTGGTTTTTGTTGGTTGTAGTGGTTGGTAGACGTCCAAATTTTGTAGCCGTCCAAAATTTGTAGCGGGTGGAGCAACTCTATAGTGGAAGTAGATGCAGGGAATGCCTGGATCTATGTGGATGTTGGAGTGCTCGATGTAGTTGTTCAGGTGTCCCTTCATGCAATTTCCTCCCCTTTTTGTGTGGATGTAAATAGTGGAATCTAGCTTGTAGGGTTAGCTCTGTAAGTGTGCATGTTGATTGTCAGTGAGTTGTAGTGATTGTGACTGAATATTTTCACCTAATCCACTCAACATTAGATGTGGTGCTGGTGTTTAGCATTTTGGATGAGATGCATGTGTTTAGTTTCCTTGTTTCCCTGTAATTTACCTAATAATTTCAGTGTATTTGTCATAGCTTTTGAGTTGATTTGCATTGTAAGTTTTAGTATAATTTCTGTGTAATTTATTCCAGTGTTCTAATGTATATTGTCCCATCATTTCAGTGCCATTGTAAATCTGTTATAGGATATGAGTGGATTTATAGTGTAATTTTAATGTATCTACAGTGTAATTTATCCCAGTTTTACAGTGAGATTTTCACCAATAACTCCAGTGTATTTTACCCAATAATAACACTGTAATTTGTTATCGGATTTGAGTGGACTGTATTTTGAATGTAATTACAGTCTATTTGTCATCGGGTTTAAGTGGACTGTAATTTGATTGTAGTTACTGTAGTGGAGTTATAGTCTGAATCCAAAGCAATTTGTTAGTAGAATCACAACGTATTTGTCTGTGTTGTACTGTATTTTGTTAGTGGAGTTACGGTGTAATTGCATGAATAGTGTAGCCCTAGTTTTGATTTGTTTTTATGAGTGTTGGACTGATTTTTGTTAGTATTTAATATCTAATTTACAATGTAAATTTAGTGTAGTTGCACCGTAAAAATATTTGATAGCTGATTTAGATATGTCCATTGCTGTTGTGATATGTTAGGTATGATTTGTGTGTTAGTTATGTTCATTGTGAGGTTGCGTTGTTCGCTTGATGTTTTCAATTGATCTGGTAAGCACGGTAGCTGTGGTAGGTCTATTTGGGCTTGTTTCCTTGTAGTAGTCTGGTGTATCCAGTTGAATTTGAACTCTGTTTGCCTATTTCTCTAGACTGCCTTGGTTTACAATGTCCCATCAAATTTAAGAGTGATTTCCAGTGTAATTATACTCGATTTTTCAGGGAATTACAGTGTATTTGGTGGTGGATTTACAGTGTAATTGGTAGCTGATTTACAGTGTGTTTCGAATGTACTTTTGAGTGTTATTACAGTGTAATTGGCTGTGTATTTTGCAGTATACTTTTTTAAATTGGTGTTTTGGCATTGATTCTCACATTGTTTTGCAAATCATTTTATCATTTGAGTTACTGATTCTAATTAGTTTGTTCTTTTTTGTAGGGTGTATCTGGTAGTTTATCTGATAATGTTAGTTAGTTTATTTTTTCCAGTAGTTCATGTAATTGGTTTTACACAGTGAATCTTAGCGGATTTTACATAGTAATTTACACAGTAATTTGTACTGTAATTTTAGTGCTGACTTTTTTAACTGTATTTTGTACTGTAATTTATACAGTAATTTTATTGGATTTTATTGTATTTTTAATTGACCTTTTTCAGTCTCCGTCTTTTTTCTGTTTCTTGTCGTTTTAGTGAATTCTGTAGTGTTAAACTTAGTAGTAGTTTAATTTCAAAGTGGCATATTGGTGGGCATTGTTAGTGTATTAGTCAAAAAGTGGTTACTATAGTTGATATCTGTGTGTGTTTCAAAAGTTTCGGGTGTGGACCCATTTAAAGTTCTGGGTGTTTTCATGTTTTGGGTGTTTGGGAGACACGGAACAGGGCAGGGGACAGAAAAGGGAGGGGTGGACACGTTAAGTTTTTTGTTTAAAATTCGGACAGAAAAAGGGACAGGGGGACATAAGAAAAAGGGACAGGGGACATACGACAACTGCCACATGCTAGTTGGCTGGAAAATCTGACTGAGACCCAAATGAATTTCAGCCGGATGTGAAATAGACACTCCCAAGAATAAAATGCCACGTGCGTCGGGCTAGCTGCCGTACCTTACGTCGTGGTGGTTGAATAAATCAAAGTTTTGTTTCCTTGGAACTTCACAGTATTTTGCCTGAATTTCAAAGTTTGGGTCATTCGATTTTGCCTGGGAACAAAGATGAAGGCCCAATGAGGCACCAAGGTGAACAAAGCGAGGCACGGGACTCCGACAAAACTAGGGATGGCAATTTTATCCATGGATCCGGATATCCGTGGATACCTGACCTGATTGGGCAAGGGTATAGAACACATTTCTGCCCATGGATTCATGGATTTGGATACCCGCGAATAGGTGGGTTGGGCACGGTTATGAGTTCCGCTCCATGGATATCCAGTGGATATCCGTATAATAGGTAGGGCCATATGATAGTGAACCTGTGCTAAGCAAATGTGCAACCCAAGTCGCTCGCGGTTAGAAAAGGTCAAAACCCGACCCATGCTCCCTAATCCCCGCAACCTAATTATTAAACCTAATCTAATCCGACTACCTTGCGTCAACCCACACCCCCAACCTAATCTAATATGGCGGCCTTGCGACAACCCACAACCTAATCTAATCCGGCTGTTATTGTGTTGTTTACTTCGATTTTTTATGTAATAAGATTTAAGACAAGTTTTTTACTATTAGGCTATTTTAGTTTTCATTGTATGTGTGGACAATATTTGAACAATGTACTTCTACCTACTTAGGCTTGTATCTTATGTTGTCATTTGCGAATGAATGATGATGAGTTAATTTCATCTTTGGGAAGGTGTCATGCTGATTTTTCTTTGCCCATGGAGCTCCATGGGTATATGGGTATCCAATGGGTTTGGGCATAGGCACAACTTGTGCCCATGGATACTTTGGTGGATGGGCAGAAGATAGGAACATGAGTCATGGGTTGGATTTGGACCAGATCCACCCGCACCAAACCCGACCCATTGCCATCCCTAGACAAAACCGTGTCAAGGGACTCCGACAAGGCCGCGTCAAGGAATGAGCTGCAGCTGTGACTAGCCGACAGAGGCGAGTTGGAAGGTTAAGACTACCTACGATGGAGTGTAACATAGAGTAGTAACATGCATATGTTACTAGTCTAAGTTATTATCTTCACAGTGGATAGTAACATAGTGGTAGTAACATTGAGCCTTTCATTTTATTAGCTTATGGACTCATCTTGCCTTGGTATGCGCTAAGTTACTCAATTTCTCTCTCTTCTCATTAATTAGTTGTCACATTATATTTTTTGCTTAGGTGGCATCTATGTTATGTTACTCCCATCGTGGGTAGTCTAAAGGGTTTGGGTATGAGGCTGCCCGCATTGAAACTGGTGGTTGGTAGGTTTTAGAGGGAAGATCTTGGGTGGTCAAATCTCACATGGATCAAACCCCCACCAAAGGGTGTAACTAGCACCACATGGTGGGCCGATTGCCCACCACGTGTCGTCGAGGCAGCAGTGCAACACCACCTTATCCGGGATGTTGGTGCAGCAGGCATACACGAGCAAGATTCGACCATTCGAATCCGGCCAAGGGGAAATCCCGGAGAGCTCCTGCCACCGAAACCCTAGATCCCATCCTACATCGGTCATCGAAGCCAAGCACGCCAGCACCTCATGTCGTCAACCACCCAGTCCAGCTCCGAGCAAACGCTTGCCCCTTGCGACGTGACATCATGGCAGCTACGCTCGCTACCCTGTAGTGCATGCCGCCGAACCACAACGAGTACTCCACCCCCTTTCCAACCTCATCTACCGTACAGATAGGCTTCCACCCGGGTGCAACCAATGTTGCAGGTCATCGACCCGCCGACAAGCAGCCGCCATGAAAAAAGGCATGCGAGAGGAATTGTGCCAAGGAAAGTAGGGAAGGGCAATCCCTGCCGCCACCATTACCAGGCCAAGCTTTGTTGAAGTTGGCCACCAAGGTCGGCGGGGAAGAGGGAGGAGCCGGTGGAGTTATGTAATGCAATGTGCATTTCGTAATGCAAATTTCTTGGAAGGAGTTTTCATCCGTGAAGAGAGGTAAACATTGTTGACACTTTGTGCCCCCGTTCGACGACGCGCTCTATCGGAGGACATTCTCCGTTGATAGTGCCGGAGAGAGACGTGCAGAAGCTACAAGATTTCCTACACACAAAACCCATGAAGTATGACGTCTTCCATATGATGGTGCCCTCAGTTTAGTTTTAGCAGCATGGATCAGGTGCTCGTACTGATTCATCATCCACCTTCTTGTAAGATGTTTGGTCCGAAGGCTGAAGGATAGAAGGAGCTGATGCAACCTGATCTAGAATAGAAACAATATTGTAACCTGATCTAAGAGAAAAATTATCCTTGTCTTGGAAAGAAAAGAGAGAAAAAGATCTGTGCTCCTGACATTGTTGAATATGACAATAGAACATTGACATGTGCGTAGGCCGATGGACCAACACAGATAGAGAGATCCCTGACATTATTACTGATCACTAAGATTTCTGTAATCAAACCACAATTTTATCTACAGTCCAGCACAACAACTACTAACTGAGCTTTAGGTTATGCTTGACAGTAGAGTGAACTACCTGATTATCAAGACTCTATTTGTTATCCAAACATCATTCCGTCGTAGTCTAGGTGGTTAGGATACTCGGCTCTCACCCGAGAGACCCGGGTTCAAGTCCCGGCGACGGAATTTTTGGTTTTATTTTGCTGTATTGACTATTCCATGGGTGCTGATGAAAATGAGAGGACATGTACAGATGACGTGGTGAATCATACATTTACGGTAAAGTATCTTTTTATCGGAGACATTATCATCCATCATACAGCGCATTGATACCAGAAATCTGTTGGTGCTTTGTCGTATCCAAATGCTACATACGAACTTGTAGGTAAAAATATTAAATATTTTGGCCTCTACAAAAAAGAAACATCAAATGTTATCCCAAAATGTTAACTTAATTTTTTTTTTTCATCAGTAAAACACCGTTGCTCCGTTCTGCATGAAATTTTTCAAGGATGCTTACGACACTAACACGAACATCAACGACAAGAAATTCAGATTTTTTTGAAAATATTTACTTTCTCTATTCACTTTTGTAAGGCGTTGTAGACATTTTAAACAGAGTGCAAAATAACTCAATTTTAATTATCCGGAACAACTTATAAAAGTGAATGGAGGGAGTACTATATTTTTTGTTTACTATTCACGTGGTAGCGCGTGCTTCTGGAAGCCAAAACGCCATTCTCGCATTGATACAAACTTTATCATCTGCTTGTATTTTGTAGCACCACAACAATATCAAAACAATTCATCTAATTTTTACCTAATAATAAAGCAAATAATGCTTCTGGTCGTCCGTCATAATATTTACTCTAATTATCCACTATGTCATCCATAAGTCAAGAAAACGATTCGTTTTTTCTTTCAAATTCGCGCCTGGTTCGTTGTTTTATAAAATGCGATACTAATTAAACCAAAGATGCGCACGCAGCGTGGTGGCAAACCCCCATCGCTTCTAGTGGGGAGACCATGGTTCAATCCCCGTTCTCAAAGCTTTTCCCCTCCTTTTTTGTCTTTATGGGCCGGCCCATATACAGGTCTTGACACCTCAGTTTTTTTTCATTTCATTTATTTGCCTTTTTTTCTCATTCTATTTTTTTCCTTCGTTAAACCAATTCGGGATTTTCAAATTTTAAAAGTTGCGAGTTTTCAAAACATGTTCAATAAATCATAAAATGTATGTGGATTCAAAAAATGTTACGAAAAGAATAAAATTTTCACGGATTAAAAAAGTTGGCAATTTTTGCAATACTTTTTGAAAATTATAAAAATTAATCGCGATCTCGAATAATGGTCAGGAAATAAAGTCATCTTCACGATTTTGAAAAAATGATAGTGTATTCAAAACATATTCGGGAATATGAAAAAAAAATGTCCATGAAACTTTAGAAAATGTTCACATAAATTAAAAACCAAATATTGAAATTTGTTCCCAGAAAACTCATCAGTTAAAAAATGTTTGCTGAGTTGAAAATTGTTCATGAATTCAAAAAATCTTCGTAAACAAAAATAATGTTCGGTGTTTTCTGAAAAAAAAAATGTTTGTCGATTTGAAAACCCGTTCACCGATGCAAAAGTCTTTTATGTCTAGGATTTGATTAGTTTTTTTGGAAGTCTTTATATGTCTAGGCATTGGAAGTAGTTCGTGGTCGATGAGATTTATTTTTAAGGTTTTAAACATTTCCTTCCGCAACATAACGAAAGGTGTGACGTGCACGGTAAGCTAATAGCCTTGGGATTTACCACATTATTTGCATTGTGATCACGTGGACATCACAACCATCACCAGCGAGGATGGGAAGAAAAAAAATAAGTGACAACATGGTGAGCCATCGTGTTAAAATAGGAGACATTTTTATGTCAAATTATTGAGTCATACTTATTTGGCCAGCGCATATATTTTTGTGTCTCCCGTTGCAACCGGTAAGTAAAAAAACAGATTTTTTTTTCACATCGGCGGTCATGATTGGTTAAGAGGAGGCGATGCACTTATGCACATGTTATCATTAAATACTAAAATATACTTGTTATTTTTATTATAATAAAATATTTGTTGGGCATCACTGAGGAAAAACAACAACAAAGGCGTAAACATATACGCTAAGGCGACAACTAGGTAGATATTTATTTTGTACGATGAACTGTAAACACCTTGAATATGCTTCAAAAAACATTGTACCTTTATGTTTCTGCACATCACCACTTATCATGTTGCTTGTTATATAACATAATAAAAAAAATCAAGAGATTTGCTAATGTCGTCAAGTATGTTTGAGGGATGATTTTTTTCTCCCATAGCAACGAACGGGTCCATGTCCGGGCGGCCTATTTTATAATTTCATATTTTATTTTATCTTTATCTTTTCTATTTTCATTTTTCTCCACTTTAAATTATTTGCGACTTAAAGTTCTAAAAATGACGAAAAATGAGATTTTAAATAAAATGTTTATTAAATAAAAAATGTTGGTGGATTAAAAATATATTCACTATATTGTAATAATATGATTGCTTATTGAATGTTCGAAATTTCTAAAAAACGTTTGTAAAGAGCAAAAAATGTTCATAAATTTAAAAATTGTTCTTGATTGTAGAAAATGTTCAGAAATTTGTAATAGTATTTTGTTTGCGATTTCAAATATGTACACGAGTTTAACAAATTGTTCATAATTTCAAAAGATGTTCATGATTTTGCGAATTTGAGAGTAATATTGTATCTCAGTGATGCAGCAAAATGTAATCATGACCATTGAAAATTATGAGTTTTTTCTTTTGTTGCAACGCACGGATATTTTGCTAATAAATTAATAAATGGAGAACCACCGTCTACAACATAATGTTGGACATACATATAGAGAGAAATAAAAGGGGAGAAGCAAAGCATGTCCAGGCGAAGCTAGCTAGGGTGCTTTGTTAAGAATAGTGAGTGTATTGGAAACATATGATAGACTAGGAAATATTCTGGCTTGTCTTGTATTCCAAGTAGATCATGTACTCCCATATATATGCCTACGAGGCTCAAGCAATACAACAACCATTCCACCAATCCCTCTCTCTCCTTTCAATATGGTATCAGCCTAACCGATCCAACCCTAGCCGTCGCCGCCGCTTTCGCCCCGCGCGCCGCCCCCGAGGCGGTCGGCCTTCATGACCGCCGTCGGGGGCCGCGCCGCCCGTACCTAGGGTTTGTCTGCCGGTCGTGTTGACCGGCCGCCCTAGAGAGTCTTTTCCCGATCTCTTGATCCAGGTTTTCTTTCTTCCGCCGGTCGCTTTGATCGGCGTTTTCTTTTCGGTTTTCCGATCTTAGATCGGTTTGCGTCGCCCGCCGCCACCGTCGACCACCGCGCCTCTACTCTGACATCGGCGCGACCCGGCCTCTACACCGACCCGGCGGCCTCGCGCAACCCGACAGCTCCTCAACGCCGCCGTTCGCGCGCCGGCACGCCCGTCGGTCTACGCCGGCCGTCATCGCCCTGCTCCGATCGGGATTCCTGCATCGCCCCGACCTGACGGCCTCGCGCCATGCGGCGGCCAATCACAGTCGCCGTTCGCGTGTCACCTGCCCGTCGATCTCAACCGTCACCTCGTTCGGTGGTGCCCCGGCTGCCTCGGGCCGCCAGCGTCGCGTTGGCTGCCGGCTACGACCGCCACCCCGCCTCCATCGAGCGACGTCCACGACCTCGCGCGTGATCGGATTGATCACCGCCCACCCGCGATTTGCCTCATCTATGCCGTGCGACCGACCTGACCCGTTGGTGTCACACGCCTCCGCAGGTCCCGTGAAGACCGTCCCAAGTACTGCGCGCCCCTCCACCGATCGAGCACCGAGCTGCCGCTGTGTCGCCCCGTCGGGCCACAGCGCCGCCGCCACGTGGTTCTCCCCGCGGCGGCATCGACCCGCGTGCTACCGCTGTGTCGCCCCTTCGGGTCGTAGTGATGCAGCCCACGGTCTACTGCCGTCCTGAGGTCGTCCTCTCCAGGTCGTCCCCGTGGTCGCACCGGCCCTCGTGCTACTGCTGCATCGCCCCATCGGGTCGTAGCGAGCGTGGCACGCGGTCTTCGCCGCCGCCCGAGGCCTGTTGGGAGACGTAGTAGTAAATCAAAAAAATTCCTACGACCACCAAGAACTATCTATGGAGAAACCAACAACGAGTAAGGGGAGATTGCATCTTCATACCTTTGAAGATCGCTAAGCGGAAGCGTTACAAGAATGCGGTTGGTGGAGTCGTACTCGCAATGATTCAGATCGCGGTGGATTCCGATCTTAGCACCGAACAATGGCGCCTACGCCTTGATCCAGCAAGGAGGAAGGAGAGGTTGAGGGAGAGCTCCGGCAGCACGACGGCGTGGTGACGGTGGAGCTACGTGGTACTTCAGCAGGGCTTCACCAAGTGTTACAAGGAACGAGGAAGAGGAGGGGTAGGGCTATGCCGAGAGAGAGAGGAACTCGTGTGTCTGGCAGCCTGCAAAACCCCACTATATATAGGAGGAGGAGGGAGGGCGCAACCCCTAGGGTTCCCACCCTAGGGCTGTGGCCGGCCCTAGATTGGCCATCTGGCCGGCGGCCAGAGAGGGAGAGGGGAGGGGCGGCGCCCTAGGTGGGCCTTAGGCCCATCTGGGCTAGGGTATGCCCCCTCCCACCAAGTGCTGCGCCTTGGGCCCTTGTGGGGGCACACCAGCCCACCTAGGGGCTGGTTCCCTCCCACTTGCGGCCCATGCATCCCTCCGGTGCCGGTGGCCCCACTTGTTGGACCCCCGGAACCATTCCTGTGGTACCGGTACGTTACCAGTAATGCCCGAAACACTTCCGATGACCAAAACCTCACTTCCTATATATGAATCTGTACCTCCGGACCATTTCGGAGCTCCTCATGACGTCCGGGGTCTCATCCGGGACTCCGAACAACCTCCGATAACCACGTACAGTATTTCCCTATAACCCTGGCGTCATCGAACCTTAAGTGTGTAGACCCTACGGGTTCGGGAGGCATGTAGACATGACCGAGACACCTCTCCGGTCAATAACCAACAACGGGATCTGGATACCCATGTTGGCTCCCACATTCTCCATGATGATCTCATTGGATGAACCACGATGTCGGGAATTCAATCAATCCCATATACAATTCCCTTTGTCTACCGGTATGATACTTGCCCGAGATTCGATCGTCAGTATCCCTATACCTTGTTCAATCTCGTTACCGGCAAGTCTCTTTACTCGTTCCGTAACACATCATCCCGTGACTAACTCCTTAGTCACATTGAGCTCATTATGATGATATCTTACCGAGTGGGCCCAAAGATACCTCTCCGTCACACGGAGTGACAAATCCCAGTCTCGATTCGTGCCAACCCAACAGACACTTTCGGAGATACCCGTAGTGCACCTTTATAGACACCCAGTTACGTTGTGACGTTTGGCACACCCAAAGCATTCCTACGTTATCTGGGAGTTGCGCAATCTCATGGTCTAAGGAAATGATACTTGACATTGGAAAAGCTTTAGCACATGAACTATACGATCTTGTGCTATGCTTAGGATTGGGTATTGTCTATCACATCATTCTCCTAATGATGTGATCCCATTATCAACGACATCCAATGTCCATGGTCATGAAACCGTGACCATCTATTGATCAACGAGCTAGCCAACTAGAGGCTCACTAGGGACATGTTGTGGTCTATGTATTCACACATGTATTACGGTTTACGATTAACACAATTATAGCATGAACAATAGACAATTATCATGGACAAGGAAATACAATAATAACCATTTTATTATTGCCTCTAGGGCATATTTCCAACAGTCTCCCACTTGCACTAGAGTCAATAATCTAGTTACATTGTGATGAATCGAACACCCATAGAGTTCTGGTGTTGATCATGTTTTGCTCGTGAGAGAGGTTTAGTCAACGGATCTGCGACATTCAAATCCGTATGTACTTCACAAATATCTATATCTCCTTCCTGAATGTAATCACGAATGGAGTTGAAGCGGCATTTGATGTGTCTTGTCTTCTTGTGAAACCTGAGCTGCTTGGCAAGGGCAATAGCTCTAGTGTTGTGACAGAATAGAGTCATTGGGCCCGACGCATTGGGAATCACTCCTAGGTCGGTGATGAACTCCTTCATCTAGACTCCTTCCTTTGCTGCTTCCGAAGCAGCTATGTACTCCGCTTCACATGTAGATGCCGCCACAACGCTTTGCTTGCTGCCACACCAGCTTACTGCCCCTCCGTTCAAAATATACACGTATCCGGTTTGTGACTTGGAGTCATCCGGATCTGTGTCGAAGCTAGCATCAACGTAACCCTGTACGACGAGCTCTTCGACACCTCCATATACGAGAAACATGTCCTTGGTCCTTTTCCGGTACTTCAAGATATTCTTGAGCGCTGTCTAGTGTTCCGCTCCGGGATCACTTTGGTACCTCCCTACCATACTTATGGCAAGGTTCACATCAGGTTTGGTACACAACAGGGCATACATAATAGAGCCTATGGATGAAGCATAGGGGATGACACTCATCTCTTCCCTATCCTTTACCGTGGTCGGGCATTGAGTCGTACTCAATCTCACACCCAGTAACACAGGCAAGAACCCCTTCTTGGTCTGATCCATATTGAACTTCTCCAATATCTTGTCAAGGTATGTGCTTTGTGAAAGACCTATGAGGCGTATCGATCTATCTCTATAGATCTTGATGCCTAAAATGTAAGCAGCTTCTCCAAGGTCCTTCATTGAAAAACACTTATTCAAGTAGGCCTTTACGCTTTCCAAAAGTTCTATATCATTTCCTATCAACAATATGTCATCCACATATAATATGAGAAATGCTACAGAGCTCCCACTCACTTTCTTGTAAATACAGGGTTCTCCATAAACCTGTATAAACCCAAATGCTTTAATCACCTCATTAAAGCGAATGTTCCAACTCCGAGATTCTTGCACCAGCCCATAGATGGACCGCTGGAGCTTGCATACCTTGTTAGCATATTTAGGATCGACAAAACCTTCCGGCTGCATCATATACAGTTCTTCCTTAAGGAAGCCATTTAGGAATACCGTTTTGATGTCCATTTGCCAGATCTCATAATCATAAAATGCGGCAATTGCTAACATGATTCGGACGGACTTCAGCATCGCTACGGGTGAGAAAGTCTCATCATAGTCAACTCCTTGAACTTGTAGATAACCCTTAGCGACAAGCCAAGCCTTATAGGCGGTCACATTACCATCCACATAAGTCTTCTTCTTAAAGATCCATCTATTTTCTATGGATCGCTTATCATCAGGCAAGTCCACCAAAGTCCACACTTTGTTCTCATACATGGATCCTATCTTGGATTTCATGGCTTCAAGCCATTTGTTGGAATCTGGGCCCGCCACTGCTTCTTCATGGTTCGAAGGTTCACCGTTGTCCAACAACATGATCTCCAGGACAGGGTTGCCGTACCACTCTGGTGTGGAACGTGTCCTAGTGGACCTTCGAATAACAACTTGATCTGAAGTTTCATCATCATCATCATTAACTTCCCCTCCAGCCGATGCAGGCTCCATAGAAACAACTTCGTGTGCTGCGCTACTCTCTAGTTTGAGTGGAGGTACAATTACCTCATCAAGTTCTATTTTCCTCCCACTTACTTCTTTCGAGAGAAACTCTTTCTCTAGAAAGGATCCATTCTTGGCAACAAAGACTTTGCCTTCGGATCTGAGGTAGAAGGTATACCCAACAGTTTCTTTGGGGTATCCTATGAAAACGCACTTTTCCGCTTTGGGTTCGAGCTTCTCAGGTTGAAGTTTCTTCACATAAGCATCACATCCCCAAACTTTCAGAAACGACAGCTTAGGTTTCTTTCCAAACCATAATTCATACGGTGTCATCTCAACGGATTTAGATGGTGCCCTATTTAAAATGAATGCGGCAGTCTCTAATGCATATCCCCAAAATTATAGTGGTAAGTCGGTAAGAGACATCATAGATCGCACCATATCCAATAGAGTGCAGTTACAACTTTCAGACACACCATTTCGCTAAGGTGTGCCAGGAGGCATGAGTTGTGAAACAATTCCACATTTCCTTAGGTGCGTGCCAAACTCATGACTCAAATATTCTCCGCCACGATCAGATCATAGGCACTTTATTTCCATGTCACATTGATTCTCTACCTCACCCTGAAATTCCATGAATGTTTCAAAGGCTTCAGACTTGTGTTTCATTAAGTAGACATACCCATATCTGCTCAAGTCATCAGTGAGGGTGAGAACATAACGGTAGCCATCACGAGCCTCGACGCTCATTGGACCGCATACATCGGTATGTATTATCTCCAACAAGTCAGTTGCTCGCTCTATTGTTCCGGAGAACGGAGTCTTGGTCATCTTGCCCATGAGACATGGTTCGCACGTGTCAAATGATTCAAAATCAAGAGACTCCAAAAGTCCATCAGCATGGAG
The DNA here is from genome assembly GCA_022496015.1 of Hordeum marinum. Lineage (NCBI taxonomy): Eukaryota > Viridiplantae > Streptophyta > Magnoliopsida > Poales > Poaceae > Hordeum > Hordeum marinum. Next base: position 840,770 of record JAAAWK010001186.1, read on the forward strand.
TTTCTTCATGTGTTTTACACCAATATGACCAAGGCGACAGTGCCACATGTAAGTGAGACTATCGTTATCAACCTTACGTCTTTTGGTACTCACACTATGGACACGTGTAACATCACGTTCAAGATTCATCAAAAATAAACCATTGACCAGCGGGGCATTACCATAAAACATTTCTCTCATATAAATAGAACAACCATTATTCTCAGATTTAAATGAGTACCCATCTCGCATCAAGCGAGATCCAGATACAATGTTCATGCTCAAAGCTAGTACCAAATAACAAGTATCAAGGTTTAAAAATAATCCCGAAGGTAGATGTAGAGGTAGCGTGCCGACGGCGGCGATTACATCAACCTTGGAACCATTCCCGACGCGGATCGTCACCTCGTCCTTGTTGGGGAACGTTGCATGGGAAACAAAAAATTTCCTACGCACACGCAAACCTATCCACGGTGATGAGCATCTACGAGAGGGAGAGTGGATCTACGTATCCTTGTAGATCGCTAAGCGGGAAGCGTTAAGAAACGCGGTTGGTGTAGTCGTACTTCTTCATGATCCAAATCGCCGAGCGTCCCGCGATCTAATCACGAACAATCCCGCGAACCAATCACGAACCGTCCCGCGATCTCGTCACGATCCATCCAGCGATCCGATCACGAACGTCCCGTGACCTTGATCACGATCCTTCCGATCTAGTACCGAACGGACGGCACCTCCGCGTTCAGCACACGTGCAGCTTGATGACGATCTCCACCGTCTTGATCCAGCAAGAGGAGGTGGAGAGGAGAGAGAGTTCACCGGCAGCGTGACGGCGCTCCGGTGATGGTGGTAGTGGAGCAACCGGCAGGGCTTTGCCTAAGCGCTGCAGAAATCCGATCTATAGGAGCACCGGTGAAACGGGTAGCACGTGGCCGTAAACTATGTCCAAAAGCCACCCAATCCACTAGTATATATAGGAGGGAGAGAGAGGCAGCCCTTGGCGCAAGGCCAAGGGCCCCAAGGAGTCGGCCGGCTAGGAGGGGTGGAATCCTATTCCACCTCCAATCCTAGTTGGACTAGGATTGCTCCCTATTGGCTGATTTTCCACTTTTTCCTTTAGCACTTTGTCTCCCTGCGCCATGGACCTTTGTGGCTGTTTTACCAGACCACTAAGGGATTGTTAATACTATCCCACAGCCCATGGACCTCTTGGGGTCGAAATACCCCTCCCGGAGGCCTCCCGGTACACTCCCGGCACTCCCGGTACACTACCGATGAGCCCGAAACTTTTCCGGCGACCAAATTGGGACTTCCTATATATGAATCTTTACCTCCGGACCATTCCAGAGCTCCTTGTGACATCCGGGATCTCATCCGGGACTCCGAACAACCTTCGGTCACCACCATACATAACTCTACACTACCGAAATGTCACCGAACCTTAAGTGTGCAGACCCTGCGGGTTCGAGAACTATGTAGACATGACCGAGACACCTCTACGGCCAATAACCAATGGTGGGACGTGGACGCCCACATTGGTTCCTACATATTCTATGAAGATTTTTGTCGGTCGAACCTCTATGTCAAGGATTCAGTTAATCCCGTATAATGTTCCCTTTGTTCTTCGGTATGTTACTTGCCCGAGATTCGATCGTCGGTATCTCCATACCTAGTTCAACCTCGTTACTGGCAAGTCTCTTTACTCGTTCCGTAATACAAGATCCCGCAACTAACAATTAGTCACATTGCTTGCAAGGCTTATTGTGATGTTGCATTACCGAGTGGGCCCTGAGATACCTCTCCGTAATACGGAGTAACAAATCCCAGTCTCGATCCATGCCAACTCAACAAACACCATCGGAGATACTTGTAGAGCACCTTTATAGTCACCTAGTTACGTTGCAACGTTTGATACACACAAGGCACTCCTCCGATATCCGTGAGTTGCATGATCTCATGGTCAGAGGAACATATACATTGACATGCAGAAAACAGTAGCAATAAACTGACACGATCATACGCTACGTTTGTAGTTTGGGTCTTGTCCATCACATCATTCTCCTAATGATGTGATCCCGTTATCAAATGACATCTCATGTCCATGGCTAGGAAACCTTAACCATCTTTTGATCAACGAGCTAGTCTACTAGAGGCATACTAGGGACATGGTGTTGTCTATGTATCCACACATGTATCTGAGTTTCCGATCAATACAATTATAGCATGGATAATAAACGATTATCACGAACAAGGAAATATGATAATAACTTAATTTATTATTGCCTCTAGGGCATATTTCCAACAGTCTCCCACTTGCACTAGAGTCAATAATCTAGTTCACATCACTATGAGATTCGCATTGTTATGAATCTAACACCCAATGAGTTCTGGGGCTCGATCATGCTTTGCATGTGAGAGAGGTCTTTTATAGTCAACGGGTCTGCGATATTTAGATCTGTGTGTACTTTGCAAATCTCTATGTCGAACCGTAAACATGTTGGGGAACGTCGCATGGGAAACATGTTGTTGAAGCGTCGCTTTATGTGTCTGGTCCTCTTGTGAAACCTTGGTTCCTTGGCTAGAGCAATGGTACCAGTGTTGTCACAGAACAGATTTATTGGATTCAGTGCACTAGGCACTACTCCAAGATCTGTCATGAACTGTTTCATCCAGACACCTTCCTTCGCCGCCTCCGAGGCCGCGATGTACTCCGCTTCGCACGTAGAATCAGCTACCACGCTTTGCTTGGAACTGCACCAGCTTACCGCTCCCCCGTTAAGAATAAATACGTATCCGGTTTGCGACTTAGAGTCGTCCGGATCAGTGTCAAAGCTTGCATCGACGTAACCCTTTACGGCGAGCTCTTCATCACCTCCATAAACGAGAAACATGTCCTTAGTCCTGTTAAGGTACTTAAGGATACTCTTGACTGCTTGCCAGTGCTTCATTCCAGGATCACTTTGAAACCTTCCAGCCATACTTATGGCAAGGCTGACATTGGGTCTTGTGCACAGCATTGCATACATGATAGAGCCTATGGCTGAAGCATAGGGGATGACGCTCATCTTTTCTTTATCTTCTGCAGTCACTGGGCATTGAGTCTTACTCAACTTCACACCTTGTAACATAGGCAAGAACCCCTTCTTGGCCTATTCCATTTTGAACTTTTTCAAAACTTTATCAAGGTATGTGCTCTGTGAAAGTGCTATTAAGCGTCTCGACCTATCTCTATAGATCTTAATGCCTAATATGAAAGCAGCTTCTCCTAGGTCCTTCATTGAAAAACTCTTATTCAAATATTCCTTCACGCTTTCCAGCATTTCTATATCGTTTCTGATCAGCAATATGTCATCCACATATAACACTAGAAACGCTATAGAGCTCCCACTCACTTTCTTGTAAATACAAGCTTCTCCATAAACTTGTATAAACCCAAATGCTTTGATCACTTCATCAAAGTGCTTATTCCAACTCCGAGATGCTTGCACCAGTCCATAAATGGATCGCTGGAGTTTGCAAACTTTGTCAGCATTCTCTGGATCGACAAAATCTTCGGGTTGCATCATATACAACTCTTCCTCAAGGAAACCGTTGAGGAATGCCGTTTTGACATCCATCTGCCAAATTTCATAGTCGAAATAAGCAGCTATTGCCAACATGATTCTGACAGACTTAATCATCGCTACGGGTGAGAAAGTCTCATCGTAGTCAACTCCTTGAACTTGTGAAAAACCCTTTGCCACAAGTTGAGCTTTATAGACGGTGACATTACCGTCTGCGTCCGTCTTCTTCTTATAGACCCATTTGTTCTGAATGACCTTTCGCCCTTCAGGTAGTACTTCCAAAGTCCATACTTTGTTTTCATACATGGATCCCATCTCGGATTTCATGGCCTCTAACCATTTCTCGGAATCCGGGCCCATCACTGCTCCTCCATAGCTCGTAGGTTCATTGTTGTCTAACAACATGACCTCTAAGACAGGGTTGCCGTACCACTCGGGAGTAGTACACGTCCTTGTCGACCTACGAGGTTCAATAGCAGCTTGATCCGAAGCTTCATGATCATCATCATTAACTTCCTCTTCTACCGTCGTAGGTTCCATAGAAACATCTTTCTGCGCTGCGCTACTCTCTGGTTGAAGTAAAGGTTCAATAACCTCATCAAGCTCTATTTTCCTCCCACTCAATTCTTTCGAGAGAAACTCTTTCTCAAGAAATGTTCCGTTGTTAGCGACAAACACTTTGCCTTTGGATCTGAGATAGAAGGTATACCCGACTGTCTCTTTCGGGTATCCTATGAAGACGCATTTTTCTGCTTTGGGTTCCAGCTTTTCAGGCTGAAGCTTTTGACATAAGCATCACATCCCCAAACTTTAAGAAATGACAACTTCGGCGTTTTGCCAAACCACAATTCATATGGCTTCGTCTCAACGGATTTTGATGGTGCCCTATTTAAAGTGAATGCAGCTGTCTCTAATGCATAACCCCAAAACGATAGTGGCAATTCGGCAAGAGACATCATAGAACGTACCATATCTAATAAGGTCCGATTACGATGTTCAGACACACCATTACGCTGTGGTGTTCCGAGCGGTGTCAACTGTGAAACAATTCCACACTGGCTTAAGTGACTGCCAAACTCATAACTCAGATATTCACCTCCTCGATCAGATCGCAGAAATTTAATCTTCTTGTTACGATGATTCTCAACTTCACTCTAAAATTGCTTGAACTTTTCAAATGTTTCAGACTTGTGTTTCATCAAGTAAATATACCCATATCTACTCAAGTCATCAGTGAAGGTGAGAAAGTAACGATAACCACCGCGCGCTTCAACATTCACTGGACCGCACACATCAGTATGTATGATTTCCAACAAGTCACTCGCCCGTTCCATTGTTCCAGAGAACGGCGTTTTGGTCATCTTGCCCATCAGGCATGGTTCACATGTGTCAAGTGATTCAAAATCAAGTGACTCCAAAAGTCCATCAGCATGGAGCTTCCTCATGCGTTTTACACCAATATGACCTAAACGGCAGTGCCACAAGAAAGTGGTACTATCATTAACTACTCTACATCTTTTGGCATCAATGTTATGAACATGTGTGTCATCACTATCAAGATTCAATATGAATAAACCCCTAACATTGGGTGCATGACCATAAAAGATATTACTCATATAAATAGAACAACCTGTATTCTCTGATTTAAATGAGTAACCGTCTCGCAATAAACAAGATCCAGATATAATGTTCATGCTTAATGCAGGCACTAAATAACAACTGTTCAGGTTCATCACTAATCCCGATGGTAATCGAAGAGAGAGCGTGCCGACGGCGATCACATCAACCTCGGAAGCATTTCCCATGCGCATCGTCACTTCGTCCTTTGCCAGTCTTCGTTTATTCCGTAGTTCCTGCTTTGAGTTGCAAATGTGAGCAACCGAATCGGTATCAAATACCCAGGCACTACTACTAGAACTAGTAAGGTACACATCAATAACATGTATATCATATATACCTTGTTTGTCGTTGGCCGCCTTCTTGTCAGCCAGGTACTTGGGGCAGTTCCGCTTCCAGTGACCAGTTCCCTTGCAATGAAAGCACTCAGTTTCTGGCTTAGGTCCATGCTTAGGCCTTTTTGTAGGAGTAGCAACTGCTTTGCCATCCTTCTTGGTTTTACCCTTCTTGCCTTTGCCCTTGCCATTTTTCTTGAAACTAGTGGTTTTATTGACCATCAGCACTTGATGTTCTTTCTGGATTTCAGACTCAGTGACTTTCAGCATCGCAAACAGCTCGGATGATGACTTGTTCATCCCGTGCATGTTATAGTCCATCACAAAACTCTTGTAACTAGGTGGCAGTGATTGAAGAACTCTATCAATGATCGCCTCTTGCGGAAGGGCAATTCCCAACTCAGCTAGACGGTTTGAGTACCCAGACATTCTGAGTATATGCTCACTGACAGACCCGTTCTCCTCCATCTTGCAAGCATAGAATTTATCGAAGGTCTCATACCTCTCGATCCGGGCATTCTTCTGAAAGATAAACTTCAACTCCTGGAACATCTCATATGCTCCGTGACGTTCAAAATGTCTTTGAAGTCCCGGTTCTAAGCCATACAATATTGCACACTGAACTATAGAGTAGTCTCCAGCACGAGCCTCCCAAGCGTTCTTAACGTCTTCGGAGGTCATGTCTTCTGGTTGGTCACCAAGCGGTGCATCAAGGACATATTGTTTCTAGGAAGCCGTAAGGATAATCCTCAGATTACGGGCCCAATCAACAAAGTTACTTCCGTCATCTTTCAATTTAGCTTTCTCTAGGAATGCATTAAAATTCAGGGGTGCTACTGCGCGAGCCATTGATCTACAACATAAATATGCAAAGGTTACTTAGACTATTGTTCATGATAATGAGTTTAGTTAATCAAATTACTAAAGCTCCCACTCAAATTGACATCCCTCAGGTCATCTGAGTGTAACATGATCCAAATTCACCAACTCAAGTCCGATCATCACGTGAGTTAAGTTGGCTTCAATGGTGAACATCACTATGTTGATCATATCTACTATATGACTCATGTTTGAACTTTCGGTCTCTTGTGTTCCGAGGCCATGTCTGTACATGCTAGGCTCGTCAAGTTTAACCCGAGTGTTCTGCACGTGCAAATCTGGCTTGCACCCATTGTATGTGAACGTAGAGTCTATCACACCCGATCATCACGTGGTGTCTCGACAGGACAAACTTTTACAACGGTGCACACTCGAGGAGAACACAGTTCATCTTGAAATTCAAGTGAGGGATCACCTTATAATGCTACCGCCGTACTAAGCAAAACAAGGTGCATAAAAGGATTAACATCTCATGCAATTCATAAGTGACATGATATGACCATGAAGTTGTGTTTAAGATCTCCATCTTCGAAACACCGGCATGATCTCCATCGTCACCGGCACAACACCATGATCTCCATCATCTTGATCTCCATCAATGTGTTGCCATTGGGGTTGTGGCACCAGCCCTGCTTCTACTTCTATTGCTACCGCTTAGCGATAAAGTAAAGCATTACATAGCGCTTAATGATTGACACGCAGGTCATACAATAATTAAAGACAACCCTATGGCTCTTGCCGGTTGCCGTATTCACCGACGTGCAAGTCGTGAAAAATCTATACATCACATGATCATCTCATACATCACATATATCTCATCATGTAATTGGCCATATCACATCACAACATACCCTGCAAAAACAAGTTAGACGTCCTCTAATTGTTGTTGCATGTTTTACGTGGCTGCTATGGGTATCTAGCAAGAATGATTCTCACCTACGCATACACCACAACGGTGATACATATATTGCTTTTCAACCTTCTCAAGGACCGCCTTTGTCGGATCCGATCCAACTAAAGTGAGACAAACTGTCGCCCGCAAGCCATCTAAGAAACAAGTTGCATCAAGGGAACCGGTCTCTCGTAAGCATACGAGTAATGTTGGTCTGAGCCGTTTTATCTCACAATCTCGCTGAACGAAAATCCGACCAAGGAAGGAAGCAATCTAATCATCAACGCCCACAAACCTTTTGTGTTCTACTCGAGATCTCATCGAACCATCAACCTAGCTCATGATGCCACTGTTGGGGAACATTGCATGGGAAACAAAATTTTTCCTACGCACACGCAAACCTATCCATGGTGATGAGCATCTACGAGAGGGAGAGTGGATCTACGTACCCTTGTAGATCGCTAAGCGGGAAGTGTTAAGAAACGCGGTTGGTGTAGTCGTACTTCTTCGCGATCCAAATCGCCGAGCGTCCCGCGATCTAATCACGAACCATCCTGCGAACCAATCACGAACCGTCCCATGATCTCGTCACGATCCGTCCCGCGATCCGATCACGAACGTCCCGTGACCTTGATCACGATCCTTCCGATCTAGTACCGAACGGACGACACCTCCGCGTCCAGCACACGTGCAGCTTGATGACGATCTCCACCGTCTTGATCCAGCAAGAGGAGGTGGAGAGGAGAGAGAGTTCACCGGCAGCATGACGGCGCTCCGGTGATGGTGGTAGTGGAGCAATTCCGGCAGGGCTTCGCCTAAGCGCTGCAGAAATCCGATCTAGAGGAGCACCGGTGAAACAGGTAGCACGTGGCCGTAAACTATGTCCAAAAGCCACCAAATCCACTAGTATATATAGGAGGGAGGGAGAGGCAGAGCTTGGCGCAAGGCCAAGGTCCCCAAGGAGTCGGCCGGCTAGGAGGGGTGGAATCCTATTCCACCTCCAATCCTAGTTGGACTAGGATTGCTCCCTATTGGCTGATTTTCCACTTTTTCCTTTAGCACTTTGTCTCCCTGCGCCATGGGCCTTTGTGGCTGTTTTCCTAGCCCACTAAGGGCTGGTTAATACTCTCCCACAGCCCATGGACCTCTTGGGGTCGAAATACCCCTCCCGGAGGCCTCCCGGTACACTACCGGCACTCCCGGTACACTACCGATGAGCCCGAAACTTTTCCGGCGACCAAACTGGGACTTCCTATATATGAATATTTACCTCCGGACCATTCTGGAGCCTCTCGTGACATCTGGGATCTCATCTGGGACTCCAAACAACCTTTGGTCACCACCATACATAACTCTACACTACCGAAACGTCACCGAACCTTAAGTGTGCAGACCCTGCGGGTTCGAGAACTATGTAGACATGACCGAGACAACTCTACGGCCAATAAAAAATGGCGGGACCTGGACGTCCACATTGGTTCCTACATATTCTACGAATATTTTTATCGGTCGAACCTCTATGTCAAGGATTCAGTTAATCCCGTATAATGTTCCCTTTGTTCTTCGGTATGTTACTTGCCCGAGATTCGATCGTCGGTATCTCCATACCTAGTATAACCTCATTACCAGCAAGTCTCTTTACTCGTTCCATAATACAAGATCCCGCAACTAAAAATTAGTCACATTGCTTGCAAGGCTTATTGTGATGTTGCATTACCGAGTGGGCCCTGAGATATCTCTCCGTAACACGGAGTAACAAATCCCAGTCTCGATCCATGCCAACTCAACAAACACCATCGGAGATACCTGTAGAGCACCTTTATAGTCACCAAGTTACGTTGCGACGTTTGATACACACAAGGCACTCCTCCGATATCCGTGAGTTGCATGATCTCATGGTCAGAGGAACATATACTTGACATGCAGAAAACAGTAGCAATAAACTGACACGATCATACGCTAAGTTTGTAGTTTGGGTCTTGTCCATCACATCATTCTCCTAATGATGTGATCCCGTTATCAAATGACATCTCATGTCCATGGCTAGGAAACCTTAACCATCTTTTGATCAACAAGCTAGTCTATTAGCATGGATAATAAACGATTATCATGAACAAGGAAATATAATAATAAACACTTTATATATTGCCTCTAGGGCATATTTCCAACAGTCCTTTGCCAACCTCCGCTTATTCTGCAGCTCCTGCTTGGAGTTACAAATGTGAGCAACTGCACCGGTATCAAATACCCAGGAGCTCCTACGAGCGCTGGTTAGGTACACATCAATAACAAGTATATCACATATACCGTTAACGTTGCCGGCCTTCTTATCCTCTAAGTATTTGGGGCAGTTCCGCTTCCAGTGACCGGTACCCTTGCAATAAAGGCACTCAGTCTCAGGCTTGGGTCTATTCTTGTTCTTCTTCCCGGCAACTTGCTTAACGGGAGCGGCAAATGCTTTTCGTTATTCTTGAAGTTCTTCTTACCCTTGCCTTTCTTGAAACTAGTGGTCTTATTCACCATCAACACTTGATGCTCCTTTTTGATCTCGACCTTCGCTGATTTCAGCATCGAGTACAACTGAGGAATGGACTTCTCCATACCCTGCATGTTGTAGTTCATCACAAAGCTCTTGTAGCTAGGTGGAAGCGGCTGGAGGATTCTGTCAATGCCCGAGTCATCCAGAAGATTAACTCCCAGCTGAGTCAAGCAGTTGTGCAACCCATACATTTTGAGTATGTTCTCACTGATAGAACTATTTTCCTTCGTCTTACAACTGAAGAACTTGTCAGAGACATCATATCTCTCGACCCATGCATGAGCTTGGAAAACCAATTTCAGCTCTTAAAACATTCTCATATGCTCCGTGTTGCTCAAAACGCTTTTGGAGCCCCGGTTCTAAACTATAAAACATGCCGCACTAAACCAGGGAGTAATCATCACAGCATGACTGCCAAGCATTCATAACATCTTGGTCCGCATTGAAAATGGGTGCGTCACCTAGCGGTGCATCAAGGACATACAATCTCTTGGAAGCTACGAGGATGACCCTCAAGCCATGAACCCAGTCCGCATAGTTGCTTCCATCGTCTTTCAGCTTGGTTTTCTCTAGGAACGCGTTGAAGTTGAGGGTGACATTAGCGTTGGCCATTGGATCTACAATATAGATTTTAAAGACAATTTTAGACTAAGTTCATGATAATTAAGTTCATATAATCAATTTTTTAATGAACTTCCACTTAGATAGACATCTATCTAGTCATCCAAGTGACACACGATCCACGTCAACTAGCCCGTGTCCGATTATCACGTTAGACGGACTAGTCATCCATGGTGAACATCTCCATGTTGATCGTATCTTCTATACGACTCATGTTCGACCTTTCGGTCTTCTGTATTCCGAGGCCATGTCTGTACATGCTAGGCTTGTCAAGTCAACCTAAATGTATCGCGTGTGTAAATCTGGCTTACACCCGTTGTATGCGAACGTGAGAACCTATCACACCCGATCATCACGTGGTGCTTTGGAACAACGATCCTAAGCAACAGTGCACAGTTAGCGTGAACACATTTCTTGAAATTTTAGTGAGAGATCATCTTATTTAGCTACCGTCGTTCTACGTAAATAAGATGTAAACATGATAAACATCACATGCAACCAATATAGTGACATGATATGACCAATATCATCTTGCTCCTTTGATCTCCATCTTCGGGGCACCATGATCATCACTGTCACCAGCACGACACCATGATCTCCATCATCGTGTCTTCATGAAGTTATCTTGCCAACTATTACTTTTACTATTATGGCTAACGATTAGCAATAAAGTAAAGTAATTACATGGTGTTTATGATTGACACACAGGTCATACAATAAAATAGAACAACTTCTATGGCTCCTGCCGGTTGTCATACTCATCGACATGCAAGTCGTGAATCCTATTACAAGAACATGATCAATCTCATACATCACAATGCATCACATCACATCCTTTGGCCATATCACATCACAAGGCATATGCTGCAAAAACAAGTTAGACGTCCTCTAATTTGTAGTTGCAAGTTTTTATGTGGCTGCTATAGGTTTCTAGCAAGAACATTTCTTACCTACGCCAAAACCACAACGTGAAATGCCAATTGCTATTTACCCTTCATAAGGACCCTTTTCATTGAATCCAATCCGACTAAGGTGGGAGAGACAGACACTCGCTAGCCACCTTATGCAACAAGTGCATGTCAGGCGGTGGAACCGGTCTCACGTAAGCGTACATGTAAAGTTGGTCCGGGCCGCTTCATCCCACAATACCGCTGAATCAAGATAAGACTAGTAACGCTAAGAAAATTAACAAGATCGACGGCCACAACAACTTATGTTCTACTCGTGCATAGATTCTACGCATAAACCTGGCTCTGATACCACTGTTGGGAGACGTAGTAGTAAATCAAAAAAAATTCCTACGACCACCAAGATCTATCTATGGAGAAACTAGCAACGAGTAAGGGGAGATTGCATCTTAATACCTTTGAAGATCGCTAAGCGGAAGCGTTACAAGAACGCGGCTGGTGGAGTCGTACTCGCAGCGATTCAGATCGCGGTGGATTCCGATCTTAGCGCCGAACAACGGCGCCTCCGCGTTCAACATACGTGCAGCCCGATGACGTCTCCTACGCCTTGATCCAGCAAGGAGGAAGGAGAGGTTGAGGGAGAGCTCCGGCAGCACGACGGCATGGTGACGGTGGAGCTGCGTGGTACTCCGGCAGGGCTTCACCAAGCGCTACGGAGAACGAGGAAGAGGAAGGGTACGGCTGCGCCGAGAGAGAGAGGAACCCGTGTGTGTGGCAGCCCCCAAAACACACCCTAGGGCTCTAGGGTTCCTAGGGTTCCCATCCTAGGGCTGCGGCCGGCCCTAGATTGGCCATCTGGCCGGCGACCAGAGAGGGAGGGGGAGGGGCGGCGCCCTAGGTGGGCCTTAGGCCCATCTGGGCTAGGGTTTGCCCCCCTCCCACCAAGTGTTGTGCCTTGGGCCCTTGTGGGGGGGGGCGCACCAGCCCACCTAGGGGCTGGTTCCCTCCCACTTGTGGCCCGAGAAGCCCTCCGGTGTCGGTGGCCCCACTTGTTGGACCCCCGGAACCATTTCGGTGGTCCCGGTACATTAACAGTAATGCCCGAAACACTTCCGATGACCAAAACCTCACTTCCTATATATGAATCTTTACCTCCGGACCATTCTGGAGCTCCTCGTGATGTCTGGGATCTCATCCGGACTCCGAAAAACCTTCGGTAACCACGTACACTATTTCCCCATTACCCCAACGTCATCGAACCTTAAGTGTGTAGACCCTACGGGTTCGGGAGGCACGTAGACATGACCAAGACACCTCTCCGGTTAATAACCAACAGCGGGATATGGATACCCATGGTGGCTCCCACATACTCCACGATGATCTTATTGGATGAACCACGATGTTGGCAATTCAATCAATCCCGTATACAATTCGTTTTGTCTATCGGTATAATACTTGCCCGAGGTTCGATCGTTAGTATCCCTATACCTTGTTCAATCTCGTTACCGGCAAGTCTCTTTACTCGTTTCGTAACACATCATCCGTGACTAACTCCTTAGTCACATTGAGCTCATTATGATGATGTCTTACCGAGTGGGCCCAGAGATACCTCTCCGTCACACGGAGTGACAAATCCCAGTCTCGATTTGTGCCAACCCAATAGAAAATTTCGGAGATACCCGTAGTGCACCTTTATAGCCACCGAGTTACGTTGTGACGTTCGGCACACCCAAAGCATTCCTACGGTATCTGGGAGTTGCACAATCTCATGGTCGGAGGAAATGATACTTGACATTGGAAAAGCTTTAGCAGACGAACTACATGATCTTGTGCTATGATTAGGATTGGGTCTTGGCCATCACATCATTCTCCTAATGATGTGATCCCGTTATCAATGACATCCAATGTCCATGGTCATGAAACCATGACCATCTATTGATCAACGAGCTAGCCAACTAGAGGCTCACTAGGGACATGTTGTGGTCTATGTATTCACACATGTATTACGGTTTACGATTAACACAATTATAGCATGAACAATAGACAATTATCATGAACAAGGAAATACAATAATAACCATTTTATTATTGTGTCTAGGGCATATTTCCAACAAGGCCATCTCCGCGGCTGCACTCACTTGTGCGCCATCGCTTTGTCGCCCCTTCAGGCGATCGCGCCACGGCACGCGGTCCACGTCGTCGCCCAACCCGCCTGCTGGCGCTGCGTTGCCCCTTCGGGCCGTAGCGCCACGGCGCGCGGTCCACTCCGTCGTCCCCACGTGTCGACTTCTACGTGGCATGTGCCGCGCCGCTTCCCTAGGCGCAGGAACGTCACCGTCCCTGCCGGTCTTCGTCATGCTGTCAGGTTCTTCCTCGCCTACTTTGAGCATCGCCATCGCGATCCTAACCAGCCGCCACCGCCGCCACTCTTCTTCGGTGTTGCTGCAGCTCGCTCACCTGAGCCGCGCCGCCAGTCCACCCCCTTCTTCTTCGTCCTACACCAGCTCATCCCCAGCGTCGTCGTCGTCTACCTCGACCACTTCATCTACCCCGACCACCGCGGGCAACATCGGCCCTCGCCGGTTTGTGCTGCAACCGCCGTCGAGTCCTCTGCTAGCCTCCTCGACATGGCGTACTGGTTGTGTGCAGGTCCCGTCTACGCATGCCCGGTACTAGCAACACCATCGCGTGCCTTTGTCCCTGGTGTGTTCACAGGTGTGGCAAGCCTGGAGCGACGTATCGTCAACATCGACTTCGTCCGTCTACGCATGCGCGGTGCTGGCAACACCGACGTGTGCCTTCATCTACAACGTGTCCTCGGGTTTGGCAATCCCGGCGCGACGCATCTCAACTACGTCTTTTTCCCAGCACACCACTACTTCGACACCACTGCACCCATGACTAACTTGGCATCTTCTTGCGCCCGCGGCTTCACGACGAGTTCCTCGACATCGGCTACCCCGACTCGCATTGACCACGACGTTCTTCACACGGTTACCTCGACCACGGCTACAACACCCTAAGCCCTCGGCTACCTCGATATCGGCACAAAGGGCTACCGCCTTGCTTGAGCAACCTGTCGGTTTCTACTTTAGCCACACCTTTCGCGATGCATCGACCGTTTCGACTGTGGGGGGATGTTCGTCAGCTTGCCTTCGGATGCTTCTCCAGTCTCATCGTTTGCGTCTCTACCATTGTTACTGCAGGGGGGGATGTTGAGAATCATGATTGTATTGGAAACATAGGATAGGCTAGGAAATATTCTGGCTTGTCTTGTACTCCAAGTAGATCATGTACTCCCATATATGTGCCCACGAGGCTCAAGCAACACAACAACTATTCCACGAATCCCTCTCTCTCCTTTCAATATGCTTAATAGGCATTTCTGTGTTTGACAATTGAGAGCCAAACATTTTCTGCCTTACACATGTACTATTTTTTTTGGTTCGACACCGATCATTTTTCTACCCCGGCCCGGTGTGGCCGGTCTACCATTTTGCATGTGCGATTTTATGACAGGCTTCCCGTCTTGCCACGTTTCTAGAGTAGATGTTTGTGATAAGTGTGTTTGGTTGAGCGGTGTTGTTTATTTCATGGGTTCTAGAGTGATAAAAAGTTATTCAGCACAACTTATTTCATATTTTTTGTAACTCACGTTATTTCTCGAAGCTACCTCTCCATCGAGATATTTCTCTCAAGATTCTTAACTCTCCTATAAATTCGAGCATCACCTCCTTATCTTGGTCCATTTATATATTTTGATCCATTTCTTCCCACGGGTTTATTTTCACTCTCGATTGCCTCTAGGCGAGGACGTGAGAGGAGGCGTCAACGGTCTTTG
This sequence comes from Hordeum marinum, assembly GCA_022496015.1. Lineage (NCBI taxonomy): Eukaryota > Viridiplantae > Streptophyta > Magnoliopsida > Poales > Poaceae > Hordeum > Hordeum marinum. Next base: position 855,943 of record JAAAWK010001186.1, read on the forward strand.
ACAATCAGTACGAGGACAATGTTGTGGGCCTAGATATGCACGTCTTAGGCTATCGCTGCCCGACGGCGGAGGGGCTCCACTTGGCCGGTATGAAGAACAATGTTGGAAGAGAGCGGCCATGACAATGATAGATCCCCGTGCTTGACCGCCTCCAGCAGTTGCTTGACGCAACGTGAAAGGCAGAGATGCTTGTCGTAAGTGGAGGAAGGAGTCAGGATCCAATACCAATGCCCTATGGTGACCATCAATATCTTAGATTTATGCACACTCCAACTTGCTTGGTGTCTCGTAAGAGAAATATTGGATGCCGACTTGGGAGGCCCTACTTCTCCTTATCTAGGTGGATGAGGGGTAGGTTTACATGGGCACAAGTCAGTTTACATGGCTTGTTGCCTTGAGCCATGACCCAGTGATACGTCTCCAACGTATCTATAATTTTTGATTGTTCCATGCTATTATATTATCTGTTTTGGATGTTTTATATGCATTAATATGCTGTTTATATTATTTTTGGGACTAACCTATTAATCTAGAGCCTAGTGCCAGTTTCTGTTTTTTCCTTGTTTTTGAGGTTCGCAGATAAGGAATATTAAATGGAGTCCAAACAAAATAAAACCTTCGGAATGATTTTTTCTTAAATAAAAGGAAGCCATGAGACTTCAGAACCAAGGCAGAGGAGCTGCCATGGGGCCACAAGCCCGCTTGCCACGGCCAGAGGGGCCAACTGCGCCGGGCAGGCTTGTGGGCCCCTGGCAACTCCCCTAACCCTAATATTTGGCCTATAAATTCCCAAATATTCCATCATTATCAAAAAGAGCCACGAAAACAATTTTCTGCTGCCAGAAGTCTCCGTTCCCGAGAGATCCAATCTTGGAGCCTTTTCCGGTAATCTGCCGGAGGGGGATTTGATCACGGAGGGCATCTACATCAACTCCATTGCCCCTCTGATGATGCGTGAGTAGTTCACCATAGACCTATGAGTCCATAGCTAGTACCTAGATGGCTTCTTCTTGCTCTTTGCTTCTCAATACCATGTTCTTCATGATCTTCATGGAGATCTATCTGATGTAATACTCTTTTGCGGTGTGTTTGTCGAGATCTGATGAATTGTGGGTTTATGTTTAGATTATCCATGAATATTATTTGAGTCTTTCCTGAATTCTTATATGCATGATTTCATATCTTTGCAAGTCTCTTCGAGTTATTGGTTTGGTTTGGCCAACTAGATTGGTAATTCTTGCAATAGGAGAAGTGATTAGTTTTGGGTTCAATCTTGCGGTGTCCTCACCTAGTGACAAAGTAGGGGTAGTGAGGCACATATTGTATTGTTGCCATCAAGGGTAAAAACATGGGGTTTTCATCATATTGCTTGAGTTTATCCCTCTACATCATGTCATCTTGCTTAATGCGTTACTCTGTTCTTCATGAACTTAATACTTTAGTTGCAGGGAGGAGTCGGTCGATGTGTGGAGTAATAGTAGTAGATGCAGAATCGTTTCGGTCTACTTGACACGGACGTGATGCCTATTTGCATAATCATTGCCTTGGATATCTTCATAATTATTTGCTTTTCTATCAATTGCTCGACAGTAATTTGTTCACCCATTGTAATACTTGCCATCATGATGTTGGGAGACGTAGTAGTAAATCAAAAAATTTCCTTATGACCGCCGAGATCTATCTATGGAGAAACCAGCAACGAGTAAGGGGAGATTGCATCTTCATACCTTTGAAGATCGCTAAGTGGAAGCATTACAAGAACACGGTTGATGGAGTCGTACTCGCAGCAATTTAGATCGCGGTGGAATCCGATCTTAGCGCCGAACAACGACGCCTCCGCGCTCAACACACGTGTAACCCGATGACGTCTCCTACGCCTTGATCGAGAGCTCCGGCAGCACGACGACATGGTGACAGTGGAGCTGCATGATCTCCGGCAGGGCTTCGCCAAGCACTACGAAGGACGAGGAAGAGGAAGGGTAGGGCTGCACCGAGAGAGAGAGAGAGAGAACTCGTGTGTTTTGGCAGCCCCAAAACCCTCCACTATATATAGAAGGAGGGGAAGGGAGGGCGCAGACCTAGGGTTCCCACCCTAGGAGCTGCGGCCAGCCCTAGATGGCCTTCTGGCCGGCGGCCAGAGAGGGAGAGGGGTGCGGCTTCCCTAGGGTGGGCCTTAGGGCCCATCTGCCCTAGGGTTTGCCCCTCCCACCTTCAGCTACGCCTTGGGCCCTTGTGGGGGCACACCAGCCCACCTAGAGGCTGGTTCCCTCCCACTTGCGGCCCATGCAGCCCTCTGGTGCTAGTGGCCCCACTTGGTGGATCCCCGGAACCCTTCCGGTGGTCCCGGTACATTACCGATAATTCCCAAAACACTTCCAGTAACCAAATCCTCACTTCGTATATATCATTATTTACCTCCGGACCATTCCGGAGCTCCTCGTGACGTCTAGGTTCTCATCTGGGATTCCAAACCACCTTCGGTAACCATGTACACTATTTCCCTATGACCCTAGTGTCATCGAACCTTAAGTGTGTAGACCCTACGGGTTCGGGAGACACATAGACATGACCGAGACACCTCTCCGGTCAATAACCAACAACGGGATCTGGATACCCATGTTGGCTCCCACATGCTCCACGATGATCTCATCGGATGAACCACGATGTCGGGGATTCAATCAATCCCATATACAGTTCCCTTTGTCTACTGGTATGATACTTGCCCGAGATTCGATCGTTGGTATCCCTATACCTTGTTAAATCTCGTTACCGGAAAGTCTCTTTACTCGTTCGTAATACATCATCCTGTGACTAACTCCTTAGTCACATTGAGCTGATTATGATGATGTCTTACCGAGTGGGCCGAGAGATACCTCTCCGTCACACGGAGTGACAAATCCCAGTCTCGATTCGTGTCAACCCAACAGATACTTTCGGAGATACATGTAGTGTACCTTTATAGACACCCAGTTATGTTGTGACGTTTGGCACACCCAAAGCATTCCTACGATATCCGGGAGTTGCACAATCTCATGGTCTAAGGAAACGATACTTGACATTAGAAAAGCTTTAGCAGACGAACTACACGATCTTGTGCTATGCTTAGGATTGGGTCTTGTCCATCACATCATTCTCCTAATGATGTGATCCCGTTATCAACGACATCCAATGTCCATGGTCATGAAACCGTGACCATCTATTGATCAACGAGCCAGCCAACTAGAGGCTCACTAGGGACATACTATGGTCTATGTATTCACACATGCATTACGGTTTCCGGTTAACACAATTATAGCATGAACAATAGACAATTATCATGAACAAGGAAATACAATAATAACCATTTTCTTATTGCCTCTAGAGAAGATTTCCAACAGTCTCCCACTTTCACTAGAGTCAATAATCTAGTTACATTGTGATGAATCGAACACCCATAGAGTTCTGGTGTTGATCATGTTTCGCTCGTGAGAGAGGTTTAATCAACGGATCTTCGACATTCATATCCGTATGTACTTTACAAATATCTAACTCCTTCCTGAATGTAATCACGAATGGAGTTGAAGCGGCGTTCGATGTGTCTTGTCTTCTTGTGAAACCTGGGCTCCTAGGCAAGGGCAATAGCTCTAGTGTTGTCACATAATAGAGTCATCGGGCCCGACGCATTGGGAATTACTCCTAGGTCGCTGATGAACTCCTTCATCTAGACTCCTTCCTTTAGTTCTTCCGAAGGAGCTATGTACTCTGCTTCACATGTAGATGCCGCCACGACGCTTTGCTTGCTGCTGCACCAGCTTACGGCCCCCTCCGTTCAAAATATACACGTATCCGGTTTGTGACTTGGAGTCATACGGATCTGTGTCGAAGCTAGCATCTACGTAACCCTTTACGACGAGCTCTTCGGCACCTCCATAAACGATAAACATGTCCTTGGTACTTTTCAGGTACTTCATGATATTCTTCACCGCTGTCCAGTGTTCCGCTCCGGGATCACTTTGGTACTTCCCTACCATACTTATGGCAAGGTTCACATCAGGTCAGGTACACAGCATGGCATACATAATAGAGCCTATGGCTGAAGCATAGGGGATGACACTCATCTCTTCTCTATCCTTTGCCATGGTCGGGCATTGAGTCGTACATAATCTCACACCCTATAACACATGCAAGAACCCCTTCTTGGACTGATCCATATTGAACTTCTTCAATATCTTGTCAAGGTATGTGCTTTGTGAAAGACCTATGAGGTGTCTTGATCTATCTCTATAGATCTTGATGCCTAATATGTAAGCAGCTTCTTGCTACTTCTTGAGCTTGCGTTGGTTTTTCCCTTGAAGAGGAAAGGGTGATGCAGCAAAGTAGAGATAAGTATTTCCCTCATTTTGAGAACCAAGGTATCAATCCAGTAGGAGTATCAAGATGAGGCACCGAGGCACCTGCGCAAAAACAAACAAACTTGCACCCAACGGGATAAAGGGGTTGTCAATCCCTTTATGATTACTTGCAAGGTGAGATCTGATAGTGATAATAGGTAAATATAAATAAATAAATAAAAGTGCAGCAAGGTATTTTTGGTATTTTTGTATGTAGATCTGAATATATAATGTGTAAAATAGACCTGGGGGCCATAGTGTTCACTAGAGGCTTCTCTCATGATAGCAAGTATTATGGTGGGTGAACAAATTACTGTCGAGCAATTGATAGAATCACAGAAAGTCATGACGATATCTAAGGCAATGATCATACATATAGGCATCACGTCCGACACAAGTAGACTAATACTTTCTGCACCTACTACTATTACTCCACACATCGACCGCTATCCAACATGCATCTAGTGTATTAAGTTCATAACAAACAGAGTAACGCTTTAAGCAAGATGACATGATGTAGAGGGATAAATTCATGCAATATGATATAAACCCCATCTTTTTACCCTTGATGGCAACAACACGATGCGTGCCTCACTACCCCTTCTGCCACTAGGTGAGGACACCACACGGTATGAACCCAAAACGAAGCACTTCTCCCATTGCAAGAATTATAGATCAAGTTGGCCAAACGAAACCCATAACTCAAAGAGACTTACAAGGATACGAAATCATGCATATAAGAAATCAGAGAAGACTCAAATACTATTGATAGATAATCTGATCATAAATCCACAATTCATCGGATCTCGACAAACACACCGCAAAAGAAAGTTACATCGGATAGATCTCCATGAAGATCATGGAGAACTTTGTATTGAAGATCAAAGAGAGAGAAGAAGCCATCTAGCTACTAGCTATGGACCCGAAGGTCTGTGGTCAACTACTCACGCATCACCGGAGAGGCAATGGTGTTGATGATGAAGCCCTCCGTGTCCGAATCCCCCTCCGACAGGGCACCAGAACGGTCCCCAGATGGGATCTCACGGAAACAGAAGCTTGCAACGGCGGAAAAGTATTTTTGTTGCTCTCTCGGTTGATTCTGGGATTTTAGGGAATTTATAGGCAAAAGAGGTAGGGCAAAAGAGGCATGAGGGGCCCACGAGCCTGCTAGGCGCGCCCCTAGGGGGCTCGTGGCCTCCTCCGTGGCCCTCTGCCTTGGTTCTCAAGTCTTCTGGATCCCTCCTGTTGTGGAAAAAATCATCCTGAAGGTTTTATTCCGTTTGGACTCCGTTTAATATTCTTATCTGAAAAAGGTCAAAAACACGAAAAAAACAGAAACTGGCACTGGGCACCGAGTTAATAAGTTAGTCCCAAAAATGATATAAAATAGCATATAAATGCATATAAAACATCCCAAGTTGATAATATAATAGCATGGAACAATCAAAAAATTATAGATACATTGGAGACGTATCAAGTATCCCCAAGCTTAACTCCTGCTCGTCCTCGAGTAGGGAAGTGATAAAGACCGATTTTTTGATGTGGAATGCTACCTATCATATTTGTTCTTTGTGACTTCTTTATTGTGGAATGAATGTTCAGATCCATAAGATTCAAAACAATAGTTTAATATTGACATGAAAACAATAATACTTCAAGCATACTAGCAAAGTAATCATGAACTTTTGAAATAACAAGGCCAAAGAAAGTTATCCCTACAAAATCATATAGTCTGGCTATGCTCCATCATCCCCACACAACGAATTTAAATCATGAACAACCCCGGTATTGGCCAAGTAATTGTTTTTGCACTCTTACTTTCTCAAACTTTTTCAACTCTCACGCAATACATGAGCGTGAGCCATGGATATAGCACTATAGGTGGGATAGAGTGTGGTGGAGGTTGTGAGGCAAAAAGGAGGAGATGGTCACATCAACTTGGCGTATCAATGGGCTATGGAGATGCCCATCAATAGATATCAATGTGAATGAGTAGGGATTGCCATGGAACAGATGCACTAGAGCTATAAGTGTATGAAAGCTCAAAAATAAAAACTAGTGGGTGTGCACCCAACTTGCTTGCTCACAAAGACCTAGGGCAATTTGAGGAAGCCCATCATTGGAATATACAAGCCAAGTTATATAATGAAAATTCCCACTAGCATATGAAAGTGACAAAGCAAGAGACTCTCTATCATGAAGAACATGGTGCTATTTTGAAGCACAAGTGTGGAAAAAGATAGTAGCATTGTCCCTTCTCTCTTTTTCTCTCATTTTCTTGTTTGGGCTCTTTGGCCTCTCTTTTTTTCAGTTTTTTGGTGGGCATCTTTGTGTTGGAAATATGCCCTAGAGGCAATAATAAATTAGTTATTATCATATTTCCTTGTTCATGATAATCGTTTATTATCCATGATATAATTGTATTGATCGGAGACTTAGATGCATGTGTGGACACATAGACAAAACCATGTCCCTAGTATGCCTCTAATAGACTAGCTCGTTGATCAAAGGATGGTTAAGGTTTCCTAGCCATGGACATGAAATGTCATTTGATAACGGAGTCACATCATTGGGAGAATGATGTGATGGACAAGACCCAAACTGCAAACGTAGCATATGATCGTGTCAGTTTATTGCTACTGTTTTCCGCATGTCAAGTATGTGTTCCTATGACCATGAGATCATGCAACTCACAGATATCGAAGGAGTGCCTTGTGTGTATCAAACGTCGCAACGTAACTGGGTGACTATAAAGGTGCTCTACAGGTATCTCCAATGGTGTCTGTTGAGTTGGCATGGATCGAGATTGGGATTTGTTACTCCGTGTGACGGAGAGGTATCTCGGGGCCCACTCGGTAATGCAACATCACAATAAGCCTTGCAAGCAATGTGACTAATTGTTGGTTGCGGGATCTTGTATTACGGAACGAGTAAAGAGACTTGCCGGTAACGAGATTGAACTAGGTATGGAGATACCGACGATCGAATCTCGGACAAGTAACATACCGAAGAACAAAGGGAACGTTATACGGGGTTAACTGAATCCTTGACATAGAGGTTCGACCGATGAAGATCTTCGTAGAATATGTAGGAACCAATGTGGACGTCCAGGTCCCGCCATTGGTTATTGACCGTAGAGGTGTCTCGGTCATGTCTACATAGTTCTCGAACCCGCAGGGTCTGCACACCTAAGGTTTGGTGACGTTTCGGTAGTGTAGAGTTATGTATGGTGGTGACCGAAGGTTGTTCGGAGTCCCGGATGAGATCCCGGACGTCACGAGGAGCTCCGTAATGGTCTGGAGGTAAAGATTGATATATAGGAAGTCCCAGTTTGGTTTCCGGAAAGGTTTCGGGCTCATCGGTAATGTACCGGAAGTGCCGGTAGTGTACCGGGAGGCCTCCGGGAGGGGTATTTCGACTCTAGAGGGACCATGTTCTGTGGGAGAGTATTAACCAGCCCTTAGTGGGATGGTAAATCAGCCACAAAAGGCCCATGGCGCAGGGAGAGAAAAAGGCTAAGGAAAAGGTGAAAAATCAGCCAATAGCAGGACAATCCTACTCCAACTAGGATTGGAGGTGAAGTAGGATTGCTTCCCACCTCCTATTTCGGCTGAACCAAAGGCCTTGGCTGCCTCTCCTCTCCTCCTATATATACTAGTGGAATAGAGGGTTTTTGGACAGAATTTCCGGCCACGTGCTACCCGTTACACCGGTGCATAGTTTCTCCTCTAGATCGGTTTTCTGCAGCGCTTAGGCGAAGCCCTACCGGAATTGCTCCACCACCATCATCGGAGCGTCGTCACGCTGCTAGTGAACTCTTTCTCCTCTCCACCTCCTCTCGCTGGATCGAGACGGTGGAGATCGTCATCAAGCTGCACGTGTGCTGAACGCGGAGGTGCCGTCCGTTCGGCGCTAGATCGGAAGGACCGTGATTGAGATCGCGAGACGGTTCGTGATGTGATCACCGAACGGATCATGATGAGTTCGCGGGACAGATCGTGATCAAGATCGTGGGATGGATCGTGATGAGTTCGCGGGACGGATCGTGATGTGTTCGCGGGACGGTTCGTGATTGGATCGCGGGACGCTCGGCGATTTGGATCGCGAAGATGTTCGACTACACCAACCGCGTTTCTTAATGCTTCTCGCTTAGCGATCTACAAGGGTACGTAGATCCACTCTCCCTCTCGTAGATGCTCATCACCATGGATAGGTTTGCGTGTGCATAGGAATTTTTTTGTTTCCCATGCGACGTTCCTCAACAGTGGCATCATGAGCTAGGTTGATGGTTCGATGAGATCTCGAGTAGAACACAAAAGGTTTGCGGGCGTTGATGCTTAGATTGCTTCATCCCTTGGTCGTATTTTGGTTCAGCGGGATTGTGAGATGAAGCGGCCCGGACCAACATTACTCGTACGCTTATGAGAGACCGGTTCCCTCGACGCAACTTGTTGCCTAGATGGCTTGCGGGTGACAATTTCTCTCACTTTAGTTGGATCGGATTCGACAAAGGCGGTCCTTGAGAAGGTTGAAAAGCAACTAGTGTATCACCGTTGTGGTTTTTGCGGAGGTGAGAATTGTTCCTTTTAGATACCCGTAGCAGCCACGTAAAACATGCAACAACAATTAGAGGACGTCTAACTTGTTTTTGCAGGGTATGTTGTGATATGATATGGCCAATTACATGATGTGATATATGTGATGTATGAGATGATCATGTGATGTATAGATTATCACGACTTGCATGTCGATGAATACGGCAACCGGCAGGAGCCATAGGGTTGTCTTTAATTATTGTATGACCTGCGTGTCAATCATTAAGCGCTATGTAATGCTTTACTTTATCGCTAGACGGTAGCAATAGTAGTAGAAGCATGCAGGGCGTGACAACCCCGATGGTGACACGTTGATGGAGATCAAGATGATGGAGATCATGGTGTCATGCCGGTGACGATGGAGATCATGCCGGTGTTTCGAAGATGGAGATCTTAAACACAAGTTCATGGCCATATCATGTCACTTATGAATTGCATGAGATGTTAATCCTTTTATGCACCTTGTTTTGCTTAGTACGGCGGTAGCATTATAAGGTGATCCCTCACTTGAATTTCAAGATGAACTGTGTTCTCCCCGAGTGTGCACCGTTGCGAAAGTTCGTCGTGTTGAGACACCACGTGATGATCGGGTGTGATAGACTCTACGTTCACATACAACGGGTGCAAGCCAGATTTGCACGCGCAGAACACTTGGGTTAAACTTGACGAGCCTAGCATGTACAGACATGGCCTCGGAACACAAGAGACCGAAAGGTCGAGCATGAGTCATATAGTGGATATGATCAACATAATGATGTTCACCATTGAAGCCACCTTAACTCACGTGATGATCGGACTTGAGTTGGTGAATTTGGATCATGTATCACTCGAATGACCCGAGGGATGTTAATTTGAGTGGGAGTTCTTAAGTAATATGATTAATTGAACTCATTATCATGAACATAGTCAAAGTGTCTTTGCAAATTATGTTGTAGATTACTAACTCGCGCTGTAGCTCCCTTGTATTTTTATATGTTCCTAGAGAAATAGAATTGAAAGATGTTGGTAGCAAAATTGCGGACTGGGTCCGTGATCTGAGGATTGTCCTCATTGCTGCACAGAAGGCTTATGTCCTTAATGCACCGCTCGGTGCGCCACCCCATCTAGCGTCGTCTATAGATGTTGTGAACATCTGACAGGCATGTTTCGATGACTACTTGATAGTTTAGTGCGTCATGCATTACGGCTTAGAATTGAGGCTCCGAAACATTTTGAACGTCACGGAACATATGAGATGTTCTAGGAGCTGAGATTGTGATCTCAGGCTCGTGCCCGTGTTGCGAGATATGAGATCTCCAACGAGATTCTTTGCCTGCAAGATGAAAGAGAATTGCTCAATCGTTGAGCATGTGCTCAGACTGTCTGGGTACTACAATCGCTTGAATCGAGTGGGAGTTGATCTTCCACATAAGATAGTCATTGATGTAGTTCCCCAAGTCACTGTCACTGAGCTACTAGAACTTGGTGATGAACTATAAAATGCCAGGGAAAGAAATGTTGATTTCTAAGCTGTTCGCGATGTTTGACACCGCGAAGGTAGAAATCAAGAAGGAGCGTCAAGTGTTGATGGTTAATCAAACCACTAGTTTCGAGAAGGGCAAGAGCAAGGAGGGAAACTTCATGGATAGCAAGTCAGTTGCTGCTCCAGTGAAGCAACCCAAAGTTGAACTCAAACCCGAGACTAAGTGCTTCTGTTATGAGGTGAGTGGTCGCTGAAGCGGAACAACCCTAGATACTTGGTAGATAAGAAGGCTGGCAACATTGATAGAAGTATATTTGATATACGAGTTACTAATGTGTACCTTGCTAGTACTCTTAGTAGCACCTGGGTATTGGATACCGGTTCGGTTGCTAAATGTTAGTAACTCGAAATAAAAGCTACGAAATAAACGGAGAACTAGCTGAGGGTGAGGTGACGATATGTGTTGGAAGTGTTTCCAAGGTTGATGTGATCAACATCGCACGCTCTCTCTACCTTCAGGATTAGTGACAAACCTAAATAAATGTTATTTGGTGTTTTGCGTTGAGCATGAACATGATTAGATCATGTTTATTGCAATACGGTTATTCATTTAAGTTAGAGAATAATGGTTATTCTGTTTACATGAATAATACCTCCAATGGTCATGCACCCAGTGAGAATGGTTTGTTGAAATCTTGATCGTAGTAGTACACATGTTCATAACATTGATGTCAAAAGATACAAAGTTAATAATGATAGTACCACATACTTGTGGCACTGCCGCTAAATGTCATATTGGTATAAAGCGCATGAAGAAACTCCATGCTGATGGATGTTTGGACTCATTCGATTTCGAATCGGTTGAGACGTGCGAACCATGCCTCTTGGGCAAGATGACTAAAGGACCCCGTTGGATGGAGCGGGCAGGTGATTCATTGGAAATGATACATGTTGATGTATACAATCTAGTTAGTCTTGTAGCGTGCAGTGGATATTGTTATTTTCTTACCTTCACTGATGATTTGAGTAGATATAGTGTATATTTACTTAATGAAACACAAGTCTGAATCGTTTGAAAGGTTCAAGCAAATTCAGAGTGAAGTTTAAAGATCATCATGACAAGAAGATAAAAGTGACCGCGATATGATCGTGGAGCTGAATATCTGAGTTACGAGCTTGGCATACAACTTAAGACAATGTGAAATTTGTTTCACAACTAACGCCACCTGGAACACCATAGTTTGATGGTGTGTCCAAACATCATAGTCATGCCCTATTGATATAGTGCATACTATGATGTCTCTTATCGTTTTACTACTATAATTTTTGGGGTTATGCATTAGAGACAACTACATTCACTTTAAATAGGGCATCATCTAAATCCGTTGAGATGACACCGTGTGAATTATGGTTTGATAGAAACCTAAGCTGTCATTTCTAAATATTTGGGGCTGCGACACTTGTGTGGAAATTTTTTCACCTAATGAGGTCGAACCCAAGGCGGACAATTGCATCTTCATAGAATACCCTAAGATCAGTTGGGTGAACCTTAAATCTCAGATCCTAGTGCAAAGTGTTTGTTGCTTAAACGGATCCTTTCTCGAGGAAATGTTTCTCGCGAAAGAATTGAGTGGGAGGAAGATAGAACTTGATGAGGTTGTTAAACCTTTGTTCAACCAGAGAGTAGCGCAGCGCAGAAGGATGTTTCTATGAAGCCTACGTTAGTTGAAGAGGAAGTTAATGATGATGATCAAGAAGCTTCAGGATCAAGTTACTATCGAACTTCGTAGGTCGACAAGGATGTGTACTGCTCCTAAGTGGTACGACAACTCTGTCTTGGAGATCATGTTGTTGGACAACGATGAACCTACGAGCTATGGAGAAGCGTTGATGGGCCCGGATTTCGACAAATGGTTTGAGGCCATGAAATCCGAGATAGGATCCATGTATGAAAACCAAGTGTAGACTTTGGTAGACTTGTTCGTTGGATGGCAGGTCGTTGAGTACAAATGGATCTTTAAAATGAAGACAGACACTGATGGTGAATGTCACTATTTGTAAAGCTCGACTTGTTGCAAAGATGTTTGTGACAAGTTCAAGGAGTTGACTACGATGAGACTTTCTCACTCGTAGTGGTGCTAAAGTCTGTTGGAATTATGTTAGCAGTTGCTGTGTTTTCAATTATGAAATCTGGCAGATGGATGTCAAAACATCGTTTCCTTAACGGTTTACTTGAGGAAAGGTTGTATGTGATACAACCAGAAGGTTTTGTCAGGCCTAAGGGTGCTAAAAGGTGTGCAAGCTTCGATGATCCTTCCATGGACTGAAGCAAGCATCTCGGAGTTGGAATATATGCTTTGATGAGGTGATCAAATTTTTGATGTTTATACAAAGTTTACGAGAAACTTGTATTTGCAATAAAGTGAGTGGGAGCACTATAGAATTTTTGATAAGTATATGTGGATGACATATTGTTGATCAGAAATAATGTAGAGTTTCTGGAAAGCATAAAACGGTCATTTGGATAGTGATTTTCAAAGGAAGACCTGGATGAAGCTACCTAATTGTTGAGCATCAAAATATATGGAGATAGATCAAGATGCTCGATGAGACTTTCAATGAGTGCATACCTTGACAAGATTTTGAAAGAGTTCAAAATGAATCAGTCAGAGAAAGAGTTCTCGCCTGATTTGTAAGGTGTGAAAGTTGAGTGAGACTCAAAGCTCGACAATGGCAGAAGAAAGAGAAAGGACAAACGTCGTCCCCTATGCCTTAGCCATAGGCTCTATATTATGCCATGCTGTGTACCGCACCTGTGTGTGCCTTGCCATGAGTCCGTCAGGGGGTACAAGAGTGAACCAGGAGTGGATCACTGGACAGCGGTCAAGATTATCCTCAGTAACTAAGAGACTGAGGAGATGTTTCTCGATTATGGAGGTGATAAAGAGTTCGTCGTAAGGAGTTACGTTGATACAAGCTTTAACACTAATCCGGATGACTCGTAGTAGCAATCTGGATACGTATAGTGGAGCAGCCATTTGGAAATAGTACCAAGTGGAGTGTGGTAGCAGTGTTTACGGTTTGACATAGAGATTTGCAAAGTACACATGGATCTGAATATCGCAGACCCGTTGACTATAAGACCTCTCTCACATGCAAAGCATGATCGAGCCCCAGAACTCGTTGGGTGTTAGATTCATAACAATGCGAATCACATGGTGATGTGAACTAGATTATTTACTCTAGTGCAAGTGGGAGACTATTGGAAATATGCCCTAGAGGCAATAATAAATTAGTTATTATCATATTTCCTTGTTCATGATAATCGTTTATTATCCATGCTATAATTGTATTGATCGGAGACTTAGATGCATGTGTGGATACATAGACAAAACCATGTCCCTAGTATGCCTCTAATAAACTAGCTCGTTGATCAAAGGATGGTTAAGGTTTCCTAGCCATGGACATGAAATGTCATTTGATAACGGGGTCACATCATTGGGAGAATGATGTGATGGACAAGACCCAAACTGCAAACGTAGCATATGATCGTGTCAGTTTATTGCTACTGTTTTCCGCATGTCAAGTATGTGTTCCTATGACCATGAGATCATGCAACTCACAGATATCGGAGGAGTGCCTTGTATGTATCAAACGTCGCAACGTAACTGGGTGACTATAAAGGTGCTCTACAGGTATCTCCGATGGTGTCTGTTGAGTTGGCATGGATCGAGACTGGGATTTGTTACTCCGTGTGACGGAGAGGTATCTCGGGGCCCACTCGGTAATGCAACATCACAATAAGCCTTGCAAGCAATGTGACTAGTTGTTGGTTGCGGGATCTTGTATTATGGAACGAGTAAAGAGACTTGCCGGTAACGAGATTGAACTAGGTATGGAGATACCAACGATCGAATCTCGGGCAAGTAACATACCGAAGAACAAAGGGAACGTTATACGGGATTAACTGAATCCTTGACATAGAGGTTCGACCGATGAAGATATTCATAGAATATGTAGGAACCAATGTGGACGTCTAGGTCCCGCCATTGGTTATTGACCGTAGAGGTGTCTCGGTCATGTCTACATAGTTCTCGAACCCGCAGGGTCTGCACACTTAAGGTTCGGTGACGTTTCGGTAGTGTAGAGTTATGTATGGTGGTGACCGAAGGTTGTTCGGAGTCCCGGATGAGATCCCAGACGTCATGAGGAGCTCCGGAGGTAAAGATTCATATATAGGAAGTCCTGGTTTGGTTTCCGGAAAGGTTTCGGGCTCATCGGTAATGTACCGGGAGTGCCGGTAGTGTACCAGGAGGCCTCTGGGAGGGGTATTTCGACCCTAGAGGGACCATGGGATGTGGGAGAGTATTACCAGCCCTTATTGGGCTGGTAAATCATCCACAAAAGTCCCATGGCGCATTGAGAGAAAAAAGCTAAGGAAAAGGTGAAAAATCAGCCAATAGGAGGCAATCCTACTCCAACTAGGATTGGAGGTGAAGTAGGATTGCTTCCCACCTCCTATTTTGGCTGAACCAAAGGCCTTGGCTGCCTCTCCTCTCCTCCTATATATACTAGTGGAATAGAGGGTTTTTGGACAGAATTTCCGGCCACGTGCTACCCGTTACACCGGTGCATAGTTCTCCTCTAGATCGGTTTTCTGCAGCGCTTAGGCGAAGCCCTGCCGGAATTGCTCCACCACCATCACCGGAGCGCCGTCACGCTGCCGGTGAACTCTTTATCCTCTCCACCTCCTCTTGTTGGATCGAGATGGTGGAGATCGTCATCAAGCTGCACGTGTGCTGAACGTGGAGGTGCCGTCCGTTCGGCGCTAGATCGGAAGGACCGTGATCGAGATCGCGAGACGGTTCGTGATGTGATCACGGAACGGATCGTGATGAGTTCGCGGGACAGATCGTGATCAAGATCGTGAGACGGATCGTGATGAGTTCGTGGGACGGATCATGATGTGTTCGCAGGACGGTTCGTGATTGGATCGCGGGACGCTTGGCGATTTGGATCGCGGGACGCTCGGCGATTTGGATCGCGAAGATGTTCGACTACACCAACCGCGTTTCTTAACGCTTCCCGCTTAGCGATCTACAAGGGTACGTAGATCCACTCTCCCTCTCGTAGATGCTCATCACCATGGATAGGTTTGCGTGTGCGTAGGAAAATTTTTGTTTCCCATGCGACGTTCCCCAACACTTTGGCCTCTTTTTTTTATTTCCTCACATGGGACAATGCTCTAATAATGATGATCATCACACTTTTATTTACTTACAACTCTATACTTAGAACAATAATGACTCTATAAGAATGAAAGTGATGGCACATGTCATGAAACGGAACGATGGAAGTTGCATGGAAATATATCTCGGAATGGCTATGAAAATGCCATAATGGGTAGGTATGGTGGCTGTTTTGAGGAAGGTATATGCTGGGTTTGTGCACCGGCGAAAGTTGCGCGGCACTAGAGAGGCTAGCAATGGTGGAAAGGTGATAGTGCATCTATACCATGGACTCACATTAGTCATGAAGAACTCATATACTTATTGCAAAAGTTTTATTAGTAATCGAAACAAAGTGCTAAACGCATACTCCTAGGGGAAGGGTTGGTAGGAGTTAACTATCGCGCGATCCCGACTGCCACACAAAGGATGACAACCAATAAATCAATTATGATCCGACTTCCTAACATAGCGGTTCACCATACGTGCATGCTACGGGAATCACTAACCTCAACACAAGTATTTCTAGATTCACAACACCCTACTATCATAACACTAATATTATGACCTCCATATCTCAAAACTAATCATGAGGAATCAAACTTCTCTTAATAATCAATGCACTTGAATATGAAAGTTTTTATTATATCCTCTTTGGATGCCTATCATATTTAGGACTAATTTCATAACACACGCCAATTACCAAGTTACTTAGAGAGAGCACTCTCAAAATGATATAAGTGAAGATCGAGAGTTTTTATTTATATAAAATATGACACTGCCGTGCTCTACAAAGATTTAAGTGAAGCACTAGAGAAAAATTAATTTGCTCAAAAGATATAAGTGAAGCTCATGGGAGCAAAATTACCAAGCTCAAAAGATATACGTGAAGCACATGTGAGCAAAATTACCAAACTCAAAAGATATAAGTGAAGCACATGTGAGCTAAATTACCAAGCTCAAAATATATAAGTGAAGCACATGTGAGAAAAATTAACAAGCTCAAAAGATATAAGTGAAGCACATGTGAGCTAAATTGCCTAACTCAAAAGATATAAGTGAAGCTCATTCAGTATTCTAACAAATTCACAATGAGTGCATGTCCCTCTCAAAAGGTGTGCAGCAAGGATGATTGTGATAAAACAAAAATCAAAGACTCCTATAATACACGACGCTCCAAGCAAAACACATATCATGTGGTAAATAAAAATATAGCTCCAAGTAACGTTACCGATGGATTGAAGACGAAAGAGGGGATGCCTTCCCGGGGCATCCCCAAGCATAGGCTTTTTGTGTCCTTGAATTTGGCTTGGGATGACTTGGGCATCCCCAAGCTTAGGCTATTTCCACTCTTTATTCCATTTTTCATAAGAACATCACCCAAAACTTGAAAACTTCACAACACAAAACTTAAACAGAAACTCGTGATAGCATTAGCATAAGAAAACAAACCACCAACTTTTTAGGTACTGTAGTAAACTTAATTTCCATTTAGATTGATGTTATATTACTGTATTATCACTTTTCCATGGCTCGTACCCCCCCCCCCCCCCGATACTAACCATAGTTTCATCAAAATAAGCAATCAACACAACAAAAACAGAATCTGTCAAAAACAGAACAGTCTGTAGCAATCTGTATATTTCGTATACCTCTGCTAACCCAAAAATTCTGAAACAATTATGACAATTAGGGAAATTTGCATATCAATCAGAAGAAAAATAAATCAACACAAAATCTCTTTCTGGATAGGAACTAAAAATAATTTCGTGAGCACAAAGTTTCTGTCTTTTTTCAGCATGATTAAACAACTATCACCAAAACTAATCATAAAGGTTCTACTTGGCACAAAAACTAATTCAAACATAAAAAACAAAATCATAACAGAATCATGATGGTGTGGACTCAACAAAACAGAAAGTAAAAAGGGAAAATAAATTTATTCATTGGGTTGCCTCCCAACATGCGCTATCGTTTAACGCCCTTAGCTAGGCGTAAGGCAATAGAATCAAGTATTGTCATATTTAGTGCTCAAACCAGAACTCGTGTGTTTTGGCAGCCCCAAAACCCTCCACTATATATAGGAGGAGGGGGAGGGAGGGCGCAGCCCTAGGGTTCCCACCCTAGGAGCTGCGGTCGGCCCTAGATGGCCTTCTGGCCGCCGGCTAGAGAGGGAGAGGGGTGAGGCTGCCCTAGGGTGGGCCTTAGGGCCCATCTGCCCTAGGGTTTGCCCCCTCCCACCTTCAGCTGCGCCTTGGGCCCTTGTGGGGATGCACCAGCCCACCTAGGGGCTGGTTCCCTCCCACTTGCGGCCCATGCAGCCCTCTGGTGCTAGTGGCCCCACTTGGTAGACCCCCGGAACCCTTCCGGTGGTCCCGGTATGTTACTGGTAATTCCCGAAACACTTCCGGTAACCAAATCCTCACTTCCTATATATCATTCTTTACCTCTGGACCATTCCGGAGCTCCTCTTGACTTCCGGGATCTCATCCGGGACTCTGAACAACCTACGGTAACCACGTACACTATTTCCCTATAACCCTAGCATCATCGAACCTTAAGTGTGTAGACCCTACGGGTTCGGGAGACACGTAGACATGACCGAGACACCTCTCCTGTCAATAACCAACAACGGGATCTGGATACCCATGTTGGCTCCCACATTCTTCACGACGATATCATCGGATGAACCACGATGTCGGGGACTCAATCAATCCCTTATACAATTCCCTTTCTCTACAGGTATGATACTTGCCCGAGATTCGATCGTCGGTATCCCTATAACTTGTTCAATCTCGTTACTGGCAAGTATCTTTACTCGTTTCGTAATACATCATCCCGTGACTAACTCCTTAGTCACATTGAGCTCATTATGATGATGTCTTACCGAGTGGGCCCAGTGATACCTCTCCGTCACACGGAGTGACAAATCCCAGTCTCGATTCGTGCCAACCCAACAGATACTTTCGGAGATACCCATAGTGTACCTTTATAGCCACCCAGTTACGTTTTGACGTTTAGCACACCCAAAGTATTCCTACGGTATCCAGGAGTTGCACAATCTCATGGTCTAAGGAAACGATACTTGACATTAGAAAAGCTTTAGCAGACGAACTACATGATCTTGTGCTATGCTTAGGATTGAGTCTTGTCCATCACATCATTCTCCTAATGATGTGATCCCGTTATCAACGACATCCAATGTCCATGGTCAGGAAACCGTGACCATCTATTGGTCAATGAGCCACTCAACTAAGGGTTCACTAGGGACACACTGTGGTCTATGTATTCACACATGCATTATGGTTTCCGGTTAACACAACTATAGCATGAACAATAGACAATTATCATGAATAAGGAAATACAACAATAACCATTTTATTATTGCCTCTAGGGCATATTTCCAACACATGAGAGAAGCCATCTAGTGAAACCTATGCCCCCCGGGTCTATTTTCCAAATTATATTTCTAAATCTAAAACCAAAAACACCAAAAATACTTGTTGCATTATTTTTACTTTTAGTTTTACTTTCCGTTCAAGCACCCTATTATATCTATCTCTATTAGATCTCATCCTTGCATGTAACCGTGAAGGGATTGACAACCCCTTTATAGTGTTGGGTGCAAGAGTTTGATTCTTTCTGTAGGTATATCTATTGATGGCTCATTTGTGTCTCCTACTGGATTCATACCTTGGTTCTCAAAAAATGAGGGAAATACTTATCTACTTTGTTGCATCAAACCGCTCCTCTTCACGGGAAACCAACGCATGCTCGAGAAGTAGCACCCAACCTGTCATCCAACATGGTATCTCTAGATCCATGGCCCACCTTTTCTATCGACGGGCTTCACCGCTGAATTTCCCGATTGGGTTATCTTTGGGAGGATTCGCGCATCCCCCCAAAACGGGATGAAACCACCATTGAGAGTCACACACCGAAGTTAAGGACCACCCACTACATTTTCTTTCTCGCTCATTGACCTGTCGGGCGTTTCCTGTTTATCCGCCCACTATCAAGATAGCTTCCTCCAACTTTTACGACGAACCGCCTTCACTCATATTTGTCGCAACCTCCTTCGTCTTTTTCAACCTCATGCTTCGAGGTACCCCCTCACCAGTTTGTTTGCACACACCGGAACCCTGTAGGTAAGAAGTTGTCACAACAACAAATCTAGGAGCCCAATCCTTCATCCATTAGAAGAATGGTAATATTGGATCCCCGCGCTGGCAGATCATGGTGTGCTCACACCTCTGTGTGAGATTTGTACACTATTTTTTCCTTCGTCGCTGAAATGCTATTAGGTTGTCTCTAATAAGAGTATCATAGGTAGTATAGTTCATGCCAACTAGACAATTTTGATGAGGTGTCATAGAATTAAAAGAATAAAAAGATCATTTAATATATCATATCATATACCGTATCATATTAAATGATGTGCTACTATATGTCATACTCCCTCCTTTCCGGTTTATAGGGCTCATCTCAAAAATTCCAAATTTCCTTTATATTAGGCTCACTTTGATTCCAATTAGGTTAAAGTGTTTTGAGTCTCACGACACATTTAATTCATAGAGATAAGAGAAAAGAAATTAGTGGTCATGCATGCATCTTTTTGTACATGCACCATGCAAGTTCAATGAAAGGGGGGTGATACGTTTATTGTTTTGGGAATAAAACATGTGGAGAATACTTCATTGGCCACCTTAAACTAGTGTCATCCACTCACAATTCGCCTTGGTTGATGAAATTTCAGATTTGAGCTTTATAAACCAGAAGAGAGGAAGTACATGATAACAAATAACGTTTTCTACGATACCAACATATAATACTATGTGCTACTGATGTAGTATCATATGCCGCCACTACGACCAGTCTTAACTTTGAATGATTCTTTTTATTACATATGTTAAGCCCAAAACAGCTATCAGGTGTGCATGCATCAATTACTCACACATCCAGGTAAGGTCCATACATCGGCGTCCATGCATTAAAAAAAGGACGACCAACAGCGTGTCAAAAATGGAGCTTCCACACGCGGTTGTGGTAAAGCTAACCACCCCACTAGTCTAACTAGCATGAGACTCAAAAAATGAGTTTGGTTGCCCACAAAGTCACAACCAGGACCGCTATATGCAACATCTTTTTGGTGTTGGACTGTTTGTTTACCTGTGTATTCTATTGGACCTGCATGACACGGTTCTTAAAGCACCTCTCGATCTAACTTGCTGGGAACGGTCGAATCGATAGTTTCCAGCGCGAGAGTCTTGAGCAATGCAAGGAAGCGTGCGTGGTCATTATTACACCAACAACATCTAGGTCATCCTGACCTCAACATGTTTCACTAGTAAAGTAAATGTAACCATGTGTCTATAACACCAAGGGGGAAACCCGAGGTGTCACCCTCGAAGGATCCCACCCGATGTAATCATTAAGGTGACCTGAGAGGAATCACCCTCGATGGTTCATGCTTGAGGAGTTGCACGACAGAGTCGTTGTCGGGAGTGGCTAAGGAGGAATCACCCTTCGGAATCCAAGATCGACTAGCTACACTACATAGTTATCATCATGAGTACGTTACAAGGTATCACCCTCGATACTCGATAGTAGCCCCGCAGAGTCATACAACTAAGGGGGTGTGAGGTGATGTGACGGGCATGGCTCATCGATGAAGTTGATCGAGTGTTCAAGTCTTCGAGTCGCCGATGATGAAGCAGGGGCAACGGGGACTAAGTGGGTCACTGGGGATCACTATTCAACCTATACTAATAATTTAATATGTAGTAAGGTACAACAAAATTTTAACAAAAACAAGCTATGTATCATAACATGAGGTATCTACAACACTAGCAAAATCTAATGCAAGTATGAGAGAGAAAGAATTGGGCGATATCAGAATGGTCAAGGGGGTGGGGGGGGGTTACTTGCCTTGTTGCTCTGGACCATGGTCAACTGGTCAATGATACATCTCAAACGTATCTACTTTTCCAAACACTTTTGCTCTGTTTTGACCTCTAATTTGCATTATTTGAATGAAACTAACCGGACTAACGATGTTTTCAGCAGAACTACCTTGGTGTTATTTTTGTGCAGAAATAAAAGTTCTCGGAATTGGGCGAAAATTTTTGTGAATTGTTTTTTAGATTAATAATGAATTATGGAGCGAAGACCTGCTAGAGGGGGTGTGCCAGGGGGCCACTACATATCAGGGCGCCCCCTAGTGGCACGTCTTGATGGCTTGTGGGGCCCTCGTGGCCCCTCCTATCCTAATTCCAGTCCTATAAAATCACATCCGTGGAGAAAAATCAGAGAGAAGTTTTCATCGCATTTCACGAGACGAAGCCGCCGCCACCTCCTATTCTTCCTGTGGAGGGCTGATTTGGAGCCTGTTTTGGGCTCCGGAGAGGGGGAATCGTTGCCGTCGTCATCACAAACCCTTCTCCAGCAACACCGCCATGATGCTCACCGTCAGGAGTGATTAGTTCCTTTGTAGGCTCGCTAGATGGTGGTGGGATTGGATGAGATTGATCATGTAATCGAGTTAAGTTTGATAGGGCTTGATCCCTAGTATCCACTATGTTTTGATATTGATGTTGCTATGACTTTGCTATGCTTAATGCTTGTCACTAGGTCCCGAGTGCCATGATTTCAGATCTAGACCTATTATGTTTCATGAATATAAAAGTGATTTGGATCCTATCTTGCAAGTTGTATGCACCTATTACGTGTCATGATCCACATATCCCAAGGTGACAATAATTGGGATTCTTTCCGGTGATGCCGTAGTTTGAGGAGATCATGTATTCACCATGTGTAATGCTTTGTTCCGGTTCTCTATTATAAGGAGGCCTTAATATCCCTTAGTTTGCAATAGGATCCCGCTGCCACGGGAGGGTAGGAAAAAATATGGCATACAAGTTCTTATCGCAAGCATGTATGACTATATATGGAATACATGCCTACATTACATTGATGAATTGGAGCTAGTTCTGTGTCGCCCTACTGTGTAACTGTTATATGATCAATGTCATCTAAATCATTATCCATCACCGATCCACATACCTACGCGTTACATATACTGATTCTTTCTAAGTTACTATTGTTGGAAATATGCCCTAGAGGCAATAATAAAATGGTTATTATTATATTTACTTGTTCATGATAATTGTCTATTGTTCATGCTATAATTGTATTAACCAGAAACCGTAATACATGTGTGAATACATAGACCACACCATGTCCCTAGTGAGCCTCTAGTTTACTAGCTCATTGATCAATAGAGGGACATGGTTTCCGGACCATGGACACTGGATGTTATTGATAACGAGATCACATCATTAGGAGAATGATGTGATGGACAAGACCCAATCCTAAGCATAGCACAAGATCGTGTAGTTCGTCTGCTAGAGCTTTTCTAATGTCAAGTATCATTTGCTTAGACCATGAGATTGTGCAACTCCCGGATACCGTAGGAATGCTTTGGGTGTATCAAACGTAACAACATAGTTGGGTGACTATAAAGGTGCACTACAGGTGTCTTCGAAAGTGTTGTTGGGTTGGCATGAATCGAGACTGGAATTTGTCACTCAGTGTGATGGAGAGGTATCTCTGGGCCCACTCTGTAATACATCATCATAATGAGCTCAATGTGACTAAGGAGTTAGTCACTGGATCATGTGTTATGGAACGAGTAAAGAGACTTGTCGGTAACGAGATTGAACAAGGTATAGGGATACCGACGATCGAAACTGAGGCAAGTAACATATCGATGGACAAAGGGAATTGTATATGGGATTAAGTAAATCCCCAACATTGTGGTTCATCCGATGAGATCATCATGGGACATGTGGGAGCCAATATGGGTATCCAGATCCTGTTATTTGTTATTGGACGGAGAGGTGTCTCGGTCATGACTGCATGGTTCCCGAACCCATAGGGTCTACACACTTAAGGTTCGGTGACGCTATAGTTGTAGTGGGAATTGTATGTGATTACCGAAAGTTGTTTGGAGTCCCGATTGAGATGCCGGACATCACGAGGAGTTCTGGAATGGTCCGAAGGTGAAGATTTATATATGGGAAGTCCAGTTTCAGTCATCGGAAAAGTTTCGGGATTTATCGGTATTGTACCGGGACCACCAATGGGGTTCCGGGGGTCCAACGGGAGGGTCCACCTGCCCCGGAGGACCTAATGAACTGTAGTTGGGTGGGAACCGACCCCTTAGTGGGCTGGTGCGCCTCCCCCTAGGTCCCAAGGCGCCTAGGGCAACCAACCCTAGGGGTGGGGGGGGCCCTCACCAAACTTGGGGGCCAAGTTCCACCCTTGGCCGTCGCCTCACCCTAAATTGGATCTAGGGGGGCCAGCCCCCTCTCCCCCTGACATATAAATAGAGGAGAGGCGGGAGGGACGCCGTACCCTTCCCCCTGGCACAGCCCTCCCCCTACTACACCTCCTCCTCCTCCTCCTAGTGCTTAGCGAAGCTCTATCGGAGAACCACGAGCTCCACCGCCACCACACCGTCGTGCTGCCGAAGCTCTCCCTCAAATTCTCCTCCCTCCTTACTGGATCAAGAAGGAGGATACATCCCTGGGCTATACATGTGTTGAACGCGGAGGCGCCGTCTGTTCGGTGCTTGGATCGGATCTTTCATGATTTGAATCTCCGCGAGTATGACTACATCAACCACGTTCTTTGCAACGCTTCCCACTACTAGGAGAAAGCCTAGCAGTAGCGCTTGTTTTCCCCTTATTAGTAGCGTTGGTCGCAGTGCTACTGCTAAGGCACTACAACTAAGTGTTTAGCAGTAGCTCTGAAAAACAGCGCTATTGGTAAGTACTATTAGCAGTAGCGCTGTTGTACAACAAGCGCTGCTGCTAAACCAGCGCTACTGCTACAACTCACTAACGCTACTGCTAAACCAGCACTACTAATATTTAGTTCCCCTCTACTTATTTGTGCATGCTCTATATGGTAGTTTCATCATATCATAATAAACATACATTATTCTTATCATATCATACACATACAGGAGACTCGTCATACCACCACCATCATCATCCAACACAAATATCATCACAACTCGAAAATAGTGATAAACATAAAATAATTAAGGAAGTTCCTCATACCCAAACTAATTAACTAGAGCGATCGATGATTATCCCTACTATTAATATTAATACAATAATATTAAACCTTAAACTAGAGCTTAATATTACTACAATACTATTAATGAGCAGAATCTGGTGGTGGAGGGGGGCATTCTCGGCGGAAGTATCCTGACCACACTTCCCCATCGGGCACTCTGAGCCGGGCACGATGATTTCACTTGACTTAGCGCCCATTCCATAACCAAGTGGGGACTACTCTGAGGCGGCATCTGAGCACGCTCTACATCGTTGGCCTCCTTGAAGATGATGTTTGCCGTCCATTTTAGTTGTGTTTCGACATTAGCCTTGCACATATTGACACAGTGCTCCCAGTTAGTACACTGAGTATCTCGAAACATATTATCCGCCTCTTTCAGCTCTCGTATACTTTCTCTCCATCCGTACGCTGCATCATCAATTCTTTTTCCCCGCGCCAGCAACTCCCTCCGCCACTCCAACTCCTATTCACGAGAACGTCTAGGAGACATGGGAATGCCTGTAAATTTGGCATCACATTTGCTTAAAAATGGACATATTAAGTAGGCATCACACAGAACAAATCTCATGAAGAAATCAGATCCATCCATCCATCTAAGTACACATCACATATTAAGTAGACATCAGATAGAGCAAATCTCATGAAGAAATCAGATCCATCCATCCATCTAAGTAGACATCACGTATTAAGTAGACACCACATATTAAGTACACATCACATATCATGAAGAAATCATATTAATCCATCTAACCATCTAAATGCGTCCATTCACGTCATCCATCCATATAACCATATAAATTTCATCCATCCATCCATCCATCTAACCATCTAAATTTTGTCCATCCATTCATCTAACCATCTAAATTTCATCCATCCATATGGGAGAGAGGAGGTAGAGGGAGAGATACCGCTGCGTGGATGGCCGGGATGGGGGAGAACATCCGTGTGGGGATGACCGGGAGGGGAGCCACCATGTGGGGATGACTGGGAGGGGAGCCGCCACGTGAGGGAGGGCCCGGACGGGGAGCCTCCGAGTGGAGATGACCGCGACGGGGAGCCGCCGCGTGGGAGCCACCGCGTGGGGAGGGTTGGGACGGGGAGGCTGCCACGTCGGAGCGCCGACGCGAGGATATGGTGCGGCGGCGCGAGGATGAGATCAATCTGAGAGTGAGGAGCGAGGGGCGCACGGGGGAAGATGATAAATAGAGGGACCCGATTAGCAACAGATCTGGACGGGAACAGCGCTACCGCTACACTATTACTAGTAGCATTGCCCCCTGACAGCCGCTACTACTACCTTTCGCCCCCCGTCGATCGGGATGGGACCGGTTAGTAGTAGCGTTGGTTAATAATCCAGCGCTACTACAAATTAGCAGCAACGGTTTTATTTTTCCACCGTTACTAGTAGGCTCCTGTCTATAAGGATTCTGCTACTAGTGTCCGCTTATCGATCTTCAAGGGTATGAAGATGCACTCCCTCTCTCTCGTTGCTAGCATCTACTAGATTGATCTTGGTGACACGCAGGAATTTTTTTGAATTATTACTACGTTCTCCAACAACTATTTCTATTGCTACTATCACACCTGCTACAAAATTGCTAGTGTCACTACTAATGTTACTTTTGCTACTACTATTTGCCGTGCTACTAAATATTTGCTACAGAGAGATATCCCAGGTGCGGTAGAATTGACAACTCAACTGTCAAGGCCAATAAAAATTTTTTGGCTCCACTTGTGTCGAACCAACAAATTATTGTGAAATACTATCCTTGAAGACTGTCACGATTCCCTACACTTATGGGTTATCAAGCGAAAATCCATTTCTGAGCCCGGGCTCAGCTGCACCCCCGCTGAGTTAAAAAATAAAAACAAATACTAAATTTTTTCCAAAAATTCCAAAGAAAATTTGGGTGGTACATAATTTCATGCATGAAGTTTGCTCCAATTTTTATATCATTTGAACATCTGAGCAGCTCTCGGAAAAAAGACAAATTCGGGGTGTCTAAAAAAGTTTACTGTTCACGCACTGTTTTGACCTGATTTGTTGTTTTTGCTGAGAGCTGCTCAAATGTTCAAATGATACAAAAATTGGAGTGAACCTCATGCATGAAACTATCTTACACCCAAAAAATTGGAATTTTTTGAATTGTTTTGGTATTTATTTTGATTTGTTTACTGAACGAGTGCAAATGAGCCTGGGCACCAAAATGCCTCACTCCTTATCAAGACCTTTTTGGCGCCGTTGCCTGGGAGCATAGATCTACTTATTGTGTTAACTGAAGGATATCCAATTGCTACTTTGTGTTAACTGAAGGATATGAAATTGCTACTGTGAGAAATTTGAAATATAATCGAACCAAGATCGACCCCTCTCACACGAGGAGGTAAGAAACTGCCATCTAGCTCTGCTTTAGATTCACCTACTGTTTTGGATCGGCTTCCTACACCCTGATATGTGATACGTCCATTTTGCATCATGCTTTTATATTGATATTTATCGCATTATGGGCTGTTATTACACATTATGGTACAATACTTATGCTTTTTCTCTCTTATTTTACAAGGTTTACATGAAGAGGGAGAATGCCGGCAGTTGGAATTCTGGGCTAGAAAAGGAGCAAGTTTGAGATGTCTATTCTGCACAACTCCAAAAGCCGTGAAAATCAGTGAGGAATTATTTTGGAATATATGAAAAATACTGGGCGGAAGAAATACCAAAGGGGAGCCACCAGGAGGCCACGAGCCTGCCAGGCGCGCCTGGGGGCTCGTGGGCCCCCTGTTACCCCTCCGGCTCCCATCTTATGCTATAAGGAGGTTTCATCCCAAAAAAAAAATCGAGAGAGAGCTTTCAGGAAGAAACGCCGCCGCCACGAGGCGGAACTTGAGCAGAACCAATCTAGAGCTCCGGCAGGGCCATCCTACCGGGGAAACTTCTCTCCCGGAGGGGGAAATCGTAGCCATCGTCATCACCAACACTCCTCTCATCAGAGGGGACTCATCCCCATCAACATCTTCATTAGCACCATCTCATCTCTAAACCCTAGTTCATCTCTTGTATCCAATCTCCGTCTCGCGACACCGGTTGGTGCTTGTAAGGTTGCTAGTAGTGTTAATTACTTCTTGTAGTTGATGCTAGTTGGTTTACTTGGTGGAAGATCATATGTTCAGATCCTTAATGCTATTCAATACCTCTCTGATCATGAACATAATTATGCTTTGTGAGTAGTTACATTTGTTCCTGAGGACATGGGATAAGTTTTGCTACTAGTAGTCATGCGAATTTGGTATTCGTTCGATATTTTGATGCGTTGTATGTTGTCTCTCCTCTAGTGGTGTTATGTGAATGTGGACTACATGACACTTTACCATTATTTGGGCCTAGAGGAAGGCATTGGGAAGTAATAAGTATATGATGGGTTGCTAAAGTGATAGAAGCTTAAACCCTAGTTTATGCGTTGCCTCGCAAGGGGCTGATTTGGATCCACTAGTTTAATGCTATGGTTAGACTTTGTCTTAATTCTTCTTTCGTAGTTGCGGATGCTTGCGAGAGGGTTTAATCATAAGTGGGATGTTTGTCCAAGTAAGGACAGCACCCAAGCACCGGTCCACCTACATATCAAACTATCAAAGTAGCGAACGCGAATCATATGAACATGATGAAAACTAGCTTGACAATAATTCCCATGTGTCCTCGGGAGCACTTTACCTTATATAAGAGTTCATTCAGGCTTGTCCCTTGCTACAAAAGGGATTGGGCCATATTTCTGCACCTTTGTTACTATTTTTACTTGCTACCCATTACAAATTATCTTATCACACAACTATCTGTTACCAACAATTTCAGTGCTTGCAGAGAATACCTTACTGAAAACCGCTTGTCATTTCCTTCTGCTCCTCGTTGTTTTCGACACTCTTACTTATCGAAAGGACTACGATAGATCCCCTATACTTGTGGGTCATCAATATGTCACATGAACTTGATGATGCTACTTCTGAAACTATTGCTACACTTGTTGAAGCTGAAACTGTGCCACTGAATGAATTACTTGATGCTCATCTTCCTAAAGCTAGAGAACTTGAGAACGCTAAAACTAAGGAAGACTTTGAATCACCTGTTACCCCTCGCTCACCTAATAGATACGAATTGCCTTATGTACCTGAAGGTTATGTTATGGATGGTTAGGTAGCTAGGGACTTCCTTGCTTGTGAAAATAGAGATGATTTGAAGAAACTATTATGCAAACTAAAAGAAAAATCTAAGATGGAGAAAATGAAACGTGACCCTAAATTTCCTACTTCTCCTATATTTGGTACTGATAAGGATTACGAGTTCTCTGTAGAGCCTGAGCTAATTCTTTTGTACAATCTAGTCATTTCCATGGTTACGAAAATGAAACTGTTGTAGAACACCTTATGAAACTAAATGATATTGTTGCTTTGTTTACCAATGATGAAAAGATTCTCTACTATTATATCCTCAAGCCTTTTCCTTTCTTTCTAAAAGGCAAGGCCATGGAATGGTTCCTTTCACTTGCTCCTGGTTGTATACGTAGTCCCCAGGATATGCTTCACCGCTTCTCTGCAAAATATTTTCCTGCTCATAAGAAACAAGTTGCCTTACAGGAAATATTTAACTTTGCTCAAATTGAAGAAGAGAACCTCCCTCAAGCTTGGGGAAGGATTCTCAGGTTACTAAGAGCTTTGCCTGATTGTACTCTTAAGAAAAATGAAATACTTGATATCTTCTATAATTGACTGACTCATGCTTCATGAACTGTTGAACGACTTGAAGAATTATTGAATAACATATTACAAAATGCCGATGATTGACACTTCCTGAACCACCTCTGGAACCTATTCAAAAATAAGAGACGTATTCTATTCCTCAGTCCCGAAGACATGCAAGAAGCAAAAAGATCTATGAAAGAGAAGGTATTAAAATCGATGATGTCAAGAACTTACCACCTATTGAAGAAATACATGGACTTGACAACCCGACACAGGTAATAGAGGTAAATTATCTCCGTTCCTTTAATGAAAGTGATATACCTTATACTAAGACTCATGAACAATGCATGAATATATTTGATAATTACGTTGTCAAGCAAGAACAGTTCAATAATTATGTTAAGAATCAATTGCAACATAATGCCATCATGATAGACCATTTGATTGACTTGATGTTTAGGACTGCAAATGATATGAAAGGTCTAGGTAAACATGCTTTTATGGTTCACACCCAGTTAGATCAAGTGGCTAAATCACAGAATGATTTGCTTGCTGAAATAAATAATAATGTGAACGATCATGTTGTTAGAGTAATGACTGGAGGTGGTAGAATGACCCAAGAACCTCTTTATCTTGAAGGTCACCAGGAAATAATTGAACATGATTCTCAGAAAATTAATGAAGATACACCTAGTTCATCTTAGAAGAAGAAAAAGAAAGATGATAGGAATGTGCATGCCTCTAGTAAACCTGTTATAGAAAAACCTGTTGAGAAACATAATGAAGTTTCTGTTTCTGATGCCGAGACACAATCTAGTAGTGAACATACACCCAGTGATAATGAAAATGATAATAATGATGATGTTCACGTAGATGCTCAACCAGATGATAACAAAGAAAATTATAATGATGTGGAAATTGAACCCGCTGAGGATCTTGATAACCCACCTTCTAACAATAAACATTATGATAAGAGAGACTTTGTTGCTAGGAAACATGGAAGGGAGAGAGATCCATGGGTTCAAAAACCTATGCCTTTCCCTCATAAGACCTCTAAAAGTAGGAACGATGAATATTTTGAGCGCTTTGCTAAAATGATTAGACCTGTCTTTTTGCAAACTCGTTTGACTGATATATTGAAAATGCCTATGTATGCTAAATACATGAAAGATATTATTACCAACAAGAGGAAAATACCTAAAACTGGAATTCCTACCATGCTTGATAATTATTCTTTTAATGGTAGAGTACCTAAGAAGCTGGGAGATCCGGGTATACCTACAATACCTTGCTCTATTAAAAGAAACTATGTCAAAATTGCTTTATGTGATTTAGGGGCCGGTGTTAGTGTTATACCTTTCTCCCTTTATTAAAGACTTGAATCGAGTAAACTCACACCTATTGAGATATCCTTGCAACTAGCTGATAAATCCACTGCTTTACCTATTGGAATTTGTGAGTATGTTCCTCTTGTAGTTGCAAATGTTACTATCTTAACATACTTTGTTATTCTTGATATGCCCGAGGACGACAATATGTCGATCATCCTTGGTAGACCCTTTCTAAATACTGCATGGGCTGTTATTGATTGCAATAAAAGCAAAGTCACCTTTCATGTCAATGTCAAGCAACATACCGTGCATTTTCCGTAGAAGCATACTTTGGTTAATAATATTAATGTCATTGATCCTTCCCATGATTATCATTGGAGATTTTATAATTCCTCTACCTACTTCTAAAAATAAGAAATATTATAATCTCATTGTTGGGGAAATATAAATCCTATTTAGGTAACCTAGTGGTATACAAAATTCTTTGGTTTCATGTTAGTCGTAAACGGTTGTTAATAAGACTTGATCAACCTTATTAATGAATCCTTTCGGGAGGACATGTGATTGATGAATTGAGTATTCATAACTTCCTATATTACAAGTTTATTCTTTGTGTCTCTTAGTTTATTAAAAATAAAATACCATGAAATTCTCATTTCCTATTTTTCCCATGCATGAAATATACCCCAAAAATAAAAAGTCTCAGATTGCCATAAAATCTTGATATGATTTTTTCCAGATTATTTTCGAATTTTTGGCATACAATAACTGCAGGGAGTGTGCTAGTGGGCCACCACACAACAGGGTGCCCCCTAGTGGCCCGCCCTGTTGGCTTGTGGGACCCACAGGTCCCCCTGCCTTATCCCTTCTTCGTCCCACTCCTTCTCCTACCTATAGCAAAAATTCCCTATCCATCTCTCTCCCGTGTTCTTCACCTAGAAAGTGAAATTTTCGATCTCTTTGCTCGGAACTCCGCTTCCGAAACTATTTTGAGGAATTGCTCCTTCGTACGTGACTCTCTCATTCCTCCAATTAGTTTATGTTTGAGTGGTTTATATTTTGCATAAGTTGCTGCACTTGGTGCTACAGAAAATGAGCTTGCATGTTAAATTCTGAGTTCCAAGTAATATCCATGCTTGATATGGCCTCTAGACATCACTATGAGTACTTGCTACCATTCTTGCAGAGTTTTATTGACATAAATTTGTGCCTCCAAAAATTTCAGAAAATTGTCTTAGGAAAATGAACCTTCTAAGGAAAGGTTCTTCAAGCCGGAGCCCCAAGGGAGTTGCTAGAAGGACTCGGGACAACGACAGCAACCTCCCTCGCAACACGGAGGTTAGGTCTTGTGAATGGCCACACATGCCCTTCGTGAGTGAAGTAGGTTTCTATGAAGAATTTATGCAATTCGTTGCAAATGCTGGGCCTACATTACATTGATGAATATTGGAGCTAGTTTTGTGTTGTCCTAGTGTGTAACTATTATATGATCAATGTCATATAAACTATTATCCATCATTGATCCACGTGCCTACACGTTACATATACTGATCCTTGCTAAGTTACTATTGCTATTGCTATTGTCACACCTGCTAAAGAATATGTAGGAACCAATGTGGGCATCCAGGTCCCACCATTGGTTATTGACCGTAGAGGTGTCTCGGTCATGTCTACATAGTTCTCGAACCCGTAGGATCTGCACACTTAAGGTTTGGTGACGTTTCGATAGTATAGAGTTATTTTGGTGGTGACCGAAGTTTGTTCACAGTACCGGATGAGATCCCGGACATCACGGGGAGCTCCGGAATGGTCCAGAGGTAAAGATTCATATATAGGAAGTCCTGTTTTGGTCGCCGGAAAAGTTCCGGGCTTATCGGTAGTATACCGGGAGTGCCGGTAGTGTACCGGGAGACCTCCGGGAGGGGTATTTCGACCCAAGAGGCTTCATGGGCTGTGGAAGAGTGAATATCAGTCCTTAGTGGGCTGGTGGAAACTCCCACACAAGGCCCATGTGGCTAAAGAAGAAAACCCAATAGGAAAAGGTGGGAAAAAAGGCACAAAAAGGTGAATCCTAGTCCTACTAGGACTGGAGGTGGCCTCCACCTCCTCCACCTAGTTCGGCCGAAGCCTCCAAGGCTTGGAGGCCAAGGCCGCCTCCTCTCCTCCTCTCCTCCTATACATACTAGTGGATTTCTAGGGTTTTGCACTAGATTTTCAGCCACGTGCAACCCTAATCTCTAGGGCATAGTTTCTCCTCTAGATCGGATTTCTGCAGTGCTTAGGCGAAGCCCTGCCGGAATTGCTCCACCACCATCGCCGGAGCGCCGTCACGCTGCCGGTGAACTGCTCTACCTCTCCGCTCTCTCTTGCTGGATCAAGATGGCGGAGATCGTCATCAAGCTGTACGTGTGCTGAACGCGGAGTTGCCGTCCGTTCGGCGCTAGATCGGAAGGATCGTGATCAAGTTCGTGGGACAGATCGTGATCAAGTTCGCGGGACGGATCGTGATTAGATCGCGTGATGGATCGTGATTAGATAGCAGGACGCATGGCGATTTGGATCGCGAAGACGTTCGACTACACCGACCGCGTTACTTAATGCTTCCCGCTTAGCGATCTACAAGGGTACATAGATCCACTCTCCCTCTTGTAGATGCTCATCACCATGGATAGATCTGCGTGTGCGTAGGAAATTTTTTGTTTCCCATGCAACGTTCCCCAACAGTGGTATCAGAGCTAGGTCTATGTGTAGATGAGATCTCAATTAGAACACAAAAGGTTTGTGGGTGTTGATGCTTATATTGCTTCCTCCCGTGATCGGATTTTGGTTCAGCGGTATTGTGAGATGAAGCGGCTCGGACCAACATTACTCGTACGCTCACGAGAGACCGGTTCCCTCAACCGCAACTTTTTGCATAGATGGCTTGCGGGTGACGGTTTCTCTCACTTTAGTTGGATTGGATTCGACAAAGGCGGTCCTTGAGAATGTTGAAAAGCAACTAGTGTATCATCGTTGTGGTTTTGCGTAGATGAGAATTGTTCTTACTAGATACCCGTAGCAGCCACGTAAAACATGCAACAACAATTAGAGGACGTCTAACTTGTTTTTGCAGGGTATGTTGTGATGTGATATGGCCAATTACATGATGAGATATATGTGATGTATGAGATGATCATGTGATGTATAGATTTTTCACGACTTGCACGTCGGTGAATACGGCAACCGGCAAGAGCCATAGGGTTGTCTTTAATTATTGTATGACCTGCGTGTCAATACATTAAGCACTATGTAACGCTTTACTTTATCGCTACGGTAGCAATAGTAGTAGAAGCATGTCGGGCG
The DNA here is from genome assembly GCA_022496015.1 of Hordeum marinum. Classification (NCBI taxonomy): domain Eukaryota; kingdom Viridiplantae; phylum Streptophyta; class Magnoliopsida; order Poales; family Poaceae; genus Hordeum; species Hordeum marinum. The sequence continues at coordinate 890,143 of JAAAWK010001186.1, forward strand.
CGACAACCCCGATGGCGACACATTGATGGAGATCAAGATGATGGAGATCATGGTGTCGTGCCGGTGACCATGGAGATCATGCCGGTGCTTTCATGATGGAGATCAAAAGCACAAGATCATGGCCATATCATGTCACTTATGATTTTCATGTGATGTTAATCCTTTTATGCACCTTGTTTTGCTTAGAACGACGGTATCATTATAAGGTGATCCCTCACTTAATTTCAAGATAAATTGTGTTCTCCCCGAGTGTGCACCGTTGCAAAAGTTCGTCGTGTCAAGACACCACGTGATGATCGGGTGTGATAGACTCTACGTTCACATACAACGGGTGCAAGCCAGTTTTGCACGTGAAGAACACTTGGGTTAAACTTGACGAGCCTAGCATGTACAGACATGGCCTCGGAACACAAGAGACCAAAAGGTCGAACATGAGTCATATAGTAGATATGATCAACATAATGATGTTCACCATTGAAGCCACCTTAACTCACGTGATGATCGGACTTGAGTTGGTGAATTTGGATCATGTGACACTCATATGACCTGAGGGATGTCAATTTGAGTGGGAGCTTTAGTAATTTGATTAACTAAACTCATTATCTTGAACAATAGTCTAAGTAACCTTTGCATATTTATGTTGTAGATCAATGGCTCGCGTAGTAGCACCCCTGAATTTTAATGCGTTCCTAGAGAAAGCTAAGTTGAAAGATGATGGAAGTCACTTTGTGGACTGGGCCCGTAATCTGACGATTATCCTCACGGCTTTCCAGAAACAATATGTCCTTGATGCACTGCTTGGTAACCAACTAGAAGACATGGCCTCCGAAGACGTTAAGAACGCTTGGGAGGCTCGTGCTGGAGACTACTCAACAATTCAGTGTGCAATATTGTATGGCTTAGAACCGGGACTTCAAAGACGTTTTGAATGTCATGGAGCATATGAGATGTTCCAGGAGTTGAAGTTTATCTTTCAGAAGAATGCCCGGATCGAGAGGTATGAGACCTCCAATAAATTCTATGCTTGCAAGATGGAGGAGAACGGGTCTATCAGTGAGCACATACTCAGAATGTTTGGGTATTCAAATCGTCTAGCGGAGTTGGGAATTACCCTCCCGCCAGAGGCAATCACTGACAGAGTTCTTCAATCACTGCCACCTAGTTAGAAGAGCTTTGTAATGAACTATAACATGCACGGGATGAACAACTTAGTGGCCGAGCTATTTGCGATGTTAAAAGTCGCTGAGTCTGAAATCCAGAAAGAACATCAAGTGTTGATGGTCAATAAAACCACTAGTTTCAAGCAAAATGGCAAGGGCAAAGGCAAGAAGGGTAAAACCAAGAAGGATGGCAAAGCAGTTGCTATTCCAACAAAGAAGCTTAAGCACGGACCTAAGCGAGAAACTGAGTGCTTTCATTGTAAAGGAACTGGTCACTGGAAGCGGAACTGCCCCAAGTACCTGGCTGACAAGAAGGCGGCCAACGACAAACAAGGTATATATGATATACATGTTATTGATGTGTAACTTACTAGCTCTCGTAGTAGTGCCTGGGTATTTGATACCGGTTCGGTTGCTCACATTTGCAACTCAAAGCAGGAATTATGGAATAAACGAAGGCTGGCAAAGGACGAAGTGACGATGCGCGTGGGAAATGGTTCCAAGGTTGCTGTGATCGCCATCGGCACGCTCTCTCTTCGATTACCATCGGGATTAGTGATGAACCTCAATAATTCTTATTTAGTGCCTGCGTTAAGCATGAACATTATATCTGGATCTTGTTTATTGCGAGACGGTTACTCATTTAAATCAGAGAATAAAGGTTGTTCTATTTATATGAGTAATATCTTTTATGTTCATGCGCCCAATGTTAGGGGTTTATTCATATTGAATCTTGATAGTGATGACACACATGTTCATAACATTGATGCCAAAATATGTAGAGTTAATAATGATAGTACCACTTTCTTGTGGCACTGCCGTTTAGGTCATATTGGTGTAAAACACACGAGGAAGCTCCATGCTAATGGACTTTTGGAGTCACTTCATTTCGAATCACTTGACACATGTGAACCATGCATCATGGGCAAGATGACTAAAACGCCATTCTCTGGAACAATGGAACGGGCAAGTGACTTATTCGAAATCATACATACTGATGTGTGTGGTCCAATGAATGTTGCAGCGCGCGGTGGATATCGTTATTTTCCCACCTTCACTGATGACTTAAGTAGATATGGGTATATTTACTTAATGAAAAACAAGTCTGAAACGTTTGAAAAATTTAAGCAATTTTAGAGTGAAATTGAGAATCATCGTAACAAGAAGATTAAGTTCCTGCGATCTGATCGAGGAGGTGAATATCTGAGTTATGAGTTCGGCAGTCACTTAAGACAATGTGGAATTGTTTCACAGTTGACACCGCCCGGAACACCATAGCGTAATGGTGTGTCCGAACGTCGTAATCGAACCTTATTAGATATGGTGCGTTCTATGATGTCTCTTGCTGATTTGCCACTATCGTTTTGGGGTTATGCATTAGAGATAGCTGCATTCACTTTAAATAGGGCACCATCGAAATCCGTTGAGATGACGCCATATGAACTATGGTTTGGCAAAAGGCCAAAGTTGTCGTTTCTTAAAGTTTGGGGGTGTGATGCTTATGTCAAAAAGCTTCAGCCTGAAAAGCTGGAACCCAAAGTGGAGAAATGCGTCTTCATAGGATACCCGAAAGAGACAGTTGGGTATACCTTCTATCTCAGATCCGAAGGCAAAGTGTTTGTCGCTAAGAACGGAACATTTCTTGAGAAAGAGTTTCTCTCGAAAGAATTGAGTGAGAGGAAGATAGAGCTTGATGAGGTTATTGAACCTTTACTTCAACCAGAAAGTAGCGCAGCGCAGAAAGTTGTTTCTGTGGAACCTACGAGGAAGTTAATGAGGATGATCATGAAGCTTCGGATCAAGCTACTATTGAACCTCGTAAGTTGACAAGGGCGCATACTACTCCTAAGTGGTACGGCAGCCCTGTCTTAGAGGTCATGTTGTTGGACAATAATGAACCTACGAGCTATGAAGGAGCAGTGATGGGCCCGGATTCCGAGAAATGGTTAGAGGCCATGAAATCCGAGATGGGATCCATGTATGAAAACAAAGTATGGACTTTGGAAGTATTACCTGGAGGGCGAAAGGCCATTCGGAATAAATTGATCTTTAAGAAGAACACAGACGCGGACGGTAATATCACTGTCTATAAAGCTCTACTTGTGGCAAAGGGTTTTTCACAAGTTCAAGGAGTTGACTACGATGAGACTTTCTCACCCGTAGCGATGCTTAAATCTATCAGAATCATGTTGGCAATAGCTGCTTATTTCGACTATGAAATTTGGTAGATGGATGTCAAAACGGCGTTCCTTAATGGTTTCCTTGAGGAAGAGTTGTATATGATGCAACCCAAAGGTTTTGTCGATCCAGAGAATGCTGACAAAGTTTGCAAACTCCAGCGATCCATTTATGGACTGGTGCAAGCATCTCGGAGTCCGAATAAGTGCTTTGATGAAGTGATCAAAGCGTTTGAGTTTATACAAGTTGATGGAGAAGCTTGTATTTACAAGAAAGTGAGTGGGAGCTCTATACCATTTCTAATATTATATGTGGATGACATATTGCTGATTGGAAACAATATAGAAATGCTGGAATTGTGAAGGAATATTTGAACAAGAGTTTTTCAATGAAGGACCTAGGAGAAGCTGCTTACATATTAGGCATTAAGATCTATAGAGATAGATCAGAACGCTTAATAGCACTTTCACAGAGCACATACCTTGATAATGTTTTGAAGAAGTTCAAAATGGATCAGTCCAAGAAGGGGTTCTTGCCTGTGTTACAAGGTGTGAAGTTGAATAAGACTCAATGCCCAGTGACTACAGAAGATAGAGAAAAGATGAGTGTCATCCCCTATGCTTCAGCCATAGGCTCTATCATGTATGCGATGTTGTGCACAAGACCTGATGTCAGCCCTGCCATAAGTATGTCCGGAAGGTTTCAAAGTGATCCTGGAATGGAGCACTGGCAAGCGGTCACGAATATCCTAAAGTACCTGAAAAGAACAAAGGAAATGTTTCTCATTTATGGAGGTGATGAAGAGCTCATTGTAAAGGGTTACGTCGATGCAAGCTTTGACACTGATCCAGACGACTCTAAGTCGCAAACCGGATACATATTTATTCTTAACGGGGGAGCAGTAAGCTGGTGCAGTTCCAAGCAAAGCATGGTAGCTGATTCTACATGCGAAGCGGAGTACATCGCAGCCTCGGAGGCGGCGAAGGAAGGTGTCTGGATGAAGCAGTTCATGACAGATCTTGGAGTAGTGCCTAGTGCACTTAATCCAATGAACCTGTTCTGTGACAACACTGCTGCCATTGCTCTAGCCAAGGAACCAAGGTTTCACAAGAGGACCAGACACATAAAGCGACGCTTCAACTCCATCCGGTACTACATCGAGGAGAAGGACATAAATATTTGCAAAGTGTGCACGGATTTGAATGTTGCAGAACCGTTGACTAAACCTCTTCCAAGGGCTAAACATGATCAACACCAGAACTGCATGGGTGTTCGATTCATTACCATGTAAATCACATAGTGATGTGAACTAGATTATTGACTCTAGTGGAAGTGGGAGACTATTGGAAATATGCCCTAGAGGCAATAAATAAAGTGTTTATTATTATATTTCCTTGTTCATGATAATCGTTTATTATCCATCCTATAAATGTATTGATTGGAAACACATTACATGTGTGGGTAAATAGACAACTCACTGTCCCTAGTATGCCTCTAGTGAACTAGCTCGTTGATCAAAGATGGTCAAGGTTTCCTAGGCCATTGACATGAGATGTCATTTGATAACGGGATCACATCATTAGGAGAATGATGTGATGGACAAGACCCAAACTACAAACGTAGCATATGATCGTGTCAGTTTATTGCTACTATTTTCTGCATGTCAAGTATATGTTCCTATGACCATGAGATCATGTAACTCACGGACATCGGAGGAGTGCCTTGTGTGTATCAAACATCGCAACATAACTCGGTGACTATAAAGGTGCTCTACAGGTATCTCCGATGGTGTCTGTTGAGTTGACATGGATCAAGACTGGGATTTGTTACTCCGTGTGACGGAGAGGTATCTCAGGGCCCACTCGGTAATACAACATCACAACAAGCCTTGCAAGCAATGCGGCTAAAGTGTTAGTCACGGGATCTTGTATTACGGAACGAGTAAAGAGACTTGTCAGTAATGAGGTTGAACAAGGTATGGTGATACCGACGATCGAATCTCGGGCAAGTAACATACCGAAGAACAAAGGGAACGTCATACGGGATTAACTGAATCCTTGACATAGAGGTTCAACCGATAAAGATCTTCGTAGAATATGTAGGAACCAATGTGGTCATCCCGGTCCCACCATTGGTTATTGACCGTAGAGGTGTCTCGGTCATGTCTACATAGTTCTCGAACCCGTAGGATCTGCACACTTAAGGTTTGGTGACGTTTCGGTAGTATAGAGTTATTTTGGTGGTGACCTAAGTTTGTTCGGAGTACCGGATGAGATCCCGGACATCACGGGGAGCTCCGGAATGGTCCAAAGGTAAAGATTCATATATAGGAAGTCCTGTTTTGGTCGCCGGAAAAGTTCCATGCTTATCGGTAGTGTACCGGGAGTGCCGGTAGTGTACCGGGAGACCTCCGGGAGGGGTATTTCGACCCAAGAGGCTTCATGGGCTGTGGAAGAGTGAATATCAGTCCTTAGTGGGCTGGTGGAAACTCCCACACAAGGCCCATGTGGCTAAAGAAGAAAACCCAATAGGAAAAGGTGGGGAAAAAGGCAAAAAAAGGTGAATCCTAGTCCTACTAGGACTGGAGGTGGCCTCCACCTCCTCCACCTAGTTCGGCCAAAGCCTCCAAGGCTTGGAGGCCAAGGCTGCCTCCTCTCCTCCTCTCCTCCTATACATACTAGTGGATTTCTAGAGTTTTGCACTAGATTTTCAGCCACGTGCAACCCTAATCTCTAGGGCATAGTTTCTCCTCTAGATCGGATTTCTGCAGTGCTTAGGCGAAGCCCTGCCGGAATTGCTCCACCACCATCGCCGGAGCGTCGTCACGCTGCCGGTGAACTGTTCTACCTCTCCGCTCTCTCTTGCTAGATCAAGACGGCGGAGATCGTCATCAAGCTGTACGTGTGCTGGACGCGGAGGTGTCGTCCGTTCGGCGCTAGATCGGAAGGATCGTGATCAAATTCGTGGGACGGATCGTGATCAAGTTCGCGAGACGGATCGTGATTAGATCGCATGATGGATCGTGATTGCATAGCGGGACGCATGGCGATTTGGATCGCGAAGGCGTTCGACTACACCAACCGCGTTACTTAACGCTTCCCGCTTAGCGATCTACAAGGGTACGTAGATCCACTCTCCCTCTTGTAGATGCTCATCACCATGGATAGATCTGCGTGTGCATAGGAAATTTTTTGTTTCCCATGCAACGTTCCCCAACACTAAGGCCATGGGAGCCTTTGCCGCGCAGTCCTGAGCACGTTCCTGTGCTCAGATGCGGGTGACTGTTGTTGTGGCTGCATCGACGGTGAGCACGGGTAGGAGTGACCTTTGGCTCCGGCGACTGGGGAGCTACGGGGGCAGGGCGAGTTCAGGGAAAGAGGGGGGAAGGGATGCGGGGCTTACAGTGGCCTTGTAAGTCCTCTAAGTTTGCTCGGGGAGGGCTCGGGGTGACCGGATTGGTGGCAGCAAGCGGCGGCGCCTGAGAAGGAAGAAAAGGACGAAGGCGACGACGCGGTGCTCCTCGGCTCCAATGGCTTGGCGCAGGCGATGTGGGAGAGCGCGACAGAGCTTCCTAGCATGGCGGCGAGCCGAAAGGGGCTCGATGGCCGCGGCTACTTGGAGGCTATGGCGACGTGGCGCTCAGCCGAGTGCGAGGGAGGGGCAGGCGGCGCGAGGGAGGAAAGAGAGAGGGATCTAGGGTTTGGGTTCGACGCCAGGGGGTGCGGGGATGTCTTGTAGACAGCGAGGAGCCGCTGGATGGCCGCCACGGCGTTGGCGAGCATCGGCTCGCCCACGTCCCCCTGAGGAACATGAGGAAGACGATGGTAGCTAGGTGGGCTGGGCCAGCCATTGGGCTGGCAGGCATAAGTGCACAGGGCACTTAGGCCCTTTCCAATTTCTGCCTTTATTTGTGCTCTTTTTTGAAACAACTACTGATTTGATTTAAAACCAGCACTAAAAGACTTCTGCAAAAATATGTGATAGGGTCCAATATTTGTGCTATAATATTTTGTACCGCCACAAAAAGTTTGAGGCTCAAAGATTTTTTTTGAAGATTTTGATAATTCAAAAGGGGCAATCAAACAATAATTTGTTCTTTGTTTTAATATTTTGAGGCACTAAAATACTTGACAAAATGTTGGTTACAATTTTATAAATACCAGGTGAATATTTGTAACCCAAACATGATTTTTGTTTCCAGGTTTGAGAAATTATAATTTCACCTTTTACTTGAATATTGAATTTCAAAATGGAATTTGAAATGAGATGGAATTCAAATGTGATCAAACACTGTTTAGCAAAAAAGATTAGCTCAATCTTGTGAACACTGTAGCTTGATTACAAGCATCACTATAGCTGATAATCAGGGGGGTGTTACAAGAGCCTTCCCGTGCCACCCGAGGCACCCAAGACAACCGCGGTGTGCACTGACCTCCAGATCCAGATTTTACGCTACTCCTACCAACGACATCGAGCGAGCCTGAGTCACCCACCACTACATCCTTGCCGCAAACACGACCAAGAGGCACAACCACTATTACCACTACCGCACACTAGAGAGCCAACCATGCGGACGGCCCTCCGGGAAGGTCGCCCCGACATCAAAGGTCTGAGACACTACCACCCTCTCACATCACCACACACCAATCACGGTAAGAAGAGCGAAGACACTCCATCCACTCCTAGCCCGACATTAGCCACCAAGTCAGGGTCAGCGCTCTCACCATAGGGAGCGCCAATGCTTGCATCCCTAGCAAGTCCCGATGGACCAAGGGGACATGACCCAATGACTACCGACAGCCTCCACTGAGCAAGAACACCCTCTGCAATCCTCTAGATTTGTCCGACACCCAATCTGGCACAATAGCCGCCGTGGACGCATCCCGTCTCCACCATCGAGATGTCGAGCCCCAGCAGTCGCAGCCATGGTCACCATGACCAGACCGATGCCCCCAAGCAGCCGGCATGAGGTGCCCAAGGCATCCATAAGAACAAATCTGGGCAAAGCCCAGCCAACCCGCTATAGCCCCAGGACAAAGCCCCATCGCGACCAGCCCTCCGGCGCCACGTGCGAGGTCCCAAGTTGCCATCAAGCCAGGCCCAATGCCGGTGGCCCGTGCCGAATCACACCGTGCAGGAAGAAATGGCCCCGCCGCCCCTAGCACCGACCGGGCTTTGCAATGAGCGCGCCTATCGTAACACCACGCAGTGGTTTGCACCAAGCGCCAGACGCGAGACTAGTTAGCGCACTTGTGTTTGTGTTGCCAAGTAGGATTACTACTACCTTCGTCTCAGTTTACAAGTCCGACATGTATACCTAGATCCTCAATTTGACCAACTTAATGAGAGACATATATTATAAAAAATATATCATTAGAAATTTTAGATGTTCTATTTTCTAATGATAATTTTTTTATATTAAACAATATATTTTATATAAATCAAATTGACGATCTAGGTACACGTGCGTGCTTTCTAAACTGTGATGGAGGGGTAGTTTGAGTAGGTCTCCTAGTTCTAGGTTAATTAGGAGAACTATATGTGTACGTGATTTGGTATCCAACCAGACTAGCTGCTACGGTCCAAGTAGTAAGATTATGGGTCTACTATAGGAAGGGTTTACCCTAAAAATAGAGTAGGAGGAGGGGATCGACCGCAGAAAAGTTTCTACCAATCGATCGGCCATCCGCGGCGGCGGCGGCAGAGCAGCGCACACAGCGGGCTCGCGGGGATGTCGGTTCTGATCGTGACGAGCGTGGGCGACATCGAGGTGGATCTCCACACGGACGAGTGCCCCATCACCAGCAAGAGCTTCCTCAAGCTCTGCAAGATCAAGTACTACAACGGCTGCCTCTTCCACAAGGTGGAGCGGGATCTCCTGGCACACACCGGGGACCCAACCGGAACCGGCGCCGGAGGCGATTCCATCCACAAGCTCCTTCCTCTTCTTCATGGCGACCAAGATCGGGTTCTCAACGACGAGATCCGTCCGCAACTGAGGCATTCAAAGGCCGGCACCGTCGCCATGGCGGGTTGCGCCGGCAAAAACCGCAACGCCTCCCAGTTCTACTTCACCTTGAAGGACGGCGTCGACCATCTCGATGATAACCACACCGTGTTTGGGAAGGTTGTTGAAACTGAAGGCTTTGATACGCTGACAAAGATAAATGAATCACACGTTGATGACAAAGGAAGGCCATTCAAGCATTCAAGGACATAAGGATTAAACATACATGGATCTTGGACGATCCTTTCGGTGATCCTCCTCGGCTTGCAGAACTCGTCCCTGGGGATTCTCCCATAGGAAAGCCACGTGATGAGATTGCAGAAGAGCGCTCAGAGTCAGAGGTCCCTGTGGATGAAACAGCGGACTGCTCTGAAGACGCACTTGCTAATAATTTCGTGATCGTTAGCTGTGATCCATGCGGCGGAGGCATTCCATGAGTCAAACCGCCAGACAATGTCTTGTATGTTTCTAAACTTAACCCGATCACACAAGACGAGGATCTGCATACAATCTTTTCTCGTTTCGGAGCCGTGACATCGGCTGAAATAGTTCGTGACTGCGAGACTGGAGATAGCTTATGCTATGCTTTTATTGAATTCGAGGCAGTGGAGGACTGCGAGCGTGCATATTTTAAGATGGAGAGGGAGATGGTGATGGAGAATTGCCGGATTCATGACAGGAGGATCCAGGTTGATTTTGCACAAGTTGTTCCAAAGCTGTGGGTTCAGTTCATGCAAAGCGAACGAAACGCAAATAAAAACGGGTGCCTCCTCAAGTCTGGTGCCCCAGATCACCTGGCCCGAGGTTGTTATCAAGGTGTCGAGGAGAAAAACAAAGGCACCAATTATCTTGTGAAAGACCAAAACACTCACAGAGGCCGGAACAACCACAGAAGTTACGATTTAGCATTCGACAATGACGGTACTAATGCTGATCTGGAAGATCGTCCAAGTTCCGAAAGAAATAAGATGAGGAAAGTAGATGATCCGAGATCAGAACTTCCCCCTCGGCGGGGTGACTGCAACATGAGCAGGCGGGAAAGAACTCACCATGACGAGAGAGGAAGCAGGCAAGGCAAAGAAGATGATAGGGGTCGATCGGGTTGGATGCATGGTAAACGCCACAATTACAGCAGATCTCTGCTAGACACAATGACAGTGACTACAGGAAGCAGAACATGAGCAGAGTCACATATGATGATGCTGATTATAGAGGAAGATCAGAAGGTGGTAGACATGAAAGCGATAAGTTTGATGGTCAGCGGCGCCATGGAGAAGAAGATAGCCCTAAAAAGTATGAGCGCCACAAGAGGTGAAATCCAGAAAATATGCAATAACATACAACTCAATCACCAGCTCATTTTCACCTTTTAAATTTCTCAACTGTTGTATTCAAAATATCACACAAAATGGTAGAACCGGCAAAATTTGAATTGAAAAACCACTGAAGTACACGACCAGTTTCCTACTGTTGCGGTGAGTTCTTCCACTAGAGCGTTCAGTCTGCTTGTTTCTATATTCTATGATATTCGTGTTAAAATTACTCTTAACTTTATATGATACTGGTGTCGCTATACGTGATTCCTTTTATTTATTTATTGGCATCTGTTTTCTTGCTATGAAGCTCTTAGACATGATACTAACTGAAGAGAAAACGACATTAAACTCCGAATTTTCTGAACTAACTGAACCGCAAGGTTCCTTTCTAACAATACTATGATAATCTTGATTGGTTTTGGCTTTTAGTAGCAGTTATATATTTGGCGTTTGGCAAGCTACTTCTTTTTTTGTTCTTATAAGTACTCTATACATTATACATACTACCGCGCTCGAAAACAAAATTGTAAGGTAACAAAAACCTTAGAAGTTTAGCCTCATTTACCAATTAGAGCAGGCTTTTCACACCGTGTATATATAGTTTTTAAAATTAAGTACAGAAGGTTGGCTTCGCTGTAGGTCAGTTGTCACTTGGAAGATTATTTTCAGTTAGTACTGCGTTCATGCAGATGAGACCGTCAGGGTGTAATCCAAATTTAAACACATCACTAATTCACTACGGGAAAAACTTGCAATGCCGACGGCCGAATCTATGCCGACGGCCCCCGTCGGCATAGATGGGCATATCCCGACGGCCAAACTAAAGCCGTCGGCGTATATCAATCTATGCCGACGGCAGCCGTCGGCATAGGAAGGCCGTCGGCATATCTCTGACTATGCCGACAGTGGCCGTCGACGTAGCCCGACCATCGACATATGTGTGGGCCCGACCACCCCGGTTTTAACAGCCGGTTGACGCCGTCATACGTATGCCGACAGCCCTAACGTCGGTCGTCGGCATACCTATCTCCTGCCACGTCAGCGATCCGCGGCACCGTGGGCCCTGAGCTATGCCGACGGTTATGATATCTCCGGCCCACGGTGCCGCGGATAGCTGACGTGGCAGGGAGCTATGTCGTCGGCAAATCTACGTTCATTTTTTCTGTTTTTTATAATTTTTTGTTTAAAAAAATTAATTAAATAGAGCTACGCCGACGGCTATGCCGACGGCATAGCCCTGTCAATTTTACATTTGTTTTCTGTTTTTAGTTTCTGTTTTAAATTGCTTATATCTTTTAAGATATTTGATTTTTTTTAGTGATTCTTTTTGCATTAGATTCAAAATTTTGTCTAGTTTCTATTTTTGCTATTAGTTTTCAAATTTGAATTTGTTCAAATTTGCTTCAAACCCTAGATTGTGAATAACTTGACTTTACAAATAGTTTTAATTTAATTATTTTTGCTCCTACTCACGTGTTAGATTGTTGTCACAGTAAGATTTATTTTGTTGTTTTTAGAATAATTTAAATTAAGATTTTAATTTCAATGTCATTTAGCTCAAAAAAATCATTAAATGCATGAAAAATAGCAAATGAATTTAGAAAGGGTTGAAATTTGAGAATGTGACTTTGAATGGTGCATATTGAATGCACAAAAATTCAGGAGTTGAAATAAGTTAAAAAAATGAAATGCCTTTGTAACAGACGAGTTTTCGTTTGAAAGCTTGATACTTCGAATTAGATGGTCCAGTTTGTACACGAAGTGCATCCAGTTTTTGCCGTAACCCTCTCAACTTTTTAGTATAAGCTATGTGGGTGAAATGATGATACCATGCCAAGTTTCAACCTTTTCAGAGTTCATTTGTAGTGTTTTTCAATTTTATGGTCATTTAACTCAAAAAAATCATTAAATACATGAAAAATAGCAAATGAAGCTAGAAAGGGTTGAAATTTGAGGATGTGGGTTTGAATGGTGTATATTGAATGCACAAAAAGTCGAGAGTTGAAATAAGTTAAAAAAAATGATATGCCTTTGTAATAGACGAGTTTTCGTCCGAAAGCTTGATACTTCAAATTAGATGGTACAGTTTGTACACGAAGTGCATCCAGTTTTTGCCGTAACCCTCTCAACTTTTTAGCATAAGCTATGTGGGTGAAATGATGATACCATGCCAAGTTTTAACCTTTTCAGAGTTCATTTCTAGTGTTTTTTTAATTTTAGGGTCATTTAGCTCAAAAAAATCATTAAATGCATAAAAAATAGCAAATGAAGTTAGAAAGGTTTGAAATTTGAGGATGTGGATTTGAATGGTGCATATTGAATGCACAAAGGTCTGGAGTTGAAATAATTTAAAATAGATAAGATGGCTTTGTAACAGACGAGTTTTCGTCCGAAAGCTTGATACTTCGAATCAGATGGTCCAGTTTGTACACGAAGTGCATCCAGTTTTTGTCGTAAGCCTCTCAACTTTTTAGCATAATCTATGTGGGTGAAATGATGATACCATGCCAAGTTTCAACCTTTTCAGAGTTCATTTGTAGTGCTTTTCAATTTTAGGATCATTTAGCTCAAAAAATCATTAAATGCATGAAAAATAGCAAATGAAGTTAGAAATGGTTGAAATTTAAGGATGTGGATTTGAATGGTGCATATTGAATTCACAAAAAGTATAGAGTTGAAATAAGTTAACAAAATGTCTTTGTAACAGACGAGTTTTCGTCCGAAAGTTTGATACTTCGAATCAGATGGTCCAGTTTGTACACGAAGTGCATCCAGTTTTTGCCGTAACCCTCTCAACTTTTTAGCATAAGCTATGTGGGTGAAATGATGATACCATGCCAAGTTTCAACCTTTTCAGAGTTCATTTATAGTGCTTTTTAATTTTAGGATCATTTAGCTCAAAAAAATCATTAAATGCATGAAAAAATAGGAAATGAAGTTAAAAAGGATTGAAATTTGAGGATGTGGATTTGAAAATAAATAAATAATGTCATATTTGGATTTCTCACATTTTTCTGATAATAATGGATATATTATTTGTCGAATTTCTATTTACAGATTTGAAGATATTAATTATGTCATATTAAATGAATAAATGGCAAAAAAATTAATAAAATAATACTATTACTTATTTTATTTTCATTGAAATTCAATATTATTAGTACTTATTTTGTTTATTTTAATAATTGTTTAGAATTCAAAAAATTAAATTATGTGACATCAACACCTAAGGGTTAAGAGGATAGATAGCTTAAGATTGTTAGGAAAACAACAAGTGCACACTTGGAAACTAGGGGAGATAGAACCTGAAAGTTAAGTGTGCTGGGGCTAGAGTAGTGAGAGGATGGGTTACCGGCCAGGAAGTTAGACGATTTGGAATGAGTGCTGATTAGAGAATAGAGATTAAATTCTGTGAGGAGAGGTGATTAAAGATTAAATTATCAAATAATTCATAATTGTGAAAATCAGAAAAAATTAAAAACATATCGAAAAATTGTTTTTTTAATTAATTAATTAACTTTGGCTATGTCGACGGCCAGGCCGTCGGCATAGAGTCTCTAGGGCTGCCTAGCCCTGCCGCCAGGAGGTACCAGAGGACGACACGTGGCCGCATATGTCGACGGCAAAGCCGTCGGCATAGTTTTTTTCTATGCCGACGGCTTTGCCGTAGGCATAGGCCTGCCGCCAGGAGGCACCAGAGGACGGCACGTGGCAGCATATGCCTACGGCAAAGCCGTCGGCATAGAAAAAACTATGCCAACGACTTTGCCGTAGGCATAGGCCTGCCGCCAGGAGGCACCACCGAACGACACGTGGCGTCCCATGATTAGCCAGCGCTTTTGACGGCGCCGTCCGTTGCCGTGAGGCGAAAAATACTGTCGACGGCTAAACTATGCCGACGGTCGGATCTGAACCGTCGGCATAGGTGATCTATGCCGACGAGGATATGCCGACGGCAGCCGTAGGCATAGGCTCTATGCCGACGGGGAATGACCTATGCCGATGGCTCGTGGCCGTCGGCATAGCTGGCGAGTCCGGTAGTGATTCTAAGTATGAAACAAAGGAAACAATCAGGTCAAGTTTTTACCCTGCATGTAAGTTGAATTACTTCGAAGCAAGAAGGCGGTGAAATCTGGATTAACTATGAATGCCTCTATCGTCCATAGCTTTCTCTATACTGATCCCGTTATACCCGTTATTACTATACAGGAACGACCTTCTGTTTATTGAGGCGTTTCCCTATGACCTGGTCACCGTGGATGGCCGTCAATACTGTTCTGCCTTTCTCAGTGCATAGGACTTTTTCCTCTCTTTCCTGGGTGCAGGGAAGCGTAGTCTGATGTGGCATGCTGTTTCTTGTTGGGCTGGGCTTCATCATCGATTATATATCTATAGCTTTTCATCGCCAAGTTGCTAAATTCATTGCCTAAATGTTCGAAAGAAACATTATGGGTCGTAACTCATAAGCGACAAGCGGGGCGAAAGACTATTTCGAGAACTCATAAATGACAACGAGTAGCAAATTCGTGTTCAAGCAATCTATGGTATTGTTGGTGAGACATGTGTTTGTAACGTCACACACTACACATAGAGTGCTCACTTCGCCTACAATTGCTGCACTGAACTGCTCTGTGATTGCTGTTTGATCCTGACTCCCGAGAGTTCATGGTCTCTATTATTTTTAAATGTTGATCCCTGCAGAGAGGTCATACAAATTTGAAGGAAAAGAATTTTTAACACAAGTGGCACCATGACCATGTATAATCATCAAAGGTAATACTAATATTATGGTGAATAGAAGCATCCATTTACCAAATTTGAAGGACACCGATGTTTAGTATCTAGTCCCTCTGTAAACTAATATAAGGCATCTTTAGATCACTACATTAGTGATCTAAAAATACTATTTTACAGAGGATAGTAGTAACTATTGCACTGCTAGCTTGCATATACAAAGGATAGAAGTAATATGATTGTCGCTGAATCTACCTTATCGAATTTGGACCACTGAACACATGGATAGATAGTAAAGCACATCTAGCGTATATGAATAAACTTTTCAACAGGTGTCGGTGCGGTGCGGATGCTATGTGTATAATAATATATACAGATACAAGAATGCTCTGTCTGAACCCCTTTTGGCCTACAAAAAATAAGCCCCATCTGAGCTTTTGAAAAGCAATAGATTATGTCGTCTACAACCAAGAGAAATGATCGCTATCAATATGCAACCAACAATGCAGAGCAAATACACCAATCCCTGCCGGCGATCCGGAACTGGCGCGGGCTGCTTCTTCTTCCTCCTCCTACTCCTTATTCTCTTCTTCCTCTTCTTCTGCAGGTTCCCTCCAGAGTTATCATCAGGCAGAAACAAGGAAGAATCTCCTGGGGTAACGTCGAGGTATTTCGGAAACACGCATGGGCAGTAGTACACTGTAACGAGGAAGTGGTCCCGTTTGGCAGGAAACTGGGCTAATGCTGCCACCATCCCCTGTTTCATGTCGATGGTGATGGCCCAGGCATTGTCGTCTTCATAGTTCATCCTGGCCATCACGCAAAGCACATCCTCATCGTGCACGCTCACGATCTTCGGGCCATGGTAAATCAGTTTCTCCAGCTCCAGCCCTTGTGTCTCGTCATCCCGCAGATCAGGCAGCAAAGCAAAGTAGCTCGGGTCAACCGAGATGTCGTCGACATGGACGGTGCACTGCTTCTGCCAGCCGTCCCAAGAGACCCTTCTGTTCTACAAGGTGGCTCTCCAGCCTTGACCACCGGTTGAGAGATCAAGGGGTTCGTCGTATTTTATGTCGACGAGCTTGATGAGGCCGTCGTCGCGGCAGGCAACGTCGTAGAAATACCGGGGGGTGCAGCGGGGCAATGGGATTAAATCGATGAAAGGACGCCCATCGCCAAACAGGTTGTGGAGTAGGCGCATGCCATGTTCGGCATCAACCCAGCCCAACGAGTCTGCTCCGACCGTGATCTGCTTGGAGAGGGCGTGTTCACCGCACAATCTCCTATTGGACTCGGATAAGTGCGCCAACGACGCCTCGCTGCTCCTCCATGCCCGCGTTTCGGAGGAGAAGACGTGGATGTCAAAGCGCCAGCAATCGTCGTCGATGGCCCAATTGCGGTCGACGAAGGCCACGGCATAGTGCTCTCCGCCGTGGGGCAGGATGCCGAAAAACGTCCGCCAGCCAAAGAACGCGGGCCGGGGTTGCGGGAGCGGTCGCAGTGATGGTCGTGTAACGGCGGGGCCGCGCGCGCTGGCTGTGTAGACGAAGTAGTGGATGGACGCGGAGCCCCAACATGTGACGCTGAACGGCTGAAGAGGGCGAAGGCGTCCTCGGCACAGATGAGCCAGGAACAAGAGAACCTATTTTGGTAGCCCGGGCAGCTGACGGAGAAGTAGGAGACGTCTGGTGGGTCGACGAGCCAGAAGGATACCTCAGCGGCCACGCCCTCGCTCGTGTGGCTCCTGGCGGTGGTCGCGTTCCGGCGATCCGAGTTACGTCCCAGCCTACAGAGGAGGGCCCACTCGGGAAATCCGGCGACGTTTGATCCCGTCATTGAGGAGGGGTGGAAGGAAACGGCCATGGATCTTGAGATGCCGATCGAAGTAGTCCAGAAGTCTGTGAGACGCACCGATGTTGGAATTCTGTCCTTAGGATCTCACGACTAAGCACATAAAATATTGATAGCCGACGTGCCCTTAATGCTCTTTATTTATTTTCCTTTTTCCTCTCGCGGTTATAATCTTTGCACAATGTATATACTAGCAAAAGTGTCCATGCATTGCAACAGAATAATGAAATGATGGTTTTCAAATCATGTTTATCATGTAGGTTCCACCTTGTTAATTCAAATGAAATAAAAATGATCATTTGATGCACTTACGAATGGACATGCTAATACATTTCAACTGATGATCTATTTAATCTAATCTCTCTCGCCTTATAATTTTATCTATCTCACGAATTAATTAGTAAATTATGTGCACATGAGCGCCTATTTTATTGGTGTCTCTCATTCAAAAGATGCAAGTCTCACAAATTCCACTCTCTAAAACCCGGCGTGCACGCATATGTATCCGAAGACCCATGCAAGCCAACATGTATCTTTTATTAGTTGAACATCAATCTCTTCTTCCTACATGCACTATATTTCGTAGAAAAATAATGTACCACTCAAATCAGTCTATCTCTATTTCTCTATTCAGAGACATCACAAACAACCAATCTCTAGTTTTTCTCGAGAGATGACGTACGCACAGATTTAGCATGTGATTATGTTATCAACTAAGGGCTAATTAATCTCATTCAATTAGATGCCTTAACGCAACCTTCTTAAATTAGTGCAATCTTCTTTAAAACAAATCACATACTATGAAACAACATAAGAGATTGATTAGCCCTTTCCTAAGAAAGTGCACACGGCTGTACATGTCACTCCTTTCCTCATAATCTTCTGCTATCTATTCTTGGACAGGCAAGAGATTGTCTTAACTAGGGCATATATTTTTAGTTGTGATTTTTGTTTTAACTACGTGCAGCCAATCGACGTGCGGCCCATGTGGCCCAGGCGGCTCGGCTCAAACAACATATATCAAATACTTTTTTATCATCCTCAAAAAAAATACTTTTTTATCAGACGTATATCAAATATAGAATCTCTTTTTCCCTGACGAGAAGGTGGGCTGGATGAGTTGGTTGTTGCCCAAGGGAACTTTTCAATGTTGGAAATATTCCCTACATGCAATAATAAAATGGTTATTATTGTATTTCCTTGTTCATGATAATTGTTTATTGTTCATGCTATAACTGTGTTAACCGGAAACCGTAATACATGTGTGAATACATAGACCACACCATGTCTGTAGTGAGCCTTGTTGGAAATATGCCCTAGAGGCAATGAATAAAGTGTTTATTATAATATTTCCTTGTTCATGATAATCGTTTATTATCCATGCTACAATTGTATTGATTGGAAACACATTACATGTGTGGGTAAATAGACAACACACTGTCCCTAGTATGCCTCTAGTGAACTAGCTCGTTGATCAAAGATGGTCAAGGTTTCCTAGCCATTGACATGAGATGTCATTTGATAACGGGATCACATCATTAGGAGAATGATATGATGGACAAGACCCAAACTACAAACGTAGCATATGATCGTGTCAGTTTATTGCTACTGTTTTCTGCATGTCAAGTATATATTCCTATGACCATGAGATCATGCAACTCACGGATACCGGAGGAATGCCTTGTGTGTATCAAACGTCACAACGTAACTGGGTGACTATAAAGGTGCTCTACAGGTATCTCCGAGGGTGTTTGTTGAGTTGACATGGATCAAGACTGGGATTTGTTACTCCGTGTGACGGAGAGGTATCTCAGGGCCCACTCGGTAATACAACATCATAATGAGCCTTGCAAGCAATGTGTCTAAGTATTAGTCACGGGATCTTGTATTACGGAACGAGGAAAGAGACTTGTCGATAACGAGGTTGAACAAGGTATGGAGATACCGACGATCGAATCTCGGGCAAGTAACATACCGAATAACAAAGGGAACATCATACGGGATTAACTGAATCCTTGACATAAAGGTTCGACCGATAAAGATCTTCATAGAATATGTAGGAACCAATATGGGCATCCAGGTCCCACTATTGGTTATTGACCGTAGAGGTGTCTCGGTCATGTCTACATAGTTCTCGAACCCGCAGGGTCTGCACACTTAAGGTTTTGTGACGTTTCGATAGTATAGAGTTATGTATGGTGGTGACCGAAGGTTGTTCGGAGTCCTGGATGAGATCCCGGACATCACGAGTAGCTTCGGAATGGTCCGGAGGTAAAGATTGATATATAGGAAGTCCTATTTTGCTCACCGGAAAAGTTTTGGGCTCATCAGTAGTGTATAGGGAGTGCCGGTAGTGTACCGGGAGACCACCGGGAGGGGTATTTCGACCCAAGAGGCTTCATGGGCTGTGGGAGAGTGAATACCAGCCCTTAGTGGGCTGGTGGAAGTCCCACACAAGGCCCATGCGACTGGGAAGAAAAACCCAGAAGGAAAAAGGTGGAAAAAGGCAAAAAAGGCAAAATAAGGAAGGAGTCCTAATCCTAGTAGGAGTGGAGGAGGTGGACTCCTCCCTCCTGGTTCGGCCGAGCCTCCTTGGCTTGGAAGCCAAGGCTTCCTCCTCTCCTCCTCTCCTCCTATATATACTAGAGGGTTTTAGGGTTTTTGCACAAGATTTTCAGCCATGTGAAACCCTACCCTCTAGTCCATAGTTTCTCCTCTAGATCGGATTTCTGAAGTGCTCGGGCGAAGCCCTGCCAGAATAGCTCCACCACCATCACCGGAGTGCCGTCACACTGCCGGAGAACTCTTCTTCCTCTCTGCTCCTTCTTGCTGGATCAAGACGGCGGAGATCGTCATCAAGTTGTACGTGTGCTAAACGCGGAGGTGCCGTCCGTTCGGCGCTAGATCGGAAGGATCGTGATCAAGTTCGTGGGACGGATCGTGATCAAGTTCGCGGGACGGATCGTGATTGGATCGTGGGACGCACGGCGATTTGGATCGCGAAGACGTTCGACTACACCAACCGCGTTTCTTAACGCTTCCCGCTTAGCGACCTACAAGGATACGTAGATCCACTCTCCCTCTCGTAGATGCTCATCACCATGGATAGATCTGCGTGTGCGTAGGAAAAATTTTGTTTCCCATGCAACGTTCCCGAACAGTGGCATCATGAGCTAGGTATATGTGTAGATGAGATCTCGAGTAGAACACAAAAGGTTTGTGTGCGTTGATGCTTAGATTGCTTCCTCCCTTGGTCGGATTTTGGTTCGGCGGTATTATGAGATGAAGCGGCCCGGACCAACATTACTCGTATGCTTACGAGAGACCGGTTCCCTCGACCGCAACTTGTTGCATAAATGGCTTGCGGGTGCCAGTTTCTCTCACTTTAGTTGGATCCGATTCGACAAAGGCGGTCCTTGAGAAGGTTGAAAAGCAACTAGTGTATCACCGTTGTGGTTTTTGCGTAGATGAGAACTGTTCTTGCTAGATACCCGTAGCAGCCACGTTAAACATGCAACAACAATTAGAGGATGTCTAACTTATTTTTGCAGGGAATGTTGTGATGTGATATGGCCAATTACATGATGTGATATATGTGATGTATTAGATGATCATGTGATGCATAAATTATCACGACTTGCATGTCGATGAGTACGGCAACCGGCAGGAGCCATAGGGTTGTCTTTAATTATTGTATGACCTGCGTGTCAATCATTAAGCACTATGTAATGCTTTACTTTATCGCTAAACTGTAGCAATAGTAGTAGAAGCATGTTGGGTGCGACAACCCCAATGGAGACACGTTGATGGAGATCAAGATGATGGAGATCATGGTGTCTTGCCCGTGACGATGGAGATCATGCCGGTACTTTCAAGATGAAGATCAAAAGCACAAGTTCATGGCCATATCATGTCACTTATGATTTGCATGTGATGTTAATCCTTTTATGCACCTTGTTTTTCTTAGGACGACGGTAACATTATAAGGTGATCCCTCACTTAATTTCAAGATAAATTGTGTTCTCCCCGAGTGTGCACCGTTGCGAAAGTTCGTCGTGTTGAGACACCATGTGATGATCGGGTGTGATAGAATCTACGTTCACATACAACGGGTGCAAGCCAGTGTTGCACGTGCAGAACACTCGGGTTAAACTTGACGAGCCTAGCATGTACAGACATGGCCTCGGAACACAAGAGACCGAAAGGTCAAACATGAGTCATATAGTAGATATGATCAACATAATGATGTTCACCATTGAAGCCACCTCAACTCACATGATGATCGGACTTGAGTTGGTGGATTTGGATCATGTGACACTCAGATGACCTGAGGGATGTCGATTTGAGTGGGAGCTTTAGTAATTTGATTAACTAAACTCATTATCTTGAACAACAGTCTAAGTAAACTTTGAATATTTATGTTGTAGATCAATGGCTCGCGCAGTAGCACCCCAAGAATTTTAATGCGTTCCTAGAGAAAGCTAAGTTGAAAGATGATGGAAGTAACTTTGTTGACTGGGCCCGTAATCTGAGGATTATCCTCACAGCTTCCCAGAAATCATATGTCCTTGATGCACCGTTTGGTGACCAACCAGAAGACATGACCTCCGAAGACGTTAAGAACGCTTGGGAGGCACGTACTGGAGATTACTCAATAGTTCAGTGTGCAATATTGTATGGCTTAGAACCGGGACTTCAAAGACGTTTTGAACGTCATGGAGGATATGAGATGTTCTAGGAGTTGAAGTTTATCTTTCAGAAGAATGTCCGGATCGAGAGGTATGAAACCTCCGATAAGTTCTATGCTTGCAAGATGGAGGAGGACGGGTCTATCAGTGAACTTATACTCAGAATGTCTAGGTATTCAACTCGTCTAGTAGAGTTGGGAATTGCCCTTCCGCCATAGGCGATCACTAACAGAGTTCTTCAATCACTACCACCTAGTTACAAGAGCTTTGTGATGAACTATAACATGCACGGGATGAACAAGTCAGTCGCCGAGCTATTTGCGATGCTAAAGGTCGCTGAGTCTGAAATCCAGAAAGAACATCAAGTGTTGATGGTCAATAAAACCACTAGTTTCAAGAAAAATGGCAAGGTCAAGGGCAAGGGCAAGAAGGGTAAAACCAAGAAGGATGGCAAAGAAGTTGCTAATCCTGTAAAGAAGCCCAAGCATGAACCCAACCCAGAAACTGAGTGCTTTCATTGCAAGGGAACTGGTCACTGGAAGCGGAACTGCCCCAAGTACCTAGCTGACAAGAAGGCGGCCAATGACAAACAAGGTATATATGATATACATGTTATTGATGTGTACTGTCGTGGATTTGTCACGGCAGATGTCCGGGTCAACGGACTTAGGTTCGGGGCGAGACGCAACTATGTGGCAGCTTGAAGGGATTGATCGGAATCGAGAAGACACGGAGTTTTACCCAGGTTCGGCCCCTCCGATGGAGGTAAAAGCCTACATCCTGCTTGTTTGGTATTGATGATGATGAAGATCTCTCGGTT
The DNA here is from genome assembly GCA_022496015.1 of Hordeum marinum. Lineage (NCBI taxonomy): Eukaryota > Viridiplantae > Streptophyta > Magnoliopsida > Poales > Poaceae > Hordeum > Hordeum marinum. The sequence continues at coordinate 912,897 of JAAAWK010001186.1, forward strand.
ACAAGGGTGCTAATTGCTCCCCCTAATCTCTTGTGTCTCTAATCTCTTGTGTTGTCTAAACTTGTAGACTTGTGTCTCTTGAGAACTTGTCCCTCTAGGGGTGCTCTACCCCTCCTTATATAAGTGGAGAGGGTAGGTTTACAAATAGAGTCCTACTAGGAGTAGGAGTAGGACTAGTCACTCACGAATCCTACTCCGAGTCTTATTTCCTTTAAGGGAATCCTTCTCTCTTGTGGGCCTTCTCATGTGGGCCTTCTCTTGTGAGCCGCCTGGCGCCAGCTCACCCGTCGGGTCTTGGGCTTGGTCATCCTGTGAGTTGCCTGGCCGGGTCATTAATAAGATGTTATGTCTTCGGCCGGGTCTCCTGTGAGTCACCAGGTCGGGTCATACCATGGGGTATATCCCCGTCATTAGCCCCTAGGTTAGCTTGAATTTATTCATGGTAAGCTCCTGAAATAAGAGTAACAAATATGTTAAGTGGCTGGCTTGCTCCTTTGGTCGGCTTATAAAATGGCTTCTCAGAAATCCGGGTCTTTTCTCCATATGAATGAGTCGTCTTGATAATCGTCTTGCTTGCCAGCGTCCTTTGAAAAATATTGGGAATAGAATACCCATATGCCATTGAGTCGGCTTACAATACTTTGGCTTAATGAAAATATTGAAAATAAGAAATCCTCATGACGTAGATCCGGACTGCCATTGTTGTGAAGCAGGGCGGCTTATATAAACTCTGGCAGGTTATGATCTTTTGATAACACCGGGTCATGAATGTTGGAGACGCCGGGTCTAACAACTGAACTCCATAATTAACATCTTGAAAATTCTCCTCAAAGTTTTTGATATGTCTATATTACCTGTAGCCTCCAAGCTCCAAGATTATCCATGATAACTTGGTGCTTTGAAATAATATACTGGACTGTCTAGCCCCCAAGTACCAGGTTGTCTTGCTTGCAGCAGCCTGGGACTTGTAACTGTCTTATACCTTATAGAGCTTCAGCTGGTGTAGCTCCCAAGGGCCGGCTCATCATTATGTGATGGGCCGGTTCTTCAATTTGAATCTCATAATCTATTAAACAGCTAAATACTGTAGCCCCCAAGTGTCAGGTCGCACGTCTGCGGTGACTTGGGACTTTAGAAAATTTGATCTGAGCGGTGTAGCCCCCAAGTGTCGGGTCAGTAAGAATTACTGGGCTGAAACTTAGAAAAATATAGAAAGGCCGGCTCATCTTCTTGAGATAATAGGGTCTTGCTGACAATGTAATGATTTGAAAACCGGCTTGCGTTAGCCCCCAAGTGTCGTGGTGCATGCTTGCAGCGACATGGGACTTGCATAGTTGATATAAATTGTATCTGAATGATGTAGCCCCCAAGTGTCGGGTTGTCTGCCTGCGGTGACTCGGGACTATGTAAGAATAATATGACTCACCACAATTTATTGAATGAATCCTTGACCATGGTTGTAATATAACCCGGAATGAATATCCTAGAATAATTCCTTTTGTCTTTGACATGAAACCCCTGCTCGTGGCTGCGGTGCAACTTGGCAAATATGTGTTGGAGAAATCCATGAGTGTTGAAGATGACTATAGAGCACAATTAAAGAAATCCGAGAACCGTGTCAATTAGATGACACGACATTATATCTGATAGGGCGTCTCTTGAAAAATAATGAATTCTCCGAGATGGTTTGAAAACCCTAATCATTTAGTACTGGTTATGATAAACCATGAAGATCCAGCCAGGTTGGCTATTAAAGATCCATTTGCTCTTGCAGAGTACTTAACGGCGGCTCATCTTAAGAGATAAAACCTGCAAAAATAAACGAGACAAAATATATTATGCATTGTTTAGAGGGCGGCTTAAAAAAGCACAACCCGGAGATGTTATATCTTTCCTGATTTGTTTTTCATAACAGCTCATGTGCCGGTTCTACTGGGTTGGCTCACCCCTTAAATCTCCTTAGCAGTACAAGGTCTTTGTGGAGATTGGCTGTCAATTTCTTTGAACTAGCTCAAGGTCTCTAAGCGAGATTAACTGAAAGGAAGTGTGACGTCCCAGGAGAGACATGACAGGGCATGAGCACCCTTATAGCCCACAAACTGCCTCTCACGTGACATAATTTGTCGTTTTAACCTTAAACGGTACAGGGTCCTTAAGGATTAACTGTCTAAGAGTACGAACAGGCCACATAGCGGAGAATCGGCAGTAGATGGAAGAGTTTATCCTTGCTTTCCGTAAATCGGCCCTCTCGTGACAAGAGCCGCCGTTTTAACCTTAACCAGTACAGGGTCTCTACGGAGATTGGCCGTCAATTTCTTTGAGCCGGCTCAGGGTCTCTAGGCGAGATTAATTGGTAAGAGTTCGGCGGGTCACCTAGCAGAGTAGCATCAGCTTACAAGCAGGTTTAACCCTGTTTGGCTTAAGAGCCGATCAAGAGGGTGTGTAAGCTACACCCGGTGGGTGGAAAGCCCCCAAGTGACCTTTGTTGATGGAATCAATTGTTTGGCTTAAGAGCCGACCGATAAGGTTTGATAAGCTACACCCGGTGGGTGGAAAGCCCTCTGGACGATCATGTTGACGGAGTCAACTTGTGCACCATCTTGTAAGTCGCCATCTTGAACTTTTAGAGCCGTCGCTTGTCTTTGAAGATGTCACGCCTTCTCCAGTAATGTAGAGTCGGCCGAGCACTTTGAAACTTGTCAACCGGAGTAGTATGACTCCGGCTCTTGTAAGATGAACTTTGTCGAGAACTGGTTGTCGTAGGGTAATGTAAGCTGTACCTAAAGGTAAGAAGCCTCCTGTTAACGTTTGAATATTGTATGCGCGGACGCCGGCTATCGATGGGATATGTAAGCTATACCCTAAGGCAAGAAGCCTCCATCGACAACCGCGGCTAATGATTAGCCTGAAACGGCATAAAGCCGGCTGTTTGAAGGGAGATGTAAGTTATACCCGAAGGCAAGAAGCCTCCTTCAATAGCTACAGTTGATAAGCAACTGAGTTTTGGCGTAAAACGCCGGTTGCTAGGGTGAGATAAGCGAACCCATCGGTAAGAAGCCCCCTTCGACAACCGCGGTTAATAAGTAACCGAAAGTGGCATAAAGTCGGCCATTAGGGTGAGATAAGCGATACCCGTCGGTAAGAAGCCCCCTTCGATGGCCGCAGTTGATAAGCAACTGGAATTTGGTGTACACGTTGTTGTCTTAGGGTCATGTAAGCTATACCAAAGGTAAGAAGCCTCCATCAACAACATCGCTTAATGTAACCAAACTAGGCATAAAGCCAACTGTGCAAGGGAGATGTAAGTTATACCCGAAGGCAAGAAGCCTCCTTGCAACAGTTTAATAACAGCAGGCTGTGCAAAGGAGATGTAAGCTATACCCGAAGGCAAGAAGCCTCTTTGCAACAGTGCTTAATTGGGCATAACGCGGGCTATGCAAGGGAGATGTAAGCTATACCCGAAGGCAAGAAGCCTCCTTGCAACAGTGTAAAAGCAGACTGTGCAGGGGAGATGTAAGCTATACCCGAAGGCAAGAAGCCTCCCTGTAACAGCGCTTGATAGGGCATAAAGCTGGATGATGGATCAGTCGTTTTGACGGCGAACAAACCACTTCAACTCCAATTTCTGAGCCGGAAAATTTCGTCTTGCAAAGACCCGGACTTCTCATTGAAAGCGACCAAATGAGTCTCGCCATGTCTATAGCCCCCGAGTCTTAAGTTGACTCGAAGAGGCGGCTTGAGAGTCTCCACTGATGGTCGAGGTTGACCGTGGCGGGTTATAGATGATCTCGTATGAATTGTTTCAATAATCCAGTCGATGGTTCATCCCGGCTGGTTGTTGAAGTGAACCAAGCTGTAATGGCGGTGACTTATGCGCTTGTCCATTGGGCAGCTTCTATCGATGAGCACTGCACCGATATGTTAATGTAGATCAAATTGTGGGCGGCAATTCAGAACCGTCTGTTGGGTGGCTCGCACCGGTGTATGCAGCCCCTGGGCGTGTTGATGTAGATGTAGAAATCAGTCGCGACATTGTAAGCTGACATTGTTGTGAAAGACGTCACGACGTTGTAAGCCGGTGCGGATGGCGAGAGATGGCCATGGCATTGTAAGCCGGTGTGGACGGCGAGTCGGCCATGGCGTTGTTGGTGAAAACCATACCGCGGATATCGCGGCATGCCGCCTCCATCGGGTGGCTCATAACGGCGTGTTGATGTAGACCGGGTCACGCCGATGGCGGTGATGCGCGCATTCATTAAGCAACGCGACACAGACGAATACCAGTATGGAATGATGTTGGTGTGCGGGCTGTCTCCGTGGTACAATGCCACTTGAATAGTTGTCATGTGTAAAACATATGAGAAAGACGGAGTAATTGTTCTTTAAAGAAATTAATGTATACTGACAAAATAGATGGAATAGATAGCACCTGATTTTTGTTGTCGTTTGAAAAGGTTATAGTAAGACAACCAGTTCAGATGGTATTTTTTTTCTGAGCCGTACCGTGGTGGATATCCGCAAAAACATCATCCAGGGTGAATGCGGGCAACGAATGGGATGAGGCCAGCAGGGCGGCAGAGGCCGGTAGGCCTGGCGCGGTGTGGTAACCGGCCGGGAGCCATGGCGCGGCTGGTGGGTGTCACGACGGCTCGGCGGCGGCGCACGGGGTCCTCCCAGCGCGAGACGGCGAGGCGGGGCGTGACAGCGGCGGGCCAATGGCGAAGCATGGAAGAGGCTGGCTGGCATGCGCAGGCGAGCCACGAGGAACTGGAGCGGGAGCTCTGCCGCCTTGCAAGGCGGCTCACAAGACGGCGAGGCAGCTCAGCACGAGGCGGCGAGGCGGCGACTCATGGCGCGAGCAGGCGGGGCGCAGGCACGGCAGAGCTAGCCAGAGGTGAGGCAACGGCATGGCGCACGGGCGGCTTCAACGACACGAGCGCGAGAGGCACGGAGCATTGAGCCGGCATAGGTGCGATGGAGCAGCCATTGATGTGAACCGGCGAGGTAGCTCGGCGACGCAAGCGCATGGAGGTGGTCGAAACAACATGACGGTTCAGCCCCTAATCTCTTGTGTCTCTAATCTCTTGTGTTGTTTAAACTTGTAGACTTGTGTCTCTTGAGAACTTGTCCCTCTAGGGGTGCTCTACCCCTCCTTATATAAGTGGAGAGGGTAGGTTTACAAATAGAGTCCTACTAGGAGTAGGATTAGGACTAGTCTCTCATGAATCCTACTCGGGGTCTTATTTCCTTTAAGGGAATCCTTCTCTCTTGTGGGCCTTCTCCTGTGGGCCTTCTCTTGTGAGCCGCCTGGCGCCGGCTCACCCGCCGGGTCTTGGGCTTGGTCATCCTGTGAGTTGCCTGGCCGGGTCATTAATAAGATGTTATGTCTTCGACCGGGTCTCCTGTGAGTCACTAGGCCGGGTCATACCATGGGGTATATCCCCGTCATGTACCTTACTAGCTCTCGTCGTAGTGCCTGGGTATTTGATACCGGTTCGGTTGCTCACATTTGCAACTCAAAGCAGGAACTACGGAATAAACGAAGGCTGGCAAAGGACGAAGTGACGATGCGCGTGGGAAATGTTTCCAAGATTGATGTGATCGCCGTCGGCACGCTCTCTCTTCGATTACCATCGGGATTAGTGATGAACCTGAATAATTGTTATTTAGTGCCCGCGTTAAGCATGAACATTATATCTGCATCTTGTTTATTGCGAGACAGTTACTCATTTAAATCAAAGAATAAAGGTTGTTCTATTTATATGAGTAATATCTTTTATGGTCATGCACCCAATGTGAGGGGTTTATTCATTTTGAATCTTGATAGTGATGATACACATGTTCATAACACTGATGCCAAAACATGTAGAGTTGATAATGATAGTACCACTTTCTTGTGGCACTACCGTTTAGGTCATATTGGTATGAAACGCATGAGGAAGCTCCATGCTGATGGACTTTTGGAGTCACTTGATTTTGAATCACTTGACACATGTGAACCATGCCTCATGGGCAAGATGACTAAAACGCCGTTCTCTGGAACAATGGAACGGGCAAGTGACTTATTGGAAATCATACATACTGATGTGTGCGGTCCAATGAATGTTACAGCGCGTGGTGGATATCGTTATTTTCTCACCTTCACTGATGACTTAAGTAGATATGGGTATATTTACTTAATGAAACATAAGTCTGAAACGTTTGAAAAGTTCGAGCAATTTCAGAGTGAAGTTGAGAATTATCGTAACAAGAAGATTATGTTCCTGCGATCTGATCGAGGAGGTGAATATCTGAGTTATGAGTTTGGCAGTCACTTAAGACAGTGTGGAATTGTTTCATAGTTGACACCGCCCGGAACACCACAGCGTAATGGTGTGTCCGAACGTCGGAATCGAACCTTATTAGATATGGTGCGCTCTACGATGTCTCTTGCTGATTTGCCACTATCGTTTTGGGGTTATGCATTAGAGATAGCTGCATTCACTTTAAATAAGGCGCCATCGAAATCCGTTGAGACGACGCCATATGAACTGTGGTTTGGCAAGAGGCCAAAGTTGTCGTTTCTTAAAGTTTGGGGATGTGATGCTTATGTCAAAAAGCTTTAGCCTGAAAAGCTGGAACCCAAAGCGGAGAAATGCGTCTTCATAGGATACTCGAAAGAGACAGTCGGGTATACCTTCTATCTCAGATCCGAAGGCAAAGTGTTTGTCGCTAAGAACGGAACATTTCTTGAGAAAGAGTTTCTCTCGAAAGAATTAAATGGGAGGAAAATAGAGCTTGATGAGGTTATTGAACCTTTACTTCAACCAGAAAGTAGCGCAGCGTAGAAAGATGTTTCTATGGAACCTACGACGGTAGAAGAGGAAGTTAATGATGATGATCATAAAGCTTCGGATCAAGCTACTATTGAACCTCGTAGGTCTACAAGGCCGCGTACTACTCCTGAGTGATACGGCAACCCTGTCTTAGAGGTCATGTTGTTGGACAACAATGAACCTACGAGCTATGGAGGAGCAGTGATGGGCCCGGATTCTGAGAAATGGTTAGAGGCCATGAAATCCGAGATGGGATCCATGTATGAAAACAAAGTATGGACTTTGGAAGTATTACCTGAAGGGCGAAAGGCCATTCAGAACAAATGGATCTTTAAGAAGAAGACAGACGAGGACGGTAATGTCATCGTCTATCAAGCTAGACTTGTGGCAAAGGGTTTTTCACAAGTTCAAGGAGTTGACTACGATGAGACCTTCTCACCCATAGCGATGCTTAAGTCTGTCAAAATCATGTTGGCAATAGCTGCTTATTTCGACTATGAAATTTGGCAGATGGATGTCAAAACAGCGTTCCTCAACGGTTTTCTTGAGGAAGATATGTATATGATGCAACCATAAGGTTTTTTCGATCCAGAGAATGCTGACAAAGTTTGCAAACTCCATCGATTCATTTTTGGGCTGGTGCAAGCATCTCGGAGTTGGAATAAGCGTTTTGATGAGGTGATCAAAGCGTTTGATTTTATACAAGTTTATGGAGAAGCTTGTATTTACAAGAAAGTGAGTGGGAGCTCTATAGCGTTTATAATATTATATGTGGATGACATATTGCTGATTGGAAATAATATCGAAATGCTGGAAAGCGTGAAGGAATATTTGAACAAGAGTTTTTCAATGAGGGACCTAGGAGAAGCTGCTTTCATATTAGGCATTAAGATCTATAGAGATAGATGGAGATGCTTAATAGCACTTTCATAGAGCACATACCTTGATAAAGTTTTGAAGAAGTTCAAAATGGATCAGTCCAAGATGGGGTTCTTGCCTATGTTACAAGGTGTGAAGTTGAGTAAGACTCAATGCCCAGTGACTGCAGAAGATAGAGAAAAGATGAGTGTCATCCCCTATGCTTCAGCCATAGACTCTATCATGTATGCAATGTTGTATACAAAACCCGATGCCAGCCTTGCCATAAGTATGGCCGGAAGGTTTCAAAGTGATCCTGGAATGGAGCACTGGGCAGCGGTCAAGAATATCCTTAAGTACCTTAAAAGGACTAAGGAAATGTTTCTCGTTTATGGCAGTGATGAAGAGCTCGTCGTAAAGGGTTACGTCGATGCAAGCTTTGACACTGATCCGGATGACTCTAAGTCGCAAACTGGATACGTATTTATTCTCAACGAGGGAGCGGTAAGCTGATGCAGTTCCAAGCAAAGCATGGTAGCCGATTCTACATGTGAAGCGGAGTACATCACAGCCTCACAGGCGGCGAAGGAAGGTGTCTGGATGAAGCAGTTCATGACAGATCTTGGAGTAGTGCCCAGTGCACTGAATCCAATGAACTTGTTCTGTAACAACACTGGTGTCATTGCTCTGGCCAAGGAACCAAGGTTTCACAAGAGGACCACACGCATAAAGTGACGCTTCAACTCCATCCGCGATTACATCGAGGAGAAGGACATAAATATTTGCAAAGTACACATGGATCTGAATGTTGCAGACCCGTTGACTAAACCTCTTCCAAGGGCTAAACATGATCAACACCAGAACTGCATGGGTGTTCGATTCATTACCATGTAAATCACATAGTGATGTGAACTAGATTATTGACTCTAGTGCAAATGGGAGACTGTTGGAAATATGCCCTAGAGGCAATGAATAAAGTGTTTATTATAATATTTCCTTGTTCATGATAATCGTTTATTATCCATGCTACAATTGTATTGACTGGAAACACATTACATGTGTGGGCAAATAGACAACAAACTATCCCTAGTATGCCTCTAGTGAACTAGCTCGTTGATCAAAGATGGTCAAGGTTTCCTAGCCATTGACATGAGATGTCATTTGATAATGGGATCACATCATTAGGAGAATGATATGATGGACAAGACCCAAATTACAAACGTAGCATATGATCGTGTCAGTTTATTGCTACTGTTTTCTGCATGTCAAGTATATGTTCCTATGACCATGAGATCATGCAACTCACGGATACCGGAGGAGTGCCTTGTGTGTATAAAACGTCGCAACGTAACTGGGTGACTATAAAGGTGCTCTACAGGTTTCTCCAAGGGTGTTTGTTGAGTTGACATGGATCAAGACTGGGATTTGTTACTCCGTGTGACGGAGAGGTATCTCAGGGCCCACTCGGTAATACAACATCACAATGCAGCAATGTGTCTAAGTGTTAGTCACGGGATCTTGTATTACAGAACGAGTAAAGAGACTTGCCGATAACGAGGTTGAACAAGGTATGGAGATACCGACGATCGAATCTCGGACAAGTAACATACTGAGTAACAAAGGGAACATCATACGGGATTAACTGAATCCTTGACATAAAGGTTCGACCGATAAACATCTCCGTAGAATACGTAGGAACCAATATGGGCATCCAGGTCCCGCTATTGGTTATTGACCATAGAGGTGTCTCGGTCATGTCTACATAGTTCTCGAACCCGCAGGGTCTGCAGACTTAAGGTTTGTTGACGTTTAGGTAGTATAGAGTTATGTATGGTGGTGACCGAAGGTTGTTCGGAGTCCCGGATGAGATCCCGAACGACACGAGGAGCTCCAGAATGGTCTGGAGGTAAATATTGATATATAGGAAGTCCTATTTTGCTCACCGAAAAAGTTTTGGGCTCATCAGTAGTGTATATGGAGTGCCGGTAGTGTACCGGGAGACCACCGGGAGGGGTATTTCGACCCAAGAGGCTTCATGGTCTGTGGGAGAGTGAATACCAGCCCTTAGTGGGCTTGTGGAAGTCCCACACAAGGCCCATGCGACTGGGAAGAAAAACCCAGAAGGAAAAAGGTGGAAAAAGGCAAAAATGGCAAAATAAGGAAGGAGTCCTAATCCTAGTAGGAGTGGAGGAGGTGGACTCCTCCCTCCTGGTTCGGCCGAGCCTCCTTGGCTTGGAAGCCAAAGCTGCCTCCTCTCCTCCTCTCCACCTATATATACTAGAGGGTTTTAGGGTTTTTGCACAAGATTTCCAGCCACGTGAAACCCTACCCTCTAGTCCATAGTTTCTCCTCTAGATCGGATTTCTACAATGCTCAGGCGTAGCCCTGCCGGAATAGCTCCACAACCATCACCGAAGCACCGTCACGCTGCTGGAGAACTCTTCTTCGTCTCCGCTCCTTCTTGCTGGATCAAGACGACGAAGATCGTCATCAAGCTATACGTATGCTGAACGCGGAGGTGCCGTCCGTTCGGCGCTAGATCGGAAGGATCGTGATCAAGTTCGTGGGACGGATCATGATCAAGTTCGCGGGACGGATCGTGATTGGATCGCGGGACGGACGGTGATTTGGATCGTGAAGACGTTCGACTTCACCAACCGCGTTTCTTAATGCTTCCCGCTTAGCGATCTACAAGGGTACGTAGGTCCACTCTCCCTCTCGTAGATGCTCATCACCATGGATAGATCTGCGTGTGCGTAGGAAATTTTTTGTTTCCCATGCAACGTTCCCCAACAAGCCTCTAGTTGTCTATCATTGATCAATAGATGGTCACGGTTTCATGACCATGGATATTAGGTGTCATTGATAACGGGATCACATCATTAGGAGAATGATGTGATGGACAAGACCCAATCCTAAGCATAGCACAAGATCGTGTAGTTCGTCTGCTAAAGCTTCTCCAATGTCAGGTATCGTTTCCTTAGACCATGAGATTGTGCAACTCCCGGATACCGTGGGAATACTTTGGGTGTGCCAAACATCACAACGTAACTGGGTGGCTATAAAGGTACACTACGGGTATCTCCAAAAGTGTCTATTAGGTTGGCACGAATCGAGACTGAGATTTGTCACTCCGTGTGATGGAGACGTATCTCTGGGCCCACTCAGTAAGACATCATCGTAATGAGCTCAGTGTGACAAAGGAGTTCGTCATGGGATGATGTGTTACAGAACGAGTAAAGAGACTTGCCGGTAATGAGATTGAACAAGGTATAGGGATACCGACGGTCGAATCTCGGGCAAGTATCATACCGGTAGACAAAGGGAATTGTATACGGGATTGATTGAATCCCCGACATCATGGTTCATCTGATGAGATCATCGTGGAGCATGTGGTAGCCAACATGGGTATCCATATCCCACTATTGGTTATTGACCGAAGAGGTCTCGGTCATGTCTACATGCCTCCCGAACCCGTAGGGTCTACACACTTAAGGTTCGATGACGCTAGGGTTATAGGGAAATAGTGGACGTGGTTACCTAAGGTTGTTTGGAGTCCCGAATGAGATCCTGGATGTCACGAGGAGTTCCAGAATGGTCCGGAGGTAAAGATTCATATATAGAAAGTGAGGTTTTGGTCACCGGAAGAGTTTCGGGCATCACCGGTAACGTACCGGGACCACCGGAAGGTTTCCAGGGGTCCACCGTGTGGGGCCACCGGCACCAGAGGCCTACGTGGGCCGAGAGTGGGAAGGGACCAGCCCCAGAGTGGTCTGGTGCGCCTCCCACCAAGGCCCAGGTGCAGCAAAGGAGGAGACGGGGGGAAAACCCTAGGCGCTGATGGGCCTTAGGCCCACCCTAGGGCTTCCGCACCCCTCTCCCCTCTCTTGGCCGCCGCTCTAGATCAATCTGGGGTTAGCCGCCGGCCCTGGGGAGGGAACCCTAGGGTCTGCCGCACCCCTCCTCCTCCTATATATAGTGGGGTTTTGGGGGCTGCCATACACACGAGTTCCTCTCTCTCTCGGCACAGCCCTATCCTTCCTCTTCCTCGTTCTCTGTAGCACTTGGCAAAGCCCTGTCGGAGTACCACGCAGCTCCACCGTCACCACGCCGTCGTGCTGCCGGAGCTCTCCCTCAACCTCTCCTTCCTCCTTGCTGGATCAAGGCGTAGGAGACATCATCGGGCTGCACGTGTGTTGAATGCGGAGGCGCCGTTGTTCGGCGTTAAGATCGGAATCCACCGCGATCTGAATCGCTGCGAATACGACTCCACCAACCGCGTTCTTGTAACGCTTCCGCTTACCGATCTTCAAAGGTATGAAGATGCAATCTTCCCTTACTCGTTGCTGGTTTCTCCATAGATAGATCTTGGTGGTCGTAGGAAATTTTTTGATTTACTACTACGTCTCCCAACATTCAATACACCAGAGATCAAGTCCTGGTATAGACGAATTATTTTTTGGTCTCCCTGGTTGCAGGGACGACTTACGAAAAAACATCATGGACGAAAAAAGTGGAGAAACAATCCTCCCTTTAATATTAGGTAGAGAAGTGGGGTTTTGGGGGCTGCCATACACACGAGTTCCTCTCTCTATCTCGGCACAGCCCTACCCTTCCTCTTCCTCGTTCTCCGTAGCGCTTGGCGAAGCCCTGCCGGAGTACCATGCAGCTTCACCGTCACCACCTACCGGAGTACCACGCAGCTCCACCGTCACCACGTCGTCGTGCTACCGGAGCTCTCCCTCAACCTCTCCTTCCTCCTTGCTGGATCAAGGCGTAGGAGACGTCACCGGGCTGCACGTGTGTTGAACGCGAAGGTGCCGTTGTTTGGTGCTAAGATCGGAATCCACCGCGATCTGAATCGCTGCGAGTACGACTCCACCAACCGTGTTCTTGTAACGCTTCCACTTAGCAATCTTCAAAGGTATGAAGATGCAATCTTCCCTTACTCATTGTTGGTTTCTTCATAGAGAGATCTTGATGGTCGTAGGAAATTTTTTAATTTACGACTACGTCTCCTAACATTCAATACATCAGAGATCACGTCCTGGTATAGACGAATTATTTTTTGCTCTCCCTAGTTGCAGGGACGACGTACGAAAAAACATCATGGACGAAAAAAGTGGAGAAACAATCCTCCCTTTAATATTAGGAAACATCATGGACAAAAAAAGTGAAGAAACAATTCTCCCTTTAATATTAAGTAGAGAGTTAGAGAAGAGATAGACATAGAGAGTAGAGATAGAGAAAAGATATAGACACACAACAGCCCACGCACGACAACCTAAACCTACTAGGACTTGGACTTCTATGTCGTCTTTACCCCACACGGACTTATAGACCTCCTAATACTACAAGGACTTGACTCCTACTACTTGACACACAACATGCAAGTCGTAGTACACCGAACTAGCCTATCACGGGTCACTCTGATTGCGATTAGCTTAAGAGAAACACTCTAAATCACCCTGCGGATTGCAACCCCATGTCCGCCGCCTTCCCTGCCGAGAGACTACAAAGGGCGCGGGGACTGCCCATTGTGAGCAACCCATTCCGTGTAACCCATTCGCCTGAAGAACAAAGCCGCGGCCGGTTTACAACGTCGCGGCCGTCTCTCGCGACCGCGATGGCTTACAATGCTGTGGCCGTCTCTCGCGACCGCACCGTCTTCAAACACCACAGCTGACTTCTACGTCTACATCAAACACGCCAGGAGGCGCATTTACCAGTACGAGCCGCCCAACAGACGGTTCTGAATCGCCACCCGGTGGGCCAATCTACATTGACATAACAGTGCAGTGCTCGCCTATATGAGCCGCCCAACGGACGTGCGCAAAACGCCGCCCACAATTTGAGCTACATCAACATATCGGTGCAATGCTTGCCTATACGAGCTGTCCAACGGACGAGCGCAAGGCGCCGCCCACGGTCTGATCTACATCAACATATCAGTATGGTGCTCGCCTGTATGAGCCGCCCAAACGGACAGCCGTGCAAGTCACCGCCACTACAGTTTGGTTAACTTCAACAACCGGCCGGGACGAACCATCGACCGGATTATTGAAACAAATCACACGGGATCATCTATAGCCCGCCCCGGTCAACCTCAACCTTCAGTGGAGATTCTCAAGCCGCCTCTTCGAGTCAACTTAAGACTCGGGGGCTACAGACATGGCGAGACACATTTGGTCGTTTTCAACGAGAACCTCGGGTCATGGCAGAGAAAACCCAATCCTGGGGGATATTACATTATTGGCGGAAGATTAAAAGTTGCCCAAGAGGATGAACCGCCATGATGCACCATTCAAACATGGGTGCCCGGATTTATTGGATCATCATAAATTCACTTGGAGCCTCTGTCGTTTCTTCATACAAGATGGTGCGCAAGTTGATATCATCAACAAGGTCGTCTAAGGGGCTTCCAACCCACCGGGTTTAGCTTATCATACCATGTCGATCGGCTCTTAAGCCAAACAGTTGACTCCGTCAACAAAGGTCATTTGGGGGCTTCCAACCCACCGGGTTTAGCTTACATACCCTCTTGATCGGCTCTTAAGCCAAACAGGGTTAAACCTGCCTGTAAGCTGATGCTGCTCCGCTAGGTGACCTGTCGAACTCTTACTAGTTAATCTTGCCTGGAGACCTTGATCCAGCTCAAGGAAATTGATGGACAATCTCGATAGAGACCCTGTACTGGTTAAGGTTAAAACAGCGGTTCTTGTCACGTGAAGGCCGGCTTACGGAAAGCAAGGATAAACTCTCTCATCTACTACCAACTCTCCGCTATGTGGCCCGTTCGTACTCCTAGACGGTTAATCTTTTAAAGACCCTGCACTATTTAAGGTTAAAACGACGGATTTATGTCACGTGAGAGGCAGTTTATGAGCTACCAGGGTACTCATGCCCTGACATGTCTCTTTCTGGGATGTTACACTTCCTATCAGTTAATCTCGTTTAGAGACCTTGAGCCGTTCTAATAAATTGACGGACAATCTCAATAGAGACCCTGTACTAATTAGGAGTTTTAATTAGCGAGTCCACCTAGAAGAACCGGCACAAGAGTTGTTCAAAAAATTTCAAAAAAACAAATCAGGAAAGATATAACATCTCCGGGTTGTGCTTTTTCAAGCCGCCCTTACAACAATGCAGAATATCTTCTGTCTTGTTTATTTTTGCAGGTTTTATCTTTTAAGATGAGCCGCTATTAAGTATTCTGCAAAAGCAAATGGATCTTTAATAGCCAATCTGGCTGGATCTTCATGGTTTATCATAACCAGTACTAAATGATTGGGGTTTTCAAGCCAGCTCGGAGAATTCATTATTTTTAAGAGCCGCCCTATCAGATATAATGCTGTGTCATCTAATTGATCGGTTCTTGGATTTCTTTAATTGTGCTCTGCAGTAAACTAAAACACTCATGGATTTCTCAAACATATATTTTCCAGGTTGCACCGCAACCACGAGCAGGGATTTCATGTTAAAGACAAAGGAATTATTACAGGATATTCATTCCGGGTTATATTACAACCACGATCAAGGATTCATTCAACAAATTGTGGTGAGTCATATTATTCTTACATAGTCCCAAGTCGCCGCAGGCAAACGACCCGGTACTTGGGGGCTACATTACTCAAGTCCAGTTTCTATCAAATATGCAAGTCCCATGTTGCTGCAAGCATGCACCATGGCACTTGGGGGCTAATGCAAGCCGGTTTTCAAATCATTACATTGTCATCAAGACCCTATTATCTCAAGGAGATGAGTCGGCCTTTATATATTTTTCTAAGTCCCAGCCCAGTAATTCTTACTGACCCGGCACTTGGGGGCTACAGTACTCAATTGTTTAAATAGATTATATGGTTCAAATTGAAGACCCGGCCCATCACATGATGATGAGTCGGCCCTTAGGGGCTACACCTGCTGAAGTTTCATAAAGTATAAGATAGTTATAAGTGTTGGGAGACGTAGTAGTAAATCAAAATTTTCCTACGTGTCACCAAGATCTATCTATGGAGAAACCAGCAACGAGAGGGGAGAGATTGCATCTTCATACCTTTGAAGATCGCTAAGCGGAAGCGTTACAAGAACGCGGTTGATGGAGTCGTACTCGCAGCGATTCAGATCGCGGTAGATCCGATCAAGTGCCGAACGGACGGCACCTCCGCGTTCAACACACGTGCAGCCCGGTGACGTCTCCTATGCCTTGATCCAGCAAGGAGGAAGGAGAGGTTGGGGAAGAGCTCCAACAGCAGCACGACGGCGTGGTGGTGGTGGAGTAGCAAGGTATTCCGGCAGGGCTTCGCCAAGCGCTGCGGAGGAGGAAGAAGAGAGGTAGAGCTTCGCCGAGAGAGAGAGAATTCAGATCTGTTCTCAAAGGGCCAAAACCTCAAGTATATATAGGAGGAGAGAGAGGGAGGGCTGGCTTGACCCCTCCTCCAAGGAGGAGAGGTTCGGCCGAGCTAGGGGGAGAGTCCACCTCCCACAAGGGAGGTGGATCTCCTCCTTTTAAATCTTTTTCAGCCCTATCTCTTATCTCCAGCCACATGGGCCTTTAGGAAAAGTATTTCCCAGCCCAATAAGGGCTGACACACTTTATCTAACAGCCCATGAACTCCTCTAGTCGTCACACCCCTCCCGGGGGTCCTCCGGCACCCTCCCGGCACTCCCGGTACAATACCGATGAGCCCGAAAACTTTCCGGTGACCAAAACTGGACTTCATATATATCAATCTTTACCTCCGGACCATTCCGGAGCTCCTCGTGACATTCGAGATCTCATCTGGGACTCCGAACAACCTTCGGTAATCATGTATACCATTTCCCTATAACCCTAGCGTCATCGAACCTTAAGTGTGTAGACCCTACGGGTTCGGGAGACACGTAGACATGACCAAGACACCTCTCCGGCCAATAACCAACAGCGGGATCTGGATACCCATGTTGGCTCCCACGTACTCCACGATGATCTCATCGGATGAACCACGATGTCAGGGATTCAATCAATCCCGTATACAATTCCCTTTGTCTATCGGTATGGTACTTGCCCGAGATTCGATTGTCGGTATCCCTATACCTTGTTCAATCTCGTTACCGGCAAGTCTCTTTACTCATTCCATAACACATCATCCCGTGGCTAACTCCTTAGTCAAATTGAGCTCATTATGATGATGTCTTACCGAGTGGATCCAGAGATACCTCTCCGTCACACGGAGTGACAAATCCCAATCTCGATTCGTGTCAACCCAACAGACACTTTCGGAGATACCCGTAGCGTACCTTTATAGCCACCCAATTACGTTGTGACGTTTGGCACACCCAAAGCATTCCTACGGTATTCGGGAGTTACACAATCTCATGGTCTAAGGAAACGATACTTGACATTGAAAAAGCTTTAGCAAACGAACTACACGATCTTGTGCCATGCTTAGGATTGGGTCTTGTCCATCACATCATTCTCCTAATGATGTAATCCCGTTATCAATGACATCCAATGTCCATGGTCATGAAACCGTGACCATCTATTTATCAACGAGCTAGCCCACTAGAGGCTCACTAGGAACATGTTGTGGTCTATGTATTCACACATGTATTACGGTTTCCGGTTAACACAATTATAGCATGAACAATAGACAATTATCATGAACTAGGAAATACAATAATAACCATTTTATTATTGCCTCTAGGGCATATTTCCAACAGTCTCCCACTTGCACTAGAGTCAATAATCTAGTTACATTGTGATGAATCGAACACCCATAGCATTCTGGTGTTGATCATGTTTTGCTCGTGAGAGAGGTTTAGTCAACGGATCTGCGACATTCAGATCCGTATGCACTTTACAAATATCTATGTCTCCTCCTGAATGTAATCACGGATGGAGTTGAAGCGGCGCTTGATGTGTCTTGTCTTCTTGTGAAACCTGGGCTCCTTCGCAAGGGCAATAGCTCCAGTGTTATCACAGAGTAGAGTCATCGGTCCCGACGCATTTGGAATCACTCCTAGGTCGGTGATGAACTCCTTCATCCAGACTCCCTCCTTTGCTGCTTTCGAAGCAGCTATGTACTCCGCTTCACATGTAGATGCCGCCACGACGCTCTGCTTGCTGCTACTCCAGCTCACTGCCCCTCCATTCAAAATATACACATATCCGGTTTGCGACTTGGAGTCGTCCGGATCTGTGTCAAAGCTAGCATCGACGTAACCCTTTACGACGAGCTCTTCGGTACCTCCATATACGAGAAACATGTCCTTTGTCCTTTTCAGGTACTTCAGGATATTCTTGACCGTTGTCCAGTGTTCCACTCCGGGATCACTTTGGTACCTCCCTACCAAACTTATGGCAAGGTTCACATCAGGTCTGGTACACAGCATGGCATACATGATAGAGCCTATGGCTGAAGCATAGGGGATGACACTCATCTCTTCTCTATCCTTTGCCGTGGTCGGGCATTGAGTCGTACTCAATCTCACACCTTGCAATACAGGCAAGAACCCTTTCTTGGACTGATCCATATTGAACTTCTTCAATATCTTTTCAAGGTATGTGCTTTGTGAAAGACCAATGAGGCGTTTCGATCTATCTCTATAGATCTTAATACCTAATATGTAAGCAGCTTCTCCAAGGTCCTTCATTGAAAAACACTTATTCAAGTAGGCCTTTATACTTTCCAAGAGTTCTATATTATTTCCCATTATCAGCATGTCATCCACATACAGTATAAGAAATGCTATAGAGCTCCCACTCACTTTCTTGTAAATACAGGATTCTCCATAAACCTGTACAAACCCAAACTCTTTAATCACCTCATTAAAGTGAATGTTCCAACTCCGAGATGCTTGCACCAGCCCATAGATGGAGCGTTGGAGCTTGCATACCTTGTTAGCATCTTTAGGATTGACAAAACCTTCCGGCTGCATCATATACAGTTCTTCCTTGAGGAAGTCATTAAGGAATGCCGTTTTGACGTCCATTTGCCAGATCTCATAATCATAAAATGCGGCAACTGCTAAAATGATTCGGACAGACTTTAGCATCGCTACGGGTGAGAAAGTCTCATCGTAGTCAACTCCTTGAACTTGTCGATAACCCTTAGCAACAAGCCGAGCTTTATAGGCGGTCACATTACCGTCTGCGTCAGTCTTCTTCTTAAAGATCCATTTGTTTTCAATGGCTCGCTTATCATCAGGCAAGTCCACCAAAGTCCATACTTTGTTCTCATACATGGATCCTATCTCGGATTTCATGGCCTCAAGCCATTTGTCGGAATCCGGGCCCGCCATCGCTTCTTCATAGTTTGAAGGTTCACCGTTGTCCAACAACATGATCTCTAGAACAGGATTGTCGTACCACTCTGGTGCGGAACGTGTCCTAGTGGACCTTCGAATAGCAACTTGATCTGAAGCTTCATGATCATCATCATTAACTTCCTCTCTAGCTGGTGTAGGCTCCACAGAAACAACTTCCCGTGCTGCAATACTCTCCGGTTCGAGTGGAGGTACAATTACCTCATCAAGTTCTATTTTCCTCCCACTTACTTCTTTCGAGAGAAACTCTTTCTCGAGAAAGGATCCATTCTTGGCAACAAAGACTTTGCCCTCGGATCGTAGGTAGAAGGTATACCCAATAGTCTCTTTGGGATATCCTATGAAGACGCACTTTTCCGCTTTGGGTTCGAGCTTCTCAGGTTGAAGTTTCTTCACATAAGCATCGCATCCCCAAACTTTTAGAAACGACAGCTTAGGTTTCTTTCCAAACCATAATTCATACGGTGTCGTCTCAACGGATTTAGACGGTGCCCTATTTAAAGTGAATGCGGCAGTCTCTAATGCAAATCCCCAAAATGATAGCGGTAAGTCGGTAAGAGACATCATAGATCGCACCATATCCAATAGAGTGCGATTACGACGTTCAGACACACCATTTCGCTGAGGTGTGCCAGGCGGCGTGAGTTGTGAAACAATTCCACATTTCCTAAGGTGCGTGCCAAACTCGTGACTTAAATATTCTCCGCCACGATCAGATCGTAGGCATTTTATTTTCCTGTCACGTTGATTCTCGACCTCACTCTGAAATTCCTTGAACCTTTCAAAGGTTTCAGACTTGTGTTTCACTAAGTAGACATACCCATATCTGCTCAAGTCATCAGTGAGGGTGAGAACATAACGGTAGCCACCGCGAGCCTCGACACTCATTGGACCGCATACATCGGTATGTATTATCTCCAACAAGTCAGTTGCTCGCTCCATTGTTCCGGAGAACGGAGTCTTGGTCATCTTGCCCATGAGGCATGCTTCGCATGTGTCAAATGATTCGAAATCAAGTGACTCCAAAAGTCCATCAGCATGAAGCTTCTTCATGCGTTTGACACCAATATGGCCAAGACGGCAGTGCCACATGTAAGTGGGACTATCGTTATCAACTTTACACTTTTTGGTACTCACACTATGGACATGTGTAACATCGCGTTCGAGATTCATCAAAAATAAACCATTGACCAGCGGGGCATGAGCATAAAACATTTCTCTCATATAAATAGAACAACCATTATTCTCGGATTTAAATGAGTAGCCATCTCGCATCAAGCGAGATCCAGATACAATGTTCATGCTCAAAGCTGGTACTAAATAACAATTATTAAGGTTTAAAACTAATCCCGAAGGTAGATGTAGAGGTAGCGTGCCAACGGCGATCACATCGACCTTGGAACCATTCCCGACGCGCATCGTCACCTCGTCCTTGGCCAGCCTCCGCTTATTCCGCAGCTCCTGCTTGGAGTTACAAATGTGAGCAAATGCACCGGTATCAAATACCCAGGAGCTACTACGAGCACTGGTCAAGTACACATCAATAACAAGTATATCACATATACCTTTAACGTTGTCGTCCTTCTTATCCGCTAAATACTTGGGGCAGTTCCGCTTCCAGTGACCGGTACCCTTGCAATAAAAGCACTTAGTCTCAGGCTTGGGTCCATTTTTCTTCTTCTTCCTGGCAACTTGCTTACCGGGCGTGGCAACAGCTTTGCCGTCCTTCTTGAAGTTCTTCTTACCCTTGCCTTTCTTGAAACTAGTGGTCTTGTTTACCATAAACACTTGATGCTCCTTTCTAATCTCGACCTCTGCTGATTTCAGCATCGAGTACAACTCAGGAATGGACTTCTCCATCCCCTGCATGTTGTAGTTCATCACAAAGCTCTTGTAGCTAGGTGGAAGCGACTAGAGGATTCTGTCAATAACCGAGTCATCCGGGATGTTAACTCCCAGCTGAGTCAAGCGGTTGTGAAGCCCAGACATCTTGAGGATGTGCTCACTGACAAAACTGTTCTCCTCCATCTTACAACTAAAGAACTTGTCGGAGACTTCATATCTCTCGACCCGGGCATGGGCTTGAAAGACCAGTTTCAGCTCTTGGAACATCTCATATGCTCCGTGTTGCTCAAAACGCTTTTGGAGCCCCGGTTCTAAACTATAAAGCATGCCGCACTGAACAAGGGAGTAGTCATCGCAGCGAGAATGCCAAGCGTTCGCAACGTCTTGTTCTGCTGGGAGAAGGGGTGGGTCACCTAGTGGTGCATCAAGGACATACAGTTTCTTGGAAGCTATGAGGATGATCCTCAAGCCACGGACCCAGTCCGCATAGTTGCTTCCATCATCTTTCAGCTTGGTTTTCTCTAGGAACGCGTTGAAATTGAGGTTGACATGTGCGTTGGCCATTGGATCTACAATATAGATATTAAAGGCAATTTTAGACTAAGTTCATGATAATTAAGTTCACATAATCAAATTATTCAGTGAACTCCCACTCAAATAGACATCTCTCTAGTCATCTAAGTGACACATGATCCATGTCAACTAGCCCGTGTCCGATCATCACGTGAGACGGACTAGTCATCCATGGTGAACATCTTCATGTTGATCGTATCTTCTATACGACTCATGTTCGACCTTTCGGTCTTCAGTGTTCCGAGGCCATGTCTGTACATGCTAGGCTCGTCAAGTCAACCTAAGTGTTTCGCGTGTGTAAATCTGGCTTACACCCGTTGTATGCGAACGTTAGAACCTATCACACCCGATCATCACGTGGTGCTTCGGAACAACGATCCTTAGCAACGGTGCACAGTTAGGGTGAACACTTCTCTTGAAATTTTATTGAGAGATCATCTTATTTACTACCGTCGTTGTAAGCAAATAAGATGTAAACATGATAAACATCACATGCAATCAATATAGTGACATGATATGGCCAATATCATCTTGCTCCTATGATCTCCATCTTCGGGGCACCATGATCATCACTGTCACCGGCACGACACCATGATCTCCATCATCATGATCTCCATCATTGTGTCTTCATGAAGTTGTCTCGCCAACTATTACTTCTACTACTATGGCTAACGCTTAGCAATAAAGTAAAGCAATTACATGGCGTTTATGATTGACTCGCAGGTCATACAATAAATAAGACAACTCCTATGGCTCCTGCCGGTTGTCATAGTCATCGACATGCAAGTCGTGAACCCTATTACAAGAACATGATCAATCTCATACATCACAATGCATCGCATCACATCCTTTTGGCCATATCACATCACACGGCATATGCTGCAAAAACAAGTTAGACGTCCTCTAATTTGTAGTTGCAAGTTTTTACGTGGTTGCTATAGGTTTCTAGCAAGAACGTTTCTTACCTACGTCAAAACCACAACGTGATATGCCAATTGCTATTTACCCTTCATAAGGACCCTTTTCATCGAATCCAATCCGACTAAGGTGGGAGAGACAGACACCCGCTAGCCACCGTATGCAACTAGTGCATGTCAGGCGGTGGAACCGGTCTCACGTAAGCGTACGTGTAAGGTTGGTCCGGGCCGCTTCATCCCACAATACCGTCGAATCAAGATAAGACTAGTAACGGCAAGCATATTAACAAAATCGACGCCCACAACTGCTTTGTGTTCTACTCGTGCATAGATTCTACGCATAGACCTAGCTCATGATGCCACTGTTGGGAGACGTAGTAGTAAATCAAAATTTTCCTACGTGTCACCAAGATCTATCTATGGAGAAACCAGCAACGAGAGGGGAGAGATTGCATCTTCATACCTTTGAAGATCGCTAAGCGGAAGCGTTACAAGAACGCGGTTGATGGAGTCGTACTCGCAGCGATTCAGATCGCGGTAGATCCGATCAAGTGCCGAACGGACGGCACCTCCGCGTTCAACACACGTGCAGCCCGGTGACGTCTCCTACGCCTTGATCCAGCAAGGAGGAAGGAGAGGTTGGGGAAGAGCTCCAGCAGCAGCACGACGGCGTGGTGGTGGTGGAGTAGCAAGGTATTCCGGCAGGGCTTCGCCAAGCGCTGCGGAGGAGGAAGAAGAGAGGTAGAGCTTCGCCGAGAGAGAGAGAATTCAGATCTGTTCTCAAAGGTCCAAAACCTCAAGTATATATAGGAGGAGAGAGAGGGAGGGCTGGCTTGACCCCTCCTCCAAGGAGGAGAGGTTCGGCCGAGCTAGGGGGAGAGTCCACCTCCCACAAGGGAGGTGGATCTCCTCCTTTTAAATCTTTTTCAGCCCTATCTCTTATCTCCAGCCACATGGGCCTTTAGGAAAAGTATTTCCCAGCCCAATAAGGGCTGACACACTTTATCTAACAGCCCATGAAGTCCTCTAGTCGTCACACCCCTCCCGGGGGTCCTCCGGCACCCTCCCGGCACTCCCGGTACAATACCGATGAGCCCGAAAACTTTCCGGTGACCAAAACTGGACTTCCTATATATCAATCTTTACCTTCGGACCATTCTGGAGCTCCTCGTGACATCCAGGATCTCATTCGGGACTCCGAACAACCTTCGGTAATCACGTATACCATTTCCCTATAACCCTAGCATCATCGAACCTTAAGTGTGTAGACCCTACGGGTTCGGGAGACACGTAGACATGACCGAGACACCTCTCCGGCCAATAACCAACAGCGGGATCTGGATACCCATGTTGGCTCCCACGTACTCCACGATGATCTCATCGGATGAACTACGATGTTAGGGATTCAATCAATCCCGTATACAATTCCCTTTGTCTATCGGTATGGTACTTGCCCGAGATTCGATCGTCGGTATCCCTATACCTTGTTCAATCTCGTTACCGGCAAGTCTCTTTACTCGATCCATAACACATCATCCCGTGGCTAACTCCTTAGTCACATTGAGCTCATTATGATGATGTCTTACCGAGTGGGCCCAGAGATACCTCTCCGTCACACGGAGTGACAAATCCCATTCTCGATTCGTGTCAACCCAACAGACACTTTCGGAGATACCCGTAGCGTACCTTTATAGCCACCCAGTTACGTTGTGACGTTTGGCACACCCAAAGAATTCCTACGGTATCCGGGAGTTACAAAATCTCATGGTCTAAGGAAACGATACTTGACATTGAAAAAGCTTTAGCAAACGAACTACACGATCTTATGCCATGCTTAGGATTGGGTCTTGTCCATCACATCATTCTCCTAATGATGTAATCCCGTTATCAATGACATCCAATGTCCATGGTCATGAAACCGTGACCATCTATTGATCAACGAGCTAGCCAACTAGAGGCTCACTAGGGACATGTTGTGGTCTATGTATTCACACATGTATTACGGTTTCCGGTTAACACAATTATAGCATGAACAATAGACAATTATCATGAACTAGGAAATACAATAATAACCATTTTATTATTGCCTCTAGGGCATATTTCCAACAATAAGTCCCAGGTTGATGCAGGCGGGACAACTTGGCACTTGGGGGCTACACTGTCCAAAATATTATTACAAAGCACCAAGTTATCATGGATAATCTTGGAGCTTGGGGGCTATAGGTAATATGGCCATATCAAAAACTTTGAAGAGAATTTTCAAGATGTTAATTATGGAGTTCAGTTGTTAGACCTGACGTCACCACCATTTATGACCCGACATTATCAAAAGATCATAACCCGCCAGATTTTATATAAGCCGCCCTGCTTCACAACAATGGAAGTCCGGTTTTACATCAAATGGATTTTCATCCCAATATTTTTATCAAGTCAGCTGGGTTCTAGTTATTTGACCCGGCGTCACCAACGATAATGACCCGGCATCATCAAAGATTATGACCCAGCAGAGATGACCCACCAAGAGTATTGGAAGCCGACTCAATGGCATATGGGTGTTCTATTCTCAATATTTTTCAAAGGACATTGACAAGCAAGATGATTATCAAGACGACTCATTCATATGCAGAAAAGACCCGGATTTCTGAGGAGCCATTTCATAAGACGGCCAAAGGAGCAAGCCGGCCACTTAACATATTTGTTACTCTTATTTCAGGAGCTTAGCATGAATAAATTCAAGCTAACCTGGGGGCTAATGTTGGGGATATACCCCATGGTATGACCCGGCCTGGCAACTCGTAGGAGACCCGGTAAAGACATGACGTTTTATTGGTGATCTGGCAGGCGGGTCGCAGGACGACCAGGCCCAAGACCCGGCGTGTGAGCCGGTGCCAGGTGGCTCACAAGAGAAGGCCCAAGGAGAGGGAAAGGATTCCCTTACAAGATAAACAAAACCCGGATTAGGATTCATGAAAGACTAGTCCTAATCCTACTCCTAGTAGGACTCTATTTATAAACCTACCCTCTCCACTTATATAAGGAGGGGTAGAGCACCCCTAGAGGGACAAGATTCACAAGTCCACAAGTTTAGACAGATTAGAGGCTCCCGAGATTAGAGGTAGCAATTAGCACCCTTGTAACCAAGAGATTTCCTTCATCATCAATACACACAAAGCACGACGTAGGCTTTTACCTCCATCGGAGCGGCCGAACCTGGGTAAACACCGCGTCTCTCAATTCCGACCAACCCCTTCAAGCCACCACATAGTTGCGCTTCTGCCCCGAATCTAAGTCCGTTCACCCGGACATCTGCCATGATAAATCCACGACAAGTCTGGTGTGGAACGTGTCCTAGTGGACCTTCGAATAGCAACTTGATATGAAGTTTCATGATTATCATCATTAACTTCCTCTCCAGCCGGTGCAGGCTCCACAGAAACAACTTCTTGTGTTGCGCTACTCTCCGGTTCGAGTGGAGGTACAATTACTTCATCAAGTTCTATTTTCCTCCCACTTACTTCTTTTGAGAGAAACTCTTTCTCTAGAAAGGATCCATTCTTGGCAACAAATACTTTGCCTTCGGATCTGAGGTAGAAGGTATACCCAACAGTTTCTTTGGGGTATCCTATGAAGACGCACTTTTCCGCTTTGGGTTCAAGCTTCTCGGGTTGAAGTTTCTTCACATACGCATCTCATCCCCAAACTTTCAGAAATGATAGCTTAGGTTTCTTTGCAAACCATAATTCATATGGTGTCGTCTCAATGGACTTAGACGGTGCCCTAATTAAAGTGAATGCGGCAGTCTCTAATGCATATCCCCAAAATGATAGCGGTAAGTCGGTAAGAGACATCATAGATCGCACCATATCCAATAGAGTGCAATTACGACGTTCAGGCACACCATTTCGCTGAGGTGTGCCAGGCGGCATGAGTTGTGAAACAATTCCACATTTCCTTAGGTGCGTGCCAAACTCGTGACTTAAATATTCTTCGCCACGCTCAGATCGTAGGCACTTTATTTTCCTGTCACGTTGATTCTCTACCTCACTCTGAAATTCCTTGAACTTTTCAAAGGTTTCATACTTGTATTTCATTAAGTAGACATACCCATATATTCTCAAGTCATCAGTGGGGGTGAGAACATAACAGTAGCCACCGCGAGCCTCGACGCTCATTGGACCGCATACATCGGTATGTATTATCTCCAACAAGTCAGTTGCTCGCTCCATTGTTCCGTAGAACAGAGTTTTGGTCATCTTTCCCATGAGGCATGGTTCGCACGTGTCAAATGATTCAAAATCAAGAGACTCCAAAAGTCCATCAGCATGGAGTTTCTTCATGCGTTTGACACCAATATGACCAAGGCGGCAGTGCCACATGTAAGTGGGACTATCATTGTTAACCTTACATCTTTTGGTACTCACACTATGAACATGTGTAACATCACATTCGAGATTCATCAAAAATAAACCATTGACCAGCAGGGCATGACCATAAAACATTTCTCTCATATAAATAGAACAACCATTATTCTCAGATTTAAATGAGTAGCCATCTCTCATCAAGCGAGATCCAAGTACAATGTTCATGCTCAAAGCTAATACTAAATAACAATTATTAAGGTTTAAAACTAATCCCGAAGGTAGATGTAGAGGTAGCGTGCCGACGGCGATCACATCGACCTTGGAACCATTCCCGACGCGTATCGTCACCTCGTCCTTTGCCAGTCTCCGCTTATTCCGCAGCTCCTGGTTGGAGTTACAAATGTGAGCAACTGCACCGGTATCAAATACCCACGAGCTACTACGAGCGCTAGTAAGGTACACCTCAATAACAAGTATATCACATATACCTTTAACGTTGTCGGTCTTCTTATCTGCTAAGTATTTGGGGCAGTTCCGCTTCCAGTGACCGGTACCCTTGCAATAAAAGCACTCAATCTCGGGCTTGGGTCCATTCTTGTTCATCTTCCCGGCAACTTTCTTACCAGGTGCGGCAACTGCTTTGCCGTCCTTCTTGAAGTTTTTCTTACCCTTGCCTTTCTTGAAACTAGTGGTCTTATTGACCATCAACACTTGATGCTCCTTTTTTATCTCGACCTCTGCTGATTTTAGCATCGAGTACAACTCAGGAATGGACTTCTCCATCCCATGCATGTTGTAGTTCATCACAAAGCTCTTGTAGGTAGGTGGGAGCGACTGGAGGATTCTGTCAATAACTGAGTCATCCGGAAGATTAACTCCCAGCTGAGACAAGCGGTTGTGCAACCCAGACATTTTGAGTATGTGCATATTGACAGAACTATTCTCCTCCATCTTACACTGAAGAACTTGTCGGACACATCATATCTCTCGACCCGGGCATGAGCTTGGAAAACCAATTTTAGCTCTTGTAACATCTCATATGCTCTGTGTTACTCAAAACGCTTTTGGAGCCCCGGTTCTAAACTGTAAAGCATGCCCGATCATCACGTGGTGCTTCGGAACAACGATCATTAGCAACGGTGCACGGTTAGGATGAACACATTTCTTGAAATTTTAGTAAGAGATCATCTTATTTAGCTACCGTCGTTCTAAGCAAATAAGATGTAAACATGATAAACATCACATGCAATCAATATGGTGACATGATATGGCCAATATCATCTTGCTCCTTTGATCTCCATATTCGGGGCACCATGATCATCATTGTCACCGGCACGACACCATGATCTCCATCATCATGATCTCCATCATCATGTCTTCATGAAGTTGTCTCGCCAACTATTACTTCTACTACTATGGCTAACGATTAGCAATAAAGTAAAGTAATCACATGGCATTTATGATTGACACAGAGGTCATACAATAAATTAAGACAACTCATATGGCTCCTGCCGGTTGTCATACTCATCGACATGCAAGTCGTGAATCCTATTACAAGAACATGATCAATCTCATACATCACATATATCACATCACATTCTTTGACCATATCACATCACACGGCATATGCTGCAAAAACAAGTTAGACGTCTTCTAATTTGTTGTTGCAAGTTCTTACGTGATTGCTATAGGTTTCTAGCAAGAACGTTTCTTACCTACACCAAAACCACAACGTGATATGCCAATTTCCATTTACCCTTCACAAGGACCCTCTTCATCGAATCCGATCCGACTAGAGTGGGAGAGACAGACAGTCGCTAGCCACCTTATGCAATAAGTGCATGTCAGGCGGTGGAACCGATCTCACATAAGCATACATGTAAAGTTGGTCCGGGCTGCTTCATCCCACAATACCCCCAAATCAAGATAAGACTAGTAACGGGAAGACAATTGACAAAATAGACGCCCACAACATCTTGTGTTCTACTCATGCATAGATTATACGCATAGACCTAGCTCATGATGCCACTGTTGGGAGACGTAGTAGTAAATCAAAAAAATCCTACGTGTCAACAAGATCTATCTATGGAGAAACCAGCAAAAAGCAAAGGGGGAGTGCATCTTCATACCTTTGAAGATCGCAAAGCGGAAGAATTACTAGAACGCAGTTGGTGGAGTCGTACTCGCAGCGGTTCAGATCGCGGTGGATTCTGGTCTAAGCGTCGAACAACGGCGCCTCCACGTTCAACACACGTGCAGTCCGGTGACGTCTCCTACGCCTTGATCCAGCAAGGAGGAAGGAGAGGTTGAGGGAGAGCTCCGGCAGCACGACAGCATGGTGACGGTGGAGCTGCGTGGTACTCCGGCAGGGCTTCGCCAAGCACTATGGAGGACGAGGAGGGGGGTAGGGCTGCGCCGAGAGGGAGAGAAACTTGTGTAGATGGCAGCCCTCAAAACCCCACTATATATAGGAGGAGGAGGAGGGAGGGCACAGCCCCTAGGGTTCCCACCCTAGGGGTCGGTGGAAGCCCTAGATGTCCTTTGGGCGCGGCGCCAAGGGGAGGGGAGAGGGGTGTGGCAGCCCTAGCCGCCCTAGGGTGGGCCTAGGGTTTGCCCCCCTCTCTCCTTTGTTGTGCCTTGGGCTAGGTGGAGGCGCACCAGCCCACCTATGGGCTGGTTCCCTCCCACCTTCGGCCCACGCAGCCCTCTGGTGCCGGTGGCCCCACATGATGGACCCCCGTAACCCTTCCGATGGTTCCGGTACGTTACCGGTGATGCCCGAAACACTTCCTGTGACCAAAAATCTCACTTCCTATATATGAATCTTTACCTCTGGACCATTCCGGAACTCCTCATGATGTTCGGGATCTCATTAGGGACTTCGAACAACCTTCGATAACCATGTACACTATTTCCCTATAACCCTAGCGTCATCGAACATTAAGTGTGTAGACCCTACGAGTTCGGGAGGCATGTAGACATGACCGAGACACCTCTTCGGTCAATAACCAACAGCGAGATCTGGATACCCATGTTGGCTCCTACATGCTCCACGATGATCTCATCGGATGAACCACGATGTCGGGGATTCAATCAATCCCGTATACAATTCCCGTTGTCTATCGATATGACACTTGCCCGAGATTCGATCGTTGGTATCCCTATACCTTGTTCAATCTTGTTACCGGCAAGTCTCTTTACTCGTTTTGTAACACATCATCCCGTGGCTAACTCCTTAGTCACATTGAGCTCATTATGATGATGTCTTACCGAGTGGGCCCAGAGATACCTCTCCGTCACACGGAGTGACAAATCCCAGTCTCGATTCGTGCCAACCCAACAGACACTTTCGGAGATACCCGTAGTGTACCTTTATAGCCATCCAGTTACGTTGTGACGTTTGGCGCACCCAAAGTATTCCTATGGTATCCGGGAGTTACATAATCTCATGGTCTAAGGAAACGATACTTGACATTAGAAAAGCTTTAGCAGACGAACTACACGATCTTGTGCTATGCTTAGGATTGGGTCTTGTCCATCACATCATTCTCCTAATGATGTGATCCTGTTATCAACGACATCCAATGTCCATGGTCATGAAACCGTGACCATTTGTTGATCGACGAGCTAGCCAACTAGAGGCTCACCAGGGATATGTTGTGGTCTATGTATTCACACATGTATTACGGTTTCCGGTTAATACAATTATAGCACGAACAATAGACAATTATCATGAACAAGGAAATACAATAATAACCATTTTATTATTGCCTTTAGGGCATATTTTCAACATTTTTCATTGTGGCCTTGTATAAGGGAATGGAGGGAGTATAAAAAGCTTCACATCAATGGAATAGCAGGTCATATGGTTTTCTAAAATGAAGCAAGGCGGTCATCTACAAATGTAAGTGTGAAATATTTTTGCATTATTATTGTATAACTGAACATTGTTTTGTTGTTTTGCAGTGATAAAGTCACATTGATGGAAGTGAAAACTTGGTCATGTTTTTAACATTCATACGAAAGGAACGTTTGAAACTTCCTATGTTTTGGGAGGGGAACTACATAGGGCATGTTTTTTAAATGTTTCCTATGGAAAATTGTAAACCTGTTAAAGTACATGGAACCCATTTCAGTGAGGCATTGGGAATTATGTTTTAACTCCCGGGAAAAAAGGTATAATAAATGGTATTGGGATTTCTTTGTATCTTAACTATGTTGTCATACCTTAGCTTCTGGAATTTATGTTGCATTCAAGCAGTCGAATGAAAGACGGGCAGCTAAGGGAATCTCACACAGCATATAAGATTGTGGAAAGTGCATCACAACATGTCACTTGTTTTGGAATGTATATACTAGAGGTAAACAAATTGTGGAAGTTATTATTGTATCTATGAGATGAGAAATAAGTCCATGTATGCATATTCAATTTATTTATTTGGTACTAATATGGTGTAGGTTCACTGAACTAAAGTCAGCAATTTCTTTCAAACATGGTTACTTATGGAACTTCATTTACTGATTGGATTTGATATTTATGTGGTTCTGGAAATTTATTCAACATGGTTATCATATATTTTGAATTAATGTGGAATTATACATATTATTGATTATGTGATGGAAAATAATTGATGCGGAATTTTCACTTGAGGAAGTAATACTCAATGAGCCTATAAAGATGGAATTACACTCGAGGAAATAATACTCGAGGTGCCGAGGATAGCTATGCTAGAATAATTAGGCGAAAACTAAAGGTCTCTAGTGATCTTAAGTGTCACAACAAGGAAACATATTGAAGGGAAGTATCACCATATAAATTTTTTGTGAGTTTTCAACATAGTGTTAATGTGATTGTTGGTCCCTTGACTAAGCCTCTTAGTCAGGGGGTATTTGGCAAGCATGTTAAGGCTATGGGTTTACGAATATTTAAATGATCGTTTTGGACAAGTGGGAGATGTTGGATTTATGTGTCCTGTAATTATATTCAAATTAATAAGAATTGCTAATATTTGGAATACCTCATTATGGAATTATACATGTATTTATACACGAAATTACTTTACATGATTTATCATGGAATTATCACTTGTTGGAACATGCTTAAGAAAGTTGGTCGGTTATCAGTAGAATACAATATACTATTTATATTGAAAAGACTATCCGGATACAATGATAATCGGAAGAAACTAGATCGTATAGTTAGATTACAACCCTAATGTTGATCTACATAATTAGAGAAATTTATACTCTATTATGGTGCGTTGCTCACAAACGTGTGTTTCGGGAACATAGTGGATAGAACCCGTTAACAGACAAACATGATCGTGGTTGCTAATTTATTATGGACTCTATCCTGAAAACTAGTGGAAAATATTACAAATCTTATATCTGTATAAGAGATGAACTCTTGAAAAGACAGTATAAAAAGATTCCTATCTCCTAGCCTCAAATATGTGAAGTATAAAAAGATTCCTATCTCCTAGCCTCAAATATGTGAAGTATAAAAAGATTCCTATCTCCTAGCCTCAAATATGTGAATTATGAACGGCATCACAATCGGCGGAGCTATGTTGTAACCTATAGGGGCCATGACCCCAGCCATAACAAAAACTAGGAAGGAAATTTTTAAGGGATGCTTGGACTAGAAAAAATATACCCTTTGGCCCCCCAAACATCTATTATTTCTGCTTGCCCCCCCCCCCCCCCCCAAGATGTTGTCTAGCTCCGCCACTAGGCACCACGGATAAGCGCAGAGGTAGACCACAAACTCTAAATTTCTAACATTTCTTTTGACAATGAGACTAAGGATATCAATTAATATACTGACTAATGAACAATAATGATCGGTATCAGTGTTTCTAAGCAGACTTTAAAATGTGCCATCTTCACAAGATGCATGATCACAAGCAAAAATACTTCTGTTCACAAGCAAGACGCGTCAGTTTCTCTATACGCTAGCGGAGAACACACCAACAGACCGCTGCTACAACGTATAGACAATATTGTAGCGATGGAACAGGCTCTCGCCGTGCTCTCTGTAATCCGCCAAGGTGAAGGTCTGCTTCCCAAACTTGCTGGAAGCCGCAAAGGCCGCAGCGCCCCGCCACGCGTCCAGGATGGGGTCGGCGGCTCTCACCAGCTTCAGCGGCGAGAGGTAGGGCCGGAACTGCCGGATACCCGATTCGAGCCGAGCGATCATCCCGGGGAACAGCGAGCTGCCACCCGTGACGAGGATGGACTGGCAGAGTCGCTCCTTGACCAACTCGTCCTCCATTAGCCTCCTGAGGGAGATGCTGACCATCTCGTCAATGCCGGCTTGGTCGACTCCTATCATGCCTGGCTGGAACAGTACTTCAGGGCAGCGGAACCGCTCGATCCCGATGGCGATTTTGAAATCATCTGCGGTGAGAGGCCGGACTTTATGAGGGTCTGGAGCTGGTTCAACAGCGTCATGTTTGTTCACAAATGTAGGGTCCACCTCCTGCATGGGGAAGCGTCATGTTATTATGATACAATCAGTTTGTGTTTTTTACTTCACCAAAGAAACTTAGATATGAGAAAATGGACATCATGAATAGGAAAGCTTGAGAGTGGGGCCTTACCTGGATTTTTGACGCGATTCGAGCAAGTTCTGATTCATCATCATCTTTCCCATCATCTTCCTCGCTCTCTTTGCTCATCTTTTTGTAGACCAACCAATCTTCATCTCTCATTCCAAAAGTGTCCTCGCCTTTCCCTCGGTCAAATGCAGCAGTGGTGAGCAGCCGCATCCTTTCTTTCTGGACGGCATTTAGACGCTCGCCACGGCCTACGGCGCCGGATGAATTATTGTTGCCGTTAACCTTTTGTCGCTTCCTCTGATCGACTTTCTCAGAAAGTTCTAAATATCGGGCACGGAGCTCATCAAAGTATAACTCTGGGTTCTCCCTGTGTAGTTAAGAGTGACAACATATTACAGAAGAAACAATAGAAAACCTCAAGCACATCTACAACAGCTTAGGGAGTACCCTAGCCGTATCAACCAGGTTGTAGAACCTATCAGCCCATAACTTTGATCTAAGACAGGTTGCAGAAAAGTTCTACCAATTTGAAGGAAGAGCGTCTTTAACACAAGACACACCACATGTTGTCAAGGTAATACTAACAGTACATAGTGAATAGCAGCACCCACTTCCCAGATTCGGCCTTTCTAGTGATGTTCTATTACAGAAACCAAAGCTTTAAGAAACTTCTAATGCATTGAAGCCAATGCAGCTCTGAGCTCAGCGATATTTGGTTGCTAGGGGGGAGCTCTCCTAGAGAAAAATTACATGGTTCCACTCACCCCACCTGGTTTTGAGGCTCCCACCTAGTAGTTAGATGAAAAGTTAGGGAGTTTCTTCTCCCTTAGTCTTTTTTTATATGTGGTTACTGCTTAGTACTTTGCTATTATGGCAAACACTAGTTTTTCCTTCAAAATTGGTTTAAAAAAACTAGTTGGTGTTACAAAAATACAGAAATGTACTTTTCTCTTACAGTTTAAAATTTGATGAACATGGAACATCTCGAAAGAACAAAAAAGTGTCAAAATGGCTTTAAGTAACTGTTTCATCAACAAGACACAATGGCATGTGATATAATACAGGACTTTACCATATACTCCTTCCGTTCACAAATTTAAGATGTTCTAACTTTTTTCTGAATCGGATGTATATAGACACATTTTAGTGAGTTTGTTCGCTCATTTCAGTCCGCATGTAGTCCATATTGGAATATCCAAAACATCTTATATTTGTGAAAGAAGGGAGTAATAAATCGCAGACTGAGAATGTTGCCACTTACGTGCGCCTCTCTTCTTCTTGCTTCTCCCTCAATGCTGCCTCCTCGGCACGCTTCTGCTTGGCACGCAGCTTGCCCTCTGTTGTGGTTTTAAGTAGTATCTGTTTCTTCTTTTCCTTTAACTGGAAAAGAGCAAAAGTGGAACACAGACACAGAGCAATGTTAAGTTGTTAACCATGGGAGATTATGTTTATCCTGACATTAGGAAGGTGCAAAATGATCCCAAAAGCGCATTAATGAATCCTATCGTTGACTACATAGCAAGTCACAGACGATAGCTTAAATAAACACATACCTGCTCTGGTGTCAACATGTCATCAGGGACAGATACAAGTGGGTACTTATCAGCTCCTGAAGCATCTGCGTTCTCCTCGTTGCCATTGGACTCCCCCTTCGCTTTTCTTAGAGCCTGTGTTGCTTTCAGAATATCAGACTTGATTTCCTGCTGGGAAAGGTATCCAGACCTACCCAGAATAGACGTTGCTTCTTGTTCATCAGCTCCATCAAGGTGATCCATCAAATCCTCCAGGCCAGAGAGTTTTACTTCCAAATCCGCTATCTTCTGAGACCTCTTTGCAGCAGCCATGTCTCGCAAACGTTGACCAGCCTTTTCCTTATAAGCCGCCTTCCTCGCAAGCTCTTCCTCAGATGGCGGTTCATCTCTGGGTGGGGGTACCCATGGTAGCTGCCAATACCTAGTCTTCTCTTCAGCTTCCTCCTTGTTATTCTGCAAACTGAACTGATCAATTCATGGTGTTGCAACACTGTATATAATTGCTATAAATATACTTCTAGAAAGAAATTCTAACAAAATGATAAGCAACTGGAGTGAAAAGACTGTCCTGTCTACACGAAAACACATCGGAAATAGGAATTTGATAATTCTGAAAATTGACAAGCAAACAAAGAAATAGATATTACTTTGAATATCTGCAACTCTGACATATAATCAGCAGCTATATAACAATGTTCCTTCTTCAGCTCTTCAGCCTTTTCCCATGAAAAGTTTGCCCTATGCAAATGTAAAATGGGTACTGTTAGACATGGAAATGGTAGGGATTAGGGGAAACAAATAATACAAAGTACTTCGGAAAAATGTGATCATACATACACATGATAGGGATATTTAAGAGAGAGGAGCTGCCTCAGGAAATCAGTAATGTGAGATCCACCAATATTTGTTCGGCAGCATGCCCCCAGCACAGGCTGCCCTTTTATGAACTGAAAAAGATCCAACATGGCCACAGATCAACAACTTAATTTGAAATATACAGATAGATAAACGCAAGTTGCTGAGACTTTTTCTTGAACATGGTCTCTGAAATAGTTAACAAGCCAAACTAATATACAGCACAATTGGTCCAAACAAAGAATTTGTTGTGCAGATCCTCATGGAGAGAGTGCCAGAATAGTATTGTTGGCTCAAGCTCTCCACAGTAACCCAATAGGCAAAGGCATCTTTTTGACTGAAGTTGTGGAGCTGGGAGCAGAAAAGGGGACACCACATGCCTGGACAGCAACACATAATCTATGGTAGCATCTGTTTCTTTTTATTCGACATATGATCTACTGTAAGATGTTTCTGTTTATCCAGTTAGAAACTTATAATTCAAACACAGTAAATGGTATTTCCTCCTAAACAAGTGTAATTGTACTCGTTTCATGGTATCTGACAAAAGGAGAGACATGAAATGACTTGTATATCGCACATAGTTGTAGAAAACCGCATCTTGAAAAAAACTTACTGGAACAACGTGGCATGTTCCAAATTCACACGAAATAGCCAACCCATCTTCTCCACAGTTTCCAAGCTTCTGATTGTACTTGTAACTAAATACATCATCGATACCAAAAGCTGAAATGCAAATAGTAAGGGAAAACATTAGTACTTATGCTTCTGTCGACTGTGCTACTGCACTACTATACTGACAGATGTGGTTCATAAGTCATAACAATGGCACATAAAGATCACAAAAGACATTACCAACAGACGGCACACCATATGTCTCGAAAAGAAGTTCAGACATTCGTGCTCGAGAAAAGGATGGATTGCACTCGCACTCTGTCATAAGAATGGGATGGCCCACCTGACCAGTATTAAAACAAATAATAGTTAGATTTCAACAGTATTCAAACAATTATTTGTTTATATGAAAGAAAAAAACTAAGTTGTGAAATAATTGTTTATAGGGAAAAAAAATCAGCAGTGAAGTTTAAAGATACATGTAAATATATAAGTTACTCATCTCTCAAGTCAATAACTATCAGATTTAGAACTATGAGACTAAATGAACTGATGTGTAGGGTTTTCACTTTACAGATTCATTGCATGAGAGCAGCAGCAAACTACTAGCATCGGAATACCAACTCTTCCTGCATTATTCCTTAGCATTCACTGCTAAGGAGGAAAACTTGTGAAATGAGATAATCGCCCATGCTTGTCATTTACAGAAAATGGGGTTGCATAGTTCATTCTTTCTGTTCACCTTGCTTATGTTTGGAGGCTGAGATTAAAGTTCTTTCCCAAAGCCCTTACGACGTTGTTTGACTTCCACTCGCTAGAAAAATGTTTCCTAGTCCCTAGTCCCCACTACACATACAACACTGGTAACTAGAATTGTAAATTGACATGCATAACCAACCCCTGATTCCTCCTTTTCCTATTCAACGGGACTAGCTACGTAAAAGTTACTTATTTATCTGGTGCAAAGTAAAAGACAAGCCACCAAACCAAGGAAGAAAGGAAAATAAGCCTCAAGGAAATTATTCAAGAGGCATGTGTTGACACAGGTAAATTTACCTCTGATGTGGCACCTAATCGGTCAAAAGCATAATCGAGAATCTGCAACATTCAAATAATACCAGATCAAAAAGATTAAATAAGTACAATGACTTGTTTGTTACAAAAGTCAATTTTGAAGTTCTTTATCAACTCAAAATCACAAGGGGCACACATCGAATTTTTCCTTAAGCACTGAATATGCATATTTCTGATGTATTAACACTCGTATGAATTCTTTCCATATGATCAGTATCAAGCATATAGTCAAGACCTAAGAGTTGCACATTCCTAAAAAATTGTAAAAAATTAAAGTGTACTCTGAAGAAAGGATGACAAGCCACATTGACTGCCCAGTTTATCCATTTGAAGCCTAAAAACGCATAGTAAACCATTTGCTGATCTCGCTGACAAAACAGAAAACAGGAAGATAATGTCGTGGGAGTGACCAACATATTCCATGTACTCGAACTGATAGACGACATCATCATCAAATGCTGAGCGAATTGATGTCCGTGTGCAGTCAAAGTACTTCATTAGAGCTGGATCAGTGTCTCCGACAACTGTCACAGTTTCACCTGTTGAATCGGAAACAAACTGCAATCAGTTCGAAATATGAGAATTTGCTCCAAGCCTCCAATCCTCTTACAAGTCCATCAACTGACATTCAAAATAAAGTGATGCCAATTTTGTATGTTCAGAAAACCATGGACATTGCAGCTCACTCGCCCAATTGCAAATATAATTTTAAAGACATCAGACTTGAAAACGCTTTCAGAATCAGTGACAGTCAAGTAAAACGAAGTATCAACAAAATTACACTAAACGTATATATATCAATATAAAAGGATGGGCCCAATTTCGGTGCATCAGGACAAAACCAAGTCCCATGAACAGCGCCCAATTACCAACGATGAACCACTGAAACAGCGAGCGCCATTGCGCAAACGAACCGCAACGACGTAAAATCCAAGCACGTTCGCATCAGGCAGCCACCAAAACCGAACCACATGAGCCAAAATTCCTAACCGCGCACGGCAGGTTACGTACCAGAGCTGCGGTGGCGCGGCCTCTGCACGATGTTGCGGAAGGAGACGCGCGGCTCCGCCTCGCCAGCCCACCTGCGCGCAACGGAGCGAACCAAGCGGCGCGTTAGGGTTAGGGTTAGGGTTTCTTCGGGGAGTTCCGGGGGCGGCGGCGGAGGCGAGG
This sequence comes from Hordeum marinum, assembly GCA_022496015.1. NCBI lineage: Eukaryota > Viridiplantae > Streptophyta > Magnoliopsida > Poales > Poaceae > Hordeum > Hordeum marinum. The sequence continues at coordinate 951,376 of JAAAWK010001186.1, forward strand.
GGGGGGGGGGGGGGGGGAGAGGGGGCTCCTACCCGATGCGGAAGGTGGAGGCGCCGTTGTCGATGACGATGGGGGCGGAGTCGGGGAAGCTCGCGAAGTCGGTCTCCCGCGCCGCGCGGTAGACCGACGACATCTCGCTGGCGGCGGCGAGGGGTGTCGCCGGAGGCGGGGGGGATTGGCGAGGGGAAGGGGTTTGGTAACTTGGGCTGCGTCGTCCTCTCCGCGAGCTCGCGCTGTGCTATGGAAGCAGAGAGGCAAAGGGTCATTCACGGAGAACCCCCTCTAGTCTCGCGTAATTATTGGTTCTGAACTTATGAAATGCTTTTGCTAAACATCATGTGCCTCAAAAAAAATTGTGGCATCAGTCACTTTTTGCAAAGCGCGGCACGAGACTGAAGACGACGTCGGGAGCACCAGCGACGAAAGCCGTCCACGGTGAGGCCAAGCCCTGTATGAGCGGGAGTCGGCGATAGCTGGCAGGAGCGAGCCCTAAACTTAACCAGTAGTGTCGGGGGGGGGGGGGGGGGGGGGGAGGGGGTGTGCGGGGCTGAGGGGGCGGGGCGACGATGATGCCCGTGGGTGGTGGAGGTCGGCGGTTGGGCTGGGTCGGAGGGCGGTTGCATGAGGGTTGTTGTGTTGGATCTTGTGTTAAGAAAAAGGGTGGGAGGAGGAAGACGCCCTTCGAGTTGTTAGATGCAGATCTAACATACATGATTGAATCAATGGCGATGTCAGGAGTTCAATCATGTGTAGTCAACTAAACCTTGTGTAGTCAAGAGTATGCACTTGTAGGATTTTTTTCATGATTTCTATTTGTTGTAGGAAAGTTATTGTAAAAATTTGTGTAGTCAATGGACTACACAGCTCATGTGGCTCCGCCACTGGATTGAATGTGACCAATGTGAATTGTTTTCCTAGGTCACCTCAAGTATACGCACTCCATTTAACTAAACAAATCAAGCTTTTTTTCTTTCTTCTGAGAAGGCCAAATGCCATATGTAAAAGTCAACCAACTCTTACAAGGTCAAGATATTTGAACGAAACTCGATGCCGCATCTAGGCCTCTGAAATACCAACGGAGCTTGGGAAACGTGGTTGACAAAGCAATGAAGAAATAGCAAGTCAGAGCCACAAGGTGTGAGGGACAACGATCTGGGAAACAGATCATCGTTATGGAGAAAAAGACGATGAAGAGGCCTGAACGACCACCTTATATCTGTTCAGACTGATCCTTGGAGACATAAACTCACAAGCTCCATGACCATGTCGAAAAATGGCCGAATGTCGACGGTTAGAGAAGGGATCAGAGGACCAAGACACGAAGGGGCGCTATCCACTCAACCGAAAGACACCTTCGAAGATCACTACTCTAGAAGGGCGGCAACAAGAGCATCCTACACCCTCCTTTATGCCACTGATGAGGGACCCCGGAGTCGAAGAAACCTCAGTCTTGATATGCACAACATCATCCTTGGGGGGGGGACTATAATCATAAGAGACCTAACTACAACTCGGCAATGCAAATCTGGGTCTCTGCCCCTTTCCACTGCCGAAGCGACAAGTGGAGGAGGAGGGATGTTGGCCTAATTGGCGGAGAGTAGTGGCAAGTAGAGTTTCTAGACAGGTGTGTGAATTTAAAAAGAACTACCCCCTGCCTCACGTGCAAAATGAAGCTTTTCATATTTTTTCAAAACGTTACCGAACCAAGCTTTCAAACTATAAACCATGCACTGGAATTGTTAAAATCAAATTCTATCTTTTGACTGGGCCTGCTGAGGATTTTGTTTTTTGGTATTGGGGTGAACTCTGCCAATCCCTCTGTGTTTAACAACTTTTAAACAATTATCCACTTAATTTATGAATAGACATACATTTTTCCAAAACTAACCACTATCAGTGCAATTTATGAATATGAGCTCTCTTTTTAATTTGATCCATATGTTCATACATGTTCCTTTATATAAACATCCATTGTCGTCTTAGTATCTTTCCTATGACATCACTAACCATGGCAGTGAAACACAATCTATTTTGACATTTCGGATTCCCAAACGAACACTGAAACTAAATGTGTAGTTTGAATTTTCAACAGAGCTAACCCTAGAGCTAAAGCGTGTAAAATGGATGCATGTTTTACTCATGAAAAACTCAACATCAAACTTGATATATGACGTATTATTTGAATAATGAGGTTCACTTTTCGTACAAGTAATCTTTGATCTAGTGGTTTAATTACATGTGAAGCAGGGAATTGCACAATATAAATGCATTTCCGGTCACAATAAAAAAGAAAAGAGTCGTCGTTTCGTCACCAAAGCCTTGAGAAAATATACACTTCTATGTTTCAAAAAATGTTGTAACAATATACACTTTTGTTAAGGCTTGAAACAATATATATATATATATATATATCCATACATATGGGTGTATACAAAATATTCATTTTAATTGACTAGAGAAACTGTAATTTGATACATGTGCTAGAAATGTATGATACTTTCGTGCAGCTCACATAAAAACGTATTTCGTCATTAAACTAAAACATGCATTATACTATATCCATATTTACAGGTGTATTGTTACACAATTCTTTCAAACTACAAAATCTGAATTTTCAAATTCAGGCTCCATGTTGCCCAGGAGGCAGGAGCCACAAGCAATTTCTGGCAAAAGCTGCATTTTACAAAAAAGCTTGAGCTTTCATCAATCATGCACAAAACATAGCTCTCCTCAACCAACATGTCATGCGTTGGTACACACATATTCTTTTACCATGATCACTATCAATACGCAGGCAACAAAACAGAGTGGCCGCAACTCCGGCCAGTCATCCAGAAATTGCGCAAGCTGCTGCAGAGGATGCTGCTCCTGCTCCCGTTTCTTGCTCATCCTCCTTTTCTCCTGCTTCTTCCTCCTCCTCATCCTTTTCTTTTCCTTCTGCCGGTTCGCCCGAGAGTCGGGATCAGGATCATACTGCAGCTATTCATCAAATATATCAGCATTGCCCATTGGATTGCCCATGTCTCCTCTTTCTTCTTCGTCTTCTTCACAGTAGCCATAGCGGGCTTCACCGTAGTAGGACTCCGCGCACCAAGTTCGGATGCCATTTCCTAGTCCCAACAAGAGCTCAATTAAAACGGATCTTGCTGGGCCGAGGGCCGGGAAGGGAAGATCAAATGGTTCAGATGTATTCGCAAAAGCGCAATATGCTAGTAAAACATGCTACCTCGCATGTAGTCGTCACTCTCTTCTTCATCAGAAAATGGTTGCCCTCCTCCTCCTCCTCCTCCTGCAGGGAAGGCATAGCCCTCGACAAGGGACTCGGCGCACCACTCTCGATACCGATTTCCTAGTTCCAACAAGAGCTGAATTAGAACGAATTTTCGGGCCAACAGCCCCGGAGGGAAGATCGAATGATCCGGTCCGACTAATCAGTTTGCAAAAGCACTATGCTAGTAAAACAAGTTTACCTTGCATGTAGTAGTCACTATCTTCTTCATCACAAGAGTCTTGATTACTACTACCACTACTATCTATGTGATCATCAGCAGCAGCTGTTTCAGCCTCCATGCTTGCACCTGATCAACCATAAAATGAAACACAAACTCATTGGAGCGCTTGTAGTTTATCGCCGGGTAGTAAATCAATTACGTGAGGAGAAATTATGTATGTACCTAGTGCCATGACGATATCGCCGTCGAGGTACTTGGGGAAGGCGCATGGGCAGTACATCGTGACGGTGAACAACGGCTCGGTGGAAACCGGGACCAGCGCCTCCGTCGCCGCGCTTTTCATGTCAACCGCGACGACCCAGGCCGTTTCGTCTCCGACTTCACCACCACCCCTGGCCAACATGTAAAGAAGGTCGTCGTAGTCAACGTTGGGATGAGGAACTCCAGGTTCCTCAGCTCCAGTTCCCGAGTCTCCTCGTCCAGCAGCTCGGGTAGTAGAGCGGAGTAACTCCTGTCAACCGAGACGTCGTCAACGTCGACGCTGCATCGCCTGCGCCAGTCGTCCCAACAGGCCCTCCTGCACCACGTGGTGGCTCTCCAGCCCTTGCCCTTGGTCCTCAAGCCGGGGTCGTCGAAGTCGATCTCCACGAACTTGATCAGGTCGCCGGAGCAGACGACGTCACAGAAGTACTCTGGGGCGTGGTAAGGGTTGTCGTCGTCGTTCTCGTCGGTGATGGGTACCCTCAATGACGGGAACGGGATGAATCTAATGACGGGACGCTCGTCGAACAGGTTGCAGGCAAGGAGGATGCCGCACACGAGGTCGACCCAGCCCACCGAGCTCCTCCCCACGGCGATCTGCTTGGAGCTGCCATGGCCGTGACGGTCGAACAGCGCCTGGTCGGACTCGGACAGGTCGAGCGGCGCCGCCTTGCGTCTGGTCCACTTGTCCGTCTCCGACGAAAAGACGTACACGTAGTACTGCCGGGTCCGGCCGTGGGACTCGTCCTGCTCGTGGTTGAGCAAGGCCACGGCGTAGCGCCCGCAGTCGCCGCCGTAGGGCAGGAGGCCGAGCTGCTGGGCCTTGAAGGCCTGGGCCGCGGCGTGGCCGCCGATGTCGTCGACCTTGGGGTCCGGGCACGGGAGCAGGCGCAGCGACCGCCGCTTATCCCCGTCCCCGGCGGCGGAGTAGACGAAGAGGTGGACGGACTTCCAGTCGGGGAAGTTGAGGGCGAGGTAGAGGAGCACGAGGGGCCCCTCGGCGTAGAGGACGACGGGCGGGGTGTTGGCGTGGAAGTCGGGCAATGGACGGTGAGGCGGGCGACGCCCGGCGGGTCGGCGGGCCAGAAAGACACCGCCACGGGCTGGCCCCCCGGCGTGTGGCACTCGGCGGTGGTCGCGTTCCGGCGGTCCGACAGCCATGCCGTCCTGTTGAGCAACGTCCAGTCGGGGATGGTGGCGGCGACGGCGTGTGGTGGTGGGCCGGCCAGGTCGGAGACCTGCAACGGGACTGCGGAGAGCGACGTCATGGTGGTTCTGGAGATTGTTCGATGAGGTTGGCGCGGCAGGCCAGGGTATATGGGTAGGGTTTGGGTGTTGGAATCAGATTGCTCTACGAATTCGGTTCATCCTGGATTGCTGTGCTTCGAGAAATCTCATGGCGGGCGGATCAGATTCCGTATTTTGGATCTGTATTTGGGCCATGCGGAATTAAACGGAACTAGTAAAAATCCGACGTCAGATTGTAACGACTTAGGGGGCGATCCGTTCAGGGTGTCGGGCTCCGTTCAGGGTGTTGTAGATGAACTGACCGGAGACGCGAGTTTGGAGCTGGTACTCCTCCCCGAGCGCCGTCATCTTCTCCGGCCATGGCCCTTGCCTCCACGAAGGCTTGCTCGGTCGCGCGTTGCCGCTCGAGAGCCGGATCGAATAGCCAGCCACAGCGACGGAAGCTATTTCACGCCGCCGACCTAGATCCAGCCCCTGCGGGAGTGCGTGTTGTGCTTGCTCGTCACCCGCGGCACCCGAAGCAGGGCGATCGCCGACCCCCCTGCCGCCACCACGCCCTGCACCTAGACGCCATCGCCGCCTAGTTTGGTGCCGGAGAACGCGGCAAATCGCTGCCGAAGAGGAGAGCATTTCTAGCCGGAGAGATGAAATTGCGTCGGAGGAGGAGAGGGGAAAAGGGGGACGCACACCTAAAACGCCCCGACGCCGGCATATATACCGGATGCGGGGCGGTTTGCGGGACTCCCGTAAAACTTTTACATGAGCCTCATCCCATGAAGCAACCGAAAAAACATAGATCATCGGCCTTTTGGAGGATCTGCTAGAGATGCTCTTATTGACGGTCAATTTCAAAACACAGATCTTAAAGCTAGAAGATTAGCCAAGTTTGCCTTTTCTTTTTGTCGGGAACACATCAGGATGTGTTTGGTTTGAGGGACATCCTAGGATAGTTGAGGGTAATTCCAACTAGCTGGCTAGGGATAGCCCTTTTTTCTATTTGGTTGGATGGTGTCATTGTCCCATGTTTTGTTTGATTTAAAGGATGAAACTTGGTTGAGGATAGCCATCCAAGTGTTTGGTTCGTGTAATAATGAAGGATCAGGTCATGCTAACCTTTTTGACTTGAGGTGATGAGATTCCCGTCATAGTTTGCACTTTTTCAATGGAAGGAAGAACAAAAATATAATATGTACAATCATAATTTCCAAAAAATCAATTGTGAACAGACCAAAACAAAACCGTAGTACAAACTTTGAACTTCCTCACATATAAATAATCCAACATTCCGTATATAATAGGACAACCCCCACACCCGCAAGCGGGGACAATGCGATTGCAGTTTGGGGGAGCGAATGTCGGCCAGTTACATGTCTACCGCTAAACCTTCAATTGCATGTGTCACAACGAGTCTGCAACTGCACTATGAATTTGTTCCCTTTTTTGTTTTCTAATTCTTATATCTTTCATAATCTGATTTTGGGTCTGTCTTGGACATATCTAGATGTGCACAAGTTATCACACATCTAATTTCTACATGATTCTCAAGCATAAAAAGGAAAATAAAATGAAAAACAAAAATACCCACACGAACCTTGGTGTAAGATCAGTGACATAGGACTTAGATGTGCTTTAATAAATCTGTTTAATTTCCCCCTTTAGTTTCTCTCTTATTTTTTATTTTTGTTTCTATATTTAATTATTTTTACTTCTCTATTTTTTATCCCATTAATTTGTTATTTCCCCTTTAAAATCATACAATCATGTTTTTCTTTTCGGTTTGAAGAAATATATTTTCTTGTGTATATATGAAAATAAATAAATACTTGAGTTTCTTTTACAAAATACATAGCGAACATTTTTCAGATATGTGGTGAACATTTTTTTCAATATTCGATGACGGCTTTTTAGAAGTGTTCATGCAATTTTTAATAAACACTCACGCATTTTAGAAAGTGTTTATGTATTTAAAAAGTGTTCATATAAATTGTAAATATTCACCCATTCTTAGAAAATATTCATGTAATTTTAGAAAAAAAATACACACTTCTTTACCACAATCAACATGTTCATGGAACAAAATTTTGTGGCTTGTTGGTGGTGCCACTGAGATTGACCCAAGGCGTCCGGGAGAGTCAGGATTTGGAAGCATTAGAGTAGATAATATGACAAGATGAGATGGACGTGCAGCTTGCGCTTTGTTTGATCGTTGGTTGGATGCTCGCCGAAGTTCCAGATGGTGTGATTGCTGCTTGCTGATATTGTTGTGTACTTGGCCTGGTTGTTGGTTTCCTTCTGAACTACTCCTTTTTGTATAGATGAGAGTATACGGATGGATATGTTTTGTGATGATCAACCATGGTATATAAAGCAAATCTGTTTGTTTGGTGTTGATGTGGCTGGTTGTGAAACATATGATTAATCAAAGCGTCTTGGCCAACATTTTCTCTTGTTTGTCCATGTGGATGCATTGCAAGTGTGGCTCTCCCTGTTGTTCTTTTTCTTCACCGCTATTATTATTGCTGGTAATCTTTTCCTGCTTTAACGCTATTAATATTGTTGGTAAAATAGAAGGCACGTTGTTAGATAGAGATCACAAAGGCATAGAGGATGTTGCTTGTGTTGGTTCTCTTGTTTATAGTGAAAAGTCTCTTATTGTGGCCATTTTATGGTGCATGATGAAAGTAGAAGATTTTGTTGGTTTGACAAGCTGACATGTTTTCATCATATTTCATAAGTTTTTAAAATATAATAAAAATTCTGATTCTAGTTAGTACAGTCTTTGAGAATCATCATCAGCCATTAAACGCCTAGGGATGCCCACCGGGCAGCAAGGGTCTGGATTTTGCGCCACCTCATCGATCTGTGGCATCATGGCCTCCTTGATCTCTTCACCATGCTTTCTTCCAAGCCCAAACCATCTCTATATATACTAGAGGTAGTGATCCATCCACTAGTAGGGTGCGCGCGCGTGTAACTTAGGACTTTGGACTTTGAGGACGAGGAGGAGAGGGGAGGAGGCGATTTTGCAGGATCTGTCCTATGAGTATGCATTTTTTGTGTGTTGGTGCATCTTTACTCCCGACACATGTCATATCCGTATGCGTTTCTGGATTATTTTTGTCTGGCACATCATATGTGTGTTCATGTTCTTTCCCCTTCCATTGCATATGTGTTGATTTCCTGCTGGGAAAGGTATCCAAATCTACCCAGAATAGTCGTTGCTTCCGGTTCATCAGCTCCATCAAGGTGATCCATAAAAATCTCCAGGCCAGAGAGTTTTTCTTCCAGATCAGCTATCTTCTAAGACCTCTTTGCAACAACCATGTCTCACAAACGTTGACTAGCCTTTTCCTTATAAGCCGCCTTCCTCGCAAGCTCTCGCAAACGTTACCAACCAAGCTTTCAAACCTTCAACCATGCGATGAAATTGTTAAAACCAAATTCTATCTTTTGACTGAGCACGCTGAGGTTTTTTTGTTAAGGAAAAGGCTGGGAGGAGGAAGACGATATTGGAGCTGTTGGATGCAGATCTAATGGACATGATTGAATGTGACTGATGTGGACTGTTTTTCTTTTCTAATTCTTTTTATGTTTAGTTTTCTTTTTGGATTTGTCTAGGACACATCTAGTTGTGCCCAACTTATTACAGATCTAAGTGATTCAATCAAGCCTAAAAAGGAAAACAAAAGGAAAAAAGAAAATACCCACACAAATCTTTGTGTAAGATCAATGACATAGAACATGTGTGCAATACTTATAGCACATCTAGACATGCTTTAGCAAATTTGTTTCTTTTTCCCCTTTAGTTTTATTTTTTTCATTTTAGTTTTTGTTTACCTTTTCCTATTTTATCATTTTTATTTGTTCTATTGTTTATCCCGTTAATTTGTTCCTTTTCCCTTTATAATCATAGCGTGTTTTTTCCTTTTTAGATATAAGAAATATTTTTTCATGTGTATCTTAAATTGCAAGCACAAAAGTCCAACCCAAATCCCGTTTAACTACAACCGACGAGCACACAACAACATAACTCAGACCGGGAGACAAGGCAGAGTCGATTGAGACTTAATCAAGACCGAGTCCTAGCCAAATCCCGATTTCATATTTGTAGACACTGATGACAAAATTCTGTAAATTCAGTGAAATATAGAAATTTCTAACCTGTAAATATTTATATGCGTGAAACAATACATAGGCAATGACGCTACATAGTAGATCCCTTAATCAGGACACACTGAAAATTTCGCCAAATTTTCACCAACATCAGGTAGAGAGCCACAAAACATTCTGTCAAAATAACAAAAGCCACACATTTTCCGTGGCAAAACTTAAACTTTTGGGTGACTAAGTGAAATCATCGACTGCAGAGTGTTTCAGCCGTTGCTTGGGTCTTCTAGCTAGAGGGTATACTTCTGGCCGGCGGTGAAGCGTTTGGCCTCCTTGTCCTCCTCGCCGTCCACCTTCTTCTTCACCGACTTGGCACCGGCGAGCGGCACCGCGACCCCCGAGCCGACGCGGCGGCCGGAGAACCGAAGGACATTCTTACTACCAGCATTGTTCCCCTTGCCCGAAGAACCCGCCGCCGGCGCGGGCGCAGGGAGCGGCGTCTGCTCCACGGGCTTGCCGTCCATCCTTATCCCGACGCCGACGAACCGCTGCTCGCCGCCGTTGGCGCAGTCTTGGCATGGGGCGGCGGCGACCTTCACCGGTGGCGGCTCCACGTAGTCGAGCGGGGTCGCGAAGTCAACCTCGCAGTCGGTGTCGAGCGTGGAGACGGCGTCTGCGGGCTTGGCCTCGACGACGTCGACGAGGTACCTCTTGTCCCCCTCGTAGACGGCGATGGTGTCCCCGACCGTGACCATGGAGTAGTTCTTGAGGCAGAACTCGAGCAGCTCCTTGTGGTTCTTGGCTCCAAAAAAGTCGGCGGTGTGCGGGCGCAGCCGGATGGACGTGGCCTTGGGGAGCGGCGCGACGCTGGTGAGCAGCACGAGGTCGTCCTGCTGCAGGCCGAGGCGCGCCATGGCGTGTGCGGGCAGGTGGACGAACCCCTCCTCGCAGCCGAACTCGAGCACGCCGAGGTGGGAGGCCTCGAGGGTGGCGGCGTTCTGCACCCGGAACTCCATCGGGAACCCCACCCCCACCGACGTGAGCCGCTCCAGCGCCGACGCCGGCATCACGACCCAGTTGCCGTCGTGCTCCTTGCCGAGGAGCGACATGGGCCGGCACCGCAGGTACTGCGCCCACCCGCTGCGCGCCCGCTGCTGCCGCAGGTACGCCTGCCACGCCTCTTCCGCCTCCCTCGCGTGCTCATCCTCCTTGCTCTCCCACTGCATCGACGACGACGATCCAGCCATCGCTGCTGCCTCCATGTCCATGGTCAAGAGGACAGAGATTGATCGGAGCGAGGACGCTCGAGCCTCGAGCGATCGATCTGCCGGAGAACAATGAAATCTGAGTCTAATCCGCCGAGTCGAGCCGTGGATTTGTTGGCCGGGAAGGAGGAGGAGGGCTCCGCTTTTATCTACGGCGTTTCGTGGGTGCTACGGTCGGTTCGGTTCGCATGCGAGCCCGTGGCCGACTCGGTGTGGCCGTGTGGGTCGGCAAGCCGGGCCCGCCTGGCGGTGAGACGATGACACGCAGGGAACCCGGGCCTGTCCATGACGCGTGGGGCCGGCCCGTCAGAGGTAAAAAAGGAAAAGCCGGGCTTTGGGTTGGGCCGAGTCCGTCTCTGTTTCTCCTCCTCGTGCTCCCCCGCCTCCTCTGCTTTCCGGTGTTCCTCCCGCGAGACGAGACGAGACGGCCGCCTCTAAACCCTAACCCTAGATCGGATTAGACGGCCGAGAGAGGCGGAGCGGCGGCGAGATGTCGGCGAAGAAGGGGCTCTCGAGCACGCTGCGGAACCTCAAGGTGAGGAATCGATCCCTCTGTCCTCCCGGCTGCTTCCTCTTGCCATGGCCTGGCTTCTCACGGGCGTGTTTCTGTGTGCGTGTGTGGTGGTGCAGTTTATGCAGCGGGCGGCGGTGGCGCAGAAGATTGAGGACAAGGCCGATGTGGAGGTGGAGGAGGCGGCGGCCGAGGTGGTGATGACGCCGGTGGCCAACGGAGGAGGGGTCGGCTCGTCGGCCCAGGTCGCCAGGAAGTGGTACGTATGTGGTTTGTTGAAAAGGCCCTCTTCTCCTTAGCCGCAGATGATGTTCCTGTGTTCGTGTATCTTGGTTGGGTATGGGTATGCTCGGGCCAGGGAAGTGGTTGTGGAGGATTCTAGATTTGTTGTTATTAAGACTGTATGATAGCGATGCAATTCTAGTAACATTTCTGCTAGCATAGAGTATTAACTACTTTCTTTTTTTCAGTGTAGTTGTCATGGAGGGTAATCCACATCCAGGAGCTGTAAAGGGTCGAATGTCATTCCAAAATTTCAATCCATCCATTGATGTGAGTTCTGTAACTTTTTGTCCTTCGGGCTGCTATGTCCTTTGCATGTCTGTTCCCTTACACAAGCCTAGACCTGTAGAAACTAAATGACGAGGCAAGTGGTCGCCCAACACAATCGGCTTCACCTAGTAATTCTCAGCAAGACAGTGCAAATACCAGCAGGTTAGCTACTACCATGGCTCTTTTTCTCTTCTCTGTTAAGTTACCTTGGAAATGCCGTCTGTCACAGGTTTCATTTTAGCTATTTGCCAGGATTGATGCATTGCAAATGTGTAACCTAATTAGTTAGGTTCGGGTGCTGAATTTGGACCAATATGATCAACACATTTCGAGAAACCCTGTAGATTCTACTTTGTTGGGCTGGGCATGTCTATCTCTTGAAATGCTCAAATACAACTTATATGCTTAGTGGAACGGTATACTTTCAAGCTGTTTGAATAAAGAATGATGGCATTTTACTATCATTTTTGTTTTAAAAAGTTGGTGATAGAGAACATAAACAACTTTAGTCTGGCGTACATACTGGACGATGTTTTTATTTAGTTCTGACGCAGTTCTTTTATGTTTAAACTATTGCTAAAAATTTGATTCAGTTTGATCTCTTGAGTCCTTCTAGTGTGCTATTCATAATTGATATTGCATTCACCAGAAGAACGCTTGCGTCTATACTAAGTATATGTCTGCATCAGCTATCTTTGGCATATGTAGTTTTGGGGTTTTTCAATGACTTAAGGGGGGAAATGAAACTGCAGAGTGGATGATGTATCAGCATCAAGATTTAGAAGCTTCAATGTTGATAGTTCAGAAAGCATATCTCTGAATGAGTTGAAGAGAAAAGAGCCTGAGCTGGAGATGGAAACACCACCATCTCGAAAGCTGCCAAAGATGACTGGCCAGAACGTGGATGGTCGTGGGTCTTCGCAAAGCAATGGTCGTGGGTCTGGCAAGTCGAACAAGCATGAAAAGCTTGACTTCAATCTTCTCAGAAAACGGAAGTCAAAATGAGCTCCAGGTTAGCATTAGCCAAGTTTAGCTCAGTGTACTCCATATGTCACCATTTGTACTCTGTATCTGATCAGCCTTGTGCCTTGCCCCCTGAATTATTTCTGTAGTAGCAGGTAGCCAGGTTAAACCTGCAGTGATATATCTGTTATTAACTTGTTGAGAAGACTACTGGGTAACATGGTATCATGCTTTGGGCGGATCTGCGGTGGGCGCTTTTCTTCTGTTTTTGATGGTGCTCTACTCCATTATTACTTGTAAGATGTAAGATTGCACAACAGCTGTAAGAATTTAAAGTTCTTTTTTTGGTTAAGTCGCGTGCATTGTTGGCGGTGTAATTGTTGGGTGCTGTGTTCATGTACTGTAATTGGAATTTGTTGTTGGCTTCAGAACACAGACAATGAGCCATGGTCTGATTGTTTCTCTCAGCAATGGAATGCAGAGTAACAAGATACCCCATCTCTTGGTTTATCCTCCATCATGTTTGTATGGTAATCTCATACGTACTAGAGATTAGTAAGCCATTGTTGTCCTCTAATAATCAGGCTGAACTGGGAGGCTATTATAACATCAACAGAGAATGACTGATTGGAATGGTGATACACTAGCAGTTATCATAACAGCTTCTAACAGGTTCACAACTTCCAGTCTGTTGGTCCTGATATTTGCTCCGTCGTGTCTCATCAGATGCTGGAGGCCATTCCAGACCACGGGCGAATAGTGTGAAGAGCATAAAGGGTGGAGGAAGGAATGTGTTTGGTTTGATACTCAATTCCTTGGAACAAGTATAGGGTCCAAACCCTTTGTGATGCTGCCTGCTGTACCATGCTTTGCAGACCTATAATCATTTGCTTGTATGTCAGCTGATGAATCAAAGAATCAACTAATATGACATGACCTTGAAGAAACTGAGCATTTTCTCAAGTTGCGAGTATTATTATTGTCATTTTCCTTTCAACAAGGCAGTGACTTCCTCACCTCCCGCCCTACTGAACTGAAGCAGAGTCGATTTTGCGAGCATATGTTTCTCACAAAAATTTCCACAGCAAAGAGCATGGGACATTTCGCCTCTCCTGGGGTTAAGCAGACCTTGTAACATTATGTTTAGTGGTAATTGGTAAGCACCTCACATGACCCTGATGCAAATCGGACAAGATCCAACAGCATCCAGGGGGTGGTGACCTGTCTTCCCAAATATCTCTCATAATATTTCTTGCTCGACAGAGAAGCAAAGGGACAGAAGAACCTCTATTTTTCTAAGGAATCATCTTCGAGCTGTTCACTTGGTATATCTGGCTCGGTTGCTGATCAATCTCCATGTTTTCTTTCAGCCATCTCTGTATTTTTGTCTTTATCTTCATTTTTATTGTTTTCCATCACTCATTGTTTTGGCATCCGACATATTTCCAGAAGCTAGCTGGAGCTAGGCGAAAAGATGTTTCTCAAAAAACACACACATTCTAGTGCAAGAATCCGAAAAACTTCTCCCATGTCGCTCCCTCCAAGCGACTCGGGGGCGACCTCTTCCAACTGCCTTCCCGATGACAGTGGGGCTGGTTTTTGCGGCCTGTGTATAAGGTATCCATGGACATGAACAATACTTTGCGCAAGGATTTCACCGACGAGGAGATTTCCAATGCCATGTTTCAGATAGGGCCTCACAAGGCGCCGAGGCCGGATGGGTTCCCAACACGGTTTTTTCAGCGGCACTAATCAGTGATGAAGGAGGACATAATTAATGTTGTCAAGTTATTCTTCACTTCAGGAGTGATGTCAGAAGGTGTAAACAACATCGTTATTGTTTTGATCCCAAAGATTGACACACCGACTCGCCTTACTGATTTTCGGTATATTAGTCTCTGCAACGTCAACTATAAGGTCGTAACTAAATGCCTTGTCAACAAACTTCAACCAATTTTGAATGAGCTGGTGTCCTCGGAGCAGAGTGCTTTTGTACATGGCAGGTTAATTACTGACAATGCCTTAATTGTCTTCGAATGATTCCAATTTAAGTGGATGTGAGGGGGGGAAGCCTAGGACCCGCTCCTCCCGCGATGCTTCCACGAGCGTTTGGGAGGCCAACCCTAGCGCCGCCCTCGCCCCCCCTCCTCCAATCCCTCCCCCCTCGCCGCCGTCAGGGGGCGCGAGCGAGAGAATCCCGCTCGTCACTGGCGGCAGCGGGGCTTCTCGTCTCCGCGCGCGAGGGGTGCGGCGCAGGCCGGATGCCTCGGGTCGGATGAGGCGTTCGGTGCTGGGCGCGACAACTCGGTGGTGCTCCGGAGTGGGCCGACGATGGCGGCGTGACGGCGATGCGACGGGCTGCACGGAGGTCATGCGGGTTGGAGGCTGGTGGTGGCGGCGACTGCTTCGCGGCGGCGCACCCAGACCCGCCTCTGGCGCCGCGGTTCGCGGGTGACCTGGGTTGCGGTCGGCCTCCTTAACATGGCTTGTGGGCGGGGAGGCAGCGCGGCAACGGGTGGTTGCGCGTGTCGTTGGCCGGTCGGGCCCTTACGGCTGGTCGACATCGCACGGTGGGGGAGACCCCCCTAGCTGGTCGCCATTCATGGCGGCGGTGACGATGGCTCTCCCCACCCCCACCCCCTCTTCGACGACGGGCTGCTCTCCGTGGTCTCACGCTCGTCCGGGCCAGCAGCCAAGTGGGGCGAAACATGGTGGTTTCGAGGGGGAGGGACAGGGGATTCGTGGTCGAGAGTTGCTCGTCACCGGCACAAGGGGTTGTCGCCGGTCATAGCCATGGGCCGCTACGCCCCCTTCCCCTTCCCCATCCTGGCTTCTCCGCTCTTGGTTTCGGCAGGATGGTTTGCCAGCAGTCCCGGCGGTGGTTGGGGTGCGGATCTACTCAAAGTTGCGGCCTTTGGTGGTTCTCGGGGCGGTCTGGATGCGGAACAACGGCTCTGGCGGTGGGAGGCATGTTGGTTGGGGGCTGACCGCGTGGCTCGGGTGCGGGCGGGCAGCCATGGTCGCTTGGGCGGCATGGCTGCGGTTGGTTGGCGGAGCGGGAATGCTAAAGAGGGGTAGGAGCACCGGGGTACACCGCTTGCCCAGTCCGTGTACTGGCCGATGGAGACGGCGTCGGGGATGTCGTTCTCCTCCTTGCGGGCTCCGTCGTGGTGCTCTCACTCCTTTCGTGCCACTACGAGTGAAAACATGATCTTCGCGATCAGACGGTGGTGGCCAAGCGTGGTCGTATCCTTTCTGAAGGCATCGTCTTGAAGTCCTTGCTTTGGCCATGTCTGTCTCATCGCTCCTTGGTGGATTGGTCATCTCGTTGGTGGTCTCTGTCGGTCCAAGCTGTTCTTCTTTGCTTTTCAGTAGGTTGCTTGGTCGTTGTTGTGGTGATATTTGGGTGCCCGACACCTCTGTATCTCGTTTTGGGTGTGTGCGTTGAGTTGGTGGTGGAGTACGTTTATATCTTCTTTCCGAATATTGTGATGATGGTTGCTTTATATATAAAATGGGGGAAAATCTTTTTTCGTCAATTGCCTTCGAATGATTTCATGCGATCAATCACCTATATGCTGGACCTCTCCAAGACAGCGTGATTTGCCTACATACTGATTTAGTATCAAGGACAATGCATGAGGCTAGATTTCTGACACATATTACATGAGGAGCAAAAACATCTTTTCACGTGTTATTCAACGCCGTTAGATGCAAAAAATGGAGGGAAGTGTCATATTGGGCATATAATTCAGACCCTGCGTTAGACAGGAAAGAAGCAAAAAGAAAAAGAGTTTCAAACAGAGAGGCCAAGTTTTGAACGGGGCTAAATAAGGAATTAATTATCTCTTATTTTACAGTAAAACACACACACCCTTATTGAGGCCAAAACAATTTCTGCTAGCATGCAACTTCACGGCGTCAATTGCCGTGCATTAGGGGTGGCAGGGCAATTTGCTTGGCACTCCTCGTAGGAGCGCCAACATGGCATGTTCGGCAACGTGACGCAGCATTTGCATTTGGCACTGAACGTTTCACGTTTGGTCCTGCAATCCATTTCCAGGCAAAATCTCACGGTAAGTTTGGCCTCGGCTAACGGCAAGCCCGCGGTAGCAGCACGTGCGATTGTGTTGCCATGGCCATCTCCGTACCTCGTTCCGACCTCATGACGACCTTTCACATATGGATACTATTGTTGATCAGTATACCCAAAATGTAAAAAATCATGGATACATATATATGTGGTGATGATGATGATGATGATTGATGATGTGCTTACACTGTCCAAGCGATACAAGGCACCCGACGAAAAGAAGGGTGATAAGATGAGCCAGGCCGCTTCTCTTCATGCCTGATCTTTATTTCTTGCCCTTGCACTCCAACTAATGATAACTAGGAGAATGCCCGTGCGTTGCCACGGGCATTTTAAAAATATCACTGTTCATCGTGATCATGTTCTATTAAAGCTTTTTTGATATTTATTGATATACTATATTCCTCGTTGAATTAATATCACTAAATTTCTCGATCCAACAAACCATGGGTTTGTGCAAAAGTAAATGAATCTGTGAATCTGAGTTGAATGGAATAAGGATGGATCAAATAAATGAACACATGCATCACACAAATATCGTTCATTAGTTCTTCTCCACCTGAAAATGGAACCTAATACGACCGATCAGCCTCCTTGCTAGCGCCGATGAACCTCATTTGGTCATTTCTTCTGTCATCGGCCTCAACATCTCTCCGCTAGCTCCGTCACGTGTCCCACGTCCAACATGTTTCACTTCATTTTACATTACTCTTCATGTAACATAAGTACTGCTATTCAAGCATACATATCATACATATCAGTAAAATATGGAAATGGATATCTAGTATAGCAATATCTACACGCAAAACTTCTTTTTGCCGAGCAACTTATATGCTTGCCTTCTCGAAAACTGAGTTGACATTGTAGCAGAGATAATTTCCAAGACAATTGTTTCTCCACCTATAGAACATGTTTTGTGGGAATTTTATAATTATTTTAAGTAACATATATAGAAAGCGAAAAATTGTTCAACGAACCCAAGATGAAACGAATAAGTCTTCTCTTAAGAAAAAAAACAACTTCATGCCAACTTTGGCATTCTTTCAACAATATGGTATGCCCAATTGCTGGTTGCACGATCTTGCACATCTTGTATGAATTAGCGTTCACTTTTTTTAGTGCACAAATGCATATGAGACTTGCTGGAATCAAACACAACAAATCATGGTGAGCTGTACCCTTGGTTACATTCAGGACATAACCCGATCTGGTGCACTCAGAAACTCGCCGGTGGCGGAGGTAGAGGGTGGCCATGGTGGGTTGTGGCCCACAGCCCACCCTAATCTTCTTTGTCTTCACATGATGCCATTTTGTCCTTGCTTTTTGCTACATTGACGGAGGAGGAGTTTGAGTTGAGCTTGGCCTCCCCCTCCCCGGTCTCTTCTTTATACATGTCCTCGATCATCGGTTTCCACATGCGGACACGAGCATTTATGAACCAGTTCGAAATCTACGACAACGAATAATGTAAAATAAGCTCAGCAAACTGATTTCTTTTAACAGAACACAAAGTCTTTCAGAACTCAAGTCATTTTGCACACTTCCAAAGCCAAATATCCGATTCTCCTAGAATACAAGTTATTTATTGACAGAGAACTTAACAAATATAATTTTGCTTATTTGCAAGTTATCGACATACGGAGTACATCCTTCAGACAACGAAAATGTCGCGATATTGTCTGAAGGGCAACTGCAGTATAAGGTTTGGCAGCTTCAGGCCTAGCAATCATATCGAAAGACGACAAAACTATTTGCATTTGATGAAAATAATGCTTGTACTTTTGGTCAAACTAAAAAAGAAACAGCTTGGTGTTCAGAACAGTTCATTTTAGACGTGATGTATACTAACTGAAAAATAAGAACACCACATTCAAGTTTCTGTATTTATTTCACGTCTGATTTAGATACCGTAACTTCACCAAGAAATACTATCCTTCCTGAAAAAGGTACCTTTTATGTTCCCGCACACTTGACATTTAATAGGATTGTTAACATGAATTTCTTCAGAATTTGGTGGCAGTCTAATTATTCAGCATAGTGATTAGATATATGTTGTAGTTCCTACTACAACTATGCTTAATACTTCCTTGGAGGCTCTTTAGCTAGAAAAACTTGCATGCACAAGTTTAAGCCTTCTTAAGAAGACTACCTAGAAACCTTTGACACATCTCAACTAACTTCTTCAAGGGAATACATTTTTCATAAGCTTGACAACAAGAGTAGATAAAAATATCTAAGCCTAATTGGGTACTACATCAAAATATAAAATAAAGTCACGACTCTTGTATTCTTGGTGTACACGATAGCATGTAAATTGTCGATGAGATATTACAAGTGTTAAAAATATAAGAGCAACTCATGTTGCTATGCTCCAGGGTGCAAACACACCTGCATGTGATAGATAGTTTCATGTTGACAAATAAATGTGTAGGAGGAAACACACTTTCAAAATAAATTAGCAAACATACATTTTGATCAAGCCAAGGACGCATGATGCTTTGATCAGTGCAAGCCACTTAATAACTGAACATGTAAAACTAGACAAAGTACTACAGATATAATCCAAGCAATCCTACTATAGTTTCGAGGCACACATATAAGCATTTGTTGTCATGCAAACTAAAGTAGTATATATATATCCATTTCACCAGCTACTATATTAAGATGGCCAAGCATTTGTTAACCAGATGAACATGATCCATGCAAGGACCGACATTAGCTAAATAATACAGTAGCAAATATTAGTTAGTTGAACATGCTCCGACTAGGAGGACATTAGCAAGGAAACGTAATATAGCAAAGAAAATGAGGATAATCTTACATGAACCTCTTGCGGTGACGGCACCTTGACGGAGATGATATGAAAAATCTTAGTTGGGGTGTATTCCTCGATGGGGGTGCTGTTTGGTAGCGGCTGCATGCACGGATGCAACAGAGTATGACCCAACACAGCGGGCACAGGCGTCAAAGATCAGCGCACATAAATGGAGGCCGATGAAAGCGCTCGCATCGTGCATGAGACATGCGTAAAATTATCAAAGCAGCATTGCACGTAGCATAGATGGATCTCTCAAAATATTCTCCCATTCATCTTATTATAGCAAGACCGGTCATGATCAAAGAATTTGAAGGAAGCACGATCAAATTATAGCAAGACCGGTCATGCAATGTTAATTGTGCCAAGAACTAATTTTTTTTAAATCACAACTTGATTTTTCTTAGATGAAATTGTCTCCAGTGTGTATGAAGTATGAATAAATCTAGTTAAAAAATGCAACAACTACACAATCTGATGTATTTATACAAGTGCAGCAACTACACAAACAACTTAGTACACAATCTGTAACCTTATTCACTGCTCCTGGTTGCATGAAATTCCTTCAGAAAAGAGAAAAGAGAGACAAGGGAGATGCAGTGATGACGTGCACCGTCTGCGCTCACCTTGCAACCTTGCAACATCTAAGACAAAAATGCAAAAGCACACTGTCAATCCATTCCGTCCCATTTTTGAAATTTTTATGACAACCTTGAACATTAATAATTGATTTGACTTCCTAAGTATAAAGTCGAACTTAGTGAATAAAAATAAATATACGAACTATTCTCTACCAATGATGACAGCTCTGCTGCATGAACATGACATCACATATAATATTGTTTAAATTACTATATTCCTCCTCTGCAAAATAAATTATGTACACCTTAATTTACGCACCTAAGGATGACATGATGTATCATGGGTAACTACAACCAGCCTATAGTCAATTTTGTCTTATGACAATTAGTACAAATAAATACTCTATTCACCTTTTAGGTATGTTGCATTTGTTGCTTGCCAAGGAAGAGTGGGAGGCTCATGAGCTGAGTACCCTGAAGACGCGTCCGAGTAGTCGATTAGAAGAGAGCACGTGCAATTCCCAGTTTCACTACCAAAAATTCAATAAACCAAATCACAATTTCAGTACCACAATTTAATAAAAAAATACCATATACCCGAAAAAGAATGGAGATTACAATTTCAGTATCACAATTTCATTTCAGTAGGCAATCATATCCATTCCAGTTTCAGTAAAATATCAAAATCCATTTTGAAAACAAGTGGAGGTATCTCAGTAGACAAATACCATATTCATTTCAGTACAAAAAACAAAACCAATTTCAGTGTCCGATCCATCGCAATATTAATATTCAATTGAAAAATGGATTCCACATGAACATCAAGAACCAAAAAAAACATGTTCAGTAAAGCATCCAAAAGGAAAACAAAGTGCAGGTAACAGTAACATACATTAGGAGCAAAACGAAACCTCCTTGTTGGAGCCCAGGATTAAGAGAGGCGTTGAGGTTGTCCCGGCTGCATATTACTAACTACTATGTTAAATTATTTAATATAAAATTAACCAAAGATAAAGTTTTCGTGCGTTGGACCGGTCACGGTACGCCTAAAATTGCATGATTGCAGTGCTATTTCCCACAAAATCAGCATTCTGTGTTTCTTCAACGTCGATGCTGCATGAATGAAATTGGTTGGATGGAAGATGTTTGGAGTGCGTGCTAAGATAATGTTTGTGTTCAGCTTTGGTAAGAAACTGATCAGTACCCACTCATCATATTGTAACATCTCTAGCCAATTAATTTCTTGATGTTATCTTATTGAGAATGAACGACCATAGAATGGATGTAAACACTGCAGCTAGCCAATATCCAATGTCTTTGCTAATAATCTTCTGCCCAAGCAGCTACAAATGGCTACTTTGACCACATGGCTGTCGTGTCTGTGGGACAGACCAATTACAGTTTGTACTTCGATGATAACAGATAAGTTAATACAACAACTTTAAATAGCTATGAAAATGTAAATGTTCCCAGATCAAACCTGGTGTAGGCAATTGGACCAGCACCCACCAGACTCTGAGCCATGACTTGATGCACCTAGACTACGCATGAGGTGCATATCAAGATGCTAGAAACAACTGCATGGGCGTCTTCCCATACAAATTTAATTTGTCTCCAATCTCCATGTACCTCAAAGTCAAATCTGATTAAGTATTGATCATGGTATAAAATGTATTGTATAGGTTAGTAACCACAGAGGAAAACTATAGAAGGATTCTTGTATGATCCAAATTTTGACATGAAGAACGAATATCAGAAGAAGAAATAATTTGAGGTACATCGAATACCTGAAAATCCTACCAAATTGGGAAGGAGAAGTAGAACTCATCATGGAGACATACATTTGTTATTATACATATGCACTAACACAAATATTTCCTATAAACATCTTAATTCAGCACCATCATCCCCACATTTTTTTACATAGGTTCCACTTCCATGTGGTGCAGAATAAAAGTTAAATGTGGAAGTGGAAGATATCTAGATTAGTAAACAGATATGATTGCACTAAACAATACTAATTAAACAATATGACATCCTGACTGATCACATTTCCATCCCTGTACATATCTATGCATGCATCCATGACGTGCATATGGGCCTGTCGTCTGCAATCAAACCTGCTTTTAGGCTGCTACGCATCCCGTGCACTGCAAGCAATGGAGTTACTCCGGCTCGAACTCGCAGCAGCTGCCACAACGCCACAGAACTAAGATCTGGGAAATCACATGAATAAAGCTTGAATAAATGAACACATGTTATGTGCCAATATATAGGGGACTAAGGCAATGGAATTACAAACCAGCATGCAAACCTAGCCATGGATCAAGACTAAGAGGAGTCCCCATCCAAGCATGAAGACCAACATCAATCAAAAATCAAAATATTTGATAGAATTTGCATGCAACCACAAACTCTCCTTCCGCAGGCTGAGGTGATACTTAGATGTAGGTAGCAAGCCGACAGTAGCATACTCCATCGCCGGACCTTGAAACTGAACCTTACGTGTTGAAGCACGCCTAATCGCGCCGCTCACTCGCACAATAGCCGCCACAACACAAAAGAAACGGAGATCCGGGAAATCGCATGAATAAAGTTTGAGACATGAGATGTACTGTACAAATATATCGGCCACACATCAGTAGGTCCCCTTTGCCACGTCCACACTCCACAACTGCTGCTCCAAATTGAGTTGTGAGGCAAGATGGGCATGGGATTGGAAGAAGGCCGACGTGCTGATTCATCTCCTCCTTGCCCACCTTGACCACTCGTAACAGCGGTGGAGGAGGACCTTGGAGGGCTGGGGTAGGGCTGCAGCGGAGGAGGACCCCCGACGGGGGGGTGGGGGTGGGGGTGGGTGGGTGGGTAGGCCTCACTGGGGCGGCAACAGGAAGGCGAAGACGATGGGCGGCGTAGGCGGGCGAAGACGATGGGCTGCAGATCCGCGACGGCGGTCGCCAGCGTTGCGGCGGCGTCTACGGATGCGTCTCATCCGTGACGATGGCAGCTCTAGCCTCTAGGACATCGGCAAAGGGATCCGGGTGGCGGCGACCAGGGTTCGCGATGGCAGCGATGGGATGGCGTCGCGGCTGTAGCCTCGTTCTAACGCACGTCGCGGCTGGAGCGTTGGGTGTGGGTTGTCAGATCGGTTTTTTCTCGTCCGATATTTATTCAATACGCACGTGGGAGCCTCGATGGCTCGATCGATCTATTTTCGTCCGTTTTTTTTCTTCGTGCGTGGGAGCCCCTTTGGCTGATCTTTTTTTTGCTGGGAGCGTGAGGGATCACGTGCGTACGATCTGGTTTTCGAGTTGGTGGGATAGATGACGAAAAATCCAGATGGGAGGTGGGAGGGATGACGAAGAAAAACCAAGACAAGAACCTACCAAGTGTCCCTTTAGAAGTAGAGACAAGATACAATGACGAGAGGAATGAGGACCATATTTCTGAGTATATGGAGTTATCATATAATGAATTGATTGATCACCATAATTGTCATATTGCCATATTAGAGATTTTCGTGAGTTTATGACCTTACCATATGTGAATTGATAAGGAATGTTAATTAATGTAATTTGATGATGTATGCAAATGTTAATTAATACGAGTGAGCAACTTATGGTAAGATTAATTAATTCAGATTTGATTTTTGAAAATCCGTTATAAATTAATCCTGATTGATTCTTTCACATAAATACATTACTACATATATGACGACGGAAGGAGAGGCGAAAAAACCCGACGAAACCCTCCCCCCCCATACAAAGGTGGGAGGGATGACGAAAACCCCCCGAGAAAGGAGATACCAAGTGCCCCTTTAGTAGTAGAGATACCATATGTGAATTGATAAGCAATGTTAATTAATGTAATTTGATGATGTATGGAAATGTTAATTAATGCGAGTGAGCAACTTATGGTAAGATTAATTAATTCAGATTTGATTTTTGAAGATTTGCTATAAATTAATTTTGATTGATTCTTTCACATAAATACATTACTAAATATATGACGACGAAAGGAGGGACGAAAAAAAGCTGACGAAAAAAACGAACGAAAAAAACCCAGACAAAGATGAGAGGGATGACGAAAAACCCGAAAAAGGAGTTACCAAGTGTCCTGGTGGAGAGCCCGATTGCAAAATGGTGCGAGCATTGGCAGGACCTCTTCGCCTCCACTATTTATAGATGATGCAGCTTTGACAGTATGCCTCTTTTTTAACGACCAGATTGAAAAATAATTATCACATTCCATGTACACGACCAATGGCGAGATATGCTCTATAATTAATAAAGCTATATATGCACTGATTGATTGATTGATTGATAGACACTCCTAATTACCTGCCCTGATTTGTTCGCCCCAATTGCTTTTTTTTCCTCCTGATCGGATAGACTCATGCATCCGTGTTTTCTTCTGATCACATGCAGAAATGGGGCGTTTGATTTGTACGTCGAGAACGCACGTCTCACGGTCTCGTCGTCGCCCATCCGCTGCCTCTCCTTATTCATGGCGTATCACGTAATCATGCGATGCTTTTCCTAGATGGAGTGTTCCCTTATCTGTACCGAGTAACTAAAAAAATGAGAACATCTACAACCGGACGCCTCAAGCACTCGTCACACTTCGGACGGATGGACGGTCCGGTTACTGACATCTCAAACTGGCCTCAAATACCCGGGCTGATCTGCGCGCTCATATCCAGCCTAAAAATGGGGCGAATATGAGGAGGCCTGGGCACGATCTGGTGCGTCCGCTCGTCCGCAACTTCGGACCCGACCCACGCTGGCCCACCCGGCGTCACATGTATTCGTTCCCATCCGTTCCCCAGAGCAAACCATAGTCGGCACTTCATTCCACTCCCCTCCACTCTATTCCGCCACCCAAGCACCTGTCCCGTGATCTCCGGCCTTCTCTGACATGGCAGGCATCGGATCTGACTCTAACCTGTTCGGATTCGTCGACTAGGGTGTCGCCACGTGGGGGTTAAATGAGACAATGGACATCCATATTGCACTCCGCCGCTCCCAGGAGGACAATGCCCGGCCAACAAGCGTTGTCAGTCCAGCGCAAGTCCAGTATGACAACAGTGGCGGAGATAGGCCCCAGGCAGCCCTGGCTGCTGCCTCGGGCGTGAGACTAGTTTGCTTTATGTACTGTCGCGAACACTATAGCTGCAGTGCTACAGTGCACAAAGGCTACCTGGGACGGCCTGGGGCGTCGCCTAATCCTGCCACATATGAGTGTTGCATGGATCGGTGTGGATCTAATCACAGGCACATCGATATCGGGAGTTTGGATCCTCTGGGGCTGGATCATCGCGGCCCTCACGGGAGCCTTCCAATCTCCCTTTCACCATCACCGGTGCACCCGCATATGAGTGTTGCATGGATCGGTGTGCCTGGCATGGGAAGGAGAGGATGAGGGCAGTCGTGACCCTCCTTGTTGCTGACATGGGGGTGGTGGTGGGTGATGCGGCGGCGTGGGTTGCCATAAAGGAGGAAGCCATGCACACCCGTCTTGTAAAAAAGCGATAGCAGGGGAACACATGCGCCCTCGCTCTCGAGCAGAATCGGGCGGTCCATGTCATGACAGGACAACCCCCCCCCCCCCCGCGCCCCGCACCGTTGATGGGTAAATCCAGCTCAAACCATACCGCGTTTTCGACTCCGCTAGAAAGACGACGAGGGCGTCGAGAAGGGCAAGGGCAGCTGTGGATGATCTTCTCTATAGCTAGCATAGGTTAAACATGTCAAATTTTGATAGTCCGATGACATGTCCTGATGTAGTAGCCGAATGATATGTGTAATGCATCATTTATGAAGTTGTATGATTTTGTATGGATTTTAGGTATGCTAAATGAGGTGTCCGGTTGTGCATTTGAGGGGCTTGATTTGTCAAATCCAGTTGTAGATGCTCTAATATGGGAGAAATGAAACAACCTCAAGTTCTTCTAGGAAGACATTCCTTTATTTGAATGATAGTTAAAATAATGTATGTGACGCTGGCAACATTACACGCATTTTCCTTTTAACAAGCGCCACCCACATAGACACATGTCTCATTAAAACGCGTATGTGATAGTACGAGGGTTTATGGCTTTCAGGTGTCACAAACCCCTATATGAATATTTGTACGGACATGGGATCGAAGGATCCAGGAATAGTGATTGGGTTGAGCCAGCGAAAAGATGAAAATACCCCTCGACCGGGCATGAAATTACGTTGCGTCATCGCGGAGTTTCTATGTGCGATCCAGCCCGTTCATCTCTCGATCGGACGGTCTTCGGTGCAAATTTCCCGTTCGTAACATGAATTGTGATAGCATTAGAAAACATATTAGGAAAAATAAAATAAAATCTCAAATTTTGGGATATCAAACCTGGGTGTCCATTGTATACCTATGTTCAGTTTCACTGGGAATGGTTGTCCGTGATAAGATCGGTAAAAAAGACAAAAAAATAATATGTATAGAAAAAACTATTTGGATGGATCGTATGTCAAACCATATTTCCTTCGACGCGTGCCGTGGAGCACCCATTTCCCCGAAACTGAACAAGGGTGTACAATGTGCACCTAGGTTTGACATCCCTGATTTTTCACATTTTTTTTGAAATTCCCTGGTATTTTTTATGTTATATTTAGATAGGGGTATGTGGCACCCGGGAGCTCCAATGCATTTCCCGTGTGTGATACCCCTGCATTGCACAAGTTTATATTTTTTGAGTATTTTGCAACTGACCTAAGTTGTAAATAAAGTTTCGTAAATAGAGCGTAAAGTGAGTGTAGCTTAGATGATTAGCTTTCTTGTGGTGGAATCAAACCAATAGTTTTGATGTCCTAGACTTGGCAATCATTATAGATTTATTTCACTTTTCGACAATATTCGTTCAGTGAAAGAGACGTTTTTGTCGACTACGAGATGCATGTGATGCCGCCTCAAATATCTTGAAGGTGCTCATAAAGATAAGATGTATGTGCCTATGTATGTGAATATATATAGGCAACTGTCTTTGTACTGTGTTAAAAAAAGTTTTGCCGATTTTACAAGCTACTTTCTTGAGCAACCTTGAGTTGCTCTAACAAGAGAGACCAAGTAGACGAGAGAACTACTCTGTGTTAACCGATAGGCTTAGTTGTATGTTCGTGATAGTACCTAGCTAGGTCGTGGTGTGTGTGCATGAGATTGTTGTACACCGGCAGAATTTGTTAGGATTGATCCCTGTCTCTTTGTATAGCTTGATTTGAGGATCAATCCTACTAACCTCCTCCTATGAAATCTTGTTGAGCTATTCAGCTATATAAACATGCATGTTGCCCTGCTAAGAGAAGTTTCCATACATAGAAACTTACACTCAAAACTCATGGAGGAATAAGGGATGCAGGTCTTGACGCCTCCTACCGTGAAGGTCTGAACCCAGATCCGGGGACTGATGTTGGACAAGGAGTGGAAGGAATGCCTTCTACTTTTCCTACTGTTGTTGGCGTGCAGTGAGGTGGCTGGATGCCAATGTCTCGCGGCGGGGATACACCATGGTTTGCTCTCGAGTGGGCACCATGATGGACATGGTGACTTACCCTTTTGCTCGTGTGCTTGGCGAGGGATATAGGGCCGGTGGCTCGGGCGTGTTTTATGTCGTTGCCATAGGTGTCGCCCAGATCCAGATCTGGGAGTTGGAACTCGTCACGAATGGCCTGGCGGCACCGTGATGGCACGGGTGAGTTGTCGAGCAATTGGTGCCGACGGCGACGATGCCTTGCAGACGTCATCCTCTTCTTGAAGGCGTTGTTATGGTTATCCTCTTCGTGTCAAGGATCTGGGTGAAGACTCATGTTCGCTACGGACACAGCAACGGCGACACACGTCACCGTTCTCCCTCTTAAGGACGGTGTTGTGGAGACTAGGTGTGCTAAGGCGTGGTGTGGCGTTACAACTTCTCTATCTTCTATCGTTCGGTCATGTATTTTAGTCGATGTCTACATGTCGTGCTATGTCCTCGTAAGGAAGCATGGACTGTTTCAATGAAAGAATAAGAGAGGCCCGATCGGGAGTCAAGATGGGAATGGGCCGACCCAGACCTGGTCCATGGGTCGGCCCATTTCATGAAAAATTGCGGCCTCGCTGACCTATTGGATACATGAGGCCGACCCAAAAGTCCAGTGAATTGTTGCCCCAAAGACACTGTCATAATTATGAACAGAGGAATATTTCAGTGTAGCTTACTTTGAAGATCAAGATTGATAAAAAGGGTCACGTACGCACAGAACAGCCGAAACTCCTACACTGAAATATTCCAGACTACCGTTTTTTGGCGATATAAAATATTCCAGACTACTACAGAACTCCTACAGGTCAAACGAAATACTCGGTGTCTGCAGTCTACAAGAGAAGAAAACTCCTACACATATACGTACCGGAACTACTACAGAACCAATACTGAAACTAGTACAGATATCTACACTGAAGCTATGTCTCACCTTTGCAGAATCCTTATACGCACTAAAGCTCCTACTGAAACTCAGAATCTACACATATACGCACTGACCAAGAACCAAAACAGCAATCGTCTTGTCGCCTAGGATGGCGAGCTTGATGGCGGTCGGGACCACGGGTTGGCGAGCTCGACGGTGACCAAGACGACGAATGAGAGGCGCATCAGGAGTGGGAGGAACGCCGCTGGCGACAGAGACTCTCGAGGGCGGCTGGCGGTGGCAGAGACGCTCGAGGGCGGCCAATAGCGACTAGTGCATAGCGAATTAACTGGGTTGACCCGTCTGATCCATCGGGTCACACGGTGTCGGCTGACACATATATCATTTAAGGCCAACCCATTTGGCCCATTAGCCTCGACATTTTGGGTCGGGTCAGTGACCCAACGGGTCGACCCGGCCCATTCCCATCTTGAATCGGGGAGCGTGGTGCGTAAAGTGACGTACCCGATTAAATCAGAGTATTTGATCATTTGCCTTGTTTTACTTGGGTACTTGATCATTTTCCCTGCTTTATCTCGATAATAATGCTAGACCTACAAAGAATCTACAAACAGTTACTAAACTTTTCAACTGGGGATGAACCCCTTCATCCTCTTATTGCCAAATATAATTCTCCATATTTGTGTATAAGTAAACAGAAATGAGTAACCTTTTATAGATATAGCATTACTCCTATCTGAATGGAATTGGATCCAGACAGTCGAAAGTTTTACGACGATGGTGAATTATTAATGAGATCTTTTAAAAGTATTTCAAGAGATGAGAAGTAAACAGGACAAATGATCAAATCGTGCGACGAATCGTTAACATGTTGAGCTCGAAACAAAAGCAAGGAAAAAGACTTGTGCACGCCGTGTTGCCTAGTGCCGACCACCAGTGCCTTGCGCATTTTTTCAGGCAAAAGGTTCATCTCATCTGAACCAGACTCGGTTCGGGAAACCACCACTATTGTGAGCTCCTGCGCAGTGACCACCCACCACCCGGTCCCGGCAGTAAAGCTTGTCTGATTTGAGTTTTATGAGCATGATTCTACCAACATACATGCATGCATGCTGCTGGACAGGGCATTGTGATAACTAGATGATGCCCCGGCGGCGTTGCTGCGAGAAACATGCTAAAAAGATGCATAAAAGTTGCTAAAAAAATATCTATAACTAATGAAAGTTGCATGTAAGCTTAAAAATGAAAATAAAATACAAAGATATAAAAAAGGAAAAAATACAGTTAAAAGAATGTCATTTCTTACAAAAATGTTAATGCGAACAACATAGGTATGGTGCAAGCAACTAACACATATGTTGTCAATACAAAATCCAATGAAAAAAAATATCGTATGAGTAACATGCATTAGTTGATGTGGCGCTTGCATGCATAGAGTAATAAATAAACAATGTAATTTATAACTTGCATGCATGACTTCTCATGTGGCATAGTTACATGTCTAGAAAAAAATAGCTAGTGGGTTGTAGCTATTTAGGAATAGAAGATGTGTACTACTCCCTCCGTCTCGGTGTATAAGTCATCTTACGAAAACCAAATAATTCCAAAACACTTAGACGCAGTGCATTAACTTTCACCTCGTTCTTGGAATTAACCAATGAAAGAAGTGAGGTTAATGACTTGAGACTAACTAGCACGTCATGCATTGATCAATTCATTGCATGCAATGATATTAATTAGCAAATTAGCATTAATTTTTCTTGTTTTTCTCTCTATCTTGGTCACGATGCACACAATGGGAAGTAACATAGAGTAGTAACATACATATGTTACTAGTCTAAGTTACTATCTCCATAGCGGGTACTAACGTAGAGATAGTAACATTGAGCCTTTTATTTATTAGCTTATAGACTCATCTTGCATTGGAATGTGTTACTCCCTTCGTCTCGGTGTATAAGTCATCTTACGAAAACCAAATACTCCCAAAACACTAAGACACAGTTCATTATCTTTCGCCTCGTTTTTGAAATCAATCAATAAAAGACGTGGGGCGTGTGTGTTTTTAATGACTTGAGACTAACTAACACGACATGCAGTGGTCAATTCATTGCATGCAATAGTATTAATTAACAAACTAACATTAATTTCTTTCGTTTTTCTCTTCGTCTTGATCGCGGTGCATAACCTAAGATGACTTATACACCGAGACGGAGGAAATATGTTATGGTAACATAGCATGTTACTCAATTTCTCTCTCTTCTCATTAATTAGGTGCTACATCACATTTTTCGTTTATGTGACATTCATGTTACTTTCATTGTGAGTAGTCTAAGATGACTTATACATCGAGACGGAGGGAGTAGTAGTATCTTCGATTTCACCAACCAATTCAACTGGGCTGGGCTTCGCCGGAGACAGACCGATGGAGAGTGTTTTCCCCCAAGAGCTGGCCGGTATGCAGGGCGTCAGCGACGAGGGAAGAAACGGGGGTTCACCACCGACGATGGAGATGGCCGACGAGAGCGCGATGGCGGAGCTACCCAACGCCAACAGCCATGTGAAGGAAGAGACCGTTGTGCATCATGCGGCCGGAGTGGTAGACGGAGGCGCGGTCGTCGCCGCGGCGGCGGGGCACGGCTCGAGAGTGGACCTCGCCGTGAAGATCGACATGCGCCTGCTTCACTGCCCGCTCTGCACCCTCCCCTTCAAGCCTCCGGTCTTCCAGGTTCCCTGCTCTCTCTGCTTCTTCCACGCACACTCCGGTCGTGCAGACGTGCCGATTCACCGGCGGACTCTCGAATCTGTGTGTGTGCAGTGCGACAAAGGCGGGCACCAGGCCTGCGGCAGCTGCGCGTCCCAGCTGCCTGGCGGACGGTGCGGGACGTGCGGCGAGGACGGCGGCGGGTTCTTCCACCCGTGCCCCGCCCTGAACGCCGTCGTGTCCTTCACCAATATCGGGTGCACGCCGGGTGCCAGACGTACATGCCCTACCACGAGGCCGCCGACCACAGGAGCGCCTGTCCCCACGCGCCATGCGACTGCACGGAGCCCGGGTGCGGCTTCGTCGGCCCGCCCCAGGCGCTCGCGGACCACCTCGCCGTCCTCCACTCGATGCCGGTGCGCACCGTGTGGTACGGCCGGGTCATCCGGCTCCAGGTCCCTGTGGTGTCGGGGCGGCAGCAGCAGAAGCTGCTCGTCGGCGAGGGCGACGGCTGCGTGTTCCTACTGACCGTGGGCGCGCTCGGCGCCGCCGCGGCCGCCGTGTCGGTGGTGTGCGTCAGGGCGACAGGGGCAACTCAGCCGCGGTTCTCGTGCAAGATGTGGGTGAACCTGGTGCAGCCGGCGAGCGGCGGCAGGGCGGACATGGTCCTGGTGGACGTCCAGGTGAGGAGCAGCACCGCGCCCGGCGCCGTGGTCGCCGCGGACGAGCCGACGTTCCTGGCGGTGCCGCGGGCGTACATGGTTCGGGCCGACGGGGATGCGGCGTCCGTGGAGGTTCCCCTGAACGTCCGCATCGACAAGATCTCCGGCTGATCCTGCGGATTGATCGATGCATCATGTATCCCTTCTACCACGGGCACGCAGTTGGTACTTCATGGTCTCGAGATGACGCTTGGACTGTTTCGGTGCTGCTAGTTAGATTTAGCGGCGTGCAATGTCTTCCGAGATAACCAGCAGTGAAATTCGATGTGAAACTACGTAGTTTACATTTACATTTTTTGCTGCTCCTGCACACTGACAAGACAATTTTTCTGTTCTAACCTTTTGGCTTAACAAATGGCGGAATTGACCTTGCTTCAAATTTTTTTTTTTTGGAATCTGACCTTTTTTGGTCACGTCAACATCCCCGACGTCTGGGTTGCACGGGAGACGTCATGGTTCGTGGCGTCTGGTCCCTGGCCCGTATGACCGACCGGCTCGTTGATCAGCTGACGTGGCAAAGGTCCAGACGGCGGAGACCACGCCACGGACCCTGGCGTCTGGTCCTGGCAACTGAACTAACCCCACGGGAGAGTGGGTGGGACCCACCCCACTCACTCTTCCCAATCCAGCCCGAGCTTGCTGCTTCATTCTTGCTCTCCCCCTCTCTCCCACCTCTCAAGCCCCCCTTCAAATCCTCTCCAAAAGGTGGTTCCCTTAGGTGGATCTTTCCATCACTTTGTTGCTTGTGGTAATCTTCTTCGAATCATCCAATTATTTTTGGTTAAATCTTGTTATTTTGGTAGATTTGTTACATCTTGGAGGAACCCTAGTTCATGAGATCCCCCAATTTTAATGTGTTTGAATAGCTTGTTTTTCTTTGGTAACATGGATATGCTTGGAGTAGGAAGAATATATGGTTTATGAGTAGAAAGATTGGGATTTAGGGTTAGTTAGGGTTTTGGGTAAACTTTGCTTAGTGTATCTTAATTAATGACATATGTTCGAACATCATTAATAATTTAGTGTTGATATGATTTGGGTATAATTTCTGCTTTTAGATAACCAACATTTGTCATTGATGTGTTAAATTCATTCATGTTGTTTTTAGATGGAGAGACTTGTTAATGTTCATTATATGGACAAGGAGGAATTTTTTAGTAACAATGCCGATGCGGGTGAGGAAACAATGGTTTTTGATACAATCCCTAGCTATGAGGAGGTTGTTGCAAAAGTGAGACATGTTTTGAAGTGGATGGACCCCAATGATGATGTTAAGTTAATAGGAAGGTATGATGTTGGAGTTGGAGCCAAATCCCGCTTAAAAAGTATGCCCATCACCTCGGATTTGCATTGGGATGTGTACAAGGAAAAGGTTGTTCAATCGGAAGACAAGTCACTTGAATTGTTTGCCACCAAGGTTGAACCTCCTCGGTTTGCAATTGACTTGAACAAACATGTCTCTTCCCCAATGACCGAGAGGACAAGTATGCCTCTTGTTGAGCATAGGGTTGTGGTTGATGCCTCCAACGCTTATCGCAAACCACATCCTTAACCACCAACCAACCAAGCAAATGAGGTTGAGTTGTATGCCCCTAATGCTTCTAGCCAAACACCAACTAGCCAAGCAAATGAAGTTGAGGTGATTGGTAGTGACAAAGTAATTCAACAGGATGGTGATGGTGATGCTCGTGGTAATGATGTTGGTGACTTGGATGCCTACATAGCGCAAAAGGAAATGGACCGTGAGTTACATTTTAGGCGTCTATATGGGTATGACTTGGATGACGAAGCTCCGGAGGAAGAATTGGACGAGGATGGATTCACTAAGGAGGAAAACCAAATTCACTTTGAGTTGACCAGATTGGAAAAAAGAACTCATTTGTTTTGAGATCTCAGCCTTGCCCATAAAGTTGTAGTTGATGGCGGCCTGAGAATGACGGCGATTGAGCCAACACCTTGCCCGGATTCAGGCGAGCCCAGTGAGGAGAACGAGGATGAGAATGCTTATTTGAAGAAAGGAGTGAAGTTCCTAAGTTTGGCTAGGATGAAGGTTTGGTTGTCTGACTATGGCATTCGAAACCGCATGCCATATTTGGCTGAGCACTCTGACATAAATTTGTGTTACACCGTGAAGTGTGAGCAAGCAAGAGAAAGATGTCCAAGGAAGGTTCGTGTAAGAAAGCTTAAAGAAACCGGAGAATGGGTCTTAATAAGTTGTGTTGACACTCATAGGTGCAAATCGCCAAAGAAAAAATTCCGTACGACACACCGCCAGCTCACTTTAGAACCTCAGATACAAATTTATGAGAGACATAGCCATTGATCCCACTGTGAAAGTGAGGTTTCTGATGCGTATGGTGAAAAAAAAAATTTGGTTATGTAATCAAGTATGGGAAGGCATGGAGGGACAGGGAAAATGCTATTAGGATGTTGTATGGTGGTTACGAAGAAGCATACAACCAGCTCCCGAGGTTGTTGGGAGCGATTGCACATAGGAACCCGGGCATGTATCATGTGGTCGATGATAATCATGGAGTGTTCCACCGTGCCTTTTGGAGTTATGGACAATGTGTGGCGGCATTTAAGCATTGTCGCCCGGTCTTGTCTATTGATGGCACTTTCTTGATGGGCAGATACAAGGGCACATTAATGGTAGCAATGGCGCACTCGTCGAATGACAATGTGTTTCCAGTGGCATTTGCTTTGGTGCCTTCCGAGCACCAAGACAACTGGGAGTGGTTCATGGGTCATGTGAGGCACAATGTGATTGGTGCTAGGGAGGTATGCATCATATCATACCGACACCATGGCATACTGAAGGCAGTTGACATTGATATTCCAGGTTATCCGAAACTTCACCACAAATGGTGCATGAGGCATTTCGTGGCCAACTTTTATCGGGCATGTAAGAGCAAGGAGTTAAGCAAAGACCTTTCCCATGTATGTGTGGCCTTCAGCACCCAAGCTTTCCATGCTCGGTACAACAAACTCTTTGCCGCGGTGATCGAAGGTAGCAAAGAATTCCTAACAAGGAATTTCAGCGAGAAGCACAAGTGGGCACTCGCTCATGACGAAGGAGGTATGTGATGTCTACTATGTAACTTTATTCTTGTAGACTTTGTTAGGCCTCCAAGCGCAGAGTTTTGTAGGAGAATATCAATTTTCCCTCAACTGGACGACCTAGGTTTATCAATCCATGGGAGGTGTAGGATGAAGATGGTCTGTCTCAAACAACCCTGCAATCAAATACAAGAAATCTCTTGTGTCCCCAACACACCCAATACAATGGAAAATTGTATAGGTGCACTAGTTCGGCGAAGAGATGGTGATACAAGTGCAATATGGATGGTAGATATAAGTTTTTGTAATCTAAAAATATAAAAAAGCAAGGTAGCAAGTAACAAAAGTGAGCATAAATTGTATTGCAATGCTTGAAAACAAGGCCCAGGGTTCATACTTTCACCAGTGCAAGTTCTCTCCACAATACTGACATAGTTGAATCATATGTAAATCCCTCATCTGTGACAAAGAGTTCACTCCAAAGTCACAAATAGCGGAGAACAAACGAAGAAATTATTGTAGGGTATGAAACCACCTCAAAGTTATCTTTTTCGATCAATCGTATGAGCTATCCCTATAAGTGTCATGAACAGCCCTAGAGTTCGTACTAAAATAACATCTTAAGATACACATCAACCAAAACTCTAATGTCACCTAGATACTCCAATGTCACCACGAGTACCCATGGGCTTGATTATACGATATGCATCACACAATTTCAGATTCATCAGGTTCAATCCAACACAAAGAACTTCAAAGAGTGCCCCAAAGTTTCTACCGGAGAGTCAAGATGAAAAGATGTGCCAACCCCTATGCATAGATTCCCAAGGTCACGGAACCCGCAAGATGATCACCAAAACATGTTGGAAATATGCCCTAGAGGCAATAATAAATTATTTATTATCATATTTCCTTGTTCATGATAATCCTTTATTATCCATGCTATAAATTGTATTGATCGGAGACTTAGATGCATGTGTGGATACATAGACAAAACCATGTCCCTAGTATGCCTCTAATGGACTAGCTCGTTGATCAAAGATGGTTAAGGTTTCCTAGCCATGGACATGAGATGTCATTTGATAACGGGATCACATCATTAGGAGAATGATGTGATGGACAAGACCCAAACTACAATCGTAGCATATGATCGTGTCAGTTTATTGCTACTGTTTTCTGCATGTCAAGTATATGTTCCTATGACCATGAGATCATGCAACTCACGGACATCGGAGGAGTGCCTTGTGTGTATAAAATGTTGCAACATAACTGGGTGACTATAAAGGTGCTCTACAGGTATCTCCGAGGGTGTCTGTTGAGTTGGCATGGATCAAGACTGGGATTTGTTACTCCTTGTGACGGAGAGGTATCTGAAGGCCCACTCGGTAATACAACATCACAATAAGCCTTCCAAGCAATGTGACTAAGTGTTAGTCACGGGATCTTGTATTACATAACGAGTAAAGAGACTTGCCGGTAACGAGGTTGAACTAGGTATGGAGATACCGACGATCGAATCTCGGGCAAGTAACATACCGAAGAACAAAGGGAACGTTATACGGGATTAACTGAATCCTTGACATAGAGGTTTGACCGATAAAGATCTTCGTAGAATATGTAGGAACCAATGTGGACATCCAGGTCCCGCCATTGGTTATTGACCGTAGAGGTGTCTCGGTCATGTCTACATAGTTCTCGAACCCGCAGGGTCTGCACACTTAAGGTTTGGTGACGTTTCGGTAGTATAGAGTTGTGTATGGTGGTGAGCGAAGGTTTTTAGGAGTCCCGGATGAGATCCCGGACGTCACGAGGAGCTGCGGAATGGTCCGGAGGTAAAGATTCATATATAGGAAGTCCCAGTTTGGTCGTCGGAAAAGTTTCGGACTCATCGGTAGTGTACCGGGAGTGCCGGTAGTGTACCGGGAGACCTCCGAGAGGGGTATTTCGACCCAAGAGGCTTCATGGGCTGTGGTAAAGTATTAACCAGCCCTTAGTGGGCTGGTGGAACCTCCACATAAAGTCCATGTGGCTGGAAGAATGAAACCCAAAGGAAAAAGGTGGAAAAAAAGGCAAAAAGGAAGAGTCCTAGTCCTACTAGGAGTGGAGGAGGAGAGTCCTCCTCCACCTCCCACTTTGGTCGACCCAAGGGCTGGATTTTTGGCAGCCAAGACTCCTCCTACCCTACTCCTATATATACTAGAGGATTTTAGGGTTTTGACACAGAATTTTCAGCCACGTGCTAACCCTAATCTCTAGTGCATAGTTTCTCCTCTAGATCGGTTTTCTGCAGTGCTTAGGCGAAGCCCTGCCGGAATCGCTCCACCACCATCGCCGGAGCGCCGTTAGGCTGCCGAAGAACTCTTCCTCCTCTCCAATTCCTCTTGCTGGATCAAGACGGTGGAGATCGTCATCAAGCTGCACGTGTGCTGAACGCGGAGGTGTCGTCCGTTCGGTACTAGATCGGAAGGATCGTGATCAAGGCCACGAGACGATCGTGATTGGATCGCGGGACGGATCGTGACGAGATCGCGGGACAGATCGTGATGAGTTAACGAGACGGATCGTGATTGGATCGCGGGATGGATCATGATGAGATCGCGGGACACTCGGCGATTTGGATCGCGAAGATGTTCGACTACACCAACCGCATTTCTTAACGCTTCCCGCTTAGCGATCTACAAGGGTATGTAGATCCACTCTCCCTCTCGTAGATGCTCATCACCATGGATAGATCTTCGTGTGCGTAGGAAATTTTTTGTTTCCCATGCAACGTTCCCCAATAGTGGCATCATGAGCTAGGTCTATGTGTAGATGAGATCTCGAGTAGAACACAAAAGGTTTGTGGGTGTTGATGCTTAGATTGCTTCCTCCCTTGGTCGGATTTTGGTTCAGCGGTATTGTGAGATGAATCGTCTCGGACCAACATTACTCGTACGCTTACGAGAGACCGGTTCCCTCGACTACAACTTGTTGCCTAGATGGCTTGTGGGTGGCAGTTTCTCTCACTTTAGTTGGATCGGATTCGACAAAGGCGGTCCTTGAGAAGGTTGAAAAACAAATTATGTATCATCGTTGTGGTTTATGCGTAGGTGAGAATTGTTCTTGATAGAAACCCGTAGCAGCCACATAAAACATGCAACAACAATTAGAGGACATCAACTTGTTTTTGCAGGGTATGTTGTGATGTGATATGGCCAATTACATGATGTGATATATGTGATGTATGAGATGATCATGTGATGTATAGATTATCACGACTTGCATGTCGATGAGTACGGCAACCGGCAGGAGCCATAGGGTTGTCTTTAAATTATTGTATGACCTGCGTGTCAAGCATTAAGCGCTATGTAATGCTTTACTTTATCGCTACGGTAGCAATAGTAGTAGAAGCATGTTGGGCGCGACAACCCCGATGGCGACACATTGATGGAGATCACGGTGTCATGCCGGTGATGATGGAGATCATGCCGGTGCTTTCATGATGGAGATCAAAAGCACAAGTTCATGTCCATATCATGTCACTTATGATTTGCATGTGATGTTAATCCTTTTATGCACCTTGTTTTGCTTAGGATGACGGTAGCATTATAAGGTGATCCCTCACTTAAATTTCAAGATGAATTGTGTTCTCCCCGAGTGTGCACCGTTGCGAAAGTTGATCTTTGCCTGTAAGATGAAAGAGAATTGCTCAATCGTTGAGCATGTGCTCAGATTGTCTGGGTGCTACAATCGCTTGAATCGAGTGGGAGTTGATCTTCTAGATAAGATAGTGATTGATATAGTTCTCCAAGTCACTGTCACTAAAGCTGCTAGAACTTGGTGATGAACTATAAAACGCCAGGGATAGAAATAATGATCCCTGAGCTATTCGCGATGTTTGACACCGCGAAGGTAGAAATCGAGAAGGAGCTTCAAAGTGTTGATGGTTAGTTAAAACCACTAGTTTCGAGAAGGGCAAGAGCAAGGAGGGAAACTTCATGGATAGCAAGTCAGTTGCTGCTCCAGTGAAGCAACCCAAAGTTGAACTCAAACCTGAGACTAAGTGCTTCGATTATGAGGAGAGCAGTCGCTGAAGCAGAACAACCCTAGGTACTTGGTAGATAAGAAGGCTGGCAAACGTCAACAGAAGTATATTTGATATACGTGTTATTGATGTGTACCTTGCTAGTACTCCTAGTAGCACCTGGGTATTGGATACCGGTTCGGTTGCTAAATGTTAGTAACTCGAAATAAA
This sequence comes from Hordeum marinum, assembly GCA_022496015.1. Lineage (NCBI taxonomy): Eukaryota > Viridiplantae > Streptophyta > Magnoliopsida > Poales > Poaceae > Hordeum > Hordeum marinum. Next base: position 990,370 of record JAAAWK010001186.1, read on the forward strand.
AGCTGCGAAATAAACGGAGAACTAGCTAAGTGTGAGGTGATGATGTGTGTTGGAAATGTTTCCAAGGTTGATGTGATCAACATCGCACGCTCTCTCTACCTTCGAGATTAGTGACGAACCTAAAATAAATGTTATTTGGTGTTTTTTTGCATTGAGCATGAACGTGATTAGATCATGTTCATTGCAACATGGTTATTCATTTAAGTTAGAGAATAATGGTTATTCTATTTACATGAATAATACCTTCAATGGTCATGCACCCAGTAAGAATGGTTTGGTGAAACTTGATCGCAGTAATACACATGTTCATAACATTGATGCCAAAAACATACAAAGTTAATAATAATAGTACCACATACTTGTGGCACTACCGCTAAATGTCATATTGGTATAAAACTCATGAAGAAACTCCATGCTGATGGATCTTTGGACTCATTCGATTTCGAATCGGATGAGACATGCGAACCATGCCTCTTGGTCAAGATGACTAAGGACCCCGTTTTCTGTTTTGATGAAGCAGGCAAGCGATTTATTGGAAATGATACATGTTGATGTATGCAATCCAATGAGTCTTGTAGCGTGCGGTGGATATCGTTATTTTCTTACCTTCACTGATGATTTGAGTAGATATAGTGTATATTTACTTAATGGAACACAAGTCTGGATCGTTTGAAAGGTTCAAGCAAATTCAGAGTGAAGTTTAAGATCATCGTGACAAGAAGATAAATATGTTTGCGATATGATCGTGGAGGTGAATATCTAAGTTACGAGTTTGGCATACGACTTTAGACAATGTGAAAGTTGTTTCACAACTCACGCCACCTGGAACACCATAGTGTGATGGTGTGTCCGAACATCATAGTCGTGCTCTATTGGATATGGTGCGTGCTATGATGTCTATTATCGTTTTGTTACTATAATTTTGGGGTTATGCATTAGAGACAACAACATTCACTTTAAATAGGGCACCATCTAAATCCGTTGAGATGACACCGTATGAACTATGGTTTGATAGAAACCTAAGCTGTCATTTCTTAATGTTTCGGGCTGCGACGCTTGTGTGGAAAATGTTTTCGCCTAATGAGCTCGAACCCAAAGCAGACAAATGCATCTTCATAGAATACCCTAAGAATAGTTGGGTGAACCTTCTATCTTAGATCCAAGCATAAAATGTTTGTTGCTAAAACTGGGTCCTTTCTCGAGAAAGGGTTTCTCTTGAAAGAGTTGAGTGGGAGGAGGATAGAACTTGATGAGGTTGTTGAAACCTCTGCTTCAACCAAAAAGTAGCGCAGCACAGAAAGATGTTTCCGTGAAGCCTACGTCAGTTGAAGAGGAAGTTAATGATGATGATCATGAAAGCTTCGGATCAAGTTACTATTGACCTACGAGGAAATTAGAGCTTGATGAGGTTATTGAACCTTTACTTCAACCAGAGAGTAGCGTAGCGCAGGAAGTTGTTTCTGTGAAGCCTACGTTAGTTGAAGAGGAAGTTAATGATGATGATCATGAAGCTTCGGATCAAGTCACTATCAAACCTCGTAGGGCGACAAGGATGTATACTACTCCTGAGCGGTACAACAACCCTGTCTTGGAGGTCATGTTGTTGGACAACGATGAACCTACGAACTATGGAGAAGCGATGATGGGCCCGGAAACCAACAAATGGTTAGAGGCCATGAAATTCGAGAAAGGATATAGACTTTGGTGGACTTGCTCGTTGGAAGGCAGGTCGTTAAGTACAAATGGATCTTTAAAATGAAGATAGACGCTAATGGTAAGTGTTACCATTTGTAAAGCTCGACTTGTTGCAAAGTAGTTTATGACGAGTTCAAGGAATTGACTACGATGAGACTTTCTCACTCGTAGCGATGCTAAAGTCTGTTGGAATTATGTTAGCAGTTGCTGCATTTTTCAATTATGAAATCTGGCAGATGGATGCCAAAACATCGTTTCCTTCCTTAAGGAAAGGTTGTATGAGATACAACCAGAAGGTTTTGTCAGTCCTAAGGATGCTAAAAGATGTGCGAGCTTCAATGATTCTTCTATGAACTGAAGCAAGCATCTCGGAGTTGGAATATACACTTTGATGAGGTGATCAAAGTTTTTGAGTCTATACAAAGTTTACGAGAAACTTTTATTTGCAATAAAGTGAGTGGGAGCATTATAGAGTTTCTGATAAGTATATGTGGATGACATATTGCTATTCGGAAATGATGTAGAATTTCTGGAGAGCATAAACGGTTGTTTGAAAAGAGTTTTTCAAAGGAAGACCTGGATAAAGCTACCTAATTGTTGAGCATCAAGATCTATAGAGATAGATCAAGATACTTGATGAGACTTTCAATGAGTACATACCTTGACAAGATTTTGAAAGAGTTCAAAATGGATCAGTCAGAGAAAGAGTTCTCGCCTGATTTGTAAGGTATAAAGTTGAGTAAGACTCAATGCCCAATGACTACAGAAGATAGAGAAAAGATGAGTGTCATCCCCTATGCTTCAGCCATAGGCTCTATCATGTATGCAATGTTGTGCACATGACCCGATGTCAGCCTTGCCATAAGTATGGCCAAAAGGTTTCAAAGTGATCCTGGAATAGAGCATTGGACAGCGGTCAAGATTATCCTTAGTAACTAAAAGACTTGGTAGATGTTTCTCGATTATGGAGGTGATAAAGAGTTCGTCGTAAAGAGTTACGTCGATGCAAGCTTTAACACCAATCCGGATGGCTCGAAGTAGCAATCTGGATACATATAGTGGAGCAGCCATTTGGAATAGTACCAAGTGGAGTGTGGTAGCAGTGTTTACGGTTTGACATAGAAATTTGCAAAGTATACACGGATCTAAATGTCGCAGACCCGTTGACTATAAGACCTCTCTCACATGCAAAGCATGATCGAGCCCCAGAACTCATTGGGTGTTAGATTCATAACAATGCGAATCACATGGTGATGTGAACTAGATTATTGACTCGAGTGCAAGTGGGAGACTGTTGGAAATATGCCCTAGAGGCAATAATAAATTAGTTATTATCATATTTCCTTGTTCATGATAATCGTTTATTATCCATGCTATAAATTGTATTGATCGGAGACTTAGATGCATGTGTGGATACATAGACAAAACCATGTCCCTAGTATGCCTCTAATGGACTAGCTTGTTGATCAAAGATGGTTAAGGTTTCCTAGCCATGGACATGAGATGTCATTTGATAATGGGATCACATCATTAGTAGAATTATGTGATGGACAAGATCCAAACTACAAACGTAGCATATGATCGTGTCAGTTTATTGCTACTGTTTTCTGCATGTCAAGTATATGTTCCTATGACCATGAGATCATGCAACTCACGGACATCGGAGGAGTGCCTTGTGTGTATCAAACGTTGCAACGTAACTGGGTGACTATAAAGGTGCTCTACAGGTATCTCCGAGGGTGTCTGTTGAGTTGGCATGGATCAAGACTGGGATTTGTTACTCCGTGTGATGGAGAGGTATCTCAAGGCCCACTCGGTAATACAACATCACAATAAGCCTTGCAAGCAATGTGACTAAGTGTTAGTCACGGGATCTTGTATTACATAACGAGTAAAGAGACTTGCCGGTAACGAGGTTGAACTAGGTATGGAGATACCGACGATCGAATCTCGGGCAAGTAACATACCGAAGAACAAAGGGAACGTTATACGGGATTAACTGAATCCTTGACATAGAGGTTCGACCGATAAAGATCTTCGTAGAATATGTAGGAACCAATGTGGACATCCAGGTCCCGCCATTGGTTATTGACCATAGAGGTGTCTCGGTCATGTCTACATAGTTCTCGAACCCGCAGGGTCTGCACACTTAAGGTTTGGTGACGTTTCGGTAGTATAGATTTGTGTATGGTGGTGACCGAAGGTTGTTCGGAGTCCCGGATGAGATCCCGGACGTCACGAGGATCTCTGGAATGGTTCGGAGGTAAAGATTCATATATAGGAAGTCCCAGTTTGGTCGCCGGAAAAGTTTCGGGCTTATCGGTAGTGTACCGGGAGTGCCGGTAGTGTACCGGGAGACCTCCGGGAGGGGTATTTCGACCCAAGAGGCTTCATGGGCTGTGGGGAAGTATTAACCAGCCCTTAGTGGGCTGGTGGAACCTCCACATAAAGCCCATGTGGCTGGAAGAAAGAAACCCAAAGGAAAAAGGTGGAAAAAAGGCAAAAAGGAAGAGTCCTAGTCCTACTAGGAGTGGAGGAGGAGAGTCCTCCTCCACCTCCCACTTTGGTCGACCCAAAGGCTGGATTTTTGGCAGCCAAGCCTCCTCCTCCTCTCCTCCTATATATACTAGAGGATTTTAGGGTTTTGACACAGAATTTTCAGCCACGTGTAAACCCTAATCTCTAGTGCATAGTTTCTCCTCTAGCTCGGTTTTCTGCAGTGCTTAGGCGAAGCCCTGCCGGAATCGCTCCACCACCATCGCCGGAGCGCCGTTAGGCTGCCGGAGAACTCTTCCTCCTCTCCACTTCGTCTTGCTGGATCAAGACGGTGGAGATCGTCATCAAGCTGCACGTGTGCTGAACGCGGAGGTGTCGTCCGTTCGGTACTAGATCGGAAGGATCATGATCAAGGCCACGAGACGATCGTGATTGGATCGCGGGACGGATCGTGACAAGATCGCAGGACGGATCGTGATGAGTTCACGGGACGGATCGTGATTGGATCGCGGGACGGATCGTGATGAGATCGCGGGACACTCGGCGATTTGGATTGCGAAGATGTTCGACTCACCAACCGCGTTTCTTAACGCTTCCCGCTTAGCGATCTACAAGGGTATGTAGATCCACTCTCCCTCTCGTAGATTCTCATCACCATGGATAGATCTTCGTGTGCGTAGGAATTTTTTTGTTTCCCATGCAACGTTCCCCAACAAAACATACATCAAGTGGATCACTAGAACATCCCATTGTCACCACGGATATCCCATCGCAAGACACACATCAAGTGTTCTCAAATCCTTTAAAGACTCAATCCGATAAGAAAACTTCAAAGGGAAAACTCAATTCATCACAAGAAGATTGAGAGGGGAAAAATCCATATGATTCATCTATATTAATAAAGCTCGCGGTACATCAAGATTGTGTCATCTCAAGAACACGAGAGAGAGAGAGATCAAACACATAGCTACTGCTACATACCCTCAGCCCCGAGGGTGAACTACTCCCTCCTCATCATGGAGACCGCCGGGATGATGAAGATGGCATCCGATGATGGTTTCCCCCGCCAGCAGAGTGCCGAAACGGCCTCCCGATTGGTTTTTCATGGCTACAGAGGCTTGCGGCGGCAAAACTCCCGATCTAGGTTTCTTTTCAGAGGTTTGGGTATTTATAAGAATTTTTGGCATCGGTCTCACATCAAGGGGGTGCCCGAGGGGCCCACAAGCCCAAAGCACCCTCTCTGGGGGTAGGGCGCGCCTAGAGGGCTTTGGCCTCCTCGTCCACTTCTTGGCCCAACTCTTGTGCTTCGGGGGTCTCTTTTGATCCATAAAAATCACCGTAAATTTTCAGCCCATTCCGAGAACTTTTATTTTTGCACAAAAAATGACACCACGGTAGTTCTGCTGAAAACAACGTCAGTTCGGGTTAGTTCTAATCAAATCATACAAAAACCATATAATTTTTTTGTAAACATGGCATGAATACTTCATAAATTATAGATACATTGGAGACATACCAGTATGCGATATGGTGACATGACGAGCAACTTGGTTGAATGTTTCAACAACGTGCTCAAGGGTGCCCGTTCATTACCGATGACTGCAATAGTGGAGTATACCTTCTTCAAGCTTAATGATTACTTTCAGATGCATTCAGAAGAGACTGCCAATTGGATAGGTGAGAAAATGGATTATCCGGAGAAGGTTGATGAATGTCTTCAGTTACAATCAAGCAAGTCTTCGCAACAACAAATTATCACATTCGACAAAACTGAAATCATTTATCAAATCGACGAGCCAAATGGCACAACACGAGACGATTATTCATATGGTGGTGCTGCATTTGAGGTGCACCTCAAGACACGGTGGTGCCAGTGTGAAAGTCCTAGTAAGTATCATTGGCCATGCTTGCATTTGATAACAACGACAAGGGTGGCACACATATCAGCTTCTGATGGGAAAACCGTTCGGATGCAAGAGTTTCATGTGGAAGCTACTAGGTTGACATGGGAGCCTCGGTTTCATCCTTTTTTAGACCAATCAAAGTGGCCTGAGTATTATGGCCCCCATATTAAGCCAGACCCTCTCATGAAGGTGGAGATCAAGGGAAGAAGGAGAACTACGAGGTTCAGGGGTGATATGGATGACCTGGCTGGATACACCGGCATGAAACAATTTGGTAGCAGTCACTTCATGGAGGCTCCTGACACCATAAATTGTGGGGGTTGCGATGAACGGCAGCACAATGCACGGACATGCCGTGGAGGAAGGACTAGCTGTGGAGGAAGGACAAGTGTTAGAGGTAGTGTTGGTCATAGAGGACGGGTTGATAATGGATCGGCATCGGTTATTTGCTTAATCCAAATGGTTGATAGAATAAAAATGGTATATTATGTGTTCATTCAAGTCATGGCATTTCTTGTTTTATTGCATTTACACATTCAGTTTGTTCTTGTCTTGTGATAACAGTTGTTCGTTTTGTAGGCATGGCTTCATCCGGTTCCATTGAGGCCGAGGCTGCCGTGCGCCGACCAAGAGGACATGCCGAATACATGAAGGGAGGCAAAGTTGGACCAATATAAGGAGAAGGATGTGCACACACCACCATGTTGGTGCAGCGATGTTTGCAAGGTGAAGGTGTCCACTCACCGTAAAAAGTCATGGACAGAAGGTAGAAGACTTTTCGTGTGTCCCGACTACGCACATGACCGTGCACGGCCAAAACACGCATATGACGTACCACCGGTATGGTAGATGTGACATCCAAATAATTTCAATTTAATTGAACCCATATTACTAATTCAAACTTGCCTTTTATGTAGTCATCTCTGCCACTTTGCAACTACTTCACTTGGATATATCACGAAGTACCACAACATGTGCAAGATGAGCAATATCGAGATTGCATGCGGAGGCAAGCCCTTTTTGAGGAATCCTTAGCACGGGAGGAGGAGTTTTGGCATTGTGAGAAGGAGCTGAAGAAGCGCAAGAAGCGTGAGTTGGAGAGGGAACAAAAGGAGAAGGTGGCTCGTGAAGAAGAAAGGGCAAGAAAGCATGCAAGGGCTCGTGATGCACAGACAGAGGACGAGGCACGCGACAAGAAGGGAAAATGGCCCCGTACTACTCAGTAAATAGCGGGTTCATGGCACCTACATGGATGACGGACTTTGTGTGTGATGAACTTTATCGTAGTCCAAACTATGAATGTGGACCTAGCGTATGACAAACTTGTCATTGTTTATGTGATTTGAACTATGTAATGTTCGAGACTATGTAATGCTTATGTGATTTGAACTATGTATGTTATCTCAAGTGTCCAAACTATTTATGTGAACCAAAAGTATGCGATGATCCTTGTGAAGGAAGAGCTAGGCCAGACGCCAAGGTCCCTGGCGTCTGGTTGCCCTGTTCAGTCCAGATGCCAAGAACCTTGGCGTCTGGATCCTTCATTTCAATGCAAACTGGCTGACCCCTGGCACCGACTCAGACACCAAAGACCCCAGCGTCTGCTATTACGCAAGACACCAGACAGTGACCAGTCGCTTGTCTGACCCCTAGTGCCTACCCAGACGCCAGGGACCAAGGCGTTTGGACCCAGACGCTGAGGACCCTGGCGTCTAGTATTACGCAAGGCACCCGACACTTGGCTGACCCCTGGCGCCGATCCAGACACCAGGGATCAAGGGGTTTGGGGTCCTGTGATCCATATGCCAAGGACACTGGCGTCTGGTGTGTTGGTAAGTATCCTACTTGGCTTTGTGTGTGGGACCCACACCACTCACTCTCCCCAATCCAGCCCGAGCTTGTTACTGCATTCTTGCTCTCCCCCTCTCTCCCATCCCTCAAGCCCCCCATCGAATCCTCTCCAAAAGGTGCTTCCCTTAGGTGGATATTTCCATCACTTTGTTGCTTGTAGTAATCCACTAGTAGAAAATAGGCCTTCCGTTTGTACCTTTAGTCCCGGTTTGGCTTTGGACTAGGACTAATGTGGCCATTAGTCCCGGTTCCAATGGCTAGTAGCGGCTAGGGGGTACGAGCACCATTAGTCCCGGTTCATTTGGGACCTATAGTCCTGGTTTGTGATCTGGTTTGTATCACAAACTAGGACTAAAGGGGTGGTGGCAGGCTGGTGTCAACCTAGGGCCCCCACTATCCCTTTTAGTCCCGGTTTGTGTCACAAACCGGGACTATAGTTAGACCTTTAGTCCCGGTTTGTATTACAAACCGGGACTAAAGCTTTCCCTATATAAACCCTTCGTCCAGCCCGACTCCATTTCTCTATTTTATCCATTCGAACTCCCCTCTCTATTCTTCGCCTAGCTCGAGCTCATCCCTCCATTTTGTCCAAGATTTGTCAAGATTTGAGGCGTCCCAATCCATCCAAGTGTTCACAAAGGTTAGCAACTTTGTCCTTTCATCTCTTATTGCTAGATCAGCTCGTGCAATGCTTTATTAGTATAGTGATTTGTGGGTTTTAGTTTGGGTGTAATTATGTGATAGTTTTTTGATTTATATGCAATTTGAGCTCAAATTAACTCCTTAGTTTTCATATGTGTATATGTGGTTTAGTTAGTGTGCCTTCCCGTCCCCGTCCTAACCACCGTCGACCGCCCGCACTATTCTGTCGCCAGCACCACCTTGGTGAGCCTCTTCTTGTGTTTTTATCCTTTTTATAAAAAATCGTATTTGTATGATTTAGATAGTTACTTGCATAGTTTTCTTACTTGTATGATTGTTGTTATATATAGTGCCATGGTTATGATATCCGAGCCCGTTGGCCCTCGTCCGGCTTATGATTTGGATGTGGTATATTCTATTTTATAACTATTTGTTGCATTTTGTGTTAATGACAATTATGCCCATCAAGTTCACATAGATATTTTTATGTTGGAGGTAGTTGAACAGGAAATGCCAACCGACCCTATTGTCAAGAAGTTAAATTTAGTTGAAAGAGAAAACGAGGATCTGAAAGGAAAATTGAAAAGAGTTGAAGAAGAGAAGATGAAATTGGAGTTGTACTTTGCCGTTGTCATCGATGATCACAAGATCAAGATGGATGCATTGCTCTTGAATATTAGAAATATTAGAAAATATGCCATTAATAAAGAGGCTTGGTATCATTATGTAGTTGGATCAATTTTTACCTTAGTTACGATTTTGATCGCATTTGTTGTCGCATTTAAAATGTTTTAGCTAGATAGTTTTATGTTGTTTTATGAGAATAAGTGTGTATGAACTTTATGTATGAACTTGCATTAATTTGGTCTTTTCGGTGTTGTGTAATGAAGATGAAATATCAATGGATGTACGTTGACCGACGCTCTCCCCAGTTCATTAATGGCGTGCATAGTTTTTTGCATGTGGCTGAGGAAAACAAGCGGGATGGTTTTATGTGTTGTACATGTGGTGTCTGTAAGAATGATAAGACTTACTCTGGGTCAAAATAGATTCACGTCCACCTGTTTACGTCCGGTTTCATGTCCGTCTATAATTGTTGGACCAAGCACGGAGAAAGAGGGGTTCTAATGGAAGAGAATGAAGAAGAAGAGGATGACAAAAACTATCCTAGGTGTCCTGAATATTATGGTACTACAATGGGGGAAGGGAATGAAGAAGAAGAAGAAGCTGAGGCATCAGGAGCCCACTGATGATCTTTGTCAGGCCATTGCTGATGCAAAGAGAAACTGCGAAAATGAAAAGGAGAGGTTGAAGTTGAAGCGCATGTTAGGGGATCAGAAAAAAGGGTTTTACCCAAATTGCGAAGATGACAACACAAAGCTCGGTACCACACTGGAATTGCAGCAATGGAAGACGGAGAATGGTGTATCTGACAAGGGATTTGAAAAGTTGGTGAAAATAGTGGAAGAAGCTTCCAAAGGACAACGAATTGCCCAAAAGTACATACGAAGCAAAGAAGATTGTCTACCCTCTAGGATTGGAGGTACAAAAGATAAATGCATGCCCTAATGACTGCACGTCTACCGCGGTGAGTACGAGAATTTGAATGCCTGCCTGGTATGCAATGCATTGCGATATAAGATCGGTCGCGATGACCCTGGTGATGATGTTCATGGGAGCGCCCCAGGAAGAGGATTCCAGCCAAGGTGATGTGGTATGCTCCTATAATACCACGGTTGAAATGTGTTTTTCCAAAACAAAGAGCATTCCAAGTTGTTGCGATGGCACAAAGAAGGCCGTAAGAAAGACGGGAAGTTGTGCTGATGGGTCGCAGTGGAGAAAAACCGAGAGAGAGTGGCCGGACTTTGCGGATGACCCAAGGAACTTATGGTTTGTTTAAGTGCAGATGGCATTAATCCATTTGGGGAGCAGAGCAGCAAGCATAGCACATGGCCTGTGACTCTATGTATCTATAACCTTCCTCCTTGGTTGTGCATGAAGCGGAAGTTCATTATGATGCCAATGCTCATCCAAGGCCCTAAGCAACCCGGCAACAACATTGATGTGTACCTAAGGCCATTAGTTGATGAACTTTTTCAGCTGTGGAATAAAAAAGGTGTACGTGTGTGGGATGAGCACAAACAGCAGGAATTTGACCTGCGAGCGTTGCTATTTATAACCATCAACCATTGGCCTGATCTTAGTAAGCTTTCAGGACAAACAAACAAGGGATACCATGCATGCACACACTGTTTAGATGATACCCAAAGTATATATTTGGACAAATGCAAGAAGAATGTGTACCTGGGACATCGTCGATTTCTTCCGGCCAAGCATGCCTTAAGAAATAAAGGCAAGCATTTCAAAGGTGAGGTAGATCATCGGAAGAAGCCCGTCCTCCGTACTGATGAGGACATACTTGATATGGTCAAGGATTTACAAGTAATATTTGGAAAGGGTCCTATCGGACAATTTGTTCCGATTATGGCGCACCCATGTCGAAGAATAAATCTATATTTTGGGAGCTATAATATTGGAAAGTCCTAGAGGTCCGCTCTACAATCGACATGATGCACATGACGAAGAATCTTTGCGTGAACCTGCTAGGCTTCCTGGGCTTGTATGAAAAGACAAAAGATATAACGGAGGCACGGGAGGACCAACAACGTGTGCTCGAAAACGACGGCATGCATCCAAAGCAGTATCAAGGTCCTTCTAGCTATGCTCTTACCAAAGCAGAGAAGGAAATCTTCTTTGAATGCCTGCTCAGTATGAAGTACCCGTCTGGCTTCTCGTCAAATATAAAGGAAGTAATAAACATGACAGAGAAAAAATTCCAGAAGCTAAAGTCTCATGACTGCTACGTGATCATGACGCAATTGCTTCTAGTTGCGTTGAGGGGGCTTCTACCAGAAAATGTTCGATTAGCCATTGTGAAGCTATATTCATTCCTCAATGCAATTTCTCAGAAGGTAATCGATCCGGAAATCCTACCAAGCTTACAGAATGACTTGGTCCAATGTCTTGTCAGTTTTGAGTTGGTGTTCCCACCATCATTCTTCAATATTATGACGCACGTCCTTGTTCACCTAGTCGAAGAGATTGCCATTTTGGGTCCTGTCACTAGTATAATGTCGATCTGTAGTCCCGGTCGGGATGGGTCTTTAGTACCGGTTCCCCAACCGGTACTAAAGGGTTGGGACTAAAGGTCCAGACCTTTAGTACCGGTTGGCCCACGAACCGGTACTAAAGGCCCACCACGTGGCTGCCTGCGTGGGCTAGTAGTGGAGGACCTTTACTACAGGTTGGTGATACCAACCGGTACTAAGTGTTCTGTTTTTTGTTTTAGCTTTTAATTAGGTTTTAGTTTTCCTCTCTATTTTTTGTGTTTTCCATTCATTTCAAATTTATTATACAGTGCTACATACTGTAAACATTACACAAGTTGATGCATATATATATGTAATATAATATACAATATCTCATACACAGTATATATATACAAATGGAATTACGTTACACATCCATATATATTCTGGACTTATAAATTAAGGCCCAAAACCCAGCCGGGACTAGCTAGCTAGTGCTCCGGATGAAATCTTAGTTTTCTACTACTGATTTGCTGGCATTATTGAGGCAGCGATAAGAAATAGTGCTCTCCGTTTACATCAATGGCATGTCGTAGAAGAAATACCGCAAATGCCTCTTGAAGTGCTACAAAGTGTTTCTCAGGTGAGAGCTTCAACATCATCTGCCAAACCTGGAGTTGTCTTTCACGTGCTCCTCTGCGACGTATACGACTTTCGGTCTGGATGCGAATGTTGTCGCAGAGAAAGTATCCACATAAATTTGTCCCCTGTGGCTGCTTCGTGCACTTTGCAAAAGAATAGAATTCAATAAGATAATTAATAATCAAGCATGATAATGGTATTGAAACTAGAATTAAAGAGATGCGCGGACCTAGTAGTACTACTTAATTACCTGCATCTTTTTCCACTTCAGCATCGGTCTCCATTGACGACCATGATGGTTTTTTTCTATGATCTTTTTCCAAACATTATGCGACAAAGAAAAATAACGAAAGAGTTATTATAATTACTTTTGATATCAGGAAATAATGAAAGAAAGCGAGGTCGATAAAGATTGAAATTACTGTTATATCATAAAATACAAGTCCATGTATGATTGTTGTAGTATATCTAGTGAGTCGTACACTTGAAGAAGTCCATCTGCGAGGATAATATTTAGGAGGATATAGTGGTCTCTGCGCAGAAGTTTATATAATTAAGCAGACATGCATATAACTCATCAACTACACTTGACAGCGAGCTAGTAAGCAAAAATAGAATTTGTAGTATACAAGAGAGTAAACACTCATCCCATGTTGTAAGGAAATATTATAGTAGATTTGGTATTCATTAGTGCCTCTAGAAAATTTTCCAAGATATCTTCTGTGTCCTTGGCACAATGTTTTACCACATGACCATGGACGGTATTTGGGTCGATGAACCCAATGTCATCGATTCCCTCTTGTTTCAATTCCCACATCTTCAATATGCATAATAGCGTAGAAAAGAACATATATAGTGAGGATAAGCCAATGAACGATATCTTAGCTAGAGACTTAAAATATTAAAGATATAAATCACTTACAGACAATAGCCACTGATGAGAGTTTTGTCGATAGAATCCATGTGGTATAACTAGAGAAGTTCTGAGAATTCAAGACATATGTCACATCCATTGACGTAATGCTCTTTCCTTAGTTTGACCATGACCGTCGTCTCCCCTCGCTTTGCTTCACGCAGGTACCAATCATGCAACCGTCACATCGCAGTTGGTAGTTTCTTGTATTGCTCGGGTGTGACAAGTGGCTTTCTGACGGCATATTGCATTGCGTAATCATCTGCACCGTACCCGCGGATTTCCTCGGTGCCAACGATTTGGCCTAGAGTGAGACCTGCAGCCTCTACTTCTTCGAGGTCGATTGGGTTGCCTTGCATGTCGACTGCTTGGATCGATTGCTTGCTTGGATTGGTACTCACCTTGAGTGGAGAGATCGATTGCTTGGATTGTTCTCCGAGCTGGGGAACTATTTTCCCGCTAGTAGTACCACCTGTCGTTGATGCCGTACTTCCCGACTTCTTCCTTGGGCTGGGCCGACTTCTCTGCTCACTTGCCTTCTGAATCTGTCGCTCATAGTCTGTCAGCATACGCTCCACATATGCCGGGGGTCGATCAATAAAGTGTTCCATAAAGTGCTCTTGGACTTCCTTGGGTATTACCTCCTTTGGCGGCAGGGTCTTCTTCGCAAAAAAGGATTTCACTTGGCGATCGCTTTCAATTTTGGCTTCCTCTGGTGTCATGTCGTAAGGCAGCTTCCTTTTGTCCTGAGGCTCGGGTTTCTTCTTTGCTTTCTTCCGAAGAGGACTGCCGATGGCCTTCCTCTTTTGGGAGCCCTACTGGAGGGACCGCTGCCGGGTGGAGTCGGCTCACGTGGCAAAGGTCGATATCGACGATATGGACTCGCGTCGTGCTCCATCCCGAGGTTGGGTGGACTCGCGCTGGGATCCATATCGAAGTGGGACGCCTCTCGAGGTTGGGAGGACCTCTGGCGAGGTGGGGAGGACTATTGGCGAGGTGGGGAGGACTGCTGGTGCTGCGATGCCTCTGGCTGGGATCCCTCGCGCTGGACATCGATACTCGGAGGAGATGGTGGCCTTAGCGCCGAGTGTGGAAAGACGATGCAGTCCTTACTCCATAGAATGAGACCATGGCCGGCTTCTGCCAGTGTGGACTCCCCCTCACCTCTAGGGATGTCAAGCTGTAGTCCATCATATCCTGGCTCTATTGCGTCCACCGCGACACGAGCATACCCAGCTGGAACCGGATTGAAATGCCAGAGAACATCAGGTGTATTTGGTAAAGCATAGCCCGTCGCAACCCACACAGGTATGTTCTTCATTTTCTGGATTAGCTCACAAGATGTCTTCTCGGTGATAGCATCCATGGGGGTGTGACCCAGCGGTGCCCCCGTGGAACTCACGCTGATTTTCGACAGTGTAGATGGGACGGGTTCCGATGCCTCCTGCCGCAGAGTTGCCCTTTGCTAGGTCAGTACCTGTATCTACAGCTGCTGCTGCTCGTACTTCTGTTCCAACTTTGAAAGTCGGTCTGCTTCCACCTTCTTTTTGTTGGAAATATGCCCTAGAGGCAATAATAAAATGGTTATTATTGTATTTCCTTGTTCATGATAATTGTCTATTGTTCATGCTATAATTGTGTTAACCGGAAACCATAATACATGTGTGAATACATAGACCACAACATGTCCCTAGTGCGCCTCTAGTTGACTAGCTCGTTGATCAATAGATGGTCAGGGTTTCATGACCATGGACATTGGATGTCATTGATAACGGGATCACATCATTAGGAGAATGATGTGATGGACAAGACCTAATCCTAAGCATAGCACAAGATCGTGTAGTTCGTTTGCTAAAGCTTTTCAATGTCAAGTATCGTTTCCTTAGACCATGAGATTGTGCAACTTCCGGATACCGTAGGAATGCTTTGGGTGTGCCAAACGTCACAACGTAACTGGGTGGCTATAAAGGTGCACTACGGGTATCTCCGAAAGTGTCTGTTGGGTTGGCATGAATCGAGACTGGGATTTGTCACTCCGTGTGACGGAGAGGTATCTCTGGGCCCACTCGGTAAGACATCATCATAATGAGCTCAAAGTGACTAAGGAGTTATCCACGAGATGATGTATTATGGAACGAGTAAAGAGACTTGTCGGTAACGAGATTGAACAAGGTATGGAGATACTGACGATCGAATCTCGGGCAAGTATCATACCGATAGATAAAGGGATTTGTATACGGGATTGACTGAATCCCCGACATCGTGGTTCATTCGATGAGATCATCGTGGAGCATGTGGGAGCCAACATGGGTATCCAGATCCCGCTGTTGGTTATTGGCCGGAGAAGTGTCTCGGTCATGTCCACGTGTCTCCCGAACCCGTAGGGTCTACACACTTAAGGTTCGATGATGCTAGGGTTATAGGGAAATGGTATACATGATTACTGAGAGTTGTTCGGAGTCCCGGATGAGATCCCAGACGTCATGAGGAGCTCCGTAATGGTCCTGAGGTAAAGATTGATATATAGGAAGTCCAGTTTTGGTCACCGAAAAGTTTTCGGGCTCATCGGTATTGTACCGGGAGTGCCGGGAGGGTGCCGGAGGACCCCCGGGAGGGGTGTGACGAGCAAAGGACTTCGTGGGACCTTAGAGGAGGTGTGCCATCCCTTTGTGGGCTGGCCAAGACCTTCTAGAAAGGCCCATGCGGCTGGAGGAGTAGAGATAAGGGCAAAGGAGTTTGAAAAGGAGGAGATCCACCTCCCTTATGGGAGGTGGACTCTCCCTTTGATTCGGCCGAAGCTCTCCTCCTTTGAGGAGAGTCCAAGTCAGCCCTCCCTCTCCCTCCTCCTATATATACTTGAGGTTTTGGCCTTTTGAGAACAGATCTGAACTATCTCTCTCACGGCAAAGTCCTACCTCTCTTCTTCCTCCTCCGCAGCGCTTAGGCGAAGCCCTGCCGGAATACCTTGCTACTCCACCACCACCATGCTGTCGTGCTGCTGTTGGAGCCCTTTCCCCAATCTCTCCTTCCTCCTTGCTGGATCAAGGCGTAGGAGACGTCACCAGGCTGCACGTGTGTTGAACACGGAGGCGCCATTGTTCGGCACTTAGATCGGAATCCGCCGCGATCTGAATCGCTGCGAGTACGACTCCATCAACCGCGTTCTTGTAACGCTTCCGCTTAGCGATCTTCAAAGGTATGAAGATACAATCTCTCCCCTTTCATTGCTGGTTTCTCCTAGATAGATCTGTTGGGGAACGTCGCATGGGAAACAAAAATTTTCCTACGCACACGCAAACCTATCCATGGTGATGAGCATCTACGAGAGGGAGAGTGGATCTACATACCCTTGTAGATCGCTAAGCGGGAAGCGTTAAGAAACGCGGTTGGTGTAGTCGAACATCTTCGCGATCCAAATCGCCGAGCGTCCCGCGATCTCATCACGATCCGTCCCGCGATCCAATCACGATACGTCCCGTGAACTCATCACGATCCGTCCCGCGATCTCATCACGATCCGTCTCACGATCTTGATCACGATCTGTCCCGCGAACTCATCACGATCCGTTCCACGATCTCATCACGAACCGTCTCGCGATCTCGATCACGGTCCTTCCGATCTAGCGCCGAACGGACGGCACCTCCGCGTTCAGCACACGTGCAGCTTGATGACGATCTCCACCGTCTTGATCCAGCAAGAGGAGGTGGATAGGAGAGAGAGTTCACCGGCAGCGTGACGGCGCTCCGGTGATGGTGGTGGAGCAATTCCGGCAGGGCTTCGCCTAAGCGCTGCGGAAAACCGATCTAGAGGAGAAACTGTGCACCGGTGAAACGGGTAGCACGTGGCCGGAAATTCTGTCCAAAAACCACCCAATCCACTAGTATATATAGGAGGAGAGGAGAGGAGAGGCAGCCAAGGCCTTTGGGTCGGCCGAAATAGGAGGTGGGAAGAAATCCTACTTCACCTCCAATCCTAGTTGGAGTAGGATTGCCTCCTATTGGCTGATTTTCCACTTTTTGCTTTAGGACTTTCTCTCCTGCGCCATGGGCCTTTGTGGCTGTTTTCCCAGCCCACTAAGGGCTGGTTATTATTCTCCCACAGCCCATGGACCTCTTGGGGTCGAAATACCCCTCCCGGAGGCCTCCCGGTACACTACCGGCACTCCCGGTACACTACCGGCACTCCCGGTACACTACCGATGAGCCCGAAACTTTTCCGGAAACCAAACTGGGACTTCCTATATATGAATCTTTACCTCCGGACCATTCCGGAGCTCCTCGTGATGTCCGGGATCTCATCCGGGACTCCGAACAAACTTCGGTCACCACCATACATAACTCTACACTACCGAAACGTCACCGAACCTTAAGTGTGCAGACCCTGCGGGTTCGAGAACTATGTAGACATGACCGAGACACCTCTACGGTCAATAACCAATGGCGGGACCTGGACATCCACATTGGTTCCTACATATTCTACGAAGATCTTTTTCGGTCGAACCTCTATGTCAAGGATTTAGTTAATCCCGTATAACGTCCCCTTTGTTCTTCGGTATGTTACTTGCCCGAGATTCGATCGTCGGTATCTCCATACCTAGTTCAACCTCGTTACTGGCAAGTCTCTTTACTCGTTCCGTAATACAAGATCCCGTGACTAACAATTAGCCACATTGCTTGCAAGGCTTGTTGTGATGTTGTATTACCGAGTGGGCCCTGAGATACCTCTCCGTCACACGGAGTAACAAATCCCAGTCTCGATCCATGCCAACTCAACAAACACCATCGGAGATACCTGTAGAGCACCTTTATAGTCACCCAGTTACGTTGCGACGTTTGATACACACAAGGCACTCCTCCGATATCCGTGAGTTGCATGATCTCATGGTCATAGGAACATATACTTGACATGCAGAAAACAGTAGCAATAAACTGACACGATCATATGCTATGTTTGTAGTTTGGGTCTTATCCATCACATCATTCTCCTAATGATGTGATCCCGTTATCAAATGACATCTCATGTCCATGGCTAGGAAACCTTAACCATCCTTTGATCAACGAGCTAGTCCATTAGAGGCATACTAGGGACATGGTTTTGTCTATGTATCCACACATGCATTTAAGTCTCCGATCAATACAGTTATAGCATGGATAATAAACGATTATCATGAACAAGGAAATATGATAATAACTAATTTATTATTGCCTCTAGGGCATATTTCCAACAGTCTCCCACTTGCACTAGAGTCAATAATCTAGTTCACATCACCATGTGATTCGCATTGTTATGAATCTAACACCCAATGAGTTTTGGGGCTCGATCATGCTTTGCATGTGAGAGAGGTCTTATAGTCAACGGGTCTGCGATATTAAGATCCGTGTGTACTTTGCAAATCTCTATGTCAAACCGTAATCACTGCTACCACACTCCACTTGGTACTATTTCCAAATGGCTGCTCCACTATACGTATCCAGATTGCTACTACTAGTCATCTGGATAGGT
Organism: Hordeum marinum; assembly: GCA_022496015.1. NCBI lineage: Eukaryota > Viridiplantae > Streptophyta > Magnoliopsida > Poales > Poaceae > Hordeum > Hordeum marinum. The sequence goes on from JAAAWK010001186.1 coordinate 1,009,104, forward strand.
GTTAAAGCTTGCATCGACGTAACTCTTTACGACGAACTCTTTATCACCTCCATAATCAAGAAACATTTCCTTAGTCCTCTGGTTACTAAGGATAATTCCGACCGCTGTCCAGTGATCCACTCCTGGACCACTCTTGTACCCCCTGACAGACTCGTGGCAAGGCACACATAGGTGCGGTACACAGCATGGCATAATATAGAGCCTATGGCTAAGGCATAGGGGACGACATTCATCCTTTCTCTTTCTTCTGCCGTTGTCGAGCTTTGAGTCTCACTCAACTTCACACCTTACAAATCAGACGAGAACTATTTCTCTGGCTGATCCATTTTGAACTCTTTCAAAATCTTGTCAAGGTATGCACTCATTGAAAGTCTCATCAAGCATCTTGATCTATCTCTATAGATTTTGATGCTCAACAATTAGGTAGCTTTATCCAGGTCTTCATTTGAAAAACACTTTTCAAACAACCTTTTATGCCTTCCAGAAATTCTACATTATTTCCGATCAACAATATGTCAACCACATATACTTATCAGAAACTCTATAGTGCTCCCATTCACTTTATTGCAAATACAAGTTTCTCGTAAACTTTGTATAAACTACAAAAACTTTGATCACCTCATCAAAGTGTATATTCCAACTCCGAGATGCTTGCTTCAGTCCATAGAAGGATCACTGAAGCTCTCTCATCTTTTAGCATCCTTAGGACTGACAAAACCTTCTGGTTGTATCACATACAACCTTTCCTTAAGTAAACCGTTAAGGAAACGACGTTTTGACATCCATCTGCCAGATTTCGTAATTGAAAATGCAGCAACTGCTAACATAATTCCAACAGACTTTTAGCATCGCTACGAGTGAGAAAGCCTCCTCGCAGTCAACTCCTTGAACTTGTCACAAACAACTTTGCAACAAGTCGAGCTTTACAAATGGTGACATTTACCATCAGTGTCTGTCTTCATTCTAAAGGTCCATTTGTACTCAACGACCTGCCGTCTAACGAGCAAGTCTACCAAAGTCTATACTTGGTTTTCATAAATGGATCCTATCTCGGATTTCATGGTCTCTAACCATTTGTCGGAATCCGGGCCCATCATCGCTTCTCCATAGCTCGTAGGTTCATCGCTGTCCAACAACATGACCTCGAAGACAGGGTTGTCGTACCGCTTAGGAGCAGTACACATCCTTGTCGACCCACGAAGTTCGATAGTAACTTGATCCTGAAGCTTCATGATCATCATCATTAACTTCCTCTTCAACTAACGTAGGCTTCACAGAAACATCTTTCTGCGCTGCGCTACTCTCTGGTTGAACAAAGGTTTAACAACCTCATCAAGTTCTATCTTCCTCCCACTCAATTCTTTCGAGAGAAACCTTTCCTCGAGAAAGGATCCGTTTTAGTAACAACCACTTTGCACTCGGATCTGAGATAGAAGGTTCACCCAACTGATCTTAGGGTATTCTATGAAGATGCATTTGTCCGCCTTGGGTTCGACCTCATTAGGTGAAAACATTTTTCACACAAGTGCCGCAGCCCCAAGTATTAAGAAACGACAGCTTAGGTTTCTATCAAACCATAATTCATATGGTGTCATCTCAACGGATTTAGATGGTGCCCTATTTAAAGTGAATGTAGTTGTCTCTAATGCATAACCCCAAAATTATAGTAGTAAAACGACAAGAGACATCATAGCACGCACCATGTCCAATAGAGCATAACTATGATGTTCGGACACACCATCACACTATGGTGTTCCAGGTGGCGTTTAGTTGTGAAACAACTTTCACATTGTCTTAAGTTGTATGCCAAACTCGTGACTCAGATATTCACCTCCACGATCATATCGCAGTCATTTTTATCTTCTTGTCACGATGATCTTTAAACTTCACTCTGAATTTGCTTGAACCTTTCAAACGATTCAGACTTGTGTTTCATTAAGTAAATATACACTATATCTACTCAAATCATCAGTGAAGGTAAGAAAATAATGATATCCACTGCACACTACAAGACTCACTAGATTGCATACATCAACATGTATCATTTCCAATGAATCACTTGCCCGCTCCATCCAACGGGGTCCTTTAGTCATCTTGCCCAAGAGGCATGGTTCGCATGTCTCAACCGATTCGAAATCGAATGAGTCCAAATATCCATCAGCATGGAGTTTCTACATGCGCTTTATACCAATATGACATTTAGCGGCAGTGCCACAAGTATGTGGTACTATCATTATTAACTTTGTATCTTTTGACATCAATGTTATGAACATGTGTAATACTACGATCAAGATTTCAACAAACCATTCTCACTGGGTGCATGACCATTGAAGGTATTATTCATGTAAACAGAATAACCATTATTCTCTAACTTAAATGAATAACCGTATTGCAATAAACATGATCTAATCATGTTCATGCTCAACGCAAAACACCAAATAACATTTATTTAGGTTCGTCACTAATCCTGAAGGTAGAGAGAGCGTGCGATTTTGATCACATCAACCTTGGAAACACTTCCAACACATATCGTCACCTCACCCTTAGCTAGTTCTCCGTTTATTCCGTAGCTTTTATTTCGAGTTACTAACATTTAGCAACCGAACCGGTATCCAATACCCAGGTGCTACTAAGAGTACTAGCAAGGTACACATTAGTAACTCGTATATCAAATATACTTCTATCAATGTTGCCAGCCTTCTTATCTACCAAGTATCTAGGGTTGTTCCGCTTCAGCGACCTCTCACCTCATAATAGAAGCACTTAGTCTCGGGTTTGAGTTCAACTTTGGGTTGCTTCACTGGAGCAGCAACTGACTTGCTATCCATGAAGTTTCCCTCCTTGATCTTGCCCTTTTCGAAACTAGTGGTTTGATTAACCATCAACACTTGACGCTCCTTCTTGATTTCTACCTTCGCGGTGTCAAACATCGCGAACAGCTCAGGGATCAATACTTCTATCCCTGGTGTATTATAGTTCATCACTTAAGTTCTAGTAGCTTTAGTGACAGTGACTTGGAGAACTATATCAATCACTATCTTATCTGGAAGATCAACTCCCACTTGATTCAAGCGATTGTAGTACCCAGACAATCTGAGTACATGCTCAACGATTGAGCTATTCTCCTTCATCTTACAGGCAAAGAATCTTGTTGGAGATCTCATATCTCGCAACACAGGCACAAGCCTGAGATCACAATCTCTGCCCCTAGAACATCTCATATGTTCCGTGACGTTCAAAACGTTTCGGAGCCTCAATTCTAAGCCGTAATGCATGACGCACAAAACTATCAAGTAGTCATCGAAACGTGCCTGTCAGATGTTCACAACATCTATAGACGACGCTAGAGGGGGTGGCGCACCGAGCGGTGCATTAAGGACATAAGCCTTCTGTGCAGCAATGAGGACAATCCTCAGATCACGGACCCAGTCCGCAATATTGCTACCAACATCTTTCAATTCTATTTCTCTAGGAACATATAAAAATACAAGGGAGCCACAACGCGAGCTAGTAATCTACAACATAATTTGCAAAGACACTTTGACTATGTTCATGATAATGAGTTCAATTAATCATATTATTTAAGAACTCCCACTCAAATTGACATCCCTCCGATCATTCGAGTGATACATGATCCAAATTCACCAACTCAAGTCCGATCATCACGTGAGTTGAGGTGGCTGCAATGGTGAACATCATTATGTTGATCATATCTACTATATGACTCATGTTCGACCTTTCGGTCTCTCGTGTTCCGAGGCCATGTCTGTACATGCTAGGCTCGTCAAGTTTAACCCGAGTGTTCTGCGCGTGCAAATCTGGCTTGCACCCGTTGTATGTGAACGTAGAGTCTATCACACCCGATCATCACGTGGTGTCTCAACACGACGAACTTTCGCAACGGTGCACACTCGGGGAGAACACAGTTCGTCTTGAAATTCAAGTGAGGGATCACCTTATAATGCTACCGCCGTACTAAGCAAAACAAGGTGCATAAAAGGATTAACATCTCATGCAATTCATAAGTGACATGATATGGCCATGAACTTGTGTTTAAGATCTCCATCTTCGAAACACCGGCATGATCTCCATCGTCACCGGCACAACACCATGATCTCCATCATCTTGATCTCCATCAATGTGTTGCCATTGGGGTTGTGGCGCCAGCCCTGCTTCTACTTCTATTGCTACTGCTTAGCGATAAAGTAAAGCATTACATAGCGCTTAATGATTGACACGCAGGTCATACAATAATTAAAGACAACCCTATGGCTCCTGCCGGTTGCCGTACTCAACGACATGCAAGTCGTGAAATTCTATACATCACATGATCATCTCATACATCACATATATCTCATCATGTAATTGGCCATATCACATCACAACATACCCTGCAAAAACAAGTTAGACGTCCTCTAATTGTTGTTGCATGTTTTACGTGGCTGCTATGGGTATCTAGCAAGAACGATTCTCACCTACGCATAAACCACAACGGTGATACACTAGTTTGCTTTTCAACCTTCTCAAGGACCGCCTTTGTCGAATCCGATCCAACTAAAGTGAGAGAAACTGTCACCCGCAAGCCATCTAGGCAACAAGTTGCGTCGAGGGAACCGGTCTCTCGTAAGCGTACGAGTAATGTTGGTCCGGGCCGCTTCATCTCACAATCCCGCTGAACCAAAATACGACCAAGGGAGGAAGCAATCTAAGCATCAACGCCCACAAACCTTTTGTGTTCTACTCGAGATCTCATCGAACCATCAACCTAGCTCATGATGCCACTGTTGGGGAACGTCGCATGGGAAACAAAAATTTTCCTACGCACACGCAAACCTATCCATGGTGATGAGCATCTACGAGAGGGAGAGTGGATCTACATACCCTTGTAGATCGCTAAGCGGGAAGCGTTAAGAAACGCGGTTGGTGTAGTCGAACATCTTCGCGATCCAAATCGCCGAGCGTCCCGCGATCTCATCACGATCCGTCCCGCGATCCAATCACGATACGTCCCGTGAACTCATCACGATCCGTCCCGCGATCTCATCACGATCCGTCTCACGATCTTGATCACGATCTGTCCCGCGAACTCATCACGATCCGTTCCACGATCTCATCACGAACCGTCTCGCGATCTCGATCACGGTCCTTCCGATCTAGCGCCGAACGGACGGCACCTCCGCGTTCAGCACACGTGCAGCTTGATGACGATCTCCACCGTCTTGATCCAGCAAGAGGAGGTGGATAGGAGAGAGAGTTCACCGGCAGCGTGACGGCGCTCCGGTGATGGTGGTGGAGCAATTCCGGCAGGGCTTCGCCTAAGCGCTGCGGAAAACCGATCTAGAGGAGAAACTGTGCACCGGTGAAACGGGTAGCACGTGGCCGGAAATTCTGTCCAAAAACCACCCAATCCACTAGTATATATAGGAGGAGAGGAGAGGAGAGGCAGCCAAGGCCTTTGGGTCGGCCGAAATAGGAGGTGGGAAGAAATCCTACTTCACCTCCAATCCTAGTTGGAGTAGGATTGCCTCCTATTGGCTGATTTTCCACTTTTTGCTTTAGGACTTTCTCTCCTGCGCCATGGGCCTTTGTGGCTGTTTTCCCAGCCCACTAAGGGCTGGTTATTATTCTCCCACAGCCCATGGACCTCTTGGGGTCGAAATACCCCTCCCGGAGGCCTCCCGGTACACTACCGGCACTCCCGGTACACTACCGGCACTCCCGGTACACTACCGATGAGCCCGAAACTTTTCCGGAAACCAAACTGGGACTTCCTATATATGAATCTTTACCTCCGGACCATTCCGGAGCTCCTCGTGATGTCCGGGATCTCATCCGGGACTCCGAACAAACTTCGGTCACCACCATACATAACTCTACACTACCGAAACGTCACCGAACCTTAAGTGTGCAGACCCTGCGGGTTCGAGAACTATGTAGACATGACCGAGACACCTCTACGGTCAATAACCAATGGCGGGACCTGGACATCCACATTGGTTCCTACATATTCTACGAAGATCTTTTTCGGTCGAACCTCTATGTCAAGGATTTAGTTAATCCCGTATAACGTCCCCTTTGTTCTTCGGTATGTTACTTGCCCGAGATTCGATCGTCGGTATCTCCATACCTAGTTCAACCTCGTTACTGGCAAGTCTCTTTACTCGTTCCGTAATACAAGATCCCGTGACTAACAATTAGCCACATTGCTTGCAAGGCTTGTTGTGATGTTGTATTACCGAGTGGGCCCTGAGATACCTCTCCGTCACACGGAGTAACAAATCCCAGTCTCGATCCATGCCAACTCAACAAACACCATCGGAGATACCTGTAGAGCACCTTTATAGTCACCCAGTTACGTTGCGACGTTTGATACACACAAGGCACTCCTCCGATATCCGTGAGTTGCATGATCTCATGGTCATAGGAACATATACTTGACATGCAGAAAACAGTAGCAATAAACTGACACGATCATATGCTATGTTTGTAGTTTGGGTCTTATCCATCACATCATTCTCCTAATGATGTGATCCCGTTATCAAATGACATCTCATGTCCATGGCTAGGAAACCTTAACCATCCTTTGATCAACGAGCTAGTCCATTAGAGGCATACTAGGGACATGGTTTTGTCTATGTATCCACACATGCATTTAAGTCTCCGATCAATACAGTTATAGCATGGATAATAAACGATTATCATGAACAAGGAAATATGATAATAACTAATTTATTATTGCCTCTAGGGCATATTTCCAACAAGATCTTGGTGACATGTAGGAAAATTTTGATTTACTACTACGTCTCCCAACACTTTTTTCTCGAACGGCTTTTATAACTATCCTTCCATCCCGCAAACCCCTCATACCATGGAACAACGCCCACGCCTCGTGTTCGTCCTTTGTGTTCGGGATTCCCGAGAGCGCGTGTAAGCTCGTCATTCTCTCTATCAGGGTGAAACCGTCCTTCTTGGGAAGCTTTTATTGCTTCAAACAACTCATCTGATGCATGCTTCAGACTGGCCAGTGCAATAATCTTCCCTGTTGCTGGGTCCAACTTTTCCCCATGCGCAAAAAACCAATTCCTGCACCTCCGGGGCCAGTGGAAGGTTACTGGAGTGATCCCTTCAGCATGCATCTTATTCTCTAATGCATCCCACTTAGGAATGGCTGACTTGTGTCCACCTGTCCCTAGTTTATGGTGATACTTTTTTTCTCCGCATTTATCTTATTCTTTGTCGACTTCTCCATAGCAGCTTCCGATGTCTTGTACTCGATAAATACATCCCAGTGATTCCTTACCTTCTCATATATTCCTCTGAATTCGGGCCCCTTCTTGCCTCTAGCGTTGTACTCGGTCCATAATCTTTTCTTCCAAGTCTGGAACACGCCAGCCATCTTATGGAGAGCAAACTCCTTGACTTTGTCCCTTTGGCACTCCGAGAGAGAATCTGGTAGGATGAAATGCTCCATGAGATCTCGCCAAAGGGCATCTTTAATTCTTTTATCAACATAATTCACTCCTGGTTTTTGTTTGTTTGGCAAAATCCATTCTTGCATTGTGATCGGGACTCCGTCCCTAACAACCACTCCGTATTGACGCACAAATGTCTTGGCATTGGCTTCAAGGTGATTCGGTGCGCCATCATGTTTGAAAGCATCAAGATTGTGCTTTACATTGCCGTCCAATATTTTGGCACCGCCTCATACCTTTCTACTAGATTGGCTCGATCCGGAGGGCTGATAATTAAAAGAAGAAAGATTTGTTAATATATATATATACAAATCAATTAATACACATGTAATGATCACCAGAGGCTAATATGTGTATATACCTCGCCGGACATTGTTAGTTGTTCCGGATTTTGGAACATAACTTGTTCTTCCTCGGCCTCACATCCATCATCGTAATCGTTCAGATATTGTGAGCCGTCATCATCATGTGATTCACCCAGAAGGTCCGCTGGGTTTTCGGAGGAGCGTATCATGTCGAAGATGTCCTCTTCATGAGCTCTACTGATATTGTCCATAGCTTAATAACTAATCCATATTAATATATATAAAACAAATTAGTATTCAAATTAGCATGCATTCAATAAGCAAAATAATTGATAGTTAATTAATAATGCATCATCCAATACATATATAGTAGTTCTTAGAAAAGATCTCATCTCATAATCTCGGATAATAGTTAATACATCGGCTAATCCATCGATCTAGCTAATACATCATAATAATACATTTATAGTAGCTAATATATCGATCTAGCTAGAACCCTAGCGCCCGACAGATATCAGGGCGGGCGGTGGACACCCAAAGAGAAGGAATCATCACAGGAACATAGCTCCAGTGAGATCCCTGAAGAATCTGCCAGGTAATGTCGGACTTGGCCTCCAAAGCTGCCATGTAGCGACGAACGTGCTCGTTCTCCTTGCTGACATGGTATTGTACCACCTCCGCGGGGGACTCAAGCCTCCGAATCGTTCGTGGCCAATGCGGCCGCCACACCAAAACCTTCGAGTCGACGACGGGCTGGCTCCTCACCAAGCTGCACCGCCGGGAAGGCAACACCTCCCAGTACCAGCCCGGCGGAGCCCAGTCTTGGACAGGGCCCCTCGGCTCAAGAAAGTGACCTCCTGCGGGGATCGGCATCGTCGACGTCGAGAAGAAACAATTAATTATGAAAAAAAATAACACTTAGCATCTAACAAATGAAATGGATGGGGAATAACATCCGGGAATGTTTTCTCGAAGTCTGCATATGAACATTTTCTATATACATCAATCCATCCCTCTATACATACATACATACATGGACAAAAAAATTCTATGAACAAAAAAAATCATCATTACAACATTTTCTATATATATATACATCCATCTAAACATCCATCTAACATCTCTATCTATCCAAAGCTCTAGTGCAAAAAAATGAACTCGAATGCAAAAAAAAATCTAAACATCCATCTAACATCTCTATCTATCCATCTAACACCTCTATCTATCCATCTATCTATCCATCTAACATATCTATCTAACAACTTTGCCACAACATATCTATCTAAAAATCTAAACATCCATCTAACAACTTTGCCACAACATATCTATCTATCCATATAACATTCCTAAAATTCCTAAAATTCTTAAAATTCCTAAAATTCCAGCATCTAATCCATAGTTAAATATTAAAATTCCTAAAATTCCTAAAAATCAGCTTTTGCATCACAGTACATTTTGGCAGGGCTCGTCGGGGCTCACCGGCGGGATGGATCGTCGGGGCTCGTGTGGGCGGCCCGGTAGGACGATGCATTGGGGGAGGGCTCGACGACGGTGTCGGGGCCGGCGATGAGGAGCGGGCTCGGGGAGTAGGGAGAGGAAGTCGGGCGACGGCGTCGAGCAGGGCTCAAGGACGGCTCGGAGGCGACGGCGTTGGGCAGGGCTTGGGGACGGCTCGGAGGCGACGGCGTCGGGCAGGGCTCGGGGACGGTGTCGGGGGCGGCGACGAGGAGCTGGCTCTGGGAGGAGGGCAAGGAGGTCCGACGACGAGGACAACGGATTCTGGCAGCCTGGCGACAACGCAAATATGCTTTTCCCGGTGCGTGGCTTGGCCCGGGACGAGGCCTTCACTATTTATACGTGGAGGACCTTTAGTATCGGTGCGTGGCTCGCACCAGTACTAAAGACCCTTTAGTACCGATGCGAGCCACGCACCGGTACTAAAGGTCCAGCCCCAAAAATGCGCGGGGCGGTGGACCTTTAGTACTGGTGCGTGGCTCGCACCGGTACTAAAGGTTTTTTAATTCATTATTAATTAATTATTATTTTCAGAAAAACCCCTAAATTTTAGAAAATCATAGAAAAAATCTATGACTCCAATGGAAATAAATAATATATGGAAAAATATCAGAAAAATATAAAGAATCTGTTTATGGCTTTCCATGCATGTTTGAACAACTTAAACTGTTGTATAAGACAATTTGATTAAATGACATTTGAAATGTCATATCTCGAGTTTGAACAGTAGTACAAATAAACTCTGAAAAGGTTGTAACTTGGCATGACATCCTAATTTCACCCACATAACAACTTCTAAAGAGTTGAGAGGGTTATGGCAAAAACTGGATGCACTTCGTGTACAAATTGGACAATCTCTTTCGAAGTATGAGGGTTTCGGACGAAAACTCATCTATTACAAGCGGGTTTCATTTTTAATAACTTATTTTAACTTCATACTTGTTGTGTGTTCAATATGCACCATTCACAGGCACATCATCAATTTTCAACCCTTTCTGACTTCATTTGGTATTTTTCATGCATTTAATGATTTATTTTGAGGTAAATGACTCTGAATTTGAAAAGCGATACAAATGAACTCTGAAAAGCTTGTAACTTGGCATGACATCATAATGTCACCCACATAGCAACTTCTAAATAGTTGAGAGGGTTACGACAAAAACTGGATGCACTTCGTGTACAAATTGGACAATCTCTTTCGAAGTATGAGGGTTTCGGATGAAAACTCATCTATTACAAATGGGTTTCATTTTTAATAACTTATTTTAACGTCATACTTTTTGTGTGTTCAATATGCACCATTCAAAGACACATCATCAATTTTCAACCGTTTCTGACTTCATTTGATATTTTTCATGCATTTAATGATTTATTTTGAGCTAAATGGCCCTGAAGTTGAAAACCAGTACAAATGAACTCTGAAAAGGTTGTAACTTGGCATGACATCATAATTTCACCCACATAGCAACGTCTAAAGAGTTGAGAGGGTTACGAGAAAAACTGGATGCACTTCGTGTACAAATTAGACAATCTCTTTCGAAGTATGAGGGTTTCGGACGAAAACTCATCTATTACAAAAGGATTTCATTTTTAATAACTTATTTTAACTCCATACTTTTTGTGTGTTCAATATGCACCATTTAAAGGCACATCATCAATTTTCAACCCTGCTGACTTCATTTGATATTTTTCATGCATTTAATGATTTATTTTGAGCTAAATGACCCTGAATTTCAAAAGCAGTACAAATGAACTCTGAAAAGGTTGTAACTTGGCATGAGATCATAATTTCACTCACATAGCAACTTCTAAATAGTTGAGAGGGTTACGGCAAAAACTGGATGCATTTCGTGTACAAATTGGACAATCTCTTTCGAAGTATGAGAGTTTCGGACGAAAACTCATCTGTTACAAAGGGATTTCATTTTTAATAACGTATTTTAACTCCATACTTTTTGTGTGTTCAATATGCACCATTCAAAGGCACATCATCATTTTTCAACCCTTTCTGACTTCATTTGATATTTGTCATGCATTTAATGAGTTATTTTGAGCTAAATGATCCTAAATTTGAAAAGTTGTACAAAATGAACTCTGAAAAGGTTGTAACTTGGCATGACATCATAATTTCACCCACATAGCAACTTATAAAGAGTTGAGAGATGCACTTCGTGTACAAATTGGACAATCTCTTTCGAAGTATGAGGGTTTCCTTCTGTGTGTGCGCATCCCACACACGTACACCTAGTTTTTTCCACAACTGTAGAAGTTCATCAACTACTGGCCTTAGGTATACATCAATGTCGTTGCCGGTTTACTTAGGGCCTTGGATGAGCACTGGCATCATAACGAACTTCCTCTTCATGTACAACCAAGGAGGAAGGTTGTAGATACATAGAGTCACGGGCCAGGTGCTGTGACTGGAGCTCTGCTCCCCAAAAGGATTCATGCCGTCTGTACTAAGACCAAACCATAAGTTTGTTGCATCAGCTGCAAAATCGTTGAACACCCTCTCTATTTTTCTCCACTGCGACCCATCAGCGGGTGCTCTCAACATCCCGTCTTTCTTACGTTCTTCTTTGTGCCATCGCAACAACTTGGCATGCTCTTTGTTTTGGAACAAACGTTTCAACCATGGTATTATAGGAGCGCACCACATCACGTTGGCAGGAACCCTCTTCCTGTGGCGTTCGCCCTCCACATCACCAGGGTCATCGTGGGGGATCTTATAGCGCAGTGCACCGCATACTGGGCATGCATCCATCGTACTCCTCATCGCGGTAGAGGATGCAGTCATTAGGGCATGCATGTATCTTTTGCACCTCTAATCCTAGAGGGAAGACAACCTTCTTTGCTTCGTACGTACTTTCAGGCAATTCGTTATCCTTTGGAAGCATCTTCTTTATCATTATCAGCAATTCTTGAAATCGCTTGTCAGTTACACCATTCTTTTCCTTCCACTGCAGCAATTCTAGCATGGTACCCAGTTTTTTCTGGTCATCTTCACAATTTGGATACAATAATTTCTTGTGATCCTCTAACATGCGTTTCAACTTCAACCTCTCCTTGTCACTTTCGCAGTTTCTCTTTGCATCATCATTGACCTGACCCAAATCATTAGCGGGCTCATCTGATGCCTCTTCTTCAGCTTCCCCCATTGATGCCTCTTCTTTAGCTTCCCTCATTGTTGTATCGGCGAAAGGATAGTTGTCATCATCCTCTTCTTCTTCATTGTCTTCCATTATAACCCCTCTTTCTCCGTGCTTGGTCCAACAGCTATAGCCGGACATGAAACCGGACTTCAGCAGGTGGTAGTGAAGGGTTTTTGAGGTAGAGTAATTCCTATCATTTTTACAGTCACGACATGGACAATGCATGAAACCATTCTGCTTGTTTGCCTCAGCCACACGAATAAAATCATGCAGGCCATTAAGGAATCCTGGACTTAGTTGCTCATCGTACATCCATTCCCGGCTCATGTTCACTACACAACATCGAAGTGACCAAATTAATACAACTTCATCATCACATTACAACCAAAGTAGAGCTAGCAGTGACCAAATGTTATTACTGCAAATAATAGATACGTATAGTTCATACATACATCTTATAAAACAACATACAACTATCTAAAACATGTAAATGCAACAACAAATGCAATTATAATCGCAACTAAGGTAACAATTGAGCCAACAGCATAATGATACCAAGCCTCTTTATCAATGGCATATTTTCTAATCTTTCTAAGCTTCAAGCGCATTCCAGCCATCTTGTTCTTGTGATCATCGACGATATCGGCAACATTCAACTCTAATCCCATCTTCTCATCTTCAGTTATTTTCAATTTTTCTTTCAAATGATCAATTTCTTTTTCAGCTTGTGTTAATTTCTTGAGCAGAATTGCATAGTCGGTTGGAATTTCTGGTTCAACTACTTCCTGTAGATAAAAACATCTACGTCAATTTGGCGGCATAATTAATTGTCATAGATATTAGACGATGTGTGAAATAGTTATAAAAGATAACGACATACCACATATGAATCATAGACTGGACGAGGACCGACGTGGGCGGATACCATAACCATGACACTACAGAATAACTAACAATAATACAAGTAAGTAAATCGTACACGCAGCTATCTAAATCATACAAGTATTTTTTTAACAAAAAGGTTTTAAGACGAACAAGAGGCTCACCAAGGTGGCCGGTGCCGCGACGAGACAGTGCGGACGATCGACGGTGGTTAGGACGGGGATGGGAAGGCACCAAATAAACCACACCTACACATATGCAACCTAACAAGTTAATTTGATCTCAAACTGCATATAAATCAAATAAACTCCGACATAACGATCACTCCTCCAAAACCTAGCTAAAACCCACAAATCACATATCTTTGAGCATCCCCAAGCTAATCTAGCAATGAGAGATGAAGGGGAAAAGTTGCTAACCTTTGTGAACACTTGGATAGATGGGGTGCCTTCAAATCTTGACAAATCCTTGGCAAAATGGAGGATGAGCTTCGAGCAAGAAGAAGAACAGGGGAGAAAACAGAGAAATGAGAGCCCCTTCGATCGGCTGCGGACGAAGCATATATATAGGAAGTCTTTAGTACCGGTTGGTGACACCAACCGGTACTAAAGGTTGCCCATTAGTACCGGTTGGTGTCACCAACCGGTACTAAAGAGGCACGCGGGGCCCAAGTCTGACCAAAAGCCTGCCACGCCCCCTTTAGTACCGGCTCGTGACACAAACCGGTACTAAAGATCCCTCACGAGCCGATACTAAAGGTCACCCTGCTCCTAGCCGTTGGAGCTGGCACGAACCAGGACTAATACCATCTTTAGTACTGGCTCATAACCAGACCGGGACTAATGCTTGGGATGAAAGGTCTATTTTCTACTAGTGTGTATTTCTACACAATATGTTCCCCTTTGAGAGGTTCATGGGAGTCTTAAATAAATATGTTCATAATCGTGCTAGCCAGAAGTAAGCATCTCCAAGGGCCATGAAATAGAGGAGGTTATTGAGTTTTGTGTTGACTTTATTCCTGACATTAACCCGATTGGTGTTCCTCAATCGTGGCATGACGGAAGATTGCGTGGAAAAGGCACGCTTGGACCAAAATCAATAATATGTACGGACGTGCATTCTTGGGCGCAAGCACAGTACACAGTTCTATAGAATTCTACCTTAGTCACCCCGTATATCGAGAAACACATGGATATTATATGCTCGAAGAACCCAGAGAAGTCTGACCCCTGGATTCAACGTACACACATTGAGGATTTCGGTGGTTGGTTGCGAACACATCTCATGAATGACGACAATGTTGAAGATGACTTGCACTTGTTGTCCAAGAAACCATCTTCGACTATATTGACTTTCCAAGGGTACGAGATAAATGGGAATATATTTTACATGATCGCCCAAGATAAAAAGAGGACCAACTAAAACAGTGGTGTCCGCTTTGACGATGCGGCAAACACCAAGGAAAAGGACACATATTATGGTTACATAGAGGAGATATGGAAACTTGACTATGGAGGTGATTTGAAGGTCCCTTTGCTATAATGCAAATGGGCAAATCTAACTGGAGGAGGGGTAATGGTAGACCCATAGTACGGAATGACAACAGTGGGTTTCAACAATCTTGGGCACACAGACGAACCATTCGTTCTAGCCAATGATGTGGCACAAGTTTTCTATGTGAAGGACATGTCTACCATCATGGGAGTGGAGGACAAGACAGACATGTCAAAAGATTATGAAAAGTTTGATGAAATTCCTACGTTCGCAATGAAGACTGGCCCAAGCATCCTATTAAATGATGAAGATTGTCCATGGTTACAGAGCAATAATCAAGGGACACACGCGAAGAAAAAATGTATACCCCAAGATCCCAATCTGAGATGTGATTGGCTCCACCCTCATCAGTTTTCTTCTCTAGTGAGTAGCCGGGATGGTCTAGTTTTCTACACGAAGTTCGTCCAGTTTTTATTGTAACCCTCTCAACTTTTTAGCACATGCTATGTGGGTGAAATGATGATACCATGCCAGGTTTCAACCTTTTTAGAGTTCATTTGTAGTGCTTTTTAATTTCAGGGTCATTTAGCTCAAAACAATTCATTAAATGCATGAAAAATAGCAAATGAAGTTAGAAAGGGTTGAAATTTGAGGATGTGGCTTAGAATGGTTCATATTGAATGCACAAAAAGTTTGGAGTTGAAATAAGTTAAAAAATGAAATGCCTTTGTAACATAAGAGTTTTCGTCCGAAACCCTCATACTTCAAAGGAGATGGTCCAGTTTCTTCACGAAGTGCATCTAGTTTTTGCCATAACCCTCTCAACTTTTTACCACTTGCTATGTCGATGAAATGATGATAGCATGCCAAGTTTCAACCTTTTCAGAGTTCATTTGTGGTGCTTTTTTAATTCCAGGTTCATTTAGCTCAAAACAATTCAATAAATGGATGAAAATAGCAAATGAAGTTAGAAATGGTTGAAATTTGAGGACGTGCCTTATAATGGTTCATATTGAATGCGCAAAAAGGCTGGAGTTGAAATAAGTTAAAAATATGAAATTCCTTTGTAACATATGAGTTTTCGTCCGAAACCCTGATACTTCGAAGGAGATGGTCCAGTTTGTACACGAAGTGCATCCAGTTTTTGCTGTAACCCTCTCAACTTTTTACCACTTGCTATGTGGGTGAAATGATGATACCATGCCAAGTTTCAACCTTTTTAGAGTTCATTAATAGTGATTTTGATTAAAACAAATGAAGGTATAAAACTAAAAAGAGTTAAACACCTATTTAAAATATCCTAAAAATTCCAAAATGTAACATAATTATAAAACATACTAATATTAAACATCAGCAAAAACAATCACCCAAAAATCTATTTTTAAACTAAAGTTATTCATAAACTAGTGATTCACAAAATTTTCAAAAGAATTCAAATTTAAACTATTTAAATTTGAAAACTACTGGCACTAAGAGAAAGTTTGTAATTGTTTTGACCTAAAGCAAAAAATTCATTAATAAACTATAAATATTCTTACAGTTATTGCAAATATAAAACGATTATTCCAAATATAAAAACAAAAAAAACAAAAAAAAGAAGAGAATATAGACCTTTAGTACCGGTTGGTATAACCAACCGGGACTAAAGGTCCCTTCCCGCGTGAATTTGGGCCGCCGAAAAGGGCTCTTTAGGCCCGGTTGGTATCACAAACCGGGACTAAAGGACCTCCCTTTAGTCCCGGTTTGTGATACCAACCAGGACTAAAGGGTCTAAAGGTCCTGGGCTATTTAAGACATCCTTCCTCGTCTCCAAAGCACTCCGTCTTCACGCCCGTTCGACGATGCCGCCAGGCTGCCAGCACGCACCCTCGACGTTGCCGTCCGGCTGCTCTGCTCGCAAGCACCGCCCGAGCCCGCGCCGGTGCCGCCACACTACCCGCCGCCTCCGCGTCCTCCTCCGTCCCCGAGCCCGCGCTCGTGCCCTTGACGTCGCCGTCTCCGGCCGGTGAGCACCTCTCATGCTCCGTCCTCGAGCCCGTGCCGGCGCCGCTCCTCCCCGCCTCCGGCGTCCTCCTCCGTCCCTGAGCCTGCACCCACGCCCTCGACATCGCCGTCTCCGGTCGGTGAGCCTCTCCTCCTCCGTCCCCATCTCCTACATTTTTTTGCAAGATTTTTTATATATGATGTATACTATGTACATGTACTAAATGTGTTGTAGTTTGTGCAATAAACACATTTTAATTTTTCTGCAAGTAAAGGATGATAACATCACGCCTTGTTCAAAATCCAAGTTCAAAAAAAATTGTACATGAACATTTTAGAACTGTACAAGGGAAAAAATGCAGGGTAGGACGACTACTAGCTTTGTGCTTCTATGAGTTTTTGTTGCGAAATGTTTAAACTTAGGATAATTTCAAACATGTTCAAACTTAGGATAATTTCCAACTTAGGATAATTTCAAACCTAGGATAATTTCAAACGTGTTCAAACTTAGGATAATTTTAGACCCGCCAATCTGACTATTTCAAACTTAGGATAATTTCAAACATGTTCAAACTAAGACACGCTTGGGTGGTTGCTGATTAAGTTCCAACAGTCAATCTAATTTTTAATCTCGAGTCCCGAGTCATCGAACCACAAGTCCCGTGATCGTCGGGGACTCGTGGTTCGTTGACTCGGGATTCGTGGTTCTCGTTATTATTGTCATAGTTATTAAATGCAATCATCTTTATTAAAGTTTATTAAATAGTAGGAATTTAAATAGTTGTAGAATTTGTTCTCGACGTCAATGATGCCTGGCCCGCATCCTCATCGTCGACTCGGCTCCATCGACCACCTGCTTGAGAGGCGCCAGCATGTCCGGGACTAGGCTCCGTCGTCCACCTACACAATTCCAGTCTTGGAAGAAAATATTATGGACCAATTACTTGGAAGGAGAAAAGAAGACTCCAGAATTCAAAGGAGAATATGTGAAGTTAGCAGATGACTAGGACGAATTTGTCAAGTTCAAGGAATCACAACTATCTAAGGAACGGCCGAGAATAAAAAAGATAAATGCCGACAAAAAAATGTGGCACCATCGTCTGGGCCAGGCGGCTACAAGTCTAGGTTGCCTAAGTGGGACAAATCTGAGAGAAACATGAAGGCTGCAGGGGTCACTCTAGTAACAGAGACTTGGCCCGAGATGTGCAGGACTTGGTTTTATCCACATGGGGGAAAGTTGGACCCAAAGACAGGGGAGGTTCTTGAATAGGCAAGTCTTAAAGAAGCCACAAACGAGTTACTTAAAGCAATAGCAGAAGCTCGAGCAGGTGTCTACGAGCCCAAGAGAGAGAAGGACAGGCTTTCGCACGCCCTCAAGAATCCTGAACACCCGGGACGAACACGAGGCAAAGGCATGGTTCCGTGGCTTCTGGGGTTTGCGGATTGGAACGACATTTATAGAAGTCGTGACAGAAAGAAGAAGCATGAAGTAGATCGGATTCAGGACTTGGAACACAAATATAACATGCAACAGGAACAAATCAACAAACTTAGCTAGCAAGGTGCATCTCAGCAGCAACAGCAACTAGATCCAGCATTGGATGGTACCATTCCATCATCTATACCGAAAAGCAATGTGGGTTCCACGGGGGTCGGCTGATCATGCGCTGCTGGAAATATGCCCTAGAGGCAATAAATAAATTTATTATTATTATATTTCCTTGTTCATGATAATCGTTTATTATCCATGCTATAATTGTATTGATTGGAAACAAATTACATGTGTGGGTAAATAGACAACACTTTGTCCCTAGTATGCCTCTAGTGAACTAGCTCGTTGGTCAAAGATGGTCAAGGTTTCCTGGCCATTGACATGTGATGCCATTTGATAACGGGGTCACATCATTAGGAGAATGATGTGATGGACAAGACCCAAACTACAAACGTAGCATATGATCGTGTCAGTTTATTGCTACTGTTTGTGCATGTCAAGTATATGTTCCTATGACCATGGGATCATGTAACTCACGGATACCGGAAGAGTGCCTTGTGTGTATCAAACGTCGCAACGTAAAGGGATCACTATAAAGGTGCTCTACAGGTATCTCTGAAGGTGTCTGTTGAGTTGGCATGGATCAAGACTGGGATTTGTTACTCCGTGTGACGGAGAGGTATCTCAGGGCCCACTCGGTAATACAACATCACAATAAGCCTTGCAAGCAATGTGACTAAGTGTTAGTCATGAGATCTTGTATTACAGAACGAGTAAAGAGACTTGCCGGTAACGAGGTTGAACTTGGTATGGAGATACCGACGATCGAGTCTCGGGCAAGTAACATACCGAAGAACAAAGGGAACATCATACGGGATTAACTGAATCCTTGACACAGAGGTTCGACCGATAAAGATCATTGTAGAATATGTTGGAACCAATGTGGACATCCAGGTACCGCTATTGGTTATTGATCATAGAGGTGTCTCGGTCATGTCTACATAGTTCTCGAACCCGTAGGGTCTGCACACTGAAGGTTTGGTGACGTTTCGGTAGTGTAGAGTTATGTATGGTGGTGACCGAAGGTTGTTCGGAGTCCCAGATGATATCCCGGACGTCACGAGGAGCTCCGGAATGGTCTGGAGGTAAATATTGATATATAGGAAGTCCTATTTTTGTCGCCGGAAAAGTTTCGGGCTCATCGGTAGGGTACCGGTAGTGCCGGTAGTGTACTGGGAGACCATTGGGAGGGGTATTTCGACCCAAGAGGCTACATGGGTTGTGGGAGAGTGAATACCAGCCCTTAGTGGGCTGGTGGAAGTCCCACACAAGGCCCATGTGACTGGGAGAGAAAACCCAGAGAGATAAGGTGGAAAAAAGGCAAAATAGGGAGGAATCCTAGTCCTACAAGGATTGGAGGAGGATTCCTCCTCTCCCACTTGGTTCGGCCGACCCAAGGGCTGGATCCTTGGGAGCCAAGCCCCCTTCTCCTCTCCTCCTATATATACTAGAGGATTTTAGGGTTTGGCACAGAATTTTCTGCCACGTGCTACCCGTTCCTCTAGTGCATTGTTTCTCCTCTAGATCGGATTTCTATAGTGCTTAGGCGAAGCCCCGCCGGAATAGCTCCACCACCATCGCCGGAGCGCCGTCACACTACCGGAGAACTCTTATACGTCTCCGCTCCCTCTTGCTTGATCAAGAAGGCGGATATCGTCATCAAGCTGTATGTGTGCTGAACGCGGAGGTGTCGTCCGTTCGGTGCTTGATCGGGACGGATCGTGATTGGATCGTGGGACGCTCGGCGATTTGGATCGGGAAGACGTTGGACTACACCAACCGTGTTTCTTAACGCTTCCCTCTTAGAGATCTACAAGGGTATGTAGATCCACTCTCCCTCTCATAGATGCTCATCACCATGGATAGGTCTTGCATGGACGTAGGATTTTTTTTGTTTTCCATGCGACATTCCCCAACAGTGGGCAGCATGAGCTAGGTCTATGTGTAGATGAGATCTCGAGTAGAACACAAAGAGTTTGTGGGCGTTGATGCTTAGATTTCTTCCTCCCTTGGTCGTGTTTTGGTTCAGCGGTATTGTGGGATGAAGCGGCCCAGACCAACATTACTCGTACGCTTACGAGAGACAGGTTCCATCGACTGACGTGTAACTTCGTTGCACAAAGATGGCTGGCAGGTGTTTGTTTCTCCTACTTTAGTTGGATCGATTCGACTAAGGCGGTCCTTGATAAGGTTGAAAAGCAACTAATGTATCACCATTGTGGTTTATGCATAGGTGAGAATTGTTCTTACTAGATACCCGCAGCAGCCACGTAAAATATGCAACAACAATTAGAGGACGTCTAACTTATTTGTGCAGGGTATGTTGTGATGTGATATGGCCAATTACATGATGTGATATATGTGATGTATGAGATGATCATGTGATGTATAGAATATCATGACTTGCATGTCGATGAGTACGGCAACCGGCAGGAGCCATAGGTTTGCCTTTAATTATTGTATGACCTACATGTCAATCATTAAGTGCTATGTAATGCTTTACTTTATCGCTATACGGTAGCAATAGTAGTAGAAGCATGATGGGCGCGACAACCCCGATGGCGACACCTTGATGGAGATCATGGCGTGGTGCCGGTGGCGATGCAGATCATGTCGGTGCTTTCAAGATGGAGATGAAAAACACAAGTTCATGGCCATATCATGTCACTTATGATTTGCATGTGATGATAATCCTTTTGTGCACCTTGTTTTTCTTAGGACGACGGTAGCATTATAAGGTGATCCCTCAGTTAAATTTCAAGATGAATTGTTTTCTCCCCAAGTGTGCACCATTGCGAAAGTTCGTCATGTCGAGACACCACGTGATGATCGCGTGTGATAGACTCTACGTTCACATACAACGGGTGCAAGCCAGTGTTGCACATGCAGAACACTCGGGTTAAACTTGACGAGCCTAACATGTACATACATGGCCTCGGAACACAAGAGACCGAAAGGTCAAACATGAGTCATATAGTAGATATCATCGACATGATGATTTTCACCATTGAAACCACCTCAACTCACGTGATGATCGGACTTGAGTTGGTGAATTTGGATCATGTGACACTCAGATGACCTAAGGGATGTCAATTTGAGTGCGAGATTTAGTAATTTGATGAACTAAACTCATTATCTTGAACAATAGTCTAAGTAACCTTTGCATATTTATGTTGTAGATCAATGGCTCGCGTAGTAGCACCCCTGAATTTTAATGCGTTCCTAGAGAAAGCTAAGTTGAAGATGATGGAAGTAACTTTGTTGACTGGGCCCGTAATCTGAGGATTATCCTCACGGCTTCCCAGAAATCATATGTCCTTGATGCACCGCTTGGTGACCAACCAGAAGACATGTCTTCCGGAGACGTTAAGAACGCTTGGGAGGCACATTCTGGAGATTACTCAATAGTTCAGTGTGCAATATTGTATGGCTTAGAACCGGGACTTCAAAGACGTTTTGAACGTCATGGAGCATATGAGATGTTCCAGTAGTTGAATTTTATCTTTCAGAAGAATGCCCGGATCGAGAGGTATGAGACCTCCGATAAGTTCTGTGCTTGCAAGATGGAGGAGAACGGGTCTATCAGTGAACATATACTCAGAATGTCTGGGTATTCGACTCTTCTAGCGGCGTTGGGAATTGCCCTTCTGCCAGAGGCGATCACTGACAGAGTTCTTCAATCACTGCCACCTAGTTACAAGAGCTTTGTGATGAACTATAAAATGCACGGGATGAACAAGTCAGTCGCCGAGCTATTTGCGATGCTAAAAGTCGCTGAGTCTGAAATCCAGAAAGAACATCAAGTGTTGATGGTCAATAAAACCACTAGTTTTAAAAAGAATGGCAAGGGCAAGGGCAAGAAGGGTAAAACCAAGAAGGATGGCAAAGCAGTTGCTACTCCTGTAAAGAAGCCCAAGCATGGACCCAAGCTAGAAACTAAGTGCTTTCATTGCAAGGGAACTGGTCACTCAAAGCAGAACTGCCCCAAGTACCTGACTGAAAAGAAGGCGGCCAACGACAAACAAGGTATATATGATATACATGTTATTGATGTGTACCTTACTAGCTCTTGTTGTAGTGCCTGGGTATTTGATACCGGTTCGGTTGCTCACATTTGCAACTCAAAACAGGAACTATGGAATAGACGAAGGCTGGCAAAGGATGAAGTGATGATGCACGTGGGAAATGGTTCCAAGGTTGATGTGATCGCCGTCGGCACGCTCTCTCTTCGATTACCATCGAGATTAGGGATGAACCTGAATAATTGTTATTTAGTGCCTGCGTTAAGCATGAACATTATATCTGGATCTTATTTATTGCGAGACGGTTACTCATTTAAATCAGAGAATAAAGGTTGTTCTATTTATATGAGTAATATCTTTTATGGTCATGCACCCAATGTGAGGGGGTTATTCATATTGAATCTTGATAGTGATGACACACATGTTCATAACATTGATGCCAAAAGATGTAGAGTTGATAATGATAGTACCACTTTCTTGTGGCACTGCCGTTTAGGTCATATTGGTGTAAAACGCATGAGGAAACTCCATGCTGATGGACTTTTGGAGTCATTTGATTTTTAATCACTTGACACATGTGAACCATGCCTCATGGCAATATGACTAAAACGCCATTCTCTGGAACAATGGAACGGGCGAGTGACTTATTGGAAATCATACATACTGATGTGTGCGGTCCAATGAATGTTACAGTGCGTGGTGGATATCGTTATTGTCTCACCTTCACTGATGACTTAAGTAGATATGGGTATATTTACTTAATGAAACACAAGTCTGAAACGTTTGAAAAGTTCAAGCAATTTCAGATTGAAGTTGAGAATCATCGTAACAAGAAGATTAAATTCCTGCGATCTGATTGAGGAGGTGAATATCTGAGTTATGAATTTGGCAGTCACTTAAGACAGTGTGGAATTGTTTCACAGTTGACACCGCCTGGAACACCACAGCGTAATGGTGTGTCCGAACGTCGTAATCGAACCTTATTAGATATGGTGTGTTCTATGATGTCTCTTGCTGATTTGCCACTAACGTTCTGGGGTTATGCATTAGAGACAGCTGCATTCACTTTAAATAGGGCACATAGAAATCCGTTGAGACGACGCCATATGAACTATGGTTTGGCAAGAGGCCAAATTTGTCATTTCTTAAATTTTGGGGATGTGATGCTTATGTCAAAAAGCTTTAGCCTGAAAAGCTAGAACCCAAAGCGGAGAAATGTGTCTTCATAGGATACCCGAAAGAGACAGTCGGGTATACCTTCTATCTTAGATCCGAAGGCAAAGTGTTTGTCGCTAAGAACGGAACATTTCTTGAGAAAGAGTTTCTCTCAAAAGAATTGAGTGGGAGGAAAATAGAGCTTGATGCGGTTACTGAACCTTTACTTCAACCAGAAAGTAGCGCACCGCAGAAAGATGTTTCTGTGGAACCTACAACGGTTGAAGAGGAAGTTAATGATGATGATCATGAAGCTTTGGATCAAGCTGCTATTGAACCTCGTAGGTCGACAAGGCCGCGTGCTACTCCTGAGTGGTACGGCAACCCTGTCTTGGAGGTCATGTTGTTGGACAACAATGAACCTACGAGCTATGGAGGAGTGGTGATGGGCCCGGATTCTAAGAAATGGTTAGAGGCCATGAAATCTGAGATGTGATCCATGTATGAAAACAAAGTATGGACTTTGGAAGTTTTACCTGAAGGGCAAAAGGTTATTCACAACAAATGGATCTTTAAGAAGAAGACATACGCGGACGGTAATGTCACCATCTATAAAGCTCGACTTGTGGCAAAGAGTTTTTCACAAGTTCAAGGAGTTGACTACGATGAGACCTTCTCGCCCGTAGCGATGCTTAAGTATTTCAGAATCATGTTGGCAATAGCTGCTTATTTCGACTATGAAATTTGCCAGATGGATGTCAAAACAGCGTTCCTCAACGGTTTCCTTGAGGAAGAGTTGTATATGATGCAACCAGAAGGTTTTGTCGATCTAGAGAATGCTGACAAAGTTTGCAAACTCCAACGATCCATTCATGGGCTGGTGCAAGCATCTTGGAGTTGGAATAAGTGTTTTGATGAGGTGATCAAAGCGTTTGAGTTTATACAAGTTTATGGAGAAACTTGTATTTACAAGAAAGTGAGTGGGAGCCCTATAGCATTTATAATATTATATGTGGATGACATATTGCTGATTGGAAACAATATAGAAATGTTGGAAAGCGTGAAGGAATATTTGAACAAGAGTTTTTCAATGAAGGACCTAGGAGAAGCTGCTTTAATATTAGGCATTAAGATCTATAGAGATAGATCAAGACGCTTAATAGCACTTTCACAGAGCACATACCTTGATAAAGTTTTGAAGAAGTTCAAAATGGATGGGTCCAAGAAGGGGTTCTTGCCTGTGTTACAAGGTGTGAAGTTGAGTAAGACTCAATGCCCAGTGACTGCAGAAGATAGAGAAAAGATGAGTGTCATCCCCTATGCTTCAGCCATAGGCTCTATCATGTATGCAATGCTGTGCACAAGACCCGATGTCAGCCTTGCCATATGTATGGCCGGAAGGTTTCAAAGTGATCCTGCAATGGAACACTGGGCAGCGGTCAAGAATATGCTTAAGTACCTGAAAAGGACTAAGGAAATGTTTCTCGTTTATGGTGGTGATAAAGAGCTCGTCGTAAAGGCTTACGTTGATGCAAGCTTTGACACTGATCCGGATGACTCTAAGTCACAAACCGGATACGTATTTATTCTCAACGGGGGAGCGGTAAGCTGGTGCAGTTCCAAGCAAAGCATGGTAGCCGATTCTACGTGCGAAGCGGAGTACATCGCAGCCTCGGAGGCAGCGAAGGAAGGTGTCTGGATGAAGCAGTTCATGACAGATCTTGGAGTAGTGCCCAGTGCACTAAATCCAATGAGCCTGTTCTGTGACAACACTGGTGCCATTGCTCTGGCCAAGGAACCAAGGTTTCACAAGAGGGCCAGACTTATAAAGCGACGCTTCAACTCCATCCACGATTACATCGAGGAAAAGGACATAAATATTTGCAAAGTGCACATAGATCTGAATGTTGCAGACCCGTTGACTAAACCTCTTCCAAGGGCTAAACATGATCAACACCAGAACTGCATGGGTGTTCGATTCATTACAATGTAAATCACATAGTGATGTGAACTAGATTATTGACTCTAGTGCAAGTGGGAGACTGTTGGAAATATGCCCTAGAGGCAATAAGTAAAATGTTTATTATTATATTTCCTTGTTCATGATAATCATTTATTATCCATGCTATAATTGTATTGATTGGAAACACATTACATGTGTGGGTAAATAGACAACACTTTGTCCCTAGTATGCCTCTAGTGAACTAG
Organism: Hordeum marinum; assembly: GCA_022496015.1. Lineage (NCBI taxonomy): Eukaryota > Viridiplantae > Streptophyta > Magnoliopsida > Poales > Poaceae > Hordeum > Hordeum marinum. The sequence continues at coordinate 1,034,844 of JAAAWK010001186.1, forward strand.
CTCGTTGGTCAAAGATGGTCAAGGTTTTCTGGCCATTGACATGTGATGTCATTTGATAACGGGGTCACATCATTAGGAGAATGATGTGATGGACAAGACCCAAACTACAAACGTAGCATATGATCGTGTCAGTTTATTGCTACTGTTTTCTGCATGTTAAGTATATGTTCCTATGACCATGAGATTATGTAATTCATGGATACCGGAAGAGTGCCTTGTGTGTATCAAACGTCGCAACATAACTGGGTCATTATAAAGGTGCTCAACAGGTTTCTCCGAAGGTGTCTGTTGAGTTGGCATGGATCAAGACTGGGATTTGTTACTCCGTGTGACGGAGAGGTATCTTAGGGCCCACTCAGTAATACAACATCACAATAAGCCTTGCAAGCAATGTGACTAAGTGTTAGTCACGGGATCTTGTATTACGGAACGAGTAAAGAGACTTGCTGGTAATGAGGTTGAACTAGGTATGGAGATACCGACGATCGAATCTCGGGCAAGTAACATACCGAAGAACAAAGGGAACATCATACGGGATTAACTGAATCGTTGACACAGAGGTTCAACCGATAAACATCTTCGTAGAATATGTAGGAACCAATATGGACATCCAGGTCCCGCTATTGGTTATTGACCGTAGAGGTGTCTCGGTCATGTCTACATAGTTCTCGAACCCGCAGGGTCTGCACACTTAAGGTTTGGTGACGTTTCGGTAGTATAGAGTTATGTATGGTGGTGACCGAAGGTTGTTCGGAGTCCCGGATGAGATCCCGGACGTCACGAGGATCTCTGGAATGGTCCGAAGGTAAAGATTGATATATAGGAAGTCCTATTTTGGTCACCAGAAAAGTTTCGGGCTCATCGGTAGTGTACCGGGAGTGCCGGTAGTGTACCGGGAGACCATCGGGAGGGGTATTTCGACCCAAGAGGCTACATGGGCTGTGGGAGAGTGAATACCAGCCCTTAGTGGGCTGGTGGAAGTCCCACACAAGGCCCATGCGGCTGGGAGAGAAAACCCAAAGAGATAAGGTGGAAAAAATGCTAAAATAGGGAGGAATCCTAGTCCTACTAGGATTGGAGGAGGATTCCTCCTCTCCCACTTGGTTCGGCCGAACCAAGGGCTGGCTCCTTGGGAGCCAAGACTCCTCCTCCTAGATTCCTTGGGAGCCAAGACTCCTGCTATATATACTAGATGATTTTAGGGTTTTGACACAAAAATTTTAGCCACGTGCTACCCGTTCCTCTAGTGCATAGTTTCTCCTCTAGATCGGATTTCTGCAGTGCTTACGCGAAGCCCTGCCGGAACTCTTTTACCTCTCCGCTCCCTCTTGATGGATCAAGAAGGCAGAGATCGTCATCAAGCTTTACGTGTGCTGAACGCGGAGGTGCCGTCCGTTCGGTGCTTGATCGGGACGGATCGTGATTGTATCGCGGGACGCTCGGCGATTTGGATCGCGAAGACGTTCGACTACACCAACCATGTTTCTTAACGCTTCCCGCTTAGCGATCTACAAGGGTATGTAGATCCACTCTCCCTCTCATAGATGCTCATCACCATGGATAGGTCTTGCGTGAACGTAGGAAATTTTTTGTTTCCCATGCGACGTTCCCCAACAGTGGCATCATGAGCTAGGTCTATGTGTAGATGAGATCTCGAGTAGAACACAAAGAGTTTGTGGGCGTTGATGCTTATATTGCTTCCTCCCTTGGTCGTGTTTTGGTTCAGCGGTATTGTGGGGTGAAGCAGCCCGGACCAACATTACTCGTACGCTTACGAGAGACCGGTTCCATCGACTGACGTGTAACTTCATTGCACAAAGATGGCTGACGGGTGTTTGTTTCTCCTACTTTAGTTGGATCGGATTCGACTAAGGCGGTCCTTGAGAAGGTTAAAAAGCAACTAATGTATCACCGTTGTGGTTTATGCATAGGTGAGAATTGTTCTTTCTAGATACCTGTAGCAGCCACGTAAAACATGTAACAACAATTAGAGGACGTCTAACTTGTTTTTGCAGGGTATGTTGTGATGTGATATGACCAATTACATGATGTGATATATGTGATGTATGAGATGATCATGTGATGTATAGAATATCACGACTTGCATGTCGATGAGTACGGCAACCGGTAGGAGCCATAGGGTTGTCTTTAATTATTGTATGACCTGCGTGTCAATCATTAAGCGCTACCGACTCCTCCTCCAAGTCCGCCGTGTCAGCAGACTTCAACCCACCCCAAGATGGAGTGCAGGGTGAGTTCACCATATCCATCTCCATTGCACCAGACGAATCCATCCCACCCCGAGACGGAGCACATGGCGAGTCCCTGATATCAAGCTCCGCCATGTTAGCCATCTCCAAAGCGGAAGACAACACCAAAGAAGAAACCCGAGCCTCCTGCTAAAAATAAGTTAGCTTATGAGAAGACTGATGAGGAAACCGATGAACAAATTGCTATCGATTTGAAGGACCGAAACCGCCCCCTCCACCAAAGGAGAAAGTACCCGACGAGGTCGTACAACACTTTATTGATGCAGCTAAACCGGCGGAGAAAAGGCTGGCATCAGACTATGAATGCTGTATTACCAAGTCCTATAATCAATCCCACAAAAGACAGAAGTCGAGCGGTAGCAGTAAATGCGGGAATATTGTTCCCTAGCTTGGAGAATAGGCAGTCCAATCGATCAGCCCACTCAACGTGAGTGCAATAACATGGTAATAACCGACACTGATAGAGAGAATGCTAGATTGCTCGGTATCACCGTTGAACAACTCCTAGAGATCGAGGAATTTCCACCGTTGGATCCGAAGGAAATAGCATGGCAATATGTCCCCGGGAAACCTCTGGTCAGTCGTGACGACGAGAATCTTCTAACAACACAAATGTACAAATTGCATGACTGGTACATGAGAGAAGTAAAGGATGGGAGAGCTAGCCTCATGGTGAAAGTCAAGAAAGAGCATTACATCCATGAAAAAGATTTGTGGATTGAATATGAAGAATTTTTTTAGTTATTCAATCAAAAAGCACTCGACAAGTCTATCGTCAGTTGCTATTGTCTATAAGTGATTTCTTTCTATAATTTAACTCTCTAGTTCAACTCGTTCATTACCTGTTATTATACTCACTATATTCTTTTGTGTGGTATTATGCAGAATTAAGATTTTTGAATTGAAAATAGATGGAGTCTATGGCATTGGGTTCGTTGGCCCAAATACTGTTAATGAAGAAGTGTTGTGAAGGAACCCTAAAGACACAAAGAAAATGCTTCTAGGTTTTTGAAGCCCTAAAGTACAAACTAGAAATATTTTTACCTTGAAACTTCCAATGAGTGTTACTATCTTGTACTACAAATTCTATTTTTGCTTATATATATATACTCGATGTTAAGTGTAGTTGATGAGTTCTGCATGCCCGCTTATACAAATCGTGTGCGCCGCTACCACTGGATCCTTCTAATCATTAGAGTTGACGATGGAACTGCTGAAGTACTGGACTTGCTAAGTAAAGACCCTGAAGATTAGATAAGCTTGCATTCGTTGTTCGAAAGGTATTTTCAATCATTGATGCACTATGTCGGCTTCTTTATTAGTTCATTTCCTGATATCAAGTAATTAATAACTCCTTTATTCATTTTGTTTGCCGGGTAGGGTTTGGAAATGTTTCATCAAAGAGGTCACCGGTGAATGGAAACCAGAGTTGAGATGGCGAAAGCCCAGGGTAATTAACTAGTACTAGCTACGTCCATGCATCACTTTAATTCTAGTTTCAATACCATTGCCATGCTTCATTATTATCTGATTGAATTCTATTGTCGTAAAGTGCATTAGGCAGGCACAGGGGACTGAACTATGTGCATATTACGTTTGCGAGAACATTCGTTTTATGACCGAAAGTAACAAGAGTGCAAGAGATCTTTGGGTACGTAAACACCATTCATAATTTTTATCATGAGCTAATACAGGTACACACAAATAACATGCATATTCATATTGATCTCCTTCTTTATATATAGATGACGCACATGCGGGATCAGCTCCTACCAATGGACCGCATACGAGAAATTCAAAAGGAAATTGCGGGACTTTTGCTTCAGTGGGTCATATCTCCCGACGGAGAATACCATTACACGATCCGCAAATGATCTACAAATTGTAGGAGAAATTGTATATACAAATTATATATATATATATGTATGCAAGTGGTCGTCTGAGAAATTCTATTATATGTGATTGCTTGTACGACAAATACTATGATATACGATCCATTCTACGAGAAATTCTATTATATATGCATAATGTGTACAATATGTAGTCGTGTGAAATATGTTTGAAATGAAAAAGAACTAAATGGAAAACACAAAATGAAAAGGAAAATAATAAACAATAAACCCTATACCCCTAAACCCCTAAACCTTTAGTCCCGGTTGGTATTACCAACCGAGACCAAAGGTCCCCATGTCCTGGCGCGCGCTGCCGACCACGTGGCCAGGGTTTTATCCCGGTTCGTAGCCAACCAGGACTAAAGCCTTTGACCCTTTAGTCTCTATACTTTAGTCCCGGTTGAGGACCAAAGGCCCTTCCCAACCGGGACTAATGACCTGTTTTCTACTAGTGATCTCCCCCAAATCTTCCATTTTTTTGTTAAATCTTGTTTTTTGCTATATTTTTTACATCTTGGAGAAACCCTAGTTTATGCTTTCTCCTAATCATAGTTTTAGTGTGTTTGAATATCTTGTTTATCTTTGCTAATAGGGATAAGCTTGTTGTAGTAGAAATATTTGCTTTATGAGTACAAAGATTGTGGATTTGGGTTAGTTAATGTTTGGGGTAAACTTTGGTTAGTGTTAAGCTTAAGAAATAATTACCTGAATAGTCATTCTTCGAAATGTAGGATGATACCGTTCATTTACACTGAGGTTTGGGCTGAGGCGACGGCGAAGCATGAACGCAAATTTATCGAGGAAACGATGAACCTGTGGGTGGAAGCTGTTGATGCGTTGAATGCGGCATGTAGAGACTTTTCAAAGTACCATTTCTGTAAGGACTCTTCGAAAAAATTAATCGAGAAAAAGGAGAGGTAGATCACCGAGCTCAAGGAGGGGAAAAAATATTGTAGGCGTGATCTTGCAGTGCAATTTTTTTGTGTATAACCCGGGAAGAACGTGATCAGTTTAACATGGAAAACCATGTGCAGGTCATTGATTGGTTAGTGAGGGAACCTTTTTCACCACTACCGAAGGAGGTTTCTCGTTAGGCATGGGTCAAAGAAAGAAAGGATGTTCTTTGTTGCAACCCGGGACCTTACGACAAATAGAATGCCCATGTAACGTGTGTCATTTGAAATACAATGACATGTACCCATTTGCTTAGTTGTCATTTGAACTATTATGACTTGTATCCTTTGAGACTACGTAATATTTATGTCGTTTGAGACTATGTAATGTTTATGTCATTTGAGACTAAGTAATGTTTATGTCGTTTGAGACTATGTAATGTTTATGTCATTTGAGACTAAGTAATGTTTATGTTGTTTGAGAGTATGGACGGTTAGAGAAATGATGAAAGTTTATGTACATAGAACTAGATGCCAAGGACCCTAGCCTCTGGGTGCATCTGGGTGCCCTATTCAGACCAGATGCCAAGGACCATACCATCTGGCTGCCCTATTCAGACCAGACTCCAAGGACCCTGGCGTCTAGTTCTCTGTACATAACCATTCTTCATTTCTCTAACATACGACGTCAAGACAACATATTTTATATGATTTATATGACACAACAAATCACTCCACCAATTCACAACAACTTAAGAAATTCATTCCACTAATTCAACACAACATAAAAGATTATGGTTTCAAGCACACATAAGAAGTTCACAACACGACAAGTTCATACAAGTTTAACACGATTTCAAGAAAATTTAACTAACATGACAAGTCCACATTCACCAAGTTCATGAAATGGTACTAGATAACTACGGAGGACCTATTCTTGCTCATTTCCTTCTTCCTCTCTTGGTGGCTTTTCCCTTTCTTGTAGGCACTTCCTCTTCATCCTCTTCTTCACTAGACTCTTCCTCTTCCTAATCAGCCTCCTCCTCCTCCTCCTCCTCGCTATCCCCTTCTCTAGTCATTCCCTTAGGAAAAAGATGATGAGGATACTCGGGGCTATGGAATCTACTATTCCATGTCTTCTTTCTTGGCACTTTAGGTGTCTTATCTTTGCCTTTATTCGGTTGTGTAGGCTGTGACGGCTGTGGAGCATCAGCATCGTACACATGCTCTTGTTGTGCCTGCTCCTCTTGTGTCGACTCCTCTTCTTGTACATCCTCGTCCTCTATCTCCTCTTTACGGAGATGAGGACGTACAAATCTAGAGGAGAGGCTAGTACCACCTGTAAACACGTCCACAGACTTAGCACCGTGGCAGGAAAGCATAGCTACCATCTTGTGGAACCGAGTCCTAAACTTCTACGACAACACAACAAAATATGTTAGATGCAAATAACTAATCCATTAATATGCATTTGTAAAGATGGCCATACCTCCATCATGGTCCTAAGAGTTCTTTCAGATAATGCACCTCCATGGGGATGACTGAGTGCTACATCGGCATCATTCACGCACATAAGAAACTCTCTGCCCTGCAATTCATTAACACAACAAACATTCATACATTCATATTTGAAAAAGACAAGGTAATACAAGGTTGTTCATTGAATTACCAGTTCATCATGCATGGGTGCGTAGTCAACCTGACTCCCTTTGGTGTCTCTCAACGCCATGTTGAAGGCATGATAACCTTCTCCAGCTGACGGGTCTTCTGACACCAACTCGGACCACTCCTCCTGAGTCGAACCGGGCTTAAGCTTCAACAGGTAACGCTTCCCATACCACACAAGATACTTCTGGTATGTTGATTCATTGCGGGGTATATTCTCTGACTCCAGTAACGTCTCTCTCTGATTCCACATTTCTATCCACTTACGGTGTTTGTTTGCCCAATCCGATATATCCTGATTGTTCCTTTGGTCGAACCTACAAACAATGCGTGTTTTAACCCATTAGCGAACATAGTCTTTCACAATGCTCAATTACAAATCTCAAAGACATTTTTGCTCATTGATGCACAAATTTGATTGCCTCCTTGCTATCCTCCTTTGGAATAACTTGTAGTTTGCCAAATTGCCTAGCAACACGGTCTACAAAGTGCCGCTCAACCGCGTAAAAGCATATCATTGGACACCTCGCCTACCAAAGATGACTATCACGCGTGCACATCTCGTTGAGGGAGAACATATGATCATTTACATAAGGCTTCCAGAAAACCTACAACACGAGTACCTAAAATGGTAGGTATATATTTTGATCTTCACTACACTTTATCTCAAATAACTTGTTGGTACCTGCTCAGCAATCAAGGTGTCCAGCTCGTTCACATAACACTTGTATCGCACATGAGAGCTTCCCATGTAAACGTTCACCTGATCCCAACAATGTGCAATTGTGGGGCGCCGATACGGATCTACATGATGAAGCCCTTCATGCTCACCCGGGTTTGGGTTCTGGGTGTTCTTCACCACGGGCCGTCCAACATGCAACCGCTCCCACATCCACACAGATAGGCTCCACACAAATCTGGATAATGAGAATGTACCTTTTGTCCTCCTAGACGCAAGGTTCAACTGCAATTACACAAACATGTTAGCAATGTGTGGCCGTGTGGCGCATGACAAATGCAAGATAAATGTGTGCAAATAGCTGTTACCTGATGATACAAGTACGCTATTGCCACTGAACCCCAGCTATACTGAGTATCCCACTCACTGAGTAGATCCAAATACAGCTAGAGGGCTGAGCTCCCGGTTGCATCTATGAAGACTACTTTGGTTAATACATACCAAAGATAGGCCCGAGCATATTGCTGCACGACGATCTCAGGGGCACCCGCAGGGCACGGATTGTCTACTCCTCTGACTTGTTTCAGCCAAGAATGTTTCACTTTCACACTATCAGACTTGCCTGGCAAAGGGTTATCGGGATGAACACCAATTAAAATGCCAACCCGAGCACGCTAGTTAGCGAAGCTGACATGACCCGTAACAACAAGGCCGCTGATAGGAAGGCCGCTTATCATGGCCATGTCCTCTAGGGTCGTCATCATCTCCCCACAGGGAAGGTGAAAAGAGTGTGTCTCGGGCCTCCAACGATCCACAAGTGCGGTGAGCAGCGCGCTGTTCACCGTTGGCAGGGGTCGCTTGAATTGCAACAAAAAGGGAAGAAGACCCAATCTGGCAATGTACGGCTTGTACCGCAAGTCGTATGTGAAGTCATTAGCACCATGACCCCTCATACACATAGCTACTATAGGCAGCAAAAAATGTGACATTCATATCAGCAGAAGAACACACATGAAAACACAAAAAAAATGATAAGTCTACCTTCTTACCTTCCGATTCTCAAGGGCACGAGCACGATGATCTCTGTCGAAATCCTAGATTAATCCGTCATACCAAGGGCCGTCATCATCCGCCATCCTACCCTAAAAATCACATCATGATATTTAAATACATGAACAATATATGCAACATTTTTTCATATGCAACATCTATCTAAAAAAATCATATTGACAAAGTATGCAAACAAATATCATCTTGAGTACACAAGCATATCTCTTGAACAACCCATTCATCACACAACCATCATATTTCATCATCTCTTTTAAAAAAAGTTATGCCAAAAATATGTCCCTCTACATATTCAACAAAACGAAATATAATTGCATACAAATTAAACAACACATCATCTACTACATACAAATCATCTATATCGTCTAACAACTACACAATAATTCCTAAAACTAAGAAATCATCTACTAATCTATCTAACATCACCTAATCTTGAATAATGCTCTAGAAAGAAGATGTTCTAACAAAAAATATTGGAGGGATTGGTGGAGAATACCTCAAGGATGCTTGGGGGGCTCATGCTTGGGGGGCTCAGATCCACATATTTGGGTGGAAGATAGAGTAGATCAAAGGGGGGAGGGGTGTGAGGGGGAAGAGGGGCGAGAGAGACCAACCGGTTTGTTCCTCTCGGGCATAGGAAGAAGATGGGAAGGGATGGGGCGGGCCCGCATGCGATGCACTTACCAGAGACTAGACGCCAGGGTTTGCGACGTCTGGGTGCTGGCAACCAGATGCCCAGGTTCCTGGTGTCTGGACCTTTGCCACGTCAGTGGTCAACGGGCCGGCCGGTCATGCGGGCCAGGGTCCAGACGCCACAAACCCTGGCGTCTCCCGTGCAACCCAGATGCCAGGGATGTTGGCGTCACCAAAATAGGTCAGATTCGAATTCTTTTTAAAAGCTAGGTCAAGTCTGAAATTAGTTAGCCCATAAGGTCATAACAGAAAAATTGTCCCACACTGCACACTACACACGGCACTAGCCAGTACCCCGTACCCAGTACCCACCCATGGCTTCCCGTTTTGGTGCGAAGTGGTGGACACATGCCGACTGGCAGCCCGTGTTAACCACCCCGGTTCGGGAAGGGGCACCTTTACCTCCATCGCATCCTCCTCTTGTGCTGCTATCTATCAGAATCAGAGCACAGTGATATGTGTTCACTATGATGTATCATGTATCCTTCTTCACATAGTGATATGTGTTCCGGATAACCAGGAGCAAAATTTCCTGTGAAACTAGAATGGGTTTACATGTTTGCTGCTCCTGCACATAGCAGACAGCACTAGCCAGTACCCGCCAGTGGCTGGCCGTTTTGGTGCAAAGTGATCGGCGCATGCCGACTAGTACCTAGCTAGTCTGAACCGCCCCGGTTCGGGAAGGGGCACCATTACCTCCGTCGCATTCCCCTCTCCGCTGCTGTTATCTATCAGAATCAGAGGCAAGCAGAGGTAGTTGTAGCTCTGCCCCGTGGTGGGTTGTTTGTGTGGTGTGATATGCCTATTCCATGAAGTAATAGCACCTTAAGTCCTACAACTAGCACGACATGTAATGGTTTAGTCTTACAACTTGTAAAAGTGAACTAACTACTCCTAAAACTTGTCCTGAAGGTGCAAGTTTAATCTTGGGCCACTCACATGCTGGCATGTGGCGCCAGCGTGGCAAAAACAGTCAACACTGGGTTTTTTACATATAGCCCTCTATCGTTTGTCTTAATCCACCTGCAATACACACCACATGCGTTAATTTCTCTGCTGTAAATTTGGAGCACGACATGAGTAAATTTGCAACAATATTCTGATGACACAACGGAGCACGACACCGACCGACCAAAGCAAAGAGGGAAGGATAGGATTGCCAATTGCGGATCCACCCAATTTTTCCTACTCCCAACTGGGAAATGCATTTTTGATGACACGCTACTAGGAAAAACCTTATAGGCAGGACACTATTAGTAGTGCTGGAAAATAACAACCGCTGCTGGTAATAAGCAGTAGCGCCGTCGTGTGGAAGCACTACAAGTAAATGCTTAGCAGTAGCGTTGGAAACATAATGAGCGCTACTGCGAAGCGGGACCCGACAAGCCCACCGCCACTATTAGTAGCAGCGCTCCCGGGAAAAAAGCGCTACTGATAAAATCGTATCGCTAGCGCGCTTTTAGTAAAAGCGCTACAGCTAATGTACCCTATCCTCTTCCCCTCGCCCGCATTGCTCACTCTTCCCTGTGCACACACACTCTCTCTCTCGCTCGCCACGCCGTCGCCCACGTTGCCGCGCTGCCGTCTCCTCCATTGTGGTAGGCCTCCTCCTCGCCCCCACCCTTGTTTCGCCCTCCTCCCCCGGCCCTCAGCCTCCTTCCTTCGGCCACCGCCCCTTCTCCTCCTCCGGCCACCACCCATTCTCCTCCTATGGCCATTGCCCCTTCTCCTCCTGTGGCCACCGCCGCTTCTCCTCCTTTGGCCACCACCGCTCCTCCTCCCCCAGCCCTCACCCTCCTCCCCCGGCCCTCACCCTCCTTCCTTCGGCCACCACCGCTTCTCCTCCTCCAGCCACTGCCCCTTCTCCTCCTCCGGCCACTTCCCTCCCTCCCTCCCTCCTCCCTCCATCCCTCCCTCCCTCCCTCCCACCCTCTTCCTCTGACCCTCTCCCTCCATCCCTCCCTCCCTCCCCTATTGCATTGAATTTAGTTTTAGTAACTAGCTAGGGTTAGAACTAGGATGGATGGATAGATGTTAGTGTTAGATCTAGGATTTTTTTTGAAATGAAAATGTGAATTGAAAATGAAAATGTGAAATGGAAATGAAAATGAAAATGTGAAAGGAAAATGAAATTGTGAATTGATTCTAGGGTTAGGTTGTGAATTGATGCAAAATATGAATGTGCCCAAGTGCCCAAGTACTTTGAATTGTTTGATAATTGTGCCCAAGTGCCCTATATAATTGTGCCCAAGTGCCCTATTAGGACAGAAATTTAGCTAGGTTTCAAATTAGGACATAAATTTAGGTAGGCTGAATTTAGTTTCAAATATTGTGAAGAAAAACCTTATTGCATTTTCTTCAAGTTCTCTATTTTTCTTACTGTTATATGGAAATGATCCGAGTGGCCTATGTTTCGCCGGAATGTTGATTCATTTCCATTCCGGTGAATTTCAGGCGCTCGATATGTCCTGTTTTTTGTAAAGATCATGCCGATTTTTTTCATGAATTTTAGCATGACTTGTGCTATAATGTAGGACATATCGAGGGCTTGTCATTGCTTGATATATGGAATGGGTTGACTTTAGGTTTGTTTTCGCTCCTTGTGTGTCTTTCTATGAGGAAGAATCCCTACGGTTGTTGTGGGGGTCGCTTCTCCTTCTTTTCCTTATGCTAGATATTTGTAATGCACTAGGAAAGGAGGAGTAGCGACCATCACCGACGGTCGAAATATGAGAGAGGAAGAATCCCGATTGTTGTCGTGAGGGTCACTTCTCCTTCGTTCCCGTGTGCTAGACATTTTGGTGTATTGCACTCGAGGAGGACGAATGAAGGAGCCACCATCACCGACGGTCGCAATATCAGAGGGAGTGCCCACCATATATGTGAGATGAGAGTTTAGGAAGGAATGATTCGACAGACCTAAAGTCTACCCGTTGCATACTGAGTAATAGTGATCTGTGTGTTGATCAGTTTTCTCATAGTTTCCTTCGATCGATTTTAAACGTTTCAACTATGAACATAGGAAATGTCTGATGACGAAAGGGAATTCGCTATATGCGAATACTGCGAAGACGAGCCCGGCCAGTGTGACAAGCCTTTCCTAGTTGATGGTAGGCACTTCAACATCATGCTGGATGAGAACTTTGAAGTGGATACAGTAAGTCACAATGGAAAATGTTTTTTTGTAATTAAGCATGACTTCTGGTTCTGTTGCTTCAACCTATAATTTTAATTTTTTACTATTCTACTAGCGTATCCCCTGTCATGCAAGAATTGTTGTCTTGGATAAGATTGGTTTCAATACTAAAACAAATATGGAGGTAAAGATAGTTCACTTGAGGACCGCGCATGGTTTTACTTTTGTGGTAAATTTGTACCATGCTGACACCTACTACTATTTTGAATGCAAAGCTTGGATAGCACTATGCAAGGCTTATGCATTTGAGCCTAATATGCTTATCACCTTTGATATTCGTCCGGAAGATTAAATTGAAGGTAATATCGACATCTGGGTCGATGTGCAGACGCCTCCAGTTCTACCATTATGTGAGTTTCTCAACAATATTTATTAAGTAATTTATATTTTTTATTTAAAAATAGTTGACAACTTATTTGCATTGACAACTTATTTTCATTCTTAAAAAAATGTACGAAAGATGGTAACAGTGACGAAGCAGAATTAACTTATAAGGAGAAAGATCATCTTACCGCATTTCTTAGTCATCTTGATAATTACAATAGCTATTATAAAACTCCCCCAAATTATGGTCAATACGTGCCACTAGTGCACGTGGTGAACTACAGTAACATCCATGGAGATTGCATGGTAAGATTTTCTACTATTACGACATCCGTGCATCTTTTGCATAAATTCTTCCAAAACTAAACTACATTGCTAACTACAAAGTTATTACTATGTTTTTCAAGAGAAAATCCCGAAGGATTGTGTGCCTCATGTGATGTTTCCGTGAGGTCGCGTTGTTGTCGTTGTTGTTATCAGCCTACGCATCACTCCTGTTCATACCGGATTTATAAAACCGATAAAGACATCACAATGAAAGATTGGAAAAATGTATGGTCAATCGTAGAGAGCTACTTGGAAGCAACATTGTGCGTAGGCCAAGAATGGGAGACAGGATGATCTCCGTTCTCCATAATGGAGAGTCAGAGCCTATCTTGTTTTATGGTATTGTACCTAAGAGAGGATAGAGTAGGTCCGATGAGAGAGGACTAGGTCCTAAGTACAATGTTTTATTATGTGCTACAATGTGTTAGAGTTGATGATGATGAGGAGGAGTTGTAATTATGATTAGTGATCAACTTGTTATATGATGTGTCATTGACGAAAATGATGATGATGAGGAGTTCTTATATGACAATGATGTATTATGATGATCTGATGAAACTACTGTATAGATCCTGTATAAATACATCACAAATACGTAGAGGGTGTAAATCTGTGAAAGCAGGAATACTAGCAGTATCGCTGGAAATCATCTAATAGTAGCGCTGGATTAGCAGCACCTTTCGTTCGTCCAAGCGCTACAGATAGTTAGCAGTAGCGCTCGCCTTGCTAGCGCTACTGCTAAAACTTAGTTATAGTGTGATAACAGTAATGCTGGACCCAACGCTATTACTATGCATATTTCAAGCGCTACTACTAGGATTTTTCCTAGTAGTGCACTGACGTTTCTTTATTAAACCGGTCGAGTTCTCCACGTGCGTGGAGTGTTCGGACTAATACTGCTACAAGTAGCTCTTGACTTCCCAAGAGTACGACCACTATCAAATCAGATTAATACATAAACAACATTTGGTTTTGGTAAGTTCTGTCATCCGTGACACTGTTGTTGAGTATATTGATTATTAGGAAATAAGATAGACTAGGATTTGTCCTGCCTTGTCCTATATTCCAATTTGATCATTGTACCCATGAGGCTCAAGCAATACATCAATTATTCCACCAAATCTTTCTACTTTAACATGGTATCTGCCGCAAGTTTCTAGACCTAGCCGCCGCCCACTGGTTCCGCACCGCGTGCCGCCTCCGGGGCGGTCAGCCTCCATGACCGCTGTCGGGGGCCGCGCTACCCGTACCTAGGGTTTGTCCGCCAGTCGTGTTGACCGGCTGTCTTAGAGAGTCTTCTTCCCGATCTGTTGATCCGGGGTTTTCTCTCTTCCGCCAATCACTCTGATAGGCGTTTTCTTTTTGGTTTTCCGATCTTAGATCGGTTTGCGTCACCCGCCACCGTCGTTGACCACCATGCCTCTACTCCGACCTCGGTGCGACCTGGCCTCTTCATCGACCGGGCGGCCTTGCGCAACCCGGCGGCCCCTCAACGCTGCCATTCACGTGCCGACACGCCTGTCGATCTACGTCGACCATCATCGCCCTGCTCTGATCGGGACTCCTGCATTGCCCCGACCTCACGGCCTCGCACCATGTGACGGCCCATCACAGTCGTCGTTCACGCATCGGCCTGCCCATCGTTCTCCACCATCGCTTTGTCCGGTCGCGTACCGGCTGCCTCGAGCCAGCTGCTTCGGGCCTGCTCCCGGCTCCGTCCGCGTCGGCTGCCTCGGGCCAACTGTGAGCTTCGACCGCGTCGGCCTCACCGCCTGCCTCGGGCCGAGTACTGGCTGGCAGTTGTGTCGGCCTCGTCGGCTACCTCACGCCGTCTGCGTCGCGTCGGCTGCCGACTCTGGCCGCGTCGGGCTCGTACGCACGACATCTCACGCCGCCATCGTTGCCGGCTTCATCTCGAACTCCGCCGCCATCTCGCCTCACACGCGATTGGATTGATCACCCGCCCGCCGTCGCGATGCGCCTCATCTACGCCGTGCGACCGACCTGGTCTGTCGGTTGCTCGCGCCTCCGCAAGTCCCGTGAAGACTGTCCCGAGTACAGCGCGCCCCTCCATCGATCGACCATCGGGCTGCCGTAGCGTCGCCCCGTCGGGCCGCAGCGCCGTCGCCCTGTGGTTCTCCTCATGGCTACACCGATTCGTGTCTTGCTGCTACGTCGCCCCTTCGGCCCGTAGTGCCGCAACACGCGGTCCCCGCCGCTGCCTGAGGCTGTTCCCGTGGCTGCACCGACCTGCGCACTGCCGCGACGTCGCCCCTTTGGGCCATAGCGCCGCAGCAGGCGGTCCACGCAGCTGCCCAGACGACTTCCCGTCGTCGACACGAGTGCCTGCTACCGCTGTGTCACCCATTTGGGCCGCAACGTCGCGCTCGGGGGTCACCCCGCCGTCTCCATGCATCGACTCTACGTGGTATGCATCGCGTCGCCTCCCTTGGCGCGGAAACACCACACGTCCGTGCCGGTCTTCGTCACGCTATCACGTTCTTTCTCGCCTACTTCGAGCATTGCCACCGCGCTCCTAACCAGCCGCCGTCGTTGCCGTCAGGCCGCCACCGCTGCTCTTTTTCGGCCACCACCACTGCTACCCCCGTAGCCGCCGCTGCCGCTCTTCTTCGGCCGCCGCTGCTGCTACCCCCGTAGCCGCCGCTGTCGCCCGTCCACCCCCTTCGTCTTCGTCCAGCACCAGCTCATCGCCAGCATTGCTGTTGTATACCCCGACCACTTCATCTACTCCGACCACCGTGGGTGACATTGGCCGCCCGTCGATTTGCGCCGTAGTTGTTGTCGAGTCCTTCTCTGCTTGCCTCCTCGACATGGAGTACCAGTTGTGTGCAGGTCCCCGTCTACGCATGCTCGGTGCTGGCAACACCGACGTGTGCCTTCGTCCCTGATGTGTTCCCAGGTCTGGCAAGCCTGGAGTGATGCATCGTCAACATCGACTTCGTCCGTCTACGCATGCCCGGTGCTGGCAACACCGGTGCGTGTCTTCGTCCACGACGTGTCCCGGACTTGGCAAACCTGGTGCGACGCGTCTCAACAACGTCTTCTTCCCGACGCACCACTACTTCGTCACCTCTGCGCCCATGACTAACTCGGTGCCTCCTTGCGCCCGTAGCTCCACGGTAAATTCCTTGACACCGGCTACCCTGACTCGACATCGACCACGGTGCTCTTAACACGGTTACCTCGACCATGGCTACCACCCACGCTCTCGGCTCCTTCGACATCGGTACAAAGGGCTACCGCCTTGTTTGAGCAACCTCGTTGGTTTCTACTCTAGCCATGACTTCCGCGATGCATTGACCGTGGGGGATGAACGTAGGCTTACCTTCGAATTCTTCTCCAGTCTTACAGTCTACGTCACTACAGTTGTGACTCCAGGAGATGTTGAGTATATTGATTATTATGAAATATAAGATAGACTAGGATTTGTCCCGCGTTATCTTGTACTCCAAATTAATCATTGTACTTCTATATAAATGCCCACGAGGCTTAAGCAATACATCAACTATTCCATCAAATCCCTCTTCCTTCTAACAATTGTCGTTAGAAGCAAGGATGGAAATCCCCGTGATCAGATACCTTGTTTACTTAGCCAATTGGGGTGACACACAAGATGCTAGTAGAACATTGATATGACAGCGGGGTGATCAACCGACGAAAACAACTAGTACGATGAACTGTATTCGTTACTGGCATTGGCATTGCGTGGCTCTGAAGCAAGGAATGTGGATGAACGGATGAGCTTTTTTCTTTTTTACTTCTGCTGTGTTCCTCCTGCGATGGGGCTTAGAACGTCAGGCTTTTGGAGGTTGACGACGACGTGGGCGCCTTGAGACTGTCCGGCGGCGCCAGGTCCTGCGGCAGCCGCGCGCGCCGCACGATTCGCCGCATGTTGCTCTGCTGGGTCTGCTGCACCAGCTGCCACACGGTGCGTTTCTCGTTGCTCATGCAGCAGGCCTCCCGCTCCGCCTCCTCCTCCCCCACCTCCGGGCGCCGCCCTCCACGCTCCTGCGGCGCTGACAACGTGGCCACGACGCCGGAGGCCTCGGCCATGTGCAGGAGGTTCAGAAGTCGAGGTTATTTGGATGGTAAAGAATGAACATTGTCAAGGAAATCTGGACAGAGGGACAAACGAGAAGAAGTGTTTACTTGGAGCATTTGTCTGAACTCTGAAACTCTGGCTTGGTTTCCTGCAAGATATGCTAGCTCATGGTTGGTAGAGTGGGTTCTGAAGAAGGACGGGTCTGTGTATCGCTTCAGGCACGCCCCCTCCTCCCTCCCTATTTGCTCTGGCATCCCTTTCTTCTTGTTTGACAAGCGAGAGCACACGGATACAAAACAAGAAAGGGGCGCTTGAGTAACTCAAAGCACAGTCAGGTTGCTAGAGGGAGAGAGTGAAACGTACCCTCTGGACTATTAGGAATAATTCGTTGCTTAGTTGTTTTTCCATTTCTCTGAATAAACATGCATGGGTCGCATGTGATCTGCATGGTAGGAATAGCAAGCATGTCCACGTTGGCATGACCGTTTCTTTTGCTTTCTGTTATGAGTAGAAAGAGTTGCGATGAGTGGGTCATGGGATGGCGTGGCTTATACGCATCATAGCTCAAGTTCAGGGCAGTTAGTTAGCCCACGTTTTAGTTGTAATCCTTTCTAATAGGTGAAGAAGAAGAAAAACCAGAAAAGTTGCACAAGTTTCTCGCAGCGCAAACTCGTTGTCTGTTGTTCGTCTTCCACCTTCAAAACACCAACAATTGGCATCAGAGCTGGTAGCAATCCATGGCGGGCTCGCAGGCGTCGCAGCATGGCGGGGGTGGCAGGGGCGGCAGTGAACACCGTAGAGGCTCCAGGACACCATCGCGCTAGAGAAGGACGTCTCACTCACCCGTGCAGCGCCGGGGGCACAGCCCCGGACGTCGCGGTGCCGAGATGGTGGTGCGTGAGCGAGTGGTGAGGGAGAGCGCAAGCTCGGCCCAATATCTGACACTCACTCGCACCAACTATGCAGACTGGGCATTGGTGATGCGCGTTCAGCTTCAGGCGCAAGGCCTATGGGAAGCCGTGGAGTTCGGCAACGTCGGTCGGGTGATCGGGCGGCATTAGCCGTTCTTCTCCGCGCGGTTCTGCCGGAGATGATCCGGACGCTCGCCGGCAAGGACAGCGCCAAGGAGGCGTGGGACACTCTGAAGACGCTGCGGATGGGCAGCGAACGCGTGCGGGAGGCGTGAGAACAAACGCGCCGACGGGAGTTCGAGGAACTGCGGTTCCGGGATGGTGAGTCGATTGAGGATTTTGCTTTGCGTCTCACCGCCATTATCAACGACCTGCAGCTCCTGAACGACCCCGTTTCTGAGTACCGTGTGGTTCTCAAGTTCCTGCGCGCGGTGCCACGCAAGTTCCGACAGATGGCAATGGCTATCGAGTCGTTCGTCGACCTGCAGACCCTCACGATCGAGGAACTCTATGGGCAGTTGCATATCGTCGAGGAGAGCTACGACCTCAACGACATCGATCGCGGCGTGGGAAAACTCCTCTTCTCCGAGGAGGACGGGCACGCGCGGATCGACCACAAGGGCACGGTGGCGGGTCGGCACCGTTCGGCGGTGGCGGGGGCGGCAAGGCGCAGCCCAAGCCCAGGCCCCAAAACGCCAACAAGGGCGGCAATGGCGCCGCATCAGATGGCGGCGGATCGACGCCATGCCGGAAAAGAAATTGTCGCTACTGCAGCAAGGCCGGGCACTGGGCGAAAGAGTGCCACACAGCCAAACGCGACCGTGAGCGCCAAGAGGCGGCGAACATCGCCGAGGTCGAGGTGGGCCAACCTGGTTTGCTTCTCACAGCGATCGACAGCCTCGGCTCTACATCATCAGAAGAGGCGGCCGGATCACCTACCCCGGCTGACGGGAGCGCTCTGCACCTCACTGACGCTACTCTGCCCCAAGCTGTCTTCCTCAACAAAGAACGAGTTTTTCCCACCGTTGCAGCTGCAGGGATGTGGTACCCTGACACCGGGGCAAGCGGCCACATGACTGGGACCAAGGAGGCGTTCACCACGCTCGACGAAAATGTGCACGGCACCATGCGTTTTGGGGATGGATCGGTGGTGGTCATCGAAGGCAAGGGCAGTGTCTTGTTCCGGAGCTCGACAGGCGATCAGAGGATCTTGGAGGACGTCTTCTTCATCCCCAAGCTCCGCACCAACATCATCTCCTTGGCCAGCTGGACGAAAACGGGTGTAGGATGTCCAGTCAGGAAGATCAGATCAGCATCTTCGATCAGGCGCATCAGCTCATCGTTCGGGTGCCTCGGACGAGAAACCGCCTGTACATACTCAAGCTTGATCTCGCCGAACCCATCTGCCTCATCACCAAGCTGGATAACCCGTCCTGGCTGTGGCACTCTCACTACGAGCACCTGCACTTCCTCGCACTCTAGACCCTATCAAGGAAGGGGATGGTACGGGGCCTGCCTGTGCTGGATCACGCTAAAGAATTCTGTGATGGGTGTGCTCTCAGCAAGCAGCATCGCACCCCTTTCCCTCATGCCAGTGCATACCGCATGGACCGCGCTCTGGAGCTGGTGCACACGGACATCTGTGGTCCGATCAAGCCTGCTACAATGGGAGGTAACAATTACTTTTTGCTGGTAGTGGATGATTGCACACGATACATGTGGATTGAGGTTCTCAGGACCAAAGATGAGGCTTTTGGGAGGTTTAAGAAGATCAAGGCACAGGCAGAATCGCAACAGCGGTGCAGTCTGCGGGCTTTCAGGTCCGATCGAGGGGGGGAATTCAACTCCCTCGAGTTCAAGGCATTCTGCGAAGAGGGAGGAATCCGCCATCACACCACTGCGTCGTACTCTCCGCAGCAGAACGGAGTGGTGGAGCGGCGGAACCAGACAGTTGTCAAGATGGCCAGGTGCATGCTTAAGAGCATGGCCGTCCCGGCAGAGTTCTGGGGTGAAGTTGTCAGCACTGATGTGTACCTTCTGAATCGAGCCCCTACAAGAAGCCTCAGCGGTCTCACTCCATATGAGGCATGGCACCACCGCAAGCCCAACGTCGAGCACCTGCGTGTCTTCGGGTGTGTGGTACATGTGAAGAAAACAGGGCCTGGCGTCACCAAACTCTCGGACCGATCGTTTCCAGGGGTGCTCATCGGATACGAAGATGGGGCAAAAGCCTATCGTGTGTTCGACCCAATCGCCAATCGCCAGGAATCTGGTCATCTCACGAGACCTGGCGTTCAAGGAGCGCAGGGCATGGGAGTGGAGCTCTCCAGACACGGCAAGCACCTCTGCGGACAGGCGCGGCGCTTTCACGGTGGTATACAGCATGGCTCCTGGAGAGGTCATCACGGATCATGGCGACAGCATGCCATCCTCATCACCGGCAAGAGAGATAACTCCTTCAGCAGGGACTCGGGACCCTATGTACACGCCGGCTCCAACGCAGACCCCGGTTGGTGGACCGGCTACGCACCGGCGTCCTGCGGTGGAGTGGTGCTCACCTCCATCGCATGGGGGCGAACTTGACGCTGATAACGATGGAGAAGGCCCACGTCGCTTCAGACGTCTCAGCAACATCCTCAACGCCATTGTACCAGAAGACGAGGATCCTGAGCTTACATGTCTCATGGCTGCTGAAGAGCCAGTCAGCATTGAGGAGGCGCTGTCAGATGCCCACTGGAAGTCTGCAATGCAAGAGGAGCTTGATTCGATCACCGACAACCAGACTTGGGAAGTTGCCGCGCTCCCTGGTAGTCACCCCGTCATTGGACTCAAATGGGTCTACAAGGTCAAGAAAGATCCCCAGGGGAACATCGTCAAGTATAAAGCAAGGCTGGTGGCAAGGGGTTTCACGCAGCGACGAGGGGTCGATTTCGATGAGGTTTTCGCCCCTGTGACTCGTATGGAGACAGTGTGCGTCCTGCTCGTGCTCGCCACACACGCAGGCTGGGAAGTGCACCATATGAATGTCAAGTATGCATTCTTGAACGGTGACGTCACGGAGGAACTCTACATGCAGCAGCCACCAGGTTTTGTCGACAGTGATCATCCTCATGCCGTTCTAAAGCTGAGGAAAGCACTGTACGGGCTGCACCAAGCTCCACGCGCATGGTATGCAAAACTTGATTCAACGCTTGCTGCACTCGGTTTGTCTCGAAGCCCTCTGGAACATGTTGTGTACCGGCTTGGAAATGATCAAGATTATCTGCTAGTCGGTGTGTACATGGATGATCTGATTATCACTGGTACAAGCAATGAAGATATCCAAGAGTTCAAGAAGGAGATGAGTCGCCTATTCAAAATGAGTGATTTGGGACTCCTGTCTTACTACTTGGGGCTTGAAGTAAAGCAGTCACGTGGTGAGATCACTATCTGTCAAAGGAGCTACGCTGAGAAAGTACTAGAGCGCGCCGGGATGGGGGAGTTGCAATCCCTTCCACACTCCGATGGAAAGTAGACTGAAGCTTAGCAAGAATGATGGTGCAAAACCCATGGACGTCACAGAATACAGAAGCATTGTTGGGTGCCTTTGCTACCTTATCAACACACGAGCAGATCTTGCACTTTCAGTGGGCGTGGTCAGCAAGTTCATGGAAGCACCCAACACAAACCACTGGGCCGCGGTAAGACAAATTCTTCGTTACATCAGAGACACTTTGGGTTATGGATGCTGCTACAAGAAGAATGGAGATCACGGAAAGCTGCTGGGCTTCAGCGATAGTGATCTCACCGGTGACGTTGATGACAGAAAGAGCACCACCGGCGTTGTTTTCTTCCTTGGCAGCAGCATTGTATCTTGGTCCTCGCAGAAATAGAGGGTGGTGGCCCTATCTTCTTGCGAGGTAGAGTATGTAGCAGCAACAACGGCGGCATGTAAGGGAGTGTGGCTTAGTAGGCTAATTGGAAGTCTGACAGGTCATGCTCTGGCCAAGTTTGAGCTGCTCATTGATAACAAATCAGCTATTGCCCTTTGCAAGAATCCCGTTCATCATGACCGGAACAAGCATATATATCTTAAGTAGCATTACATTCGAAACTGCTTTGAAGCAAGGAAACTTGAGATTGATCACATTGGCACAAATGGACAGCTAGCTGATGTTCTGACTAAGGCGTTGAACAAGGTGCGTTTCATCGAGATGCGTCAGAAGCTTGGTGTCATGGAGGTCTCAGGAAGCAACGAGATTAGGGGGTGAATTGTTAGGAATAATTCGTTGCTTAGTTGTTTTTCTGTTTCTCTGAATAAACATGCATGCATCGCCTGTGATCTGCATGGTAGGAATAGCAAGCATGTCCACGTTGGCATGACTGTTTCTTTTGCTTTCTGTTAGGAGTAGAAAGAGCTGCGGTGAGTGGGTCATGGGATGGCACGGCTTATACACATCATAGCTCAAGTTCAGGGCAGTTAGTTAGCCCACGTTTTAGTTGTAATCCTTTCTAATAGGTGAAGAAGAAGAAAACCAGAAAAGTTGCACAAGTTTCTCGCAGCGCAAACTCGTTGTTTGTTATTCGTCTTCCACCTTCAAAACACCAACATGGACGTAGGACTCCGGCTGTCCGGCATGAGGGAGCGGAGCACGACGAGGTACATGTTCATCTGGCATCGCCGTTTGCGCTCCATGACAATGTGGGTCATGCGCTGGCATTCTGTCTCCTCCCTCGCCTTGCAGCTCCTCGCTGCGGCCGCTGCTTCCTCCTCGATGGCATCGGCGACGACGTGGTCTACTTCTCCATGGACGCCGCCACATCGCCCACGGCGGACAGCCCCCGCGCTCTGTCGGGCAATGCCAGCGCTGTCGTAGAAACCCACGCAATTGTCTCATGTGATGTCTCACTACGGCTCATGGCAAACGGCAAACATGTAGCCATTGACACGCCCTGACTGACTTCCAGTTCTAGGCAATGGCACGACGACACCCTGCATCCACGAGCTGGGAGCTAGCAAAGAAGGGAGTAGGAGATGGCAATGGATTTCAAATTTACAACAGAGAAATTAAGTCAAGTGATGTATACTACGGGTGGATTAAGACAAACGGCAAGGGGATATGTGCAAAAAAGCCAAATCTGGCCGTCTCCGCCATGCTGACACCATATGGCTACGTGTGAGTGGTCCATGACTAAACTTGCACCTTCATGACAAGTTCTAGGACTAGTTAATTCACTTTTGCAAGTTGTAAGACTAAACTATCACATGCCCTGCAAGTTATAGGACCTGCGATACTATTACCCCCTATTCCATGTTCCATTGCTTTCTTTCTTGAGCATCTTGCTGCCTCGGTGAAGATATTATTCCACATCATGTAAGTACAACGTTGTTACCAGATTATGCTCGTGGCCAGAGCTTCAAGCAATTACCTAGCCATTTAACAACATCTCTATGCATCCCCGTTATTTTCTCAGTTTTTAATGTATACGTTATGGAATTGGTGGTTCCTTCTTATGTATCTATGCATCTTAGTGAGCTGGTGTTATATTTTCTACCATGTCTTCTAGAACAGCTAACTTCTGATTTCACACACTAGTAGAAAATAGGGCATTGGTTCGGGCCTCCTAAGCCCATTAATCCCGGTTCGCTCACGAACCGAGACCAAAGGTGGCAACCGTTCCGCTTCGTGAGCCCAGGGAGCCGGCCGGGCCACATGGGCCATTGGTCCCGGTTCGTCTGGCCCCTTTGGTCCCGGTTCCAAGCATGAACCGGGACCAATGCGCCTCGCTCCTGGCCCATGACCATTGGTCCCGGTTCGTGGCTGGAACCGGGACAAAAGAGAGACCTATTGTCCCGGTTCCAGCCACGAACCGAGACCAATGAGATGCCTATATAAACCCTTGCCTGCCGCCAGCAGAGCCATGGAGTGCTCTATTTTTTCAGGACAGCGGTGTTAGAGCTTTGTGGTGCTCTAGCTCACCTCCTATGCACATGAGGTGTTTGATGAAATGCCCGAGCCACACTTAAGCTTTCTCCTCTCGAAGCTCCTTGTCCAAACTCCATTTTCATCAAGATTTGCCTAGGTTTGATGGTCCGTCCTGTCCCATTCCCGTCCTGAAACCGCCATCGATCGCCCGCGCGTGGTGAGCCTCTTGATCTTATCTTCTTTCTAAAAGAAAATATACTTACTCGTATGATTTTCTTACTTTTATTATTGTTTGTTTTTATATAGTGCCATGGTTATGGTATCCGCCCACGTCGGCCCTCGTCCAGTCTATGATTCAGATGTGGTATATTATCTTTTATAACTATTTCACACATCTAATGTCTATGACAATTAATTATGCCACCAACTTGACGTAGATGTTTTTATCTATAGGAAGTAGTTGAACTAGAAATGGATACCGACTATGCAATTCTGCTCGACAAGTTAACTAAAGCTGAAAAAGAAATCGATCATTTGAAAGAAAAATTGAAAATAACTAAAGATGAGAAGATGGGATTGGAGTTGCATGTTGTCGATATCGTCAATGATCATATGACCAAGATGGCTGCAATACACTTGAAGCTTAGAAAGATTAGAAAATATGCCATTGATAAAGAGGCTTGGTATCATTATGCCGTTGGATCAATTGGTACCTTAGTTGTGATGATGATCGCATTTGTTGTTGCATTGAAATCTTTTAAATAGTTTCAATGTATGGTTTAATTAGATGCTCTGGAGAGCTATATGTTGGTCAACAAGAACTATGTATCTACTTTGGTTTTAACGTGATGATGAACTTCTATTAATTTGGTCACTTATGTATTCCTGATGTTCTGTAATGGTTTTTGACACACTTAATTATATATAATGCACACAAATGAACCGGCAATGGATGTACGATAACAGATGCACCGACGAGTATATTAAGGGGGTGCATCATTTTCTTGAAGTGGCCGAGACAAACAAGGAGAATGGTTTTATGTGTTCTCCATGCCCTACATGTGGGAATTTGAAGTCTTACTCTGACCAGAAAATCCTTCACAGCCACCTGTTTGTGAAGGGTTTAATGCCACACTATAATGTTTGGACCAATCACGGAGAAATAGGGGTTATGATGGAAGACGGCGAAGAAGAAGAGGATGATGACAACTATGTGCCCCCTGAATACGGTGATGCTGCAACCGGGGAAGCTGAAGATCAAGAGGAACCAGATAATGTGCCCGATGATGACCTTCGCCAGGTCATTTTTGATGCAAAGAGACAACGTGAAAGTGAAAAGGAGAAGCTGAAGTTCGATTGCATGTTAGAGGATCACAAAAAGGGTTGTACCCCAATTGCGAAGATGGCAACACAAAGCTCGGTACCATACTGGAATTACTGCAGTGGAAGGCAGAGAATGGTGTACCTGACAAAGGATTTGAGAAGCTACTGAAAATATTGAAGAAGAAGCTTCCAAAGGATAACGAATTTCCTGACAGTACGTACACAACAAAGAAGGTTGTATGCCCTCTAGGATTGGACGTGCAGAAGATACATGCATGCCCTAATGACTGCATCCTCTACCGCGATGAGTATGAGGAACGGAACACATGCCCGGTATGCGGTGCATTGCGCTTTAAGATCAGACGTGATGACCCTGGTGATGTTGATGGCGAGTGCACCAGGAAGAGGGTTGCTGCCAATGTGATGTGGTATACTCCGATAATACCACGGTTGAAACGTCTGTTCAGAAACAAAGAGCATGCCAAGAATATGTGATGGCATAGAGAGGACCCTAAGAAAGACCGGAAGTTGAGAGCACCCACTGACGGGTCGCAGTGGAGAAAAATAGAGAGAAAGTACTGGAAGGAGTTTGCAGGTGACGCAAGGAACGTATGGTTTGATCTAAGCGTAGATGGCATTAATCCATTTGGGGAGCAGAGCAACAATCACAACACCTGGCCCGTGACTCTATGTATCTATAACCTTCCTCCTTGGTTGTGCATGAAGCGGAAGTTCATTATGATGCCAGTTCTCATCCAAGGCGCTAAGCAACCAGACAACGATATTGATGTGTACCTAAGGCCATTAGTTGAAGAACTTTTACAGCTATGGAATGGAAATGGTGCACGCGTGTGGGATGATCACAAACATGAGGATTTCGACCTGCACGCGTTGCTGTTTATAACCATCAATGATTGACCTGCTCTTAGTAACCTTTCAGGACAGACAAACGAGGGATACCACACATGCACGCACTGTTTAGATGACACCAAAAGCATATACCTGGACAATTGCGGGAATAATGTGTACCTGGGGCATCGTCGATTTCTTCCGACCAACCATCAATGTCGAAAGAAAGGCAAGCATTTCAAAGGCGAGGCAGATCACCAGAAGAACCCGCCATCTGTACCGGTGATCACATACTTGCTATGGTCAGTGATTTACAAGTAATCTTTGGAAAGGGTCCCGGCGGCCTATCTGTTCCGAATGACGCTGAGGGACGCGAACCCATGTGGAAGAAGAAATCTATATTTTGGGACCTACATTACTAGAAAGACCTAGAGGTCCGCTCTGCAATCGACGTGATGCACGTGATGAAGAATCTGTGCATGAACCTGCTAGGCTTCTTGGGCGTGTATGTGAAGACAAAAGATACACCAGAGGCACGGGAGGACCAGCAACATGTTCACAAAAAAGACAGTATGGCTCCAAAGCAGTATGAAGGTCCTGCCAGCGATGCTCTTACCAAAGAAGAGAAGCAAATCTTCTTTGAATGCCTGCTCAGTATGAAGGTCCCGTCTATCTTCTCGTCGAATATAAAGGGAATAATAAATATGGTAGAGAAAAAGTTCCAGAACCTAAAGTCTTGTGACTGCCACATGATTATGAAGCAACTGCTTTCGGTTGCATTGAGGGGGCTTCTATCAGAAAACGTTCGATTAGCCATTGTGAAGCTATTTTCATTCCTTGATGCAATCTCTCGGAAGGTGATCGGTCCAGAAATCCTACCAAGGTTAAGGAGTGATGTGGCGCAATGTCTTGTTAGTTTCGACCTGGTGTTCCCACGATCCTTCTTCAATATCATGACGCACGTCCTAGTTCATCTAGTCGACGAGATTGTCATTCTGGGCCCTGTATTTCTACACAATATGTTCCCCTTTGAGAGGTTCATGGGAGTCCTAAAGAAATATGTTTGTAACCGTGCTAGGCCAGAAGGAAGCATCTCCATGGGCCATAAAACAGAGGATGTCATTGGGTTTTGTGTTGACTTCATTCCTGACCTTAAGAAGATTGGTCTCCCTCAATCGCGGTATGAGGGGAGACTAACTGGAAAAGGTACGCTAGGAGCAAAGTCAATAATATGTGGGGATGGCCATTCTTGGTCTCAAGCACACTACACAGTTCTATAAAATTCTACCTCGGTGACCCCGTATATCGATGAACACAAGAACATTCTGCGCTCCAAACATCCAAAGCAGTGTGACGACTGGATTACATGTGAACACATCAAGACTTTCAGCAGTTGGTTGCAAACATGTGTCAGGTGTGACAACACTGTTTCTGATGAGCTGTACTCGTTGGCCAGGAGACCATCTTTGACTGTATTGACTTACAAAGGGTGCGAGATAAATAGGAATACATTTTACACGATCGACCAAGATCAAAGGATCACCAAAAAAAATAGCGGTGTCCGCTTTGATGCAGCAACGACCAATGAGAAGGTCGACACATATTATTGTTACATAGAGGAGATATGGGAACTTGACTATGGACATGATTTGAAGGTCCCTTTGTGTGACAGCCCAAGTGTTGTCCCTACCTTTTATGGCATGTATCTTCTATGAACCTTGTTGTCATGAGCTTAATGATATGAGCTGAACCTTGTTATACCCACGAAGGACAATTTGGCAAAATGAAACTGGGCTAGATCACGTAGATGAAAACGAACCTTGTTATCCCACTAGCATTTGCACGTTTTTTGGGACGTGGCTTAGTGGAGTGGAGGTACAAACGGCTAAACACATCCGTGTAGGGGTATGCGCGTTGCCGTGGGCTATTTGGAATTGCAGGAATGATTTGGTCTTTAACAAAAAAACAAATTTTCATCTTTTGCAGGTTGTTTTCAGGGCCACAACACTAATCCGTATGTGGTCGCTACTCACTCCGACAGAGGCCAGGGAGCGTTTTGTTACTGGGTCTATCCGATGGGAGATGGTAGCGTGGGGTATCTTTAACCGGTTTGGATGGCGGTCATGTAATAGGATAGGAGAGTAGTTTCCGATCTTATTTCTTGTTCCACGGGTTGAAGTTTTGTCGCTTTAGTGTCTTTCATTGCTCCGGACGAGCGCCTTTTGATTTCTGAGAACTATGTAATGACGACTATGTCAGTTTACTTGAATTTCTAATAAAGTGGCTGCATGCATCGTAAGATGCAGAGGCCGGGGGATACCCTCCTTTTCGAAAAACAAATTGTTCATGCATTCATGCATCATGCATCATATCATTCATCATGACATGCCTTGTTTGTGATGTGACCTTGTTGTGGTTGGGTGTGTTCTTGTGTTGTGTGATGTGGTTTGAGTGTATGTGGTGCAACACTCCTTTTCCTTTCCCCTCTCTTTTTCTGTTCAACAAAACCCAACCAAAAACCCCTTTATTCCCTTGTCATTTTATCAACAGATTCTACTTGCAAATTAAATTGTTTAAAATGTTCAGGAGATAGCCTATAATATTTTAAGCATGTGGGTGTTATTCTTTTGCTGTTTTGAGCTTTATGATTTGGGGTTTTAAAATAAAACAGGGGTTGTTATGTTTTAAAAGTATTTAAATTGCTTGCCCTAAAAATCATCTTGATATTTTTAGTAAATAGTGCATTTTATTTTCAATGTCAAAGTATTTTTGTTCTTGCAAAAATCCTTTTATTTTTCTCTGGAGGGTTTTTCTTGTGTTGTTGTTATTTTTTTTAAAGAAAACTCCCTCTTGTTTTGTTCTGTGAGAGAGAGACGGAACTGGGCCGGCTCCTCCCTGTGCGGCCCAGCCCAGGTGGCCAAGCGTCTACCTGCCCCGCCGTTCGTCTCTGTCAGCTTCAGGGAGAGAAAGCAGAGAGAGAGCTGCGTCGCCGTGAGTCTTCGCCGTCTCCCTCAGGCCTTTTAAACACCCTCTCGGCATGCGTGCCCCTTCTCTAGGGTTCCGCGCTCCTCCTTGCGCCGCCGCCATC
Source organism: Hordeum marinum (assembly GCA_022496015.1). NCBI lineage: Eukaryota > Viridiplantae > Streptophyta > Magnoliopsida > Poales > Poaceae > Hordeum > Hordeum marinum. The sequence continues at coordinate 1,063,991 of JAAAWK010001186.1, forward strand.
GCGTTTCCCCCCTCCTTCCTCTCCCTTCTTCACCTTCTTCTTCCGGTTCAGAGAGAGCAGATAGAAAATTCGGAGTAGGTGCGTGTTCGTCTTTGCCGTCGTCGCTGCGTCTCCGGTGGCCCTCGTCGCCGTCGGAGATGGCGTGGAGCTCGTGGGTAACGTCTGTGCTCCGTTCCCGGTGCTAGGGGGTGAGGAGCACCCTGCAACGCTGCCCTGTCGTCGCCATCGTCCGCAAGCGAAGGAGCGTCACCGCTGCCCTTCTTCATCTTCTTCCTCTCCGTTGCCGCACCCCGTGTCGCCGAGCAACCCCTAGGTGAGCATCCGTTCCCCACAACCCCTTCTTCCCTCGTGTAGGCCGAAGTTCGTCGCCCTCGTGTTCTGCCTCCGTCGTGCCCCGAGCCGAGTAGAAGCTCGAGCTCGAGCGCCCCTTGCAGCCGTTTGGTGCGGGGATGGGTTCCCCTAGGACCCTGTTCTCCCCGCTGGTGGTCTCTGTCGCCGGAGAGGCCAGCCATCGCTGGAATTCGCCGCCACTTGCCGTTGTCACCGTTGTCTCGTTAAGATTCAGTTTCATCAGTTATGTTGCCCTGTTTAGTACTAGATGCGTAGGACCCCTCCTCTGTTAACAGCCGAAGCCGTAGCGCAGTGTTAGCGCTCGGGGGGTGAGACCAGCAGGTCTGGGGTTCGATCCCCATACCCCCCTTTTGTGTTTTTCTTTTCTTTGTTTTCTTTTCTTTCTTTTATGATTTGTGTGTATGTGTATGTGTATACATACCTGATGGCGTTTTTTCCCTTTTCTGTTAGATATATATGTATTTGTGTAGTGTGTGTATGTGAAGTGCATATATGTGTGTGAGTTTATGTGTGTGAGTGGGGTGTCACATGCTTGTATATGCTTGTGCATATATGTGTGCATATGTGTGTGTGTGATGAACACCCACACACATGGGTGTGTGTGTTTTCATGAGTGTGGGAGTGCCCATGTGCACTTGTGCATATGTGGCTATGTGTGTATGTGTGTATGTGCATGCCATGTATGTGTGTGTGTGTAGGTTTGGGTGAGTGTGTGTGTGTGTGTGTGACAAGCGGGCCATGCCCCACTTGTCATACACTATTTATTTTGGTATGCGCCATGTTTGTAGTGATAATTAGATTTCCATTTATATCTAAGATTCCAAATTTGGACATGTTCAAATATGCTCATGTGCATTTTAAGTTTTCACTTATAAGAGAGGTGGTTGTTTTGCTAGTATAGTTTGTGCCATGATGCTTCATGTGACTATATGAGTATGATACATGATTTTGGGGTAGAAAGACCCAAGGAACCCATTGGTGGAATTAGATTTCACTTTTGAGCAAGTTTGAAAAAAACTGCTATTTTCTGCTATGATGCTACTTTGTCATTTTTGCATGAATTAATCCATGCTTTCTTTGGAGCATGTGCCAACATGGAAGTGCTAGTGTTTTATGCCTATTATGCCATGGTATTTTTGTTTGATATGATAACCACCCATATAAGTGGAAGACTTGCTGTAAAGTAGCCAACTTAATGTTACTGTTTTCACCATGCTAAATATTTCTAAGCCTGAGAATCTGCTGTTGTTTTTATGCCATGAAGAGTGGTTGCCATCTTGTGATATGTTGAGAATGAGCTCAAGATCAGTGCTAGTGTTTTGAAGTATATGTTGTCTTCTCGCATCCTGTTAATTTTCATGCCATGAGGTGGTCTCTAACACCATTAGTTTCTGTTGTCAACTTGCCATCAGGTTAACTCTGATTCCAGAAAAACTGTTATTTTCACTAAGTCCCAGAAATCTGTTTCATCATGGCAACTTGTTAGCTTCATGCTTATTGATGTGTGCCTCCTTTCCAGATTGTGTAGTTGGGTAAGTTGATAAGCATGTTATGTAGTTTCTGTCAATACCTTGTTTGTGGTTGTAGGATTCCTGTAGCTCAAGTTATTGGCTGTAAAAGTTGCTATGTTGCTGTTTTGTGGCAGATTGTTGTTTTATTGTTTTGTGACTTGTGGGTGTTATACTCCATGGAATTGCTTGATCTTTGGCTATATTGTGGTTGGTTTTTCATTGCCTAACCAGTGGCTACCTTGGAATGCCAAGGAATAGCCCAGGTCTTTCTTGTCTTGTGTTTTGTCTTCGTATCTTGTCGTGAGAACCGTAACTTCGTTTCTTACATTCTTCATATGCATTTTTATCATTTTTGCATGATGCATCCATATTTGCCATATTCATCCATGTCTAAATACCTTAACATAAGGTTCAGTCCAGATTCATTAATAACCAACCCTTTGCATGTGAAACATGACTAGTAAGGATTGCCATGTTAAAAACTCTTCACCTAAGCATGCATCATTCTTGCTTGTGCATTGCACCATGGTTATTTTTTTATTCTTTCTGTTTTTTTGGGTAGACGCGAATGTTGAACCTGAGTACGAAGAGCCAGGTGAGTACAACTGCGAGGATCCCGCTACTTGTTCCACTGAAGAACCAACAGGCAAGATGATCGTACCCGGATACCGATACTATTTTCACTTGCTAGTTGTATCGCTCTTATCGTTACAATTGCGCTAATTACCACTTGAATGTCAGCCTCCCAATTGCCATGATAGCCTCTAACCCTCCACATCCTAGCAAACCTTTGATTGGCTAAGTTACCGCTGCTCAACCCCTCTTATAGCGTTCTTAGTTGCAGGTGCAGATTGTTCCATGTAATAACATGGATTTGGCATATCACAACATTATATGTTATTTAATTTAATGCACATATATATCTTGGTACTGGTGGAAGGCTTGGCCATTTGCTAGGTGCTTTGTTCCTCTGTTACCGCCATAGTTTCTTGTTACCGATGTTATATTTCCATACTTTGCGCTCCTAACATGCTCGGGGTTGTTATGGGGGACCCCCCTGTTTATTCGATTGAGATTAAAAGTTGTCTAGCAAGACCCAACATTGGTACTACATTTTCTTACCACCTTAATAAAATTTGCATAGGGCTTTGCAACCCCGTGGATAATTAATCAACCCCCAGGCCAGTGCTCCTCATGAGTGTTGGTCCAAACTAGAGCACTGCGCGGGGCAACCCGGGGCAACTCGGGAGATTTCTATCAGGCCTCCACACACGTAGCTTATCCGTCGTGTCCTGATAACGAGATACGCGGCTCTTATCGGGTTCGTCGACACGTCGGGTGGTCTTGCTAGACTTGTTTTACCTTTATCGAGTGTCTTGCATGTGGGCTCTGACTTTCTTCTGGTTATCTCGAGGTGTTGGAATCCCTTCGAAGTTGCCTAGGATGATCACGAGATCCGTGGTCAAGGCTATTCCTATGGAGTGTGGTTAATTTGTGATGGACTAGTTGGAGTACCCCTGCAGGGTGAAATCTTTCGGAAAGCCATGCCCGCGGTTATGTGGCAACTTGGATATTTGTTTAACACCCGATTATAGTTAACCTGAAGTAAACTCTAATAAAATGCATCAACTGTGTGAATAACCGTGATCGTCTCTGCTCGTGAACATGATCCGAGAGAGAACACGGTGGGGTTATGATTGACGTAAGTAAGTGTTCAGGATCTCATAGAGGTCACACTAGATTCGATCGCACATCATAGGCCACATATTTATCTTCGTGTTCCGTAAGTTTAGCCACCATAAATGCTTAGTGCTGCTACAAACTAAACACATACCCCATCCCAACCTTTAAGCTTGAATAGTCTCGGTACCCGGGCGCATGATTGCTGGGTCCTTGTGGCTCACAGATTACTACAACAATCCAGGTACAGGTACATATGAGTTCGTGCAGGATGATCTAACGCAGCTCCAGTGGGAGTATGACGAGGAAAGGGGCAGGATGTATGTGACTTATCCGGATGAGTAGAGGTCCATGGTCGTGATCTTCGGGATAGTGAGATAGTATCATTGCATCTGCTTTTATCATTTCTTTTCATCCGTAGTCGGACCCTATCTTCATATTGATGTTTGAACGCTTGTGTGGAATTGTAATTTAGTATGTGGCGAGTGTAAGCCAACTCATATACTCATCTCTTCTGTAATGTATTATGTGATGATGCTATACTTGCGAACGACAAGATGCGCCTCTATCCCTTGCGAGGCCCCCGTGCCTTAATATGGATAGGCGCGCATCTTGGGTGTGACACTTTGTTTTGATGCAAATGGGTCAATCTTACAAGAGGCGGGGTACAGGTTGACCCGCATTATGGAATGACAACAGTGGATCTCAACAATCTTGGGTACACAAACGAACCACTCGTCCTAGCCAATGATGTGGCGCAGGTTTTCTATGTTAAGGACATGTCTACCAAACCGAGAAAAAGAAAAGATAAGGGAGCGAATACATCATACGATGAGACAAAGCGTCACATAGTTCTTTCAGGCAAACGAGACATTGTGGGATTGGAGGGCAAGACAGACATGTCTTAAGATTATGAAAAGTTTCAGGAAATTCCTCCCTTCAAAGTCAAGGCTGACCCAAGCACCCTGTTAAACAATGAAGATTATCCATGGTTACGGCACAATAAACAAAGGACACAAGCGAAGAAAAAATGAAGACTTTCTCTCCACAACTATTATGATGATGCCTTTGATCTAGAATATCACTGCAGTTACATGTGAAGAAATGAAATGCCTTTTGTAATAGATGAGTTTCTGTCCAAAACCCTAATACTTCGAAAGAGACTGTCTGTTTTGTACACAAAGTGCATCCAGATTTTTTCGTAACCCTCTCAACTTTTTAGCACGTGCTATGTGGGTAAAATGATGATACCATGCCAACTTTCAAACTTTTCAGAGTTCATTTGTAGTGCTTTCAATTTCAGTGTCATTTAGCTCAAAAAAATCAATAACTGCATGAAAAATAACAAATGAAGTCAGAAAGGGTTAAAAATTGCTGATGTGGCTTTGAATAGTGCATTTTAAACACACACAAAGTCTGGAGTTCAAATAAATTCAAGAAAATGAAATCCGTTTGTAACAGTTGAGTTTTCGTCCGAAACTCTCATACTTCGAAAGAGATTGTCCATTTTGTTCACGAAGTGGATCCAGCTTTTTCCATAACCCTTCCAAATTTTTAGCACATGCTATGTGTGTGAAATGATGATACCATGCCAACGTTCAACCTTTTAAGAGTTCATATTGTAGTGTTTTTCAATTGCAGGGTCCTTTAGCTCAAAGAATGAACTAATAGCAAAAAGAATCAAATAAAAAACTTTTATGAAAACCTAATAGCAAAAATAATGAGCTAAAAATAATCAATTTAAATATTATTTTCTGAACTATAATATTCTTCAATAGCAAAAAGAATCAACTTAAAAGCTTTTATTAAACTCTAATAGCAAAAAGAAACTCTAAAAGCTTTTATAAACCTCTAGTATTTTTGAAACTAAAATTATATAAAATTTATGCAACTAAAACTATCAAAGTATTTTTTTTCAAAACATTAATAGCAAAAGGATTTTTTATAAAGAAATTTTTTGTTAGAAACTTTAATAGCAAACTAAAATAACAAAATCTGTTTTTGATTTAAACAACCATTTAAAATAACCTAAAAAATACCAAATTGAATATAATGTTAAAACAAAGTAATATTAAATAGCAGGAAAAAAGAATCACTCAAAAAACTATTTTTATAGTAAAGTTATTCACAAACTAGTGATTCACACAAATTTAAAAAAATGAAATTTAAACTATTCAAATTTGAAAACTAATGGTACTAACAAAAAGTTTATAATTTTTGTGACCTAAAAGCAAAAAGAATCACTAAAAAATTATAAGTAGAAAGAAAAGAAAATAAATAAAGCAAAAAACAAAACAAAAAACAGGAGAAAATTTACAAAAATGCCGCCTACTGGGCCACCATGGCCTGAATACGACTAGAAACCCACCCAGCTAGTTGGGCCAGGATTCAGGCCCGCAGTAGGCCCAGTAGGCCCACACGCTGAGAAGTGTGCGATTAGGCCCGTAAGCCTGCAGTTGAGAGGAGCTCGAGAGGGTTGGCGCAGCAGCGCTTATAAACCACTCTCGATCCCTCTCAGCTAGCAAGGTGGGACTAAACATTTGTCCCCGGGCAGCACCCCGCTTTCGTCCCGGTTGGTGGCACCAACCGGGACCAATACTCACCTTTGGTCCCGGTTGGTGACACGAACTGGGACCAATACCCCCCCCCCCCGCCCCCGTCCCGGTTCGTGCCACCAACCGGGACGAAAGCGGGATGCTTTCCCGCCCTTTGGGCTGCTGAAAACAGGGCTTTCATCCCGGTTGATGGCACGAATCGGGACCAAAGGGGGGCATTGGTACCGGTTCGTACCAATAACCGAGACCAATGCTCCCTGTATAAAATATCACACTTAGCAGTTTTTGACCCATTCGATCCCCCGAAGGGCGGATCCCCACCCATGCCGTCAGGCTGCCCAAATCTCGCGCGCTCTTCGTTGCCATCGTCGCCGTCGGCCGCCGTCCCCGACCTCGCTCTGGTCGCCCTGCCCTGTGCCACCCCGCTCTGGCCACCCGGCTCCGGCCGCCCCACCCCGCTCCGGCCACTTCTCTGCCCCGCTTCGGCCACATCCCCCCTCCCCTATACGTGAGCAGTTCGTCCGACCGACTAATATATGCTGATTTTTTTCCATACAATATGATGTTTTTTGTTCATATATATGTGTGTATGATGATATATGATGATATGATGATTTTTTTTCATATACAATATGATGTTTTTTGTTCATATATATTGGTATGATGATATATGTATGTGTTCATATATGTGTTCATGCAAGTTAAAAAAATCATGTTAAATGTGTATTTTAAAAAAAATCATCATGTATTTAGAAAAAAAAGACAATGAGCTTTAGAAAAATGTTTCACATGTATCCAAAAAAAGTTTAATGTGTATTAAAAAAAGGTTATGCGTGTTGGAAATATGCCCTAGAGGCAATAAATAAAGTGTTTATTGTTGTATTTCCTTGTTCATGATAATCGTTTATTGTCCATGCTATAATTGTATTAATTGGAAACATGGATACATGTGTGGATACATAGACAAACACAATGTCCCTAGTGTGTCTCTAGTGAACTAGCTCGTTGATCGAAAGATGGTTAAGGTATCCTAGCCATGGACATGAGATGTCATTTGATAACGGGATCACATCATTAGGAGAATAATGTGATGAACAAGACCCAAACAAAAAACGTAGCTTATGATCGTGTCAGTTTATTGCTACTGTTTTCTGCATGTCAAGTATATGTTCCTATGACCATGAGATCATGCAACTCATAGATATCGGAGGAGTACCTTGTGTGTATCAAACGTCGCAACGTAACTGGATGACTATAAAGGTGCTCTACAGGTGTCTCCGAGGGTGTCTGTTGAGTTGGCATGGATCAAGACTGGGATTTGTTACTCCGTGTGAGGGAGAGGTATCTCAGGGCCCACTGGGTAATACAACATCACAATAAGCCTTGCAAGCAATATGACTAAGTGTTAGTTGCAAGATCTTGTATTACGGAACGAGTAAAGAGACTTGCCAGTAACGAGGTTGAACTATTGGTTATTGGCCGTAGAGGTGTCTCGGTCATGTCTACATAGTTCTCGAACCCGCGTGGTCTGCAGACATAAGGTTTGGTGACGTTTCGGTAGTATAGAGTTGTGTATGGTGGTGACCGAAGTTTGTTCGGAGTCCTGGATGAGATCCCGGACATCACGAGGAGCTCCGGAATGGTCCGAGGGTAAAGATTCATATATAGGAAGTCCTGTTTTTGGTTACCGGAAAAGTTTTGGGCTTATCGATAATGTACCAGGAGTGTCGGTAGTGTACCGGGAGACCTCTGGGAGGGGTATTTCGACCCAAGAGGCTTCATGGGCTGTGGGAGAGTGAATATCAGCCCTTAGTGGGCTGGTGGAAACTCCCACACAAGGCCCATGTGGCTGGAGAAGAAAACCCAAAAGGAAAAAGGTGGGAAAAGGCAAAAAGGAAAAAAAAAGGATGAATCCTAATCCTACTAGGAATGGAGGAGGTGGACTCCTCCTCTCCTAGTTCGGCCTAAGCCTAGGAGGCTTGGAGGCCAAGCTGCCTCCTCTCCTTCTCTCCTCCTATATATACTAGTGGATTTCTAGGGTTTTGGACTTGATTTTTCAGCCAAGTGCAAACCCTAATCCCTAGTGCATAGTTTCTCCTCTAGATCGGTTTTCTGCAGTGCTTAGGCGAAGCCCTGCCAGAATTGCTCCACTGCCATCGCCGGAGCGTCGTCAGGCTGCCGGAGAACTCTTCTTCCTCTCCACTCCTTCTTGCTGGATCAATACGGTGGAGATCGTCATCAAGCTGTATGTGTGCTGAACGTGGAGGTGTCGTCCGTTCGGTGCTAGATCGGAAGGATCGTGATCAAGTTCGTGAGACGGATCATGATCAAGTTCATGGGACGGATCGTGAACGGATCGCGGGACGGATCGCGATTGGATCACGGGATGGATCGTGATTGGATCGCGGGACGCACGGCGATTTGGATCGCGAAGACGTTCGACTACACCAACCGCGTTTCTTAACGCTTCCCGCTTAGCGATCTACAAGGGTATGTAGATCCACTCTCCCTCTCGTAGATGCTCATCACCATGGATAGATCTTCGTGTGCGTAGGAATTTTTTTTGTTTCCCATGCAACGTTCCCCAACAATGCGTGCATTTATGAAATATTTAACATGTATTCAAAAAACTGTTTTTGAAAAACGTTCATCATGCATTTGACAAATGTTTAATGCATATAACAAAATGCTCAGTGTATATACAAAAAACGGACATGTATGAAAATAGTCGGCATTTATTTAAAAAACAGAAAAGGCAAAAATAAGAAAACTAAAAAATGATAAAATCCATAAATAAAAAAATATGAAAGAAAAAAACATGTGGAACCTTTCCAAAATCGATGGAAGCTTGCACGAAGCGAGGCAGAACCTTCGCAGAACCACTTATGTGCATCATGTTTTGTTACCGCCGCCGCGTGATGATATATCCGACCAGCATTTTTTTTGTTCATATAGAAAACTCCGGTAATTTCGACATGAGGGGGGACATCGATCAATCCCCTTTCGCCCGACCAACTCTCGAGTCCGCCTAAACCGGGACTGAAAAAGCGTTGTCGGTCTCCTACCCCCTCTCGCCCCTACCCGACAAACTCTCGAGGCCACCCAAACCACTAGAAGAAAACTCCTGTAACTTCGATCAACCCCCTCTCGCCCGACCAAACCCTAGAAGTGTTGCCCGAGGCCACCCAATCCCTAAAAGCGTTGCCGAGGCCACCCAAACCCTAGAAGTGTCGAGGCCACTCAATCCCTAGAAGCGTTGTTGTGGCCACCCCAAACCGTAGAAGCATCGAGGCCACTAATATGATCCCTTGTCTATGTTTGCCACTAATTAATATATCCATCTCTCATGTTTGTATATTAATTGTCATGTTGTAATATTTGCAGAAACCATGGATCCAACCATGAACAGAGACTTTGAAGGAGAAGCATTGTTGGGGGACATAATCCGCGGCGACGGTGATATCTTCTCGTTAATAAATTTTGACACAGAAGAGCTAGGACATGATGATGACGGCCCCGGTCACCAAATGCTGGAGGAAGAAGGAGACCATGATGGTGGCTCCGGTGACCGAGAGCCGGAGGAAGAAGGAGACCATGATGACGGCTCCGGTGACCGAACGGAGGGATCTGTTGCAAAGTCGTCCGGCGAGGTATATATATTAATTAAGCATGTGCTGACTAATTGATGCATTAATTGTTTTGGTATGTACATATATTAACTCTTATTTCTTCTTTTATATAGCCCTCCGAATCGAGCCAAACTTCGGTAACGAGACGAGGCCCGAAGAAAAGGTTGGGCAAGGAAGAAAGGTTGGCGTGTTGGGAGACGTAGTAGTAAATCAAAAGAATTCCTACGATCACCAAGATCTATCCATGGAGAAACCAGCAACGAGTGGGGAGAGATTGCATCTTCATACCTTTGAAGATCGCTAAGCGGAAGCGTTACAAGAACACGGTTGGTGGAGTCATACTCGCAGCGATTCAGATTGCGGTGGATTCCGATCTTAGCGCCGAACAACAGCGCCTCCGTGTTCAACACACGTGCAACCTGAGATGTCTCCAACACCTTGATCCAGCAAGGAGGAGGGATAGGTTGAGGAAGAGCTCCGGCAGCACGACGGCGTAGTGACGGTGGAGCTACGTGAACTCCGGCAGGGCTTCGCCAAGCGCTACGGAGAACGAGCAAGAGGAAGGGTAGGGCTGTGCCGAGAGAGAGAGAAGTCATGTCTCAAATCATCCCAAACCCTTGCATATATACAGGAGGAGGGATAGGGAGGGCTGCCTTGGCCCCTCCTCCAAGGAGGAGAGGTTCGACCGAACTAGGGGGAGAGTCCACCTCCCACAAGGGAGGTGGATCTCCTCCTTTTAAATCCTTTTGCCCTTTATCTCTTTATCCCAGCCGCATGGGCCTTTCTAGAAGGTCTTGGCCAGCCAAAAAAGGGCTGGCACACCTCCTCTAAGGGCCCACGAAGTCCTTTGGTCGTCACACCCCTCCCGGGGTCCTCCCGCACCCTCTCGGCACTCCCGGTACACTACCGATGAGCCCGAAAACTTTCCGGTGACCAAAACTGGACTTCCTATATATCAATATTTACCTCTGGACCGTTCCGGAGCTCCTCGTGACGTCCGGGATCTCATCCAGGACTCCGAACAACCTTCGGTAATCACGTATACCATTTCCCTATAACCCTAGCGTCATCGAACCTTAAGTGTGTAGACCCTACGGGTTCGGGAGACATGTAGACATGACCGAGACACCTCTCCAGTCAATAACCAACAGCGGGATTTGGATACCCATGTTGGATCCCACATGCTCCACGATGATCTCATCGGATGAACCATGATGTCGGGGATTCAATCCATCCCGTATACAATTCCCTTTGTCTATCGGTATGATACTTGCCCGAGATTCGATCGTCGGTATCTCTATACCTTTTTCAATCTTGTTACCGGCAAGTCTCTTTACTCATTCCGTAATACATGATCCCGTGGCTAACTCCTTAGTCACATTGAGCTCATTATGATGATGTCTTACCGAGTGGGCCCAGAGATACCTCTCCGTCACACGGAGTGACAAATCCCAGTCTCGATTCGTGCCAACCAAACAGACACTTTCGGAGATACCCATAGTGCACCTTTATAGCCACCCAGTTATTGTGTGACATTTGGCACACCCAAAGCATTCCTACGGTATCCGGGAGTTGCACAACCTCATGGTCTAAGGAAATGATACTTGACATTGAAAAGCTTTAGCAAACAAACTACACGATCTTGTGCTATGCTTAGGATTGGGTCTTGTCCATCACATCATTCTCCTAATGATGTGATCCCGTTATCAACGACATCCAATGTCCATGGCCATGAAACCGTGACCATCTATTGATCAACGAGCTAGCCAACTAGAGGCTTACTAGGGACATGTTGTGGTCTATGTATCCACACATGTATTATGGTTTCCGGTTAACACAATTATAGCATGAACAATAGACAATTATCATGAAATAGGAAATACAATAATAACCATTTTATTATTGCCTCTAGGGCATATTTCCAACATGAAGATCACCTTAATCGCGAACGATGGCCAACCGATTGAACCGAAGAAGACCAAGGATGCATTTTCTGCTCAGTGTGAAGCTATTGTCAGGGACAGCATCCCGATCAGCATCCAGTAATGGAATGAGCTGGCTAAGAACGCTAAGAACTACAACCCTCAAGTTTCTCATGTCAACGATAGACAGAAAGAAGATCTTTGGAAGGCCCTTAAGGCAAATTTCACCCTACCGCCAGAGGAGGATGAGAGTAATCGAGTTATAGAGCCACTGGTCAGGTCGTATGCTCTTAAGAAGATGGTAGATCTTTCGAGGAGGTGGAAGAATGAGTTGAAAGCTAAGTTTGTCGACCAAGAGAAGACTCTAGTATTCGTCGGACGATATGTGGGTATAAGAGATCAATGGGACGCATTCGTGGCCTACAAGACTTCTGAAAATAGTAAGAAAATGTCAGGGATAAACAAGAAAAATGCTGAAAAGAAGCTGTATCATCATCACACGGTTAGTGGCTACCTCAGAGCCCGGCCATTGTGGGCCAAATGGGAGGATGATCTGTGAGCTAAAGGGGTCGAACCGGAGACATCGAACTGGCCAAACCATTCAAGGATTTGGTTCTTCGGGGAAGTTTGGACCCTAAAATAGGGAAGTGCGTTTGGACGGACGAGCAACTTGCAATACCTGTCATGAAGCTTAAGCAAGTTATCAAGGAAGCGCTAGAAGGGAGGTTCATTCCCGACAGAGAGAAGGACGAGCTGACTGAGGCCCTTGGGCATCCTGAGCACCCTGGATGAACACGAGGCACGCTAGGCTCCGTTTCGTGGAAGCTTGGGTTTCCCGGCGCAGGCGGTTACAAAAGCCGGGAGAGGAAGATAAAACAGGAGCTGAGCGTTGTGCAGGAGCTCAATGCAAGAGTACGAAGGCTAGAGGAAGAAGTTATGAGCCAGCGAGCTCCCGACCAGCAGCTTGTTCAGGGGCATGAAGCTACCCCACCATCTCAGCGGAGAAGCAGCGTGGCTTCCACGGAGCTCCTTCAGTAGCCTAACTTCACGGCTCCTAGCTACCCCGTGGATGCTATCACATATGGCCAACATTACGAGCTTATGACGAAATGCGTTAACCTCACCTTCAAGGCGGCTGACGGCTTTGTTGCACCTCCTCGAATCGACGGAACTTTTCACCACGGTCAGATTCCACATGGCTATGTTGTTGTGCAAGTGGATGAAATAATGGGGGGATTTGAGGAGCTCGAGCTTGACCACCCTACAGGTGAAGGGGAGACTCAGCTGAGATTTGCTCTGAGGAATACATGTCTATGGCGAAAGAAGCACATCAAGCTTGCAAACTGGACGCCTCCGCCTCCTCCTCCTCCGGCGAGTGATGAAGGCACTCATCCTCCTCCTCCTCCTCCTCCTCCTCCTCCGGCAAGGGATCAAGGCACGCCGTCTCCTCCTTCGCCTCGTCCGGCACGTGACGTCGACGATCAAGGCACTTCGCCTCTCCTCCGCCTCCTTCAACGCATTCGAGCAGTCCGCCTCCTCCTCCGCCTCCTCAGCAACGGCGGAAGACAGCCACTGCCGCTCCTCCTCCTCCAGCGCGTCGGAGCACTCCGCCTCCTTCTCCGCCTCGTAAGCAATGACGGAAGCACTACAAGAATACCCCCTATAAAAGAACACAAAGTCTACAACATTTTGATTCTATGTTGCAAATTTTACAATAGATACGCATATTAGGGTTGTAGCATATGCGTTGCAGATTTATAGCTCATAACCCTATCGTGATGCATATATATGAAAAAAATAAAAAGATGAAAAGGAGAGACAAAGAGAGCCTCTGATTCTCCCCTCATCTCTCCCAAATCACAAACGCCCACCGCCTTGTCTTCTTTCTCCAACCCACCACGCCGCCGGGCCTCCCCTCCTCCCACCTTGCCGCTCCGGAGGCTGCCGGATCCGCCGCATCGCCCACCAATCATCCCTCTCCCATCCCATTTTTCTCTTCACACGGCTCCTCTCGCCGCGCCACCTTCGACAGCTGGTTCAGGCGATGTTCGACGAATCCTGCCACCGCGAAGCACATCCTGAGCTCCCCTCAGATATAAAGTGCACTATTAGATAATTAGTGAGCATCAAAATAAAATACTTTGTGTGCCAAATTTGTCGATTTAACTCCCGACTTTGTACTATTATGATAAAATGTATTGTTATTTGTATGAATATATTTTTCCTGAAGTTTTCCCTAGATAATAGAACATTCCGGTTTTCATGTATAGTCAATATTCAGGAGTCAACAAAGTTGCATACCATTCAGATGCTGTTTCTATTCCATGTGATGTGAATGCTTGAATTCCAATGAAATTCATCATGTTAAATGTGTGAGGTTGCCCTCAACAAAGAGGATATGTTTAATTTATGGTGGATTATTTGCAGGTACTATCTATAGTGATGATTAAGATAGATATTATGAATCATTATTTTTTACAGAAAATTTACTTCTTGACTCTTTGTTATTTGTGTCATTTATACATGGAAACTCATTCATAGCATGGACAAGCTTTCTTAATATCCAACCACAAACCATGCTATCTAAAATTAACATAGGCTCTTATATTGTAGTTAGCAGAGGGCGATTGCCAATGATGCGGCTGAACACTACTTATTCTTCATTTAGGCAAAGCACTAAAGCACGGTTGCTTTTGACCAGTCTACGTACTATTTCTGGGTATCTTAATATTGTGGGTCCTCGGAGATTTCTAATTTATCTATATTCATGTGTATTCTTAGAAAACAGAGAAAACATTTTTTGTTTGTATTGCAGTTATATCATGAGTGAGATTTCTAACATATTTTTCTGCAGTTATACTATTCTTTCTTCCAAAACCATGCAGGAGTTCTTTTCTGTCAATCCTGCAATACACCCCAAAGGAAATATGATGCTGGAATTTTGATTTCTTTTAGATACCTCCTTCGTCCTTCTTTTAATATGATTAACTTATATGATTGGTTTGGATCCGTCTTGATGTATTATCATGGCTTGAAAATTTTCCTTCTATCTATTTTTCATCCCATAACTTGCTCATCGTTAAACAACAATTCCATGAGTGCCATCGTAAGAGTATGCTACTAAAATAATTCATAATTATATATATATAAAAGAATTGCAAACACATTCAAGAATATAAATGATGAAAGTTGCATGCATCGTAGAACAATTTGTATATCAAAATAAGATGTCATTGTGAACTTCAAAAGTAAGAACTAGTGCGCCTGCTGCACGGGTTGCGGACTAGTTACTATAATCTCATTAGTAATTAGGTGGGGACACATATCTTCTGTTATTTCCTGTTTAAGGGAGCAGAACCTTCTGATTTTGCCTTCTGTAAGGACTGAATTAACAACAATGGCAAGGAATAAAAAGGAGTTAATCCACTGCTACAAATAATTCATTACTGTCATAGTTGGTATAATCAGATTTTATATTAGAAATATTTAAAATAGATGTCAAAACGGGGACAGATTTGTCAGGTCCACATGTATTTGCATGCGTACTACTTTTTCTATGTCTGAAGTCTGAACTAATTAAGTAATGGCTGATGACAAAAAAAAAATTAATCAGTGGACATTGTTTTCCTCCAGAAACGAGCTAGATCCATCTGGGATGTGACAACGGAGTACTGAGCAAAGAAGTGGCTTGGTGGGGATGGCATGCTTGGTTTGCTCTACTCTAAATTATCATGTGCCTTCTCTCCTTTTACTTATTAATTCTCTATCTGAACCTAGAAAGACAACATGACATGCAAATTTGATCCTATGAACCTCAGAAAATATCTTTTCTTTCTAAATGTCCCAGCAGACGATAAGATGGCTTCATTGATGTAAATAATTCATAAGAGGTTTGCACCCTTGCTTATTACTTATGTACGTTATGGATAATGGTGCTACCTATGCACATAATCAGGTTGCAGCCATAATATTCATTGTAAGCAGAAGTTTTTTTAAGAGCTATCTTTCGAGCACATGTACTGGTTCATTTCATATATAAGGATAAAACTGATCGTTACTACTTGATATGTCTTCTCTAAAAAAGTTCAAGTATTTGATACTCTTAACTTATACGTTAACATTTAACAAGCATGGGAGAATCTGAATGTCACATTTCTAGATCCTCACCTTTTAGCTTAAGATCAAGATTCCACAAGGCTAATTGATCTGTTAAATTGTATATTCAGTTTTGGTGTGGAAACTCATTGACAAAAATGTGTATTTTAGACTTTTAGTTCCGAGTGTCAATACTAGAAAGAGAACGTTGATCTTGATCTTCAATCAAAATGAGTAACTAGAGCATCATGCTCTTTAAACTGAAACTACATTAAGGTAATCATATATGTTGTACTACATCATTTGTTTAGATGTCATACTTTAAGCTAACAACCCCTGCTCTTTGTGCTACACCCAGATATAAGTCCTTGCCATATGATTTCATAAAATTCTGTTCCGCAAATAATGAAGCTCATATTTTCAAAAAGTTGTAGGTTTGTTCCAATGCCAAGCAGAGCACCTATAGGTTTGTATGTTTCCTCTTGGATGACTGAAACCAACTAGAGCTGGATGTTTTGGTTCAGTTTCAGATGACTAAAACCATTTTGGTTCAGTTTGCTAACTAACTAGAGAACAGAAGAAAGTGATATTGTCACTTACATTGTCCCTGAATGCACAACAGCATTTAGGGCATTGTTCACATAATTTTACTAAGCCATGTTCTTCTGCAGGCTGTGTCATATATTGTGGCGTCTGGATTAGTCATCAATTATATCTAACACTCATGCTGGTATCTTTTCATAATCACATACACTTAGGCTATTGTTCATTACTTCATTTGTTTCTTCTTATTAGTTATCACTTATCAGACTTATTAGTTCTTATTTTATCAAAAATTTAAACTTGATGGTGCTAAAGTAACAAATGAATTCTGGGCAATGCATGTCAATATGGCACTTGTGAAAACTGAAGATTTGGTATGGAGTCGCAAAAACTGTGATAATCTCGGCATGTTGTGGTAGAAAAAGCAAAGATTGCATGGCCTTCAACCTTTGTACGTGTGTAATATCCTGCCTCCATCACTGCTTGCATCATGTCAATGCATTTGCATGTTAATCATTCATTTTTTCATTTTCTTTGTAGATTCAAAAGATATATGGATAATTATATGGATGCGTGGCAAGTATACGGCAATGATGATGATGATGTTCCAGTCCATGATGATGATGATGATGAATGCTTTCAGTTTTAGTTAAGTTGTAGGGATGTTGTTGCTGTTGGATGATGTTCATCGGCTAAGTTTTAGTTAAGTTGTAGGCATGTTGATGGATGCTTTCAGCTTAATCTTTGCTATTAAGAAAATTTAGATTATGCATCACATTTGGACGATGTCCCTCCTGTAATATCAACTATTGTATCCAACAGTTTTATTCAATATATGGGTTCTTCCTCTCATGAGTATATTTTTTTTTCATTCACTTGATATATATAATTATCACCGTTATGTGAAGCATTAATTTAATTGTTGGCACATCAAGCTTTGCAAATACTCGGTTGCTAGTAATGGCAACTCGGTTGCCAGTAATGAGATTTGGATTCCTATACATTAAGCACCAACGTATGTAAGTGTTGTAAAAGTCGGTTTTATTTGTTGCACTATTGCAACGGTGCCTTTTACCAACGGTAGCATAAGCGTTGCATTATGCGCTAGCAACACTGGATAAGGCTACGGATGTCAAACCGTTGGTAAAGACACTAACAACGCATATATGGACATTTAGATACGGAAAAGAGCGTTGCTGTAGGTGGGATATTGTTGTAGTGAAGAGAGATGCCTTAGATACGGAAAAGAGCGTTGCTATAGGTGGGATATTGTTGTAGTGAAGAGAGACGCCGTTGCTCCAGCTGCTAGCAGTACAGCCAGTGATGGGAGGCCATACGAATACGGTCCTAAGTCTCTCAAGCCATTGGAAAAGTTGCCATACGAGAGGACTGTGGAGAAAACCGCGAAGATCTCTCAAGACCAAGTGAGGGCCCATTTTGCAAAGAAAGCTCCACCTCCGAAGCAGACGATAGATCCGGTGGCATCTAAGCGCACTGTTGAGGCCCTGAAGCGACCACCACCGCCTTCGCTAGATACCAACTATGTCGGCGCTACTAAAAAGGCATATCAAAATGCGGTGCGGACGGGAACTACTTCCAGTGATGAGAGGTTAGCAAAACGAAGAAGTAGGAAAAAAATTCCTTAGCTCGACGAACAGGAGAACCAATCGTGCCTCCCGCTCAAGGTGTCTACCGATATCGCCGCTGATCATCCGGGGATGGTGCCCGGTACCAATCCTGTTGATTACATGAGCGATGTTGTACTGTTTGAGCCGTTGGAGGTGGACGAATTCAGATACCGGTACGGGCAGCCTCTAGTCAAACCTGATCATCCTCCTCTAACAACGATGATGCGAAAAATCCATGATTAGTACCTGGAAAGCTGCCACGAATCTGGGCCGGATATTGTGATGATGAGAATTAAAGAGGAGCACGACCTCGTTGGAATGGAGCAGTTGTCTGTTAAATTTGAAGAGTTATTCCAATTATACAATCAAAAGGTCATCGACAAAACAATTGTGACTTGCTACTGTCTGTAAGTACTACTTCTGTAATTAAGTCTCTATATATAGCTCAGCTCTTTCATTGCATTTATATATACTTATCCTCACTATATTATGCAGATTGAACATCGTCGAATGCAGAAAAGCACAAATCTATAACATTGGGTTCATTAACCCAAATATCATACATGAGTATACGGTTAAAAAGGATGTCATAGAAACCGAGGACAACTTGCTATAATCGTTGCTTGCAAATCAAAACAAAGAGACAATACTCTTTCCTTACAACTTCAAGTGAGTGTTACTATCTTGTGCATATTCAGTTTCCCTTATTACTCAAGGTTATAGTAATGTAATTGATGAGTTATGCATGCGTACACAGCTTTCACTTTATTCTGCTAGAGATTAAGGTTGAGCGGGGAGTAGTAACCATCTTAAACTCGAAACAAAAAGATCCCCAGGATTATGCGGACATGACTGAAATGCTCCAGAAGTAAGTTCAATCGATCATTATCGCATCATATCGACAAGTTTGTTCATTTCCTGATATCAAGTAATTATTTTCTTTGTCTGGCAGGGTTTGGAAAGAGTTCACCGCAATTGTTCCGACACTGTCAGGGGAGCTGCGATTTACACACCCAAAAGTAAGTACTACTAGCTAGTTCCGTGCATCTCCCATTAAATTTAGTTTCATCAATACCATATATCATGCTTGATTATCAGTTTGATTGAACTCTATTTCTCGTAAAGTGCTTGTGGCAGGAAGCCGGGAACGATTTTTGTGGATACTACGTTTGCAAGTTCATTTACAACGCGACGACCCCTAAGCGGGGCTACTCTGAAAAACAATATGAAGTACGTAATCAATAATATTCATAATTTTATTTTATTACAATGATTTGTGTTGAGTTTCATTCATATATATGTATTGACCCCCTTCTTCAAATTAGATGTGGCGGATGTAGGATGAACTCCTACCACATGATCGCATATAAGCAATTCAAGAAAAATTGGCGGGTTTCTTTCTTGACGACGTCATAAATAAAGCCAGAGAATACCATTTGGAATTTGAGATTAGATGTTAGGGATTGTAAGAGATCTTATATTGTATATATGTAGCTAGTAACGTCAGATAGATATACGAAAACTTGTTGTTCGACCAATCTCTCGGAGAAAGAGAGGTTGATCACTTCTCTTTATATATGTTCATGGCGATTTCCTGTACTTAATGGTTCCTTAATTTGTTTACTAGCTAGCGTGTCTAGTTCTCTCTATAGTAGCTAGCGTCGACCAAGCACGGAGAAAGAGAGGACACTTCTCTCTATTAATTAGCTAGCTAACACAATATAAAACCCCTAAATTAACCCTCCAAAACCCCCTAACCCCCTCCCCCCCTCAAAAAAAACCCCAGCAACGGTCCGATGCTGACGCGTGGATGTCTTTTGGTCCCGGTTGGTGTTACCAATCGGGACTAAAGGTCCTCCTGCCTGGGCTCCCCGCAGAGGCCACGTGGAGCCCCTTCTGTCCCGGTTTGTAAGCGAACCGGGACTAAAGGTTTGGGGCTTTAGTCCCGACCCTTTAATCCCGGTTCCAGAACCGGGACTAATGGGCCTATGAAACCGGGACAAATGAGCCGTTTTCTACTAGTGACACCAAGCCATTCATATCTCGGCCAACGAGTAAAAATATGAAATTGATGACAAACCCGCAAAAGTAATACGAGTTAACGGTGTATTAGAGTCGTCAAATTTTGCAGGAGTAGATCATGCATTCTCTGGTAGCGCAGAAGATTTTCCTTTTCTTTTTTGAAGCATATCAGGAACACTTCCTGCTCTAAATAATATGAGCTATATGCTTGTGCTGTTCTGAACTATTTGGACAAGATGCAATGATTTCAGACAACATCAACATAACTGAAATGATGTTTCCCCGGAAGAAAGAAACTGACTGATGTTGTTCAGCCTCCACAGTTGCAGTTCATCAATGAACAGAACTAAAATATAGCTCCAGCCTTCATGTAACAAACATATGTTTTTTTCCACAAATTTATAAGTGTAGTTGCTTTTACAAATTTCATCCTATTGCTGGTTGGCTACATCTCAGGACGGCAAGACACCTTAGGCAGTTTTTGCCTGTCCCGAGTAACAACAGTCATGCGCCTTTTCCAAGTACATCAAAATACCAGTTAGTAATGTGCATGAGAAAACAAGTTCAAAATCCTTTCGAGATACCTAATTTGAAGCAGCAGCTTGTGAGACATTAGTATCGCAGAATGGCACATGAACATCCAAATTACAATTATCCCTTTATGAATTTTTTGCGAGATTTCCTTTTTTGCAAATTTCCAAAAGCATACATGAATTTGAAAAATGTTCAAAAAATATAAATTTTTTTTATGGAAATAAAGCCTATATTACCTTCGTCGTCTCCTCCTGTCGATCATAAGCAAGCGGAGGCAGCTGCCCTGTGGACTGTTGTGTGACTGTGATGCGGTAAGTTGCGAGCGTGGATCATGTTTCGGGCTTGCACTGTAGGAGGCAGTGAGTGGTTAGCTTGTTGTACTGTGTGGATTGTGAATTCCACACGGGCCGACAAGCAAAAAAGTAGCAACTTGAATGATTAAAAAACAAGCGGCATCAACGTATAATCCAGTCCAAAATTTTACCAAGATAACATGCACAACATTTCTGAGATAATATGCACCTTCACATGACCTCGGCATGGCCAGTGGCTCGGGATAGGACGAGATGGGACATGCTCGGGTTTAGGTCCAGGTTCGGGTTTAGGGGGTCGGGATTTGGGGATTTGTTTAGGCCGGAACAGGATGGTGTCGGGTTTTGGGTGTCGGGCTTTTTAAAACCTGGCCCGAGGAAGCCTAGTCTAGGTCCAACTAATGAGGTCTACCTAAGAAATTTTCAGCACAGGATTATCTTCGGAGTTTGTACCGAACTCCTCATGACTTTAGGGACCTGTAATCTCTTTGTGCACTAAGTTACTAGAAGACACATTAGTTGATGACAACAATCTTCAGAACATAAGGAGACAAAATTATTGCACCAAAACCTTCAAAGCCGGACGAGAAGCCCTCCACTTAAAAGTCCAAATGCGAGTTGCAAATAAGCTGTCTTCGTTGGCAAGACACAACAGGAGAAAAGAAAAAATGTGAGTAGTAATCTAAGATGCACTACTTCAATGAAACAGAAAAGCACATAACGTTCATAACGTGATGCTTGAATTATGTAATGAAACTACACTTTGCTGAGTACCAAAGTACGGGCTCTCGCAGAGTTTACCCACCGTCACTGAGCCGTCAACTACTGATAGACTTGCCACGTGTCACCTTATTGTCGTGAGCTTACTGTTTGACTCTCAGTACACGACACCTTTGCCGAGTTTTTTTCACTCGGTAGCTGCTTGTCTTTGCCGTGATCCACCTTTTTCTTTTGCCATGCAAGGCTCTCCGGGTACACCGCTTTTGCCCAGATTCCGTTGGCTCTTGATGTAGACCAAAGCATTTTTTTTAAAAGAACGCTTTATTACTTAAAAAAATTAAACATTACATCCGGCCTCTGCATAGTTAAGATGGACATAACCAAACAAGGTCCTCTGACACAAACAAAAAATAAAAAAACGAAATACGAAAAAACATGTAGAGTCCGTATAACGCCTGCAGTGGAGGGACATCAATCCTAACATCATGCTGTCACCCATGCCATGTTTGATAAAAGTAGACCAAAACACTTGGCGTAGTTTTTTTTCCAGTAGTGCAAGGGGACAGCACATTACTATGGATATTATGAGTTGATTATAAGTTCTATTTTTGCTAAGGAATCATCTTTATTCTTCAAGAAAAACGGGTACAAGTGCAACTGTGGTATGGAGTAGTAGTTCAGAAGGGAACACGTAGTGCAATGATTTACATCCACAAATTTTGTTCAGAGTTTTCAAAGCTTGTAATGAGAAGACTTGTTCAAAGGCACGCGGACCATGGGTGTACCCAATTAATTGTGTCCAGAATTTCCGGCTCTTCCTCATCTTTTTCTTTTTTGAAAGGCCCTCTTCCTCATGCTATACAAGAGCGCAGCCCCATTCTTCTTCCCCTGCAACACCCAACACCCAGCCCCGCTCTTTTCCGATCCACATGATCACTCTCAACCGCGAAGGCTGGTTAGCATCCTTTGTGTGTGTGTGCGGGGGGCGGGGGGGGGGGGGGGGATCCTCTTCACCATGTAGAACAAATCGACTCCATGCCTGGCGCGGCCGTGCATAACGACCATAGAACATCCGGCGCGAGTTCATGCTGGAGAGCAAGAACAAGGCAGCGGCGTCGTCGGGAGTCACCGCCAGCTAACAACAACACACGGCGTGGAGATCGATCGTGCCTGCAGCCTTCCAGGTACTGCACTGATTTTTCATGTCCCGTTCGACACGTTAAATCATATATGCCCACGGTTTGCTAATCCAGCCCCTAAACGCTCGCAGACGCATCCCGACGCGTCCGTGAATACTAACCGGTCACTCCATAAATCTGCTCGTCTAAATTCGAATCTTTCATATTTGAACCCCTAGATCTATACAAAGTATGTAAAAAAAAATCCTACGACTACATACTGTCCTACTTTTCGTCATCGAGGTGTTCACGACACCGGTGCCGGGCACGTGGGAGGGGTCCGGCTCCTCATCCTCCTCCTCGAACTCATCCAGGTCGACGAGCATTTGCGCCTCCTCCGCTGCCTGCTCCGCCTCCATCTCCTGCCGACGATGTTGTCTGGCCTCCGTAGCTGACTCTGAGCAGATGAACTTGAGGATGGTCTGCTGCTCCACACGCATATCCGCATCACCAGCGTTCCCCCATGTCCTCCTAAGGCTATGGTTCCAACTCCTCCTTCTCCTCCGGATCCAGTACATCCGGAGGTAGCCCCATAGCGGTCCAGGCTTCGCGCCTTGCCCGGATATGCTCAAGGAGCTGCAACTGGCGCTCCAACATTAGAAAGTGGCGGGATGGGGAGCCATAGCGATGCCGGAGAGTGTGGGGGAGCATGAGAGAGGATGTGAACGGGCTCGGGTGGCAGCACGGAAATAGAGGAGGTGGTATGGGCTAGGGATGGGGGACGCCGGTCAACTTAAATAGCCGGATTTAGCCTCGGGCGGCGAGACGGAGCGGCGCCACCTGGTGTTCATACTGCAGCTACGGAGGAGTTGTCCGTCGGACCGCCGGGTTTCCGGGCGATACCTCTTGGGACCCCTTCGTCAGTCCTACGTGACGGACGCGTCCGGGCGTCCCCATATCCACCCCATATGTGGACTGGATATGAGGGGTGCAGGCTAGCCTGTGCATTTGAGGCACGTTTGAGACGCCCGTTTGGATAAGATTTCCGTGACCGAACAGGCCGCCCGAGCATTTGAGGCCGGTTTGGGCCGCCCGGCTGTAGATGCCGTAAAAGCGGCAAACCTTTGAATTTACGGTACAAGTTGAAAAAACGCCCCGAATAGATCCTGTAAAATAGCATATCCCGTAAAACAATTTGCAGGCTCCTCTATATTCAAGTTTCCATCCGTCATACATAAAGGATCTCAGCCGTTTTTAAAGATCCTATAAAGCCGGTCAACGCTGGAGTAGGGGGCCTCGTGACGCCACACACGAGGCAAAAGAGCTCGCCGCCAGCCGGCCAGAGCACGCGGCAGGCCAAAGCATCGTCGGAGCAGGCAGCAGGCCTTATCAGGCAGCAGGCTGCAGAGGTGTTGTTCTGGTCGGCTAGAGTTCGAGTTCGTCCATGTGTGCGTCCTCGAGAAGAAGAAGCGCGAGGAGAAAGAAAAACATTTACGATACGGGTTTACAAGATCTGTTCCACCCGATGCCACGTGGTATCATAAATTTATATTAGGAAAGCTAGCATACTGGTTTTTATGTGTGGTGCTTCATGAAATGTGTTAGAGATGCTCTTAGCCTGATATATGGAGTCCACCCGTTCACAAACAGATTTTTTTTTTTTGAGATAGCATACCAGGCTTGCTGCCTGGTAATCTCTCAAACAGATTGCCCCGTAAGTCAATGAAAATGTTTGTGTCTGTTAAATAAAGGAGTATTTCTGTTACTCAGGAAAATATTTTCACAACTTAGCTAAGCATGCATTAACTTTCATGTTAGGTCGTCATGTATGGCTTTGTATAACCTTATGATCACATAATAGTTCCTGTAAATGTTTCTCATGACCAATAAAGCTTAGCAAGTTGTTCTTCATAAAAATGAACAAACAAAATGGAACGCATCCATGCGGGACTAGTGCGCCAAAATATACTATGCATAAGGTGGTCGCTGTTCTAGGGCCTTGTCCAATAGATCGGATTGCAGGTACTATTTATAACCTCTGATCTTTTCTTTGCCCCTGTTTTTTCTAACTTCTTTGTTATTGTTGTTATAGTTTTATGTGGTAGCTATGGATGAAGTAATATGACGGGAACAAATTGCCGTCTCAAATTTCGGGCACAATTTTTTTGAGTGAGTGTGGATTTTGGGGTGGTTTATCACATGGCCGATTTGCCATGTCCCACGTGCCCATTTGCGAGCCATGAAATATTTAGAAAGTGAAGTGCTTATCAGTATAAATAGGAATTTTTTTATCATATATACAAAGAACAACATCAAGAAATATTTTCATACAACCACACAATTAAAACAAATACAAACATAATGACAATACTCATGAAGTAACGTAGCTTGATCAGCGTGCTTGCTATTCTCCTTGACACTGTTAAATAAAAGATAACAGTTTGTTAAGATGATTATTGGACAGTAGATTTCTCGGTTACAGGTAGGAAGAAACGAGATGAGCTAACCGGAATGTAGATTTCTCAGTTACAGGTTAATATGGCAGTCCATTTCTATTCAGGGACCCCCCCCCCCCCCCCGCCCCCAACACACCCACCCACCCTAATCAGCTACCAAACTACAAAGACGCTTCATTAGAGTGATCATTGGTAATCAAATGTCGGCCAACTTCCTATATAGCCTGTTGGTACTCCCTCTAGTCTAAATTATTCAAACTTCTTTACGTTTGATCAAGTCAATAGGAAAATATCCTCCAATATACAACATCAAATATATGTAGTATGAAAACATATCTTATGATGAATTGAGACCACTGAAACTACTTTAGTGTTGTGCATGTTCAAATATTTTCTATAGACTTGTTCAAACTTAAAGTCGTTTGACTTAAGGGAAAAAGAAACTAGAGTTGCAAGTAATTTGGAACAGACTGCCTACGGCTTATGATTTGGGGGGAACCATACTTTAACAAGTTTGGCAGACCCAACCACTTGTTCAGCAGGTCCATGGCTGGGGGGGGGGGGGGGGGGCATTTTTGTTATTTTATGAAGAACAAGAAAAATATGAAACTTTAAGGAATTTACTAACCATATTAAGAGAAGCCGCCAATGGTGAGTATGGCACCGAACACCCAAATGAAGAGGAATAGAAGAACACCCCCGATCCATAAACGGCGCCTGTAGGCGAGGCTAGACTGGCAAATCCAGAATGCAGTGAAGACCTCTACAACACTGAAGACACAAATGACGGCGAGGATCACATAGTAGGAAAGCTTGTTGTGACCAAAAACTACTCCGCTGGACGGCTCGTAGAGTGCCGTGCGCACGTCCATAACCAGCATGTGGGAACCCAGTGTCCCCAGTGCACGTGCGATCAACTACAGCGCGGACTCATGAGCGGGTACATTCCCATGTTGGTCTATGTTGGTTCTCGCATAATCGTTGTTGCCTCCCTATATAATGAAAGAGCCTCACATATCATCAGCAATTCAACAATGCAAATACGAGAAAAGAAATAAAAAAAATCTACCAACGTATGTACAATATTTTTAATTGGATCAATGTACTCTCTATATAAAAAAATAAGCGTTTATTTTGATAAGGAGAGAGTACAAATTAATCGAGTGGATTAGTTTTTTCTAGCTATTGTTTTTCTTGTGAGAACATATATAAAGATACTGGTTTTTCGGGATAAAGATGCTCCCCATTTTGAAACGGACGACCATGGAATATGTGCCAGGAGGGAGCCGGTAGTGCAACTATTGGACTGGCCATGCACTACCTTACCAATATTGGTCAATAAAATTAGCTTGACTGAGTCAAACAACTATGCATTGTCACAAATCTATATGCGAGATCTAACGGGGATTAACTGGGGTTGGAGACCCGGTAGTTTCCCTAAACTTTATTGCGACTCATTAGGCAGTGGACAATTATTTTCAAAGAAAAGGCGAACTTCAGAAAGAAAGTATTAATCACCAAAATTAAAATTTATGCTTGGGGATCTCAGGAGTAACTGGTCTCACCTCTGGTGGTTGCGCGTGCGCAGAGTTCATGGAAATCACAACGCCGCCGCTAGTGTGATCACCGGCATCTACACTAGTCAGCTCAGTGGCGACGGCTCCAGCAGTCTGGCATGCACACAAAATTCTTTGTGTCTATAGTAGCTTGTGACAGAACTTGTTTACATGCGATATGATCACGTAATACCTCGTAAATGTCGCCGCCGGAGAGGATGGAGAAGGCGTCCTTGATCGGCAGCGGCATGATCACGGCCTCCCGCCTGCAGAACGAAAGCCCACGCGCGCGGTCGCTCAGGACTCTTAGATTAACATCAACAGAAACTAATCAATGAAGCTAGCTTTGGGCCGGTGCTTACTCCATGCGGCGGCCGCCGATGATGTTGTCTTGGGCGATGACGTCGCCCCTGTAGAGGCTCTCCTCGATCTGTCCCGCCATCGGGAATCGCTGAGCACCAAAGATTTTCGGGTGAGAACTGAGAAGAAGAACTTGAGTTGATTAGCCGGGCGTGTCGTATATTTAAATGCTTACCTGAACGGCCAGACGCCACATGGAGTTTTTGCAGGAGGCAAACGGTACCGTGAGGCACGTTACAATAGGGAGACAATTTGCTTGATATGCTGATTAGGCGCGTATTTCGCCGCGCTGGGAGGTACGTGGCGACCGCTGGCGCCTTCCCTTGTCCTTTTAGCTCCCAGCCACCAACGACGACTCCAACTTTTTTTCTCGAATACGCCTGGATAGCGTCTCTTTGTATGGATAGGAGAAGTGAAACGGCGACTTGCGTCATGGCATCACATAGGCTGGTGCACGTCATTAGCACGCCTCGTGCATGCCATAGGAAGTGCGGTTTGCCGGCAGCGGTGCTCATATCCACCGTTGCTGGGTACACTCATATCGAATCCGGTAAGGCCAACCTTTACGCCCGACCCTAAACGAACTTCCGTTTCATTTGTTTTTCGTTCGTTTGGAGTGGTAATGGGCCGTGTCTGTTTAGATTTATAAATACGCCAGCCGTGTGTCCAACATACCGTCGCTGCATTTTGGCCGCATCCTGTTCGCATATATTTAAAAAAAAACACATATCTATATTTTTATCATCGATTTTGATACATGAAAGCACATCACCAAATTTTGACTAGAATAGCAAGTCCAAAGAAAATAAGAACCACAAGTAAACATTTTAAAAGAAATCAAACTTCCATAACTGCTTCGGTAAGTTGGATTGGTGCCTTCTCGATGCATTCATTGTTGATCTGTGGAGACTCGATCTTACGTGCTTCTATCTTTTTCGAGTCTAAAGAAGTTGATGTTGCTTTCTCGCATCTACTTTCATCTCTAGCATCTATTTTACCAACAAGTGCACTAGCCTTATTTCTAGCCTCTGTTGTAGCTAAAAGTGCACGAACGTCTACTAATTTGTGCTCTATTAAAATATTGATGTATTTTTTTCCCAATACCACAAGTCGCGTCCATTCTACACAACAAAAAATTTAAGTTAGCACAACTAGTCAAATCTGAAAGCACAACCGATGCTAAAGTAGCACATACCCCCCCCCCATCGTTTGGGCACTTGATGAACACCCATCCGGTATGTTCCGGCGTTGTAGACATGCGGCGCAAGACCTTCCTTGGGCAGTCGTCACACTTAATGAGTGGCAACGATGCGCTGACGAGCCTTTGGGCCAACACCGAGCCCGACCTCTCGCTGTTTGTGTATCTGCCGGCGAACCGCCGACGGTGTAGATCCGAACGGTTAGAGGAGGAGTCAATACCTGCATGCAGCATTGCGGCCTTGCCGGGACCTCCCGGCCCGGTGCCCGGCCAGTCCATGGCATGCGCGGCCTCCCCGCAGCCAGGCGAGCTCAAGTCCGGGCGGATCATGGTTGGGTAGCTAGGGGCGTCGAGGAAGCAGGGGCTGTGACAAGGGTTGGGGCGAGCACGGGGCCGAGCTACACAACGGCAATGGTGGCGGCGGCGGCGAGGGACGAGAGTGACGGGGGTGCGGTTGGAGAGGGGGTGATAGAAAAGGACGGGTTTGTCTCCCCGTCGGGCAAGTCAGGGGAGGCGCCACGCGCCGTCCACGCGTGTCCGTTCGGCCTCAAACTCGACCCAAACTTGGACGGGGAATGAGTCGAAACCGAACAGAAAACGGACGACGGTCTGTTTGCAGCCGCGGGTTGAGAGGCATGCTTTGTCCGTTTACCTCAAAACAAACGCGGGCGGACAAGATGGAATCGTGCGTTGGAGTTGGCCTAAGGTCCTGTCTGGATTCTCGTTTTTGCTTCTAAATACACTTGTAAAATATACAGGCCTCCGTCGGTCGTTTTGGTTTCCAGCTCAAAATAGCTCTTAGCCGGTCAGTTACACCCAAAAGTTAAATACACTTGTAATAAATTACAACCATACCAAACGGCGGTCTAATACAATCATTGGAGCATTGCAAATATATATATAAAAATTGATTCAGTACAATGCCATACATTAAATCATTATCTATGAACAGACCCAAGAAAATTTTAGACAACTAAGAGCGTCTACAAACAGACCTTGCAAATCCGACCTCTCAAACGCACGCGGACGCGCCCGGGCACGTCCGTGGAAACTGATCGGTCACGGCTTAAATAAGTTCGTCCACATTTGAGTCTTTCATATTTCATCCCCTACTTCCATACAAAAGCATGCAAAGGAAAATGCCAACATACTACGTAGTGCTATACTACTCATCGTCATCGTCAGAGATGGCCTCAGCTGCATGCGCTGCCCGTGCCACCTCCATCTGCTGCCAACGAAGCCATCTAGCCTCCGCAGCTGCCTCCGAGCGGATGGAGTTCAGGATGGCCAGCTGCTCGGGCCACAGATCCACGACTATCGGTGCTGCCTTCTTCCCCACATCAAGCGGCGGCGCCTCCTCCGTCGGCTCCTGCTGGTCCTCCCCCACAGATAGCGGCAACGCCTTCTCCGCCGACTACTGCTGGTCCTCCCCCATAGCTAGCGACAGCGCCTCCTCCATCGGCTCCTGCTCCTCCTCCTCTTCCACCCACAGCTCCTCCTCTTCATCCTCCACCTCCTCGAAATCCTCCTCCGGATCCAGAGGTAGCCCCTCCTCCCTCCGGATCCGAACCTGCTCAAGGAGCCAGAGATGGTGCTGGATCGTGTAGTGCCGGCGGCATGGGGTCATGGTTGATGGGCTCGGGTGACGGCAGCAGAAGGGAGAAGGTGGATGTGTTAGGGCTGGGGGACCCCGAACGGCTTAAATAGCCGGCCCTGGATAAGGGCGGGGAGCCGGAGCCGCAGGGCATGACGAGGCGGCTGTCGGACCGTCGAGTTTCCAAGCGAGTCCGCGTGGGGCCACACCGTCAGGCTGACATGGCGGGCGTGCCCGGGGACGCCCGGGCTCCCCGATATTTGCCCCATATTTGGGCTGGAAATGAGGGGTGTCGGTCAGCCTGGGCGTTTGAGATCGGTTTGAGAGGTCTGTCTAGGTCGATTTTTTGTGACCGGATGGCCTGTCCGGACATTTGAGGAGGGTATAGGGGGGCCGGCTGTAAATGCTCTAAGATGCCTCAATTCCAATGGAGCCTTGAGATTTGAAGTGTAGACAACTACAATGCCTCTATTCTGATGGAGCCTCCAAAGGCGAAGCGGCCAAAGCATTGAATATAAACATAGGATATGGTTTCAGTGTAGTATAACACACCAAAGCATTACATATGGCCCAAGAAAAATTGGAATTGTAGCTTGGCGCACCCCTCTTGGCCCCAGCCATATCCAACCCGGTAAGACATGGTTCATATTCCATAGGTTAAGAGCATCTACAGTCGGGTGCCTCAAACCTCCATCTAACGTCCAGGAAGGCCGTCCAGTCATTGGCCGGTCATGAAATTTTGATTCAGCTGGGCGCCTCAAACGTGCATCAAACGCTAGGGTAGACCAGCACCCCTCATATCTAGTTCAAATATGGGGTGGATATAGGTGCGTTCAGGCAAGCCCGCCATGTCGGCCTGGTCCGCGCTAGCCCTCATCAACACCAGATATATTTGTCCCCATCTGCTCACCAGACCAAACCCTACCATTTCACTTCACTCCCCTCCACTTCCATCCGCCACCCAAGCTCACATCCGAGGATCTCCGGCCTTCTTCAGCCTGGTGCGCAATGGATCCAAGTCCTTCACCTCTAGATTCGTCAACCAGGAGCTCATCACAGGCGACCCCGAGGAGGAGATGGTCGTCTGGCTTGCGCTTCGCTGCTCCTCGGAGGTGGTCACCCGACGGCTGCGCTCAGACTCACAACGTCAGGAATCCATTGCAGAGACACAACCGGTGCTTGGACCCGGCGTCGTTGCCTCGTCGGAGGCGGTGCGGTCCGTCTAGCACCCGAACGCCATGGCGCAACCCTCCGTTGGCGCACCGTGATACATCTCCAACGTATCTATAATTTTTGATTGTTCCATGCTATTATATTATCTATTTCAGATGTTTTATATGCATTAATATGCTATTTTATATTATTTTTGGGACTAACCTATTAACCTAGTGCCTAGTGCCAGTTTCTGTTTTTTCCTTGTTTTTGAGTATTGCAGAAAAGGAATATCAAACGGAGTCCAAACGTAATAAAATTATAGGCTAATTGTTCTTGGACTAGAAGGAACCCATGAGGCTTCAAGAAGAGGCCAGAAGACCTACGGGTGGGCCACAAGCCACCAGGGCGCGCCCCTGGGGGGCGACCCCTGGCTTGTGGGGCCCCCATAGCTCCTCCAACCCTAACTCTCCACCTATAAATTCAGAAATATTCCCCCAATACCAAAAAGAGCCACGATAATACTTTTCTGCCTCCGCAAGCCTCTGTTCCTGAGAGATCCCATCTTGGGGCCTTTCCCGGTAATCTGCCAGAGGGGGATTCGATTACGGAGGGCATCTACATCAACACCATTGCCCTTCCGATGATGCGTGAGTAGTTCACCTCAGACATTCGGGTCCATACCTAGTAGCTAGATGGCTTCTTCTCTCTCTATGTTCTTCAATACCATGTTCTCCATGATCTTCATGTGGATCTATCCGATGTAATACTCTTTTGCGGTGTGTTTGTCAAGATCCGATGAATTGTGGGTTTATGATCAGATTATCTATGAATATTATTTGAATCTTCTCTGAATTCTTATATGCATGGTTTCATATCTTTGCAAGTCTCTTCAAGTTATTGGTTTGGTTTGGCCAACTAGATTGGTAATTCTTGCAATGAGAGAAGTAGGGGTAGCGAGGCACGTATTTGTATTGTTGCCATCAAGGATAAAAAGATGGGGGTTTCATCATATTGCTTGAGTTTATCCCTCTACATCATGTCATCTTACTTAATGTGTTACTCTGTTCTTCATGAACTTAATACCCTAGATGCAAGCAGGAGTCGGTCGATGTGTGGAGTAATAATAGTAGATGCAGAATCATTTCGGTCTACTTGATACGGACGTGATGCCTATATGCATAATAATTGCCTTGGATATCATCATA
The DNA here is from genome assembly GCA_022496015.1 of Hordeum marinum. Classification (NCBI taxonomy): domain Eukaryota; kingdom Viridiplantae; phylum Streptophyta; class Magnoliopsida; order Poales; family Poaceae; genus Hordeum; species Hordeum marinum. Next base: position 1,096,134 of record JAAAWK010001186.1, read on the forward strand.
ACTATGTATTTTTCTATCAATTGCTCGGTAGTAATTTGTTCACCCACCGTGTTATTTTCCTTCAAGAGAGAAGCCTCTAGTGAAACCTATGGCCCCCGGGTCTATTTTCCATATTATATTTTCAGATCTATAAACCAAAAATACCTTGCTGCAATTTTATTTACTTTTATTTTAGTTTTACTTTTCGTAATCTTTTATATCTATCTCTATCAGATCTCAACCTTGCAAGTAACAGTGAAGGGAAGTACAACCCTTTTATAGTGTTGGGTGCAAGTGTTTGATTGTTTGTGTAGGTGCATAGATCGGGGCCTTGCTTGTACCTCATACTGGATTGATACCTTGGTTCTCAACAATTGAGGGAAATACTTATCTACTTTGATGCATCACCATTTGCTTTTGAAGAGAAAACCAACGGAAGCTCAAGAAGTAGAAAGAAGGATTTCTGGCGCCGTTGCCAGGGAAGATACATAGCAAGGCAAGACAAGAACTCTCCCGTCAACTAGCCATTTTTTGGCGTGGTTGTCGGAAAGATCTACATCAAGCCTACCAAGTACCCATCACAAACTCATCGCTTGCATTTACATTATTTGTCATTTGCCTCTTGTTTTCCTCTCCGCCACTTCTAAAATGATTTTTAGAAAAAAAGATTTGCCTTTTTATTCGCCCTTCTTCCGTTCGTCCTTCCATTTGCTTTTTGTTTGCTTGAAGTGCTAGATTGCTTGCTTTGTCATGATGACTCAAGAGAATACCAAGTTGTGTGACTTCTCCAATACTAATAATAATGAATTTATTAGTACTCTGATTGCTCCCGCCACTAGTGTGAAATATTATGAAATTAATGCCGCTTTGCTTAATCTTGTTATGAAAGAACAATTTTCTGGGCTTCCTAGTGAAGATGCCGCATCCCATCTAAATACTTTCGTTGAGTTGTGTGATATGCAAAAGAAGAAAGATGCGGATAATGATATTGTTAAATTGAAGCTATTTCTGCTCTCACAACGAGATCGTGCTAAAACTTGGTTTTCATCTTTGCCTAAAAATAGTATTGATTCATGGAATAAGTGTAAAGATGCTTTTATTTCCAAGTACTTTCCACCCGCTAAGATCATATCCCTTAGGAATGATATAATGAATTTTAAGCAACTTGATCATGAGCATGTTGCACAATCTTGGGAGAGGATGAAATTAATGATTAGAAATTGCCCCGCGTATGGTTTGAGTTTATGGATGATTATACAATTTTTTATGCGAGATTAAATTTTGCATCTAGGAATCTTTTATATTCTGCCGCGGGTGGTACTTTTATGGAAATAATATTAGGATAAGCTACTAAACTCCTAGATAATATTATGGAAAATTACTCTCAGTGACATACCGAAAGATCTCCTACTAGTAAAAAAGTGCATGCTATTGAAGAAATAAATACTTTGAGTGAAAAGATGGATGAATTAATGAAATTCTTTGCTAGTAAGAGTGCTCCTATTGATCCTAATGATATGGATTTGTATTTTTTGATTGGTAATAATAATGAATCTATGGATGTGAATTTTGTTGGTAGGAACAATTTTGGTAATAACGCGTATAGAGGTAATTTCAACCCTAGGCCGTTTCCTAGTAATTCCTTTAATAATTATGGTAATTCCTACAACAATCCTTATTGAAATTATAATAAGATGCCCTCTGATCTTGAGAATAATATTAAAGAATTTATTAGTTCGCAAAAGGTCTTCAATGCTTCGATTGAATAAAAATTGCTCAAGATTGATGATTTGGCTAGGAACGTTGATAGAATTTCGCTTGAGATTGATTATTTGAAAATTAGATCTACTCAAACCTAGTGTGATATTAATGAGTCTTTAAAATCTATGAGAACTTCTATTGTTGAGTGTAAGGAAAGAACCGCTCGAATGCGTGCTAAGCGTGAACGGCTTGAAAAGGTGTGTTCTCGTGATAATAATGATGAAGAGCTTAAAGTGGTTGATGTGACTCCTATTGAGTATTTATTTTCTAATATAAATCTTCATAAATATGGGACTGGAGATAATTCAACTTTAGTTAAAAGTCGTCCCAATGATTCAGAGTTTATAGATCTTAATGCTAAAATTGATAAAGTGGGATCGAAGAGGTCAAAATTTTAAATAGAAATGAACCAACACTTTTGGATTTCAAGGACCTTAATTAAGATAGTTGTTCTTGGATTTATTTTATTTCCTTGTTGCAATCCATGTTGAATTCTGCGCGTGCTTATAATCAAAATAAAGCTTTTATTAAATATATCGTTGATGCTATGATGAAATCTTTTGAAGAAAAACTTGAGTTGGAAGTTTCTATACCTAGAAAGCTTTATGATGAGTGGTAACCTACTATTAAGATTAAAATTAAAGATTATGAGTGCCATGCTTTGTGTGATTTGGGTGTTAGCGTTTCCACGATTCCGAAAACTTTAAGTGATGTGCTAGGTTTCCATGAACTTGATGATTGCTCTTTAAATTTGTATCTAACGGATTCCACTATTAAGAAACCTATGGGAAGGATTAATGATGTTCTTATTGTTGCAAATAGGAATTATGTGTCCGTAGATTTCATTGTTATTGATATAGATTGCAATCCTCATGTCCTATTATTCTTGGTAGACCTTTCCATAGAACGATCGGTGCAATTATTGATATGAAAGAAGGAAATATTAGATTCCAATTTCCGTTAAGGAAATGCATGGAACACTTTCCTAGAAATAAAATTATATTACCTTATGAATATATTATGAGAGCTACTTATGGATTGCATACCAAAGATGACAATACCTAGATCTATTGCATTATGCCTAGCTAGGGGCGTTAAACAATAGCGCTTGTTGGGAGGCAACCCAATTTTTATGTTTTTTTAGTTTATGTTATTGAGTGATTTACACATTATTACCTCTGTATTAATTGTGCTTTAGTGTTTTAATTAGTGTTTGATCCAAGTAAGACCTATGAGATGGTCTACGGTGATTGTTGATTTGATCTGGCTGAAAAACAGAAAATTTTGCTCTCAGTTCAGGAATTTTATAAATTCACCAGAGCGTTGAATGAGTCTGAAATTTTCACAAAAGATTGATATACAAATTTCCCAGATTTTCCTAAGTTTTCAGAATTTTTGAGTTACAGAAGTATTCAAAGTTTCAAGATTGCTACAGACTATTCTGTTTTTGACAGATTCTATTTTCTTTGTGTTGTTTGCTTATTTTGATGTATCTATGGGTTGTATCGGGGGGTATGAACCATGGAGAAGTTGGAATACAGTATATATTACACCAATATAAATAATAATGAGTTCACAATAGTACCTAAAGTGGAGATTTATTTTTCTTGTAATAACGGATCTCACAAGTTTTCTGTTGAGTTTTGTGTTGTGAAGTTTTCAAGTTTTGGGTAAAGTTTTGATGGACTATGGAATAAGTGTTGGAAATATTCCCTAGAGGCAATAATAAATTGGTTATTATCATATTTCCTTGTTCATGATAATCTTTTATTATCCATACTATAATTGTGTTGATCAGAAACTCAGATACATGTGTGGATACATAGACAACACCATGTCCCTAGTATGCCTCTAATAGACTAGCTCGTTGATCAAAGATGGCTGTGGTTTCCTAGTCATGGACATGAGATGTAATTTGGTAACAGTATCACATCATTAGGAGAATGATTTGATGGACAAGACCCAAACTACAAACGTACCATATGATCGTGTGAGTTTATTGCTACTGTTTTCTGCATGTCAAGTGTCTGTTCCTATGACTATGAGATCATGCAACTCACTGACACCGGAGGAGTGCCTTGTGTGTATCAAACATCGCAACGTAACTGGGTGACTATAAAGCTACTCTACAGGTATCTCCAAGGGTGTCTGTTGGGTTGGCATGGATCAAGACTGGGATTTGTTACTCCGTGTGATGGAGAGGTATCTCAGGGCCCACTCGGTAATACAACATCACAACAAGCCTTGAAAGCAATGTGACTAAGTGTTAGTCATGGGATCTTGTATTACGGAACGAGTAAAGAGACTTGCCGGTAACGAGGTTCAACTAGGTATGGAGATACCGACGATCGAATCTCGGGCAAGTAACATACCGAAGAACAAAGGGAACATCATACGGGATTAACTGAATCCTTGACATAGAGGTTCGACCGATAAAGATCTTCGTAGGATATGTAGGAACCAATATGGGCATCCAGGTCCCGCTATTGGTTATTGACCATAGAGGAGTCTCGGTCATGTCTACATAGTTCTCGAACCCGCAGGGTCTGCACACTTAAGGTTTGGTGACGTTTCGGTAGTATAGAGTTATGCATGGTGGTGAACGAAGGTTGTTCGGAGTCCCGGATGAGATCCCGGACGTAACGAGGAGCTCCGGAATGGTCCGGAGGTAAATATTGACATATATGAAGTCCTATTTTGGTCGCCGGAAAAGTTTCGGGCTCATCGGTAGTGTACCGGGAGTGCGGGTAGTGTACCGGGAGACCATCGGGAGGGGTATTTCGACCCAATAGGCTACATTGGCTGTGGGAGAGTGAATACCAGCCCTTAGTGGGATGGTGTAAGTCCCACACAAGGCCCATGTGGCTGGGAAGAAAAGCCCAAAGAGAAAAAGGTGGAAAAGGCAAAAAGGCAAAAATAAGGAGGAGTCCTAGTCCTACTAGGATTGGAGGAGGAATCCTCCTCTCCTCTTGGTTCGGCCGACGCCTAGGTGGCTTGGCACAAGGGCCAAGCCTCCTGCTATCTTCCTCTTATATATACTAGAGGTTTTAGGGTTTTTGCACTAGTTTTTCAGCCACGTGCTACCCGTTCTCTAGTGCACAGTTTATCCTCTAGATCTGTTTTCTACAGTGCTTAGGCGAAGCCCTGCCGAAATTGCTCCACCACCATCGCCACGGTGCCATCACGCTGCCGGAGAACTCGTCTACCTCTCCACTCCATCTTGCTGGATCAAGAAGGCGGAGATCGTCATCGAGCTATACGTGAGATGAACGCGGAGGTGCTGTCCGTTCGGAGCTAGATCGGAAGGACCGTGATCAAGATCGCGAGACGGATCGTGATGAGATCGCGGGATGGATCGTGATGAGTTCACGGGACGGATCATGATTGGATCGCGGGATGGATCATGATGAGATCCCGGGACGCTAGGCGATTTGGATCGCGAAGACGTTCGACTACACCAACCGTGTTTCTTAACGCTTCCCACTTAGCGATCTACAAGGGTATGTAGACCCACTCTCCCTCTCGTAGATGCTCATCAACATGGATAGATCTGGCATGCGCGTATCAAAAAATTTGTTTCTCATGCAACGTTCCCCAACAATAAGGAGTGGCAAGAGCCTAAGCTTGGGGATGCCCAAGGCACCCCAAGGAATATTCAAGGATACCAAAGAGCCTAAGCTTGGGTATGCCCCACAAGGGATCCCCTCTTTCGACTTCAATCCATCAGTAAATTTACTTGAGGCTATATTTTTATTCACCACATGATATGTGTTTTGCTTGGAGTGTCTTGTATGATATGAGTCTTTTCTTTTTAGTTTGCCACAATCATCCTTGCTGCACACATCTTTTGAGAGGGACATGCATGAATCATGAATTTATTAGAATACTCTATGTGCTTCACTTATATCTTTTGAGCTAGGCAATTTTGCTCTAGTGCTTCACTCATATCTTTTTAGAGCACGATGGTGTTTTATTTTATAGAAATAACTGAACTCTCATACCTCACTTACATTATTTTGAGAGTATTTAAATAGCATGGTAATTGGTTTAGGTTATGAATTTAGTCCTAATATAATGGGCATCCAAGAGGGATATACTAAAAACTTTTATATAAAGTGCACTAAATACCATGAGAAGTTTGATTCCTTGCATAAAGTTTTGAGATATAAAGATGGTGATATTAGAGTGATGCTAGTGAGTAATTGTGAATTGGTAAAAATACTTGTGTTAAAGGTTTGTGATTCCCGTAGCATGCCCGTATGGTGAACCGTTACGTAACAAAGTCGGAGCATGATTTGTTTATTGATTGTCATCCTTTGTGTGAGGGTCGGGAGCGCGCGATGGTAAACTCCTACCAACCTCTCCCATAGGAGCATGCGTCTAATAGTTTTCTTCGATAACTAATAGACTTTTGCAATAAGTATGTGAGTTCTTTATGTAATGTTGAGTCCATGGATTATACACACTCTCACCCTTCCACCTTTGCTAGCCTCTCTAGTACCGCACAACTTTCGCCAGTGCATTAAACCCACCATATACCCTTCATCAAAACAACCACCATAGCTACCTATTATGCCATTTCTATAGCCATTTCGAGGTATATTTCCATGCAACTTCCACAGTTCCGTTTATTATGACACGCACTATCATTTTTATATTGCTTTGCATGATCGTAAGATAGGTAGCATGATGTTTTCATGGCTTGTCCGTTTTTTGATGTCATTTGCTATGCTAGATCATTGCACATCCTGGTACACCGCCGGAGGCTTTCATATAAAATCATATTTTGCTCTAGGTATCGAGTTGTAATTCTTGAGTTGTAAGTAAACAAAATTGTGATGATCATCATTATTAGAGCATTGTCCCATGTGAGGAAAGGATGATGGAAGCTATGATTCCGTCACAAGTTGGGATGAGACTCTAGACTTTATGAAAAATAAAAGAGGCTAATGAAGCCCAAATAAAAAAAACAGAGGCCAAAGATACCCACCAAAAATAATTAAAAAAATGAGAGAAAAGAGAGAAGGGACAATTCTACTATCGTGTTTTTCCACACTTGTGCTTCAAAGTAGCACCATGATCTTCATGATAGAGAGTCTCCTATTTTGTCACTTTATAATACTAGTGGGAATTTTTTTATTATATAACTTGGCTTGTATATTCCAATGATGGGCTTCCTCAAAATGCCCTAGGTCTTCATGAGCAAGCAAATTGGATGCACACCCACTTAGTTTCTTTTTGAGCTTTCATACACTTATAGCTCTAGTACATCCATTGCATGACAATCCCTACTCACTCACATTGATATCTATTAATGGGCATCTCCATATCCTGTTGATACGCCTAGTTGATGTGAGACTATCTTCTCCTTTTCTTCACAACCTCCACCATATTCTATTCCACCTATAGTGCTATATCCATGGCTCACGCTCATGTGTTGCATGGGAGTTGAAAAGGTTTGAGAACATAAAAGGTGTGAAACAATTGCTTGCCTTGTCATCGGGGTTGTGCATCATATAAATACTTTGTGTGGGGAAGATGTAGCATAGCCAGACTATATGATTTTGTAGGGATAACTTTCTTTTGCCATGATATTTTGAAGGGACACAATTGCTTTGTTAGTATGCTTGAAGTATTACTGTTTTTATGTCAACATTAAGCTTTTGTTTTGAGTCTTATGGATCTGAACATTCATGCCACAATAAACAATATTACATTGATAAATATGTTAGGTAGCATTCCACATCAAAAATTCTGTTTTTATCATTTACCTACTCGAGGACGAGCAGGAATTAAGCTTGGGGATGCTGATACGTCTCCAATGTATCTATAATTTTTGATTGTTCCATGCTATTATATTATCTGTTTTGGATTTTTTTATGCATTAATATGATATTTTATATTATTTTTGGGACTAACCTATTAACCTAGTGCCCAATGCCAGTTTCTGTTTTTTTCCTTGTTTTTGAGTATTGTAGAAAAGGAATATCAAACGGAGTCCAAATGGAATAAAATTCTACGATGATTTTTCTTGGACCAGAAGGAACCTACGAGACTTGGAGAAGAGGCCAGAAGGTCTATGGGTGGGCCATAAGCCACCCAGGCGCGGCCGGGGGGCTGGCTTGTGCCCCCCCCCCCCCGTAGCTCCTCCAACCCTAATCTTCCGCCTATAAATTTAGAAATATTCCCCCGGTAGCAAAAAAGATCCACGATAATACTTTTCCGCCTCCAAAAGCCTCTGGTCCCGAGATATCCAATCTTGGAGCCTTTTCCGGTAATCTGCCGGAGGGGGATTCGATCACGAAGGGCATCTACGTCAACTCCATTGCACTTCTGATGATGCGTGGGTAGTTCACCACAGACCTACGGCTCCATAGCTAGTAGCTAGATGGCTTCTTCTCTCTCTTCTTGAATACCATGTTCTCCATGATCTTCATGGGGATCTATCTGATGTAATACTCTTTTGCGGTGTGTTTGTCGAGATCCGATGAATTGTGGATTTATGATTAGATTATCTATGAATATAAGTTTAATCTTCTTTGAATTCTTATATGCATGATTTCATATCTTTGCAAGTCTCTCCGAGTTATTGTTTTGGTTTGGCCAACTAGATTGGCAATTCTTGCAATGGGAGAACTGCTTAGTTTTGGGTTCAATCTTGCAGTGTCCTCACCCAGTGACATAGTAGGGGTAGCGAGGCAAGTATTTGTATTGTTGCCATCAAGGATAAAAAGATGGGGTTTTCATCATATTGCTTGAGTTTATCCCTCTACATCATGTCATCTTACTTAATGTGTTACTCTGTTCTTCATGAACTTAATACTCTAGATGCAGGTAGGAGTCGGTCGATGTGTGGAGTAATAGTAGTAGATGCAGAATCATTTCGATCTACTTGACACGTACGTGATGCCTATATGCATAACAGAAACAATTTGCTACCCATGGTGGTAGCTACTCATGGCCCGAATATTTATCTCTAATTATTTTTGTAAAATAATTTTGAATACGAAAATAACTCTATAATGAAATATCGTGACTTTAGACCAGTGACTTTAGACCAGCCACGAAGCAAAAAGGCACTTGTGCCGAAAAGGCAGGCGTAAAAATTGAGAGAAGTGAGAAAAAGGCACTTGTGTCAAAAATATAATAAAAAAAGACAATGAAAAGTGAGGAAAAAGTCCTTCCTATACAATAAAAAATATAGTTGAGACAATGCCATAAAAACACACCTCATATATAAAAGAAGGCACGTATGCCAAAAAGTGTGTAGCTACCACCATGCTAGAAAATTGCCTCTCATATGCATAATCATTTCCTTGGATATCGTCATAACTATGTGTTTTTATATCAATTGCTCGACAGTAATTTGTTCACCCACCACATTATTTTCCTTCAAGAGAGAAGCCTCTAATGAAACATATGGCCCCCGTGTCTATTTTTCATATTATATTTTCAGATCTATAGACCAAAAATACCTTGCTGCAATTTTATTTACTTTTACTTCTAGCAATCTTTTATATCTATCTCCATCAGATCTCATCCTTGCAAGTAACCGTGAAGGGATTGACAACCCCTTTATAGCATTGGGTGCAAGTGTTTGATTGTTTGTGTAGGTGCATAAATTGGGGCCTTGCTTGTTCCTCCTACTGGATTGATACCTTGGTTCTGAACAACTGGGGGAAATACGTATCTACTTTGCTGCATCACCCTTTCCTCTTCAAGAGAAAACCAACGCAAGCTAAAGAAGTAGCATAGATCCACTCTCCCTCTCGTAGATGCTCATCACCATGGAAAGATCTTGCGTGTGCGTAGGAAAGTTTTTGTTTTCCATGCAACGTTCCCAACAGTGCTGGCTAGCAACCTTAGGTGAACCCCTCAAAAGAAAAAGAAAAATCAACCTTAGGTAAAATTTGTTTCCAAATTCTTTTTTGCTAGAAAATGATATTTCCACTAGGGCATACTGTTCATGCCTTTTATTTCCCTTGTGGAGGCCAATGAGCTCTAGGTAAATACCTTGGCCCTAGGTAAAATGGTACTATAGTTTTTAGTAGTGTAATGTGTTTCTTTATGCTGCATTTCCTAATTTTGTTGTATAATCAATGCAATGATCACTATGGTCACAAGTTAATTATATATTGACCAATGCATGCATATATGCTCTGCATATATGGAGCTAATTAATGTTGATATGTCATATGCTAGAGAGCGTATTGTTGTGATGGTATCGTAATAGAATTAATACAAAACATATATCCTTGTCTAAGATTTGACTGGTATATTTTGCTTGCAGGAACTAAATTAATGGTTGACAGTTCATGTAGAAAGTGAAACATTTATATTTTTGATAGTAAATTAAGGTTTTATATAATTTCTATCCAATCCAAATAGAATAAAAAAAGTGTCAACCCTTGATGAAATTATTGAGAGGCTAAATAGGAACATCATTAATGAATGTGTACTGGAAGGGTAGTGTCGAAACTTGCACTCTGGGTGAAGCTTAAAACAGTAAGAGAACTTGCTCACATGCTCATGTCCATCAAGTCAATAAATAACAAACTTGTATGCAATTATGTTGTCAACACACAGGTGTCAAACCATGTTTGTTCAAGCTTCATTATTTTCGACATGTCTCCACATACACAAACTAATGAGACACACAAAGATAAAATCGTTAATTTTGTTGCTGAAAAAAGCTGGTTTACAAAGATTTTAGAAAGAATCCACTACTAGAAAATGGCCCATTTGTCCCGGTTCTAGAGGCCGATTAGCCTCGGTTCTGGAACCGGGACTAAAGGATCGGGACTAAAGCCCAAAACCTTTGGTCCCGATTCGCTTATGAACCGGGACAAAAGGGGCTTCATGTGGCCGCTGCGGGTAGCCCGGGCAGGAGGACCTTTAGCCCCGATTGGTAACACCAACCAGGACCAAAAGGCATTCACGCATCAGCATCTGGCAGGAGCTGGGTTTTTTTTAAAGAGGGGTTTAAGGGGTTTTGGAGGGTTAATTTAGGGGTTTCATATTGTGTTATAGCTAGCTAATAGAGAGAAGTGTCCTCTCTTTCTCCGTGCTTGGTCAACGATAGCTACTATAGAGAGAACTCAACACGCTAGCTAGTAAGCAAATGAATGAACCATTACGTACACAAAATCATCATGAGCATATATATACAGAGAGAAGTGATCGACCTCTCTTTCGGCGAGACATTTGTCAAACAACAAGTTTTCGTATATCTATCCGACGCTACTAGCTACATATATACAATATAAGATCTCTTACAATCCCTAAGATCCAATCACAAATCCACATAGTATTCTCCGTCTTTATGTATGACGTGGTCAAGAAAGAATTCCGCCAATTCCTCTTGAATTGCTCGTATGCGATCATGTGGTAGGAGTTCATCCCACATCTGCCAGATCTAATTTAAAGAAGGGGGTCAATACATGCATATATATGAATAAAACTCAACACAATTGATGGTAATATATAAAATAAAATTTTGAATATTATTTATGTACTTCAAATTGTTTGTCAGAGAAGCCCCGCTCAAAGGTCGAGTGGTGAATGAACTCACATATGTAGTATCCACATAAAATAGTCCCTTCTTTCTGGTACAAGCACTTTACGAGAATATAGTTTAATCAAACTGATACGAAAGCATGGTAATGATATATTGATGAAAATTTGAATCAATTAGAGATGCGCGGGACTAGCTAGTACTATTTACTTTGGGGTGCATAAATCGCAACTCTTTGTTTAGACCAGGAACCTTTCGGGTGAACTTCTTCTAAACCCTGCCAGGCAAAGAAAATGACTACTTGATATCAGGAAATTAACGAAAGTTGCATGCCGATATGGTCCCGGTATTGACTCAACTTAATTGTTGAGTATTGCAGTCATGTCTGCATAATTCTCGGGATCTTTATGGCTCAAGTCTAAGACAGATACTAATGCCCCATCAAGCTGAATGGATAGCTGAATAAAGTGGTAACTGCGTACGCATATATAACTCATCAATTACATTACTTAACCTCGAGTAAGCGAAACCGAGTATACAAAGAAGATAGCAACACTCACTTGAAGTTGTAAGGAAAGAGTATTTCTCTTTTGTTTTGATGTATAAGGAATGATTGTAGCAAGTTCTCCTTGGTCTTTTTGATTTCATTTCGTACCATCCATTCATTTATGACATCTAGGCTAATGAACCCAACATCAAAGATTCCTGCTTTTTTGCATTCGATGATCTTCAATCTGCATAATATAGTGAGGATAATTATACATACATGCAATGAACGAGCTGAACTAGAGACTTAACTATAGAAATAATACATACAGATAGTAGGAAGTAATGAGTTGTTTGTTGAGGGCCAGTTGATTGTATAACTGAAATAACTCTACAAATTCAATAGGCATCACATTGAGTCCAATGAATTCGTGCTCTGATTTCACTCTAACATACAAAGTGTCTCTCCCAGACTCCCTGCAGGTTTTCATGTACCACTCATGCAATTTGTACGTCATCGTTGTTAGAGGAGGATGATCAGGTTTGACGAGAGGCTTCCCGTGCACGTATTTATATTCTTCTTTTGTTACCTCAGTCGTTTCAAAAAATACATCATCCCCCAAGTAATCACCAAGTTTTGTACCGGGCAGTAGCACCGGATGATTAGCAATATCGCTAGACACCTTGAGCGAGGGACACGATTGCTTCTCCTATTCGCATGTATCTTCTACAACTCCAATCCTAGAGGGCATACAACCTTGTTTGTTGCGTACGTACTGTCGGGAAATTCGTTATCCTTTGGAAGCTTCTTCTTCAATATTTTCAGTAGCTTTTCAAATGCTTTGTCAGGTACACCATTCTCTGCCTTCCACTGCAACAATTCCAGTGTGGTATCGAGCTTTGTGTTGCCATCTTCGCAATTGGGCACAACCCTTTTTTGTGATCCTGTAACATGCAATCGAACTTCAACTTCTCCTTTTCACTTTCGCAATGTCTCTTTGCATCAACAATGACCCAGCGAAGATCATCATCGGACACATCGTCTGGTTTCTCTTGATCTTCAGCTCCCCCGTTGCAGAATCACCGTATTCAGGAGGCACATAGTTGTTATCATCCTCTTCTTCTTCGGTGTCTTCCATCATAACCCCTCTTTCTCTGTGCTTGGTCCAAACATTATAGTGTGGCATAAAACCCTTCTCAGGCAGGTGGAAGTGTAGGGTCTTAGACTTGCAGAAAGCCTTCGTATTCTCACAAACAGTACATAGATAATGCATAAAATCATTCTGCTTGTTTGCCTCACCCGCTTCGAGAAAATTATGCAGGTCCTTAATATACTCGGAGGTCCGTCGTTCACCGTACATCCATTGCATGTTCATCTGCATACGATATATAATAAAGTGTATTAAAAATCATTACAGAATATCATGAATAGAAAAGTCACCAAATTAATAGAAATTCATCATCACATTAAAACCAAAGTACAGTAATGACAAAAATAACTACATAAAGTTCATGCATAGTTCTCATTATTGAACAACATATAGCTCTCTAGAGCATCTAATTAAAACATACATTGAAACTATGTAAAAACATTAAATGCAACAACAAATGCGATCATAACTGCTACTAAGGTACCAATTGATCCAATGGCATAATGATACCAAGCTTCAGTATGAATGACATATTTTCTAATCTTTGTAATCTTCAAGCGCATTGCATCCATCTTGATCTTGTGATCATCGACGACATCGGCAACATGCAACTCGAACTTCATCTTCTCCTCTTCAACTCTTTGTAATTTTTCTTTCAAGTAATTGTTTTATTTTTCAATCAAATTTAACTTCTCGACAAGAATTTATATGTCAGTTGGAATTTCCGGTTCACATACCTCCTAGATTAAAAAAATATATGTCACGTTGGTCAGCATAATTGTCATAAACACTAAATAAAACAAATAGTTATAAAAGATAATATATACCATATCCGAATCATAGACAGGACGAGGACCGACGGAGGCGGATACCAAAACAATCGCAGTATATAATAACAAACAATAATAAAAGTAATAAAATTACACAAGTATCTATCTAAATCATACAAGTAAGAACTTTTTCCTTTTAGAAAGAAGATAAGAAGAAGAGGCTAACCCCGGTGGTGCCGTCGCCGAGACGGGCGCGGGCGATCGACGGCGGTGATCACGGGGACGGGACAGGACGGACCGCCAAACCTAGACAAATCTTGAGAAAAATGGAGCTTGGACAAGGAACTTCGAGAGGAAAAAGCTTAAGTGTGGCTCGGGCATTTCATCGAACACCTCATGTGCATAGGAGGTGAGCTAGAGCATAACAAAGCTCTCCCACGGCCGGCCAAAAAAACAGAGCAGTGCACTGCTCTGGTCGCGGGCAAGGGGTATATATAGGCGAACCATTTGTCCCGGTTTGTGACTGAAACCGGGACTAAAGGACCACATTTGGTCCCGGTTCCAATCACAAACCGGGACCAATGATTGTGGTCCCGGAGCGAGGTTCATTGGTCCCGGTTCGTGTCTGAACCGGGACCAAAGGGGTCATACGAACCGGGACCAATGACCCACGAGGCCCGGCCGGCGTCCTAGCCTCACGAATCGGAACCGATGCCCCCATGGGTCCCGGTTCGTGAGTGAACCGGGATTAATGGCATTTCAGGCCTAGACCAAAGCCATGTTTTCTACTAGTGATCTGATCTCTTTCTTATAATATTGATATCTCCATTTCCTCCTAGATAACGGGACAACAACAGTCATTATCATCATTGCAAAAGACCGCGTGGGGCGGCATGTCGCCGCCGCCGTAGAACTTCTTGCACCGCTCATCGGTGCAGTTCGGGAAATGTTTGGAGTAGCACGAAGCCGGCAGAGAAAAGCATGGGGCTCAACCATCTGCATAAGCGTATAAATAAACGAATGGTGAAAATGTGCACGGATTAGATATCTAATTTGAAAATAAAAATGTGCTCCAACTTCCGATCTCAACGACAATGATGTTGCAAATTACATATAGCAAATTTAACTGATTAACCTCTCTGTGGGCGTTGCACGAGGAGAGAAGAAGGGTGGCAGCCATGACCACCATGAGGGTGACCACGAAGCAGCACATGGCGCTCGTGTTCTTCTTCACTATCACCATGATCGATGTACAATAGAGGAGCTGAGGAGGAGTCTAACTACACTTACGTACTACAATTCACTTCTCTGTGTTGTTATATGAGATTTGTTGTGTTGTTTATATAGACCCGTAAGTATATTGGTGTGCCTGACTAGCCAATTATAAGTATGAAATTGATGTTTTAATTCAGGTAACAAATAAATGCCACTAAAAAGGTAACAAATAAATAGATATATATCCTTTTTTTATGGGGAATGGATAAATATGTTGTGTATGGTCATGTGGATAGCTACTGCATGGATGCTTATGCAAGAACATACTACTCCCTCCGATCCAAAATAAGTGTCGCAGTTTTTAACTAAGGCTAGTGAAGTAATTGTGACTAATTATTAAATATATTTCACATTGAGTTTTTTATTCATATTTAAGTATTTTTCATATGTATTTTTAGCCACAAAATATGTTGGAGTACCTATTACTCCTTGCACTTTTTATTTGAGAATTTTTACACTACAGTTGGTCGAGTGGAGAACTGAGCCCACAAATCACACTACTACAGCCCACTTGTTTCATAGGTTAACCCAAAAAAAGGCCTCTCCAGGCAAACATCTGTCCGTTCACAGAAACGCAGATGGGCCGGTCCAACCAGCATGGCAGCTCTCCGGGTAGAGCATTACCAAATTAGTTTTTTGTTGTTTTATACTAGATTAAGAGAGAAAAAAAAGGCAATGTCTCTATTTTTTTGAATAAACTCAACCCCATAAACTAATCAATTGAAATTTTATTACAATTCTCCTAAAAATGTTATTATCATTCGATACAACAAACATCATGCAGGACGGAAACCTTTTATAAAGAACACCCTTGAACCTATTATCAAAACTAAATTTCACAATTTGATGTGCTACCTCGTTATCTATTATCAAAAATAAATATCACTCATCAGTATTCACCTTGTTTTATCTATTCTTTTCATGTGATACTGCAAATCAGATAGTAGCATTAGAAATCAGGTAATCTCTTGGGAAGGACCACGTTAACTATGGTTTTCTCGGACGGTTGTTTGAGCAAGGAAATGAATGTCATCTACTCTTTTTTAGCCTTCTTAAGGCATTTGTTAATTTTTACCTGTGTAAGGTATATTTTCACTTCCATGTGAGAGCCGCATCTTGGTTGTATGACCCTTGTATGTATGCATTTGTTATATTTGACTTTTGGATTCGTTGTATATACAATTATACATATATCAAATATTATTGTAAATCTTTTGTGCAATTGTTTTGTAATACCTGTCGTTCCACCCCACATGGCGTATGTGTCGCGACATTCACGGTGTGTTTGGCGGACGTCCTAGGGTCGATACTACACATGAGACGGCATGGTGCTAGACTTCTATAGTGCCACTTTTGCTCCGTTACATCCGCCCATGAGATGGCATGGTTGCAACGATGAATCATTGACGTCGAAATTCTATAATATGTGACCCCTGTAAAAAGATTGTGCAGAAACATCTCTATGCCACTCAGACTTCAAAGAACGAAACCAAAAACCTGACAAATAAATGTATACACGGTTACACGGCTCTTCACCTACACTGTCCAGATCTAGCCCACGACAATGAAATGATCAACATCCACAGATAAAAGAAAAACACTTTACAAGAAGCTCCCTGTAACTGCAAAAAGAACAGTGAATTGTCGTAATTAGCAAAAACAGAAGCTACAATATGGACAATACATACACCATCTTGCAGTTTGCTTTACCTTCTGCCGTATACATCCTCCAAAGCTTGTGGACCATAAATCTCATGAAAAAGATCGTGCCACTGAAAATGATTCAACATGAAAGAAAACTGTATCAGAGGGTGACAGTCTGTAAAAGGATCATAGCGCAGTCAATAATGTGGAGAATGGCTATTTTTCGGAAAAATAATTCCGTTTGTCCAAAGCATTTAGAAGTACATAAAAATAATCTAAAGATCAAATGTGAGTGTCAACTTTTTTATCCTTTCAAAATATTTTTTATGCTAGCATGCGACCTTTTCTATGAGTTGAGGTTGGTGTCCGCTGCCTCCAAATAAGTGATTCTAGATATTTGACGAGCCATCATTCCATCCACAGAACAAAGTCCGAGCAGCTTCCTTTTTCTCTTGAAGCCATCTCCCAAAGAAATTGAGAGTGCGACTGTCTTTCGCGTGTCGCCCAAACAATTTTTCTTTAATGTTACCAAAGATTTTGGCACTCCAGATTTGAAGAGTTTTATCTATGAAACTGATCTTGCGACATAACCTGATCAGTGGGTTAGAAATAGTACAAAGGGCTGGATATGGCAGTCTGATCAGCGGGTTAGAAATAGTAGAGGGCTGTATTTGACTGCGCAAAGGCGACCACATTTCCCTGGAGAGTGGGCCGATTGGACAGAGACCGGTTCGTTCGTCCCGCTCCCGCGAGCAGGGGTGAACCCTAGATCAAGCGCCGCTAGCCCCCACCCTCCTCGGTCCCCTCTCCCCTGCCGCCGTCGGAGTGCGCCGCCGGGCAAAGCCTGACCGGCGTCAGCGTCGGCGTCGGCGGGCCTTCTTCATCCCTCGGGCGGGGGTTGGCGCGGGGCGGCCTCCCCGGGTGGTGGCGCAGCGTTGGGTAGGGTGCGGCGGCGGTGGGCGCTCCGGTAACGGCGGCGGCTGCAGTTGGCGCGTGGTGGGCTGCTAGGGCCTCGGTGGTGGCGGGTTGGCCTCTTCCCGGCCAGCTCTGGTGCGGGACATGGCAGACGGCGCAGGGCCAGGTGCTCGGGGGCGACGGGTGCATGTGGCCGGTGCAGATCCGGCGAGGCAGCGCGCGCCCGTCGTGGTGGTGCTGCTCGGGGATTCCAAGGGCAGCGGTGGGGCGGGGCTGCTGCCTCGGTTGGCAGCGGTCGATCCGGGGCTGTAGGTGGCACTGCGGATCTGGTCAGTGGCGGAGGATGGCGGTCGGCGGTGCACATGCTAACGGTCAACCTAGTTCGCGGTGGTGCTTGCCGCCGCGTTAGTGCCCCTTCTTGTTGCTCCTTTGTGGCGTCGGTCCGAGTGAGCGCCCGTGTTGCTGCTATGCTATGGACGGATCAACGGCGTTGGCTATGGGTGTGGCGGCGTGTGAGTTTGTCTCAGGCTGGTTGTGGACCATGCCGGGGCTTGCTCGGCGGTGGCCGTCGGCAGCTACTAGGCCGTGCTCCCCACAATCGACGATCATTATCGGGGGACGCAGGCGTGGATACCCCCTACTGTGGGGGCGTTCACCCAGGACAGGTGGCTGATGTCGAGCTAGGAGCGGAAGGAGACACCTCCCGTTTCTCCCACCATGGTTGCGCGTTGTGAGGTCAGCGGTTGGCGGTGACAGCGTGGGTGGTTGCTGGTGTCCGGCTTCAGGCTCTCGTCGGTTGCGGTTGGTCCCCTCCGTCGCGGGCGTGCGGTGGGGGTGCAGCTAGTCCAATGGCGGTCCGGCGCCTTGGTGGGGGTGGCCGGCGGTGAGCATGGTGGTGGTGCTTCCACTTGGCGGCGGGGCGGACTGGTTGTGTTGCTGCGACCATGATGCTCTCTGTGCGGAGGTCTGGAGGAGCGGCTTGGACCGGGGCGGGAGGGGCGGCGTCGCAGACGGTGTGCTTTCTGCAGCGCGAGGCGGGAGCTTTACGGGCATTTGGAGCCCCGGCCGGGCCTATGGCCACGGGCCTGGTTTGCTCATGCTATCGCGTTCGGTCGGTTACCGTCCTTGATGGTGGAGGATGTTGTTGGAAATATGCCCTAGAGGCAATAATAAATTAGTTATTATCATATTTCCTTTTTCATCATAATCGTTTATTATCCATGCTATAATTGTATTGATCGAAGACTTAGATGCATGTGTGGATACATAGACAAAATCATGTCCCTAGTATGCCTCTAATAGACTAGCTCGTTGATCAAAAGATGGTTAAGGTTTCCTAGCCATGGACATGAGATGTCATTTGATAACGGGATCACATCATTAGAAGAATGATGTGATGGACAAGGCCCAAACTACAAACGTAGCATATGATCGTGTCAGTTTGTTGCTACTGTTTTCTGCATGTCAAGTATGTGTTCCTATGACCATGAGATCATGCAACTCACGGACATCGGGGGAGTGCCTTGTGTGTATCAAACGTCGCAACGTAACTGGGTGACTATAAAGGTGCTCTACAGGTATCTCCGAGGGTGTCTATTGAGTTGGCATGGATCAAGACTGGGATTTGTTACTCCGTGTGACGGAGAGGTATCTCAGGGCCCACTCGGTAATACAACATCACAATAAGCCTTGCAAGCAATGTGACTAAGTGTTAGTCACGGGATCTTGTATTACGGAACGAGTAAAGAGACTTGCCGGTAACGAGGTTGAACTAGGTATGGAGATGCCGACGATCGAATCTCGGGCAAGTAATATACCAAAGAACAAAGGGAACATCATACGGGATTAACTGAATCCTTGACATAGAGGTTCGACCGATAAAGATCTTCATAGAATATGCAGGAACCAATGTGGACATTCAGGTCCCGCCATTGGTTATTGACCATAGAGGTGTCTTGGTCATGTCTACATAGTTCTCGAACCCACGGGATCTGCACACTTAAGGTTTGGTGACGTTTCGATAGTGTAGAGTTATGTATGGTGGTGACCGAAGTTTGTTCGGAGTCCCGAATGAGATCCCGGACGTCACGAGGAGCTCCGGAATGGTACGGAGGTAAAGATTCATATATAGGAAGTCCCAGTTTGGTCGCCGGAAAAGTTTCGGGCTCATCGGTAGTATACCGGGAGTGCCGGTAGTGTACCGGGAGACCTCCCGGAGGGGTATTTCGACCCAAGAGGCTTCATGGGCTGTGGGAGGGTATTAACCAGCCCTTAGTGGGCTGGTGGAATAGCCATAACAGGCCCATGCGTCTGGGGGAAGAGTCCCAAAGGAAAAAGAGTGGAAAAAGGCAAAAAGGAAGAGTCCTACTCCTACTAGGAGTGGAGGAGGAGTAGGACTCCTCCCCCTTGGCTTCGGCCGACTCCAAGAGGGGCTCAGCCCTGCGCCAGCCCTCCTCCTCCTCTCCTCCTATATATACTGGTGGAATATAAGGGTTTTGCATAGTTTTTACGGCCACGTGCTACCCGTTCCACCGGTGCTCCTCTAGATTGGATTTCTGCAGTGCTTAGGCGAAGCCTTGCCGGAATTGCTCCACCACCATCATCGGAGCGCCGTCACGCTGCCGGTGAACTCTTGTACCTCTTCGCTCTCTCTTGCTGGATCAAGATGGCGGAGATCGTCATCAAGCTGCACGTGTGCTGAACGCGGAGGTGTCGTCCGTTTGGCGCTAGATCGGAAGGACCGTGATCAAGATCGCGAGACGGTTCGTGATGAGATCGTGGAACGGATCGTGATGAGTTCACGGGACAGATCGTGATCAAGATCGTGAGACGGATCGTGATGAGATCGCGGGACGAATCGTGATGTGTTCACGGGACAGATCGTGATTGGATCGCGGGACGGATCGTGATGAGATCGCGAGACGCTCGGCGATTTGGATCGCGAAGATGTTCGACTACACCAACCGCGTTTCTTAACGCTTCCCGCTTAGCGATCTACAAGGGTATGTAGATCAATTCTCCCTCTCGTAGATGCTCATCACCATGGATAGATCTGCGTGTGCGTAGGAAATTTTTTGTTTCTCATGCGACGTTCCCCAACAGATGTGCCCTCCCGTGTGCCGTTGGTGATGTTGCCCCTATCCCTAGCTCCTCTTCCTCATCGTGCAGACCCCTCCTTGCGTTGTTGTGGTGAGCCGGCGTGGAAGCTTCAAGTCCGTGTTGGCGCGGGATGGTGGTCGGTTTGGTGGCAGGATGCGCCTGAGGTGGAGGTTGGGATCGGGAGAAATCCCAGTCGGCATGGTCGACCCCGTCGCGGTGGCGCCTGTGGGTGCCGCCAGACCTTCCTGGAGGGCGTCAGGGCTACCCTTCCTTTCCCCTCGCCGCGTAGCGGGGGAATCCCTTAGCGGGAGCGTCGTCATCATCGCCTCCCTTCTTGGAGGTGTTGATTGGTACCGGCGTCTCGGAGTCTGGAAGCTTGGTGGGTATTCTTCGGTGGGCGCTGCGGTCGCGAGGCTTCCTTGTTTTCGTTGATCCATCGTTGTTGGCATTTGTTTCTTTTACTCTGTCTTTGTTGTTTCTTTTGGGCGTGCCTGTGTTGTTTCCGTCCCATCACCTATCGTTGATTATATCGGAAATGGTTGCTTTGTAATACAAAACATGACGAAAGCCTATTTCGAGACACATTTCCCCGGAGAGCCAACAAAATTCGAAACGGAATCTGCGACACCCAACAACTTTGTGAACCGTGGCGAGAAGCAACCTGCAGTGGTCCCATGTGGTCGAGGAAATTCCTTGGAGAAAACTGTCCGGGAGGAGTTCCGTCTTGTAGAAAACCGTGTATTGTTGATCGTTTATTCATGTGAAAATACGGCAATCTATCTATACTCTATATCTATTAATTAAAAATAGGTATTTTTGGTCCGTCACATTATTTTGTAAAAAAAACTCAAGTTTTTGGTAATCAACCAGTAATATTGATCTTTTTTTTAAAAATCATATATTTTTAACGCTAACTTCAAATTTAACATGTTATATATGATATATTAATTAAAAAATACGTAGAATCTGAATATGATATTATTTTACCTGTTAAATATTAAAAAAAAGCTATTTGCAATGAAACCTTAATCAATAGTACATGATCAGTCTTTCCTTCATACTGGTATCAATCCGAATTGAAAATAAACACTTCGGCAAAACCTCGTCAAAACAAGTTCACGACGAGGAATGCATGCGTGGTTATACATATTGTTTTTGTTCAATTCTCATTCCGTGACCACTTAAACAATCAAGTTTTCGAAAACAAGTTGAAGTTATTCTGCAAGACCAAGTTATATAATGGGCTGATGTGGAACTTTGTGGAGTAGTGAAAAATACTCCCTCCGTCCCAAATTAAATGACTTAAAAATGACTTAACTTTGTACTAAATTTAGTACAAAATTAAGTTATTTTTGAGTTACTTATTTTGGGACGGAGGGAGTAGTAGACAAATGGTTGATTGTTTGGGCGATCAAACTAACAATCTCTCGTGGTCATTGCAATGCAGCCAACTAAGCTACTCCTACCTCGTGTGTTTGTATGAAGCTCATCGAATGTCATTTGACCATCAAACTTTATAAGCACCCATAACATTTACTGATGATTATTCTCATAAAGTTTCAGAATTTTTAAAAATGTTTTGCTATGTTTTCTTGCATGGGTACATCGGGAATGCACCGAAGGTGAACGTAGAAAAAACACTCTCGTTGAGAGCTTTTCTAGCATGCATGGAGATATACAACTGTTCCGCGACAACGCGCGGGAGCTCATCTATTAATAAAAGAAAGTATGTCCATATATGTGTACCTTGTGAGGACTCGTGCACGAGCACGACATGCATGGCGTTGTTGTTGGGTGGCAGCTGCAGGCGAAGCGGCATCAACTTGCTTGTGATGGGGTTACGGGAGCAGATGATCACGTCCCTGAGCCCCGTCTCCTCCTGCAGCCTCTCCAGCAGCTCCCCAAGGCTCGTCCCGTTGAACAAGAACGAGTGCCCCTCCGCTTCATCAAGCACATCACCGCTGTCATCCGCAATATGGTAGTGGATGTGCCGCCCCTCCACCTTGTGCACCGGCACCGAGAAGGAGTCCGCCGACTGCATGCGTCCGGAAACACGATGGCATCAAGAAGAGCAATAAGTCGGTGACCCATGCATTGGGTTGTTGGATTCGTGGAATGGGTGGGCGTACGGACCTCGAGCCTGGAAAGGCCGACCGGGGGCGCTAGGGAGCCGGGGGGAGGCGGCGGGGGCTGCGCTAGGAACGGAGTCGCCGTACGGTGGTGCGGTGGAGCAGGAGGCCTCAGCGCTCCCGTCGGCAACGGAGAAGGCGAGGGCGAGGGCGAGCGAGAGGGTGGCTTGTAAGGCAGAGGGGGAGAGGCCGCGGCGGCGGAAGTGATGGCGGGATCGGGAAATCCAGGCGGGTGCAGGAGGACCTGCACGATCTCGATGCACCAGACGACCCAGCCGGCATGGCGGTGGTGGGGGACGTCGTGGGTGACGGAGTTGCGCAACGGCGGGAGGCCGCCGTTGGCGCGGAGGAAGTTGCCGTAACGAGTCTGGAGGCGGGCGTGCCTGCCTTCGCCGACGGGGACCCACTCGACGGAGGAGTCGAGGCGGTGGGGCAGCGTCTGGATCACCTTGCGGCCGGTGACGCCGATGAGGATGGGCTCGTTGGAGGCGGTGAGGTAGCGGCCGTAGCGGCTGCGGAGGCGGATGACTCCCGGCGCGTGGGGCACCAGCTCCACCGTCCACCGCACGTTCGGGGAGGCGGCGTTGCGGTCCTGCAGGACGTGGGACTCGTCCTCGTCGGCGTACATGTACTTGTCGTGGTGGCTCCGCAGCCGCACCGTCTTGGCGCGCTCGAACAGCTCCATCCGATCCGCGCCTCGGCCCGGCGTGACGATGTCGCGGCCGGTGATCCTAGCCCCGCATGCGTCCCCGGTTAGGGAGGATTGCCGATGCGGACGACGGCTGCCGCGCGTGGCGGTACGCCCCGGACGTTGCGCTGCGCCGTGCCGCAAACCAAGGGAGCGCTTCTATTTTGACGTATATATGGATTTGAGCCCTTTGCATGTGCATGGCCCCTCTTTCTCTTTTTTCCTTCTCACACAACACATGCATACTTACACTAACACATGCATGCCTACATTAACTTTCCTTGCTCCTCAAACTTCATTACTTTTTGTTTTCCTTTCGTTAAGAATTAACCTATCGTTAATTATGGGATAATTCTCACTCTTCCCGCATGTGTAGTTCCAACCGTCAGAGCGGTTTTCACCCTGGAGCATTGCATCCTTTTGAGGCAACCATTCCGGAACAGTCACCACCTTTGGAGACACACGTTGACATTGTATATAAACTCATATCATCTATCAATAAACGGCCACTTAAATCATTTGATTGCTTACACGTTATCATTGCAGGCAACTAATCTACATGCAGATATTGGTTTTTTGCCTCCATATGATCAGCCAGGACCAACTGGGTCAAGTATGCAAAGTTCTCAAAAACGATGCAGGTAACCAAACTCGTCCTTTGTTGCTTGTATTTTCACTTTAAAAGTTTTTAAAAAAAACTTCACTCGAAAAAAAAAACATGGGTAGCTTGCAATTGTTGCTAATTTTTGCTTTCTTCACGATAGAAGTTTTGGTATTGACATGTTTGTGAAAAAATGTTAGGCAATATAACAAAAAATATTTTTGCTTAACTCGAGCTCGCTTGTGGAAACATTTCACTGTTCATAGAAACATATATTCCAATTTGTGAGGGGAAAGGAAGACACTCATGAACAAGAAATTATCTCTTTGCTACAACCACCCTCTGAATCATGTGAGATGGACGCATCACCCTTTGAGTGGTCTTTACCGTCTGCAATGGCCTTGACCACGCGCCTCTGTTTGCTGCGACCACCCAGTCCTGTACCTTGGCTTGCAGGTTGTTGACAAACACTGACTTAACGAACACATATCAATATGTATGTGTATGTTGGCCTCGTCATGGGCGCACGCGAAATGTTCGATGGTTTTCATGTCTTGGCTCGCCGCCACATCAACGAAAACACCATGAGAAACCACTTTAGTGGAAAATGGTAAATGATGGACGAGCTCTGCTCGTTTTTTCAAAAATAATAATCAAAAAACACATTTTGAAGTTTCAAAATATTCTGAAAAAAATCGCGGACGTTCATACGGATGAAGACTACATGTGTGTAAAATTTGAAGATGCTATACATTATGATGAGAGCTACAATAAAAAGACAAATTCGTGCTTTGGAAAATAATGAACAGAATATGTACTGTTCACTATTAAAATTTGCGATTTTTCTTTTTCCTGTAGCTCTCACCGTAATCTATTTCATTGCCAGACTTTATACACATGTACTCCTTCCATCCGTGAAAGACTGTACATATAGAGATTTTGACATAGGTTAAGAGGAACCTTCATGACATAATTAATACCCCCAAATAGCAGACTTATGTATACATGCAACCAGTGGCGTAGTCAGGCCCCAGGCTACCAGGGCCATGGCCTGGGGCCTGGAAGGTGATTCTTTCAGTCATTGTATCTATAGTAACACACTGTTGCTACAGTGCCTGCTTGTGGCCCGGGACGTAGCTGGATGCTGGCTACGCCACTGCATGCAACCACTGAGAGGAGAGGATTAAATGAAGCTTGCTGCATGCAGTAATTAAGATTAGACATGCAGTATATTAGTCACTTAATACCGGTTAAATTAAAGGGATAAATGCATTGGAAGTGTAGATGTACACTTTTTGTGAGAAAATTTTCTAGTATTAGATGTACAGTTTTTGACGGACAGAGGGAGTAGAATATATCCAAATGAATGTGTAGGATTATTTTTTCAATTCTTTTGAAACTTTAAAATTTAACTTTTGATTTTTTTTAAAGGAGCTTCATGGAGCTCGTCCACCAAAACACCCTACTCATTTAAGGGGTGTTTTGTTGGATTTTTAGAAGTTGCGATGATTAAGATTTTGGTTTTGAAGGTCGACGATTATGTGGCCGAAACTTGATACTTTACGTGGTTATACACTTCGCTCACCGAGCGCGCATATATTCCAAAGTACTTTTAAGGTGTTGCATGATATAGAAGGTGTGGTGTGGACCGTCTGGACGGTAGTTGAGAAGTGCCCCACCAAGACATTAGTGCTGTACTGATGTACTACTTCCTCCGCTCTTGAATATGATATATGTTTTACATATTTCGGTATAAACTACAGATAAATAGAAATATGTGAAATAAATACGCTAAAACATGTCTATATGCATGTGATTCACAAAAATCGTTGAAACATCTGTGAATGGAGGGAGTACTTAATTAATATAAAATAAAACACTTTTTTTGCCAAATTAAGACAAACAATTTACCCAAAGCCGGTTTAGAAAAGATCAAAAGACGTCTTGCCTAGCCAGCCGGTGAAGGCATCCCCACAAAAATTATATGCCTATTGGCATCTTGAATTATTTCTTATTAGCTCGGTCGTTTCTACGGAGCTCAACTAACGGGGCAGCAGCAGTTGCTTCTGTCGTTGCAGAAGGCTCCGGGCACCGGCGGCGCCCGGCCGCCGCCGCAGAACTTCTTGCACCGGTGGTCGGTGCAGTGTGGGAAGTAGTTGGAGTAGCACGACGCCGGCACAAAAAGGGCAGCAGACTCATCGATCTGCAAAATAATTGTGTACGTAGTAAATCTTGTGATCTTGGAGACCGTTCAAATAAAGTACTCGATTCCCTCCGATAGTACTTAATTGACTAGTAAATGAAGGACAATTAATATGAATCGACAGAAGAAACGGAATTGACTAGTAACCTCTTTGTGGGCATCGCACGAGGAGATAAGGAGGGTGGTGGCCATGATCACCATGACGGCGGCCACGAAGTTGCAGCACATCAGGGCGCTCGTGTTCTTCTTCTTCAGCATCGCCATGGAGTGCAGCACAGGAGGGGGCGTACGTGCAGTTCGTCTTCCTTTGTGTTTCCTTGTGTGTGTGTGTGTATATAGGCCGTCGTGTGTTTGCCTGGCCAATTATATGTAACGGCACCGCCGGATGTGTCCACCGGAGATACCATAAGCAAGCGTGGCGCCGCCAGGTTGATCGTCGAGAGAATAATAACTAGTGTGGCGCCAGAGTCGTGTGCGTTAGGTCAAAAGTGTGGTGTGCGTGTGTGCGCTAGAACCAGAAAGAACTTATTCCGAAAAGCATGAACCGGATGGACAAAGAACTTATTCCCCGCCTGCTCTTGCTTTATGCCATCCCCTACCGCTGTCGCGAGTTGTTCTTCCAGCCATGTATCCATCTCGCTACCTGGATCCAATCCTTGGCAAACGGATATTAATTACATTAAAATGGTAGATTAAATGATTGATTCCACCTACTTCCTCCTTTCCGGTTTATAAAGCTTACGCGTATCCCTAGGTTTATAATTTGATCAACATAAAATGAGTTCTATAGTTTAAAAATTATACCATTATAAAGTAGACGATTTAAATTTTCTAATGATATATTTTTTGTGATATATAATTAATATTATGTTGGTATATTTGTCAACCTAGATATGCGCGCAAGCCTTATAAACCGGAAATGAGGTAGTAACAAAAACAGTGGATATATCTTTTTTTTTCAGGAATGGATGTATATCTTGTGCATGGGCAAGTGGATAGCTACTGCGTGCATGTTCATAGAAGAACTTATTAATTGCGATTTGACGAAGATTTGATTCAACTCTAAGTGATTATTTTTTATTTTCTGATTTTTGAGCCTCAAATATGCGAATTATTCCTCGCATTTGGTTGAGTGGAGAATTGAGCCCACGAATAACGCTCCTACACATATCCCCAGCTGCTTCATCGGTTGCATGTGGGATATATCTCAATTCCTGCAAGATGTATCCCCGTCTCACCTCTTGTGCTCCGTGTGTGCTGTCTTAGTAGGCCAACACATTAGAACACTTTTGGGAAGGTTTACATAACGGTACAAACCTGTTTTTCTGTGCTGGTTTTTCTTTTCTGGTTTCTTGTGTTATCTTTATTTGTTTCCTTCGGGTTTTTCCTCTTATTCTTTTTTAGTTTTTTAACAGGTTTATTTCAGTCTTGTTTCGGGGGTTTTTCAAATAATTTGTTGACTTCTTTTAAATACATGTTGAACTTTTTTGTATACATGTTGACCATTTTTCTGAATTACATGTTGAATATTTTCACAAATGCACATTGAACATTTTTATTAATACACGGTGATTTTTTTAACACGCTTAAACATTTTTGATAAAATGCCATGATTTTCTATAAAATATGAAAATTGTTTGTTAAGCGTTTAGAATTTTTTGTAAATGCAATGAAACATTTTTAAATTAGACATTCAGGTGAGACATAGATGCTCCCCATGGCTTGACCTATGGAACATGGGCTCTTCACGGAAACCTCATGTCGATCAAATTAAATGCATATAGTCTGGCCCAACTAGAGTGGCAGATGTGGGGGTAGAGAACAACCCAACTTTGGCTTTTGAGATTTTACTAGATTAAGGAACTAAAGTTGTAGTTTAAAAATCTAAAACTGTATTAGTATTTTATAATGATATTTCTGGTTTGATAAAATTTAACATATTGATGTATTTTTAGAAAGTGTTTTTATATGGATTTATCAAAATATGTCCCACCATCCTGGGAAAATATTTATACTTGTCAAGAAAAAATGTTTTAATTGTGCAATGTTAAGTTTTAATGAATTTTGTGAAATTAGAGGCACCACATTTGACACATGTTCGAGCACTGTTGTATACAAGTATGTCTATATACATATTTCTCTAAAAAATAGTTATATCTAGGAATGGAGGTAGTATAAGTCTTTTAAAAGATTTCACTAAGGACTAGATACAGAGCAAAATAAGTGAATCTACACTCTAAATTATGTATATGTACATCCGTATGTAGTTAATAATGAAATTTCTAAAAAGACTTACATTTAGAAATGAAGGAAGTAAGCAACGTTGCAAATTGAATATTTTTTTAAACTAATCAACCTCTTTGTGGGCGACGCAATAAGAGAGAAGAAGGGTGGTAGCCATGACTACCATGAGGGTGACCACGAAGCATGGGACGCTCGTGTTCTTCTTCAGCATCGCCATGGTGTACAGTATAGGAGTGGAGGAGGCTGCTTACGCCCATGTACGTACTTCCTCCGTTTCTTAAGACTTTTAGAAATTCCACTATAGACTAGATACAGATGTACATGAACATATTTTAGAGTTTAGATTCATTCATTTTGTTTTCGTATGTAGTCCATGGTTAAAACTCTAAAATGTCTTATATTTAGGAACGGAGGGAGTACAATTCTTCCTTTCTTTCTATTGTTATGTTATTATGATTGTGTGTTTATATAGATGTGTATGTCTAGCTTATTAGAAGTACAAATTACATGATTGCTCAATATAGTAGGCACTCCTTCGATCCATATTACTTGTCTAAACACAGATGAATTTGAATATGTTTTAGTGTTAGATAATTTTATATTTAGGCAGATCTAAAACACGTAACATAAATCGGAGCGAGTAGTAAGTATCTTCTGTATGGATATGTTACAAGAAATATCTTGTGTCTGGATAAGTGGATAGATATTGCTTGCATGTCCATTTGAGAAATTGTTAATTGTGATCAATTATTATATATCTTTGAGGAGACTTGCTTCAAACTCAAGATTTTATCTAGAAGAATGTGAATCCATTTCATTTCTCATAAAAAAAGTCCATTTCTAAAAATTATTCCAAGTGTGTAAAATGAAATTTCGATGCAAATTCCGAAATATGATTGAATGAGAACTTGTCTTAAAAGATACTTTTCATATTTCATATTATATAGTAAAATATCCACGTTTGTCAATTTGAAATCACATTTGTCAAAAACAATGTTCACGCACTTTACTAAAAATTTGTATGCCCGATAAAAAAACCAAAATAAAAAACATACACGGATGGAAAATACTTCTTATGGAAACATAATGTAAGGAAATGTTTCTCAATCAATGGAAAAATTAAAAACTTACCTAATAAAATATTTAAGTGTGTATAATAAAATGTTCATGCAACTTGAAAAAATGCTTCTACTGGGGAATTTGTTTTAGAATAGTTCTTTTTAATATTTTTTGTCTTAAATTGAATTCTTGTAGTTTTCAAACTAAATATTCAAACATGCCAAGACAATATGAACAAAATCTGCATGCCTTTAGTTGGACCAGATCGACATGCCGCAACGCATCCGAGAGGCTCCCCACTAGCGTTGTGGCACTACAGGCTCGTGTTGGCCTCCATCATGCGGAGCCACACATGGGAATCTCACGCAGACACACGACCTCCGCCGCGTGCCATCTAGGAGGCACCGTCAAGGATGCAGGCATTGTTGGGCGCCCATATATAGTCGTGTATCTACTAGACCCGGGCTAGGTGTCCAGATCCAACAAAGTATTGTAACCACCCGCCGGAAGGAGCTCCGACGCCAAGTCTACCAGGACTCCAACGGCTAGCAAGATTGGATCATGCCTCCAGGTCACCTCGGCAGCATGAGCCTTGGCTCGAGAGGACGGCTATGTTGCCCACGTTGTTGGGCGTCCTCTGCCGCGGGCGAGGGGAGAAGATGAGGGGGAGGGGGTTGTGACGGCTGGCTAGGGCTCCACCCGAGTCACCCCTGCCGAGAGGACGATCTATGTGGATCATCAATATTCTTTTCCTGATCTTCTCATTGCAGATATCTTCAGCATTGAAGACACTATTCCATGGTATTTACGCAGAATTCAAGTAAAGTTCCAGCAGATATTTTCTTAGGAATGCCTGACACGTCTTTGTCATCTCTGCTCAGTCTATGAGCTGTGTACCGACAAATTCCACTCATTTGAACCATATATAATAATATATCAAATGATGCCTGATAATGTTAATGATTAAAAAAATTGAAAGGATAAACACATGACCAACTGAATAGAATAAACTAAAATATGACAAATCCAAATATATTGGAACACAAAAGGCAAAGGATAGATGCCCGAACAACTTGAAATAAAAACAAGACAAATCCATATATGTACACAACGCGAGAACAAATATAGAGGGCTCAAGTTTTTTCCATTTTTTGAATTTCCGGATCTTTCTTCAATCATGGACAAGTGGGGGCTTCGTGTTGGCTCGTAGAACAGTACGAGCTACTAGCTACAGTGTCTAGAGGTTGACATGCCAGGCTACTGCTGTAGTATGGCCAGTGGGACTGCCAAACCTCGTGCACCAAATAAAGCAAGAAGCCAATTGCCTTCAAAAATAATAATTAAAGAAGAAACACAACTCTTCATGGCAGTGGCACACTGTAGCCCCATAGGTCACGTACCTACTTGTCCTTGAGCTGTGGAAATGCTAGATTGGGAGTGGCCGGGAGTCATTATCTGCTCCTGGCCTGTTTTCATTTGTGCAGGAGTTTGGTGGATGCGGTTTCATCTACCAACAGTGGAATTAATAAGTGTCAAAAAGATATCTCGAATGACATAGTAAATTCCATACTCCCTCCGTTTCATGATATAAAAATATTTTTCACACTACACTAGTATCAAAAACGTTTTTATAGTCTAGATGGTACTTCCTTCAATTTAAAAATATATAACGTTTTGAATAGTTTAATATGAACTACATATAGACTGAAATGAATGAATAAAACGTGACACCAATGCAAGAGGTTTGGCGAAGAAACTGTGTAGTTTTGTAACCAAACTTGTACGTATTCTATCGAAGTAAGCAATTTGCATAGGGAAAAACTTTAAAGCTAGAGTATAGTATAGGACAAACCAAAATCTCTACGAAATTCCTCTGTTGCAGCAGAAAGTGTGAAGGACACTTTATGAAAGTAGCATCACATCAACTCAAAGAAAAGAGAAAAAAGAAGCAGAAGATATGCGACTTGGAAGTTGGAGAGCTTGGGTCGTCAGCTGAACTAGTGCACCCCATTGGAGACAGTGAACACTTGGCCTCACACCACCATTGGTCAAAGCAGAGCAACCTCGTCTTCTTCCGGCAGAACAACGGCTCCGGTGCCCTGCCCACCACACCTAGCTTGCTCTTCCATTAAGTCTCTCTCTCTCTCTCTCTCTCTCTCTCCTCTCTTTCTCTCTCTCTCTCCTCTCTCTCTCTCTCTCTCTCCTCTCTCTCTCTCTCTCTCTCTCTCTTCTCTCTCTCTCTCTCTCTTCCGGAATGAAAATAGTTGTGATATGATGCCCTCTCCGGCCGGTAAATTTTTCAGGTGCGAGCACCGGTCGATCTCTATGGGGGACCAGCACAAGAAGCGGCCACGGTGCTCCGCGAACGCGGAGGGGAACGGCGGCAAGAAGTCCAGCGTCGTGGCGCTATCCGGCAGCCCAGCGGCCACCGTGGCGCCATCGGCACCGGCCGCGCCCAGCCCCGTTGCCATGGCAAAGCCAGCCGCCACGGTGGCGGTGACCAGCCCTCTGGCCGTCATTCCCCCGGCGCCGGCGACTCCCAGTCCAGTTGTTGCCACGGCGGTGGAGACCGGTTCAGTGGCCGCCATGGCGCCGTCGCCGGCGGCACCAACCGTGGTGGACGTGGACCTGGACCTGGAGGTGCCCAGTCCAGTCGCCGCCATGTTACCGGCGCCGGCAGCCCCCAGTCCACTCCCAGTGGCCGTCGTGAAGCCTGTCCGCGTGGTGAAGCCGAAAGACGAAGGCACCGAAGTGGTCGAACAAGAAGAAGATGCGGCAATGGCAGCCGTGGCGGCGGAAGAGGTGGAGGCCGTCAACTTGACCTTGCCGAAGAAATTGTTTCACTGCGCCGCGTGCCTTGGCCCCCTCAAGCCTCCAGTGTTCAGGGTACGAGAACTCGCTCTGACTCCTACATCTGAACTAGCAGCTAGCTAGAATTACTCGCGGAAGGAGGACGATGGTTGA
Organism: Hordeum marinum; assembly: GCA_022496015.1. NCBI lineage: Eukaryota > Viridiplantae > Streptophyta > Magnoliopsida > Poales > Poaceae > Hordeum > Hordeum marinum. The sequence continues at coordinate 1,128,616 of JAAAWK010001186.1, forward strand.
ATCATACGTACATCGACTTGTCAATCGCAGTGCGAGGACGAACATTTCGTGTGCCACGCCTGCAGCGGCGGCGACGGCCATGGCGACGGCGGCGCGACCAAGCACTGCGGCCCATGCGGGCGCGACGTGAACTACACCCACTCCCGCTTCATGGACGGCGTGGTGGACGCCTACAAGGTGCCGTGCCTCTACATGGGGTACGGCTGCAGCAGGGACGACATCGCCTACCACTCGGCCGCCGACCACAAGGCCCGCTGCACGTACGCGCCATGCTACTGCTTCGAGTGCCGCTTCGTGGGCCCGCCGGCGAAGCTCGTGCGCCACCTCGCGGCGCCGTCCGGCGAGCACGCGTGGCCCGTGGAGAAGATCAGGTACGAGGTGGCGCAGCCGTTCGTCGTGCCGGCCTCGTCGTCCGAGGACCAGCGCCGCCTGCTGGTCGCGGAGGACGGCCGCGTGTTCCTCCTGGCCGTGGGCGCCGGCAGGGAGCCCGCGGGCCGCCGCCCGGTCAGCGTCGTGTGCGTCAGGGGCAACGCCGAAGCCGGCGATGTGGACGCCAAGCCTCTGTACACGGGCGTGCTCTGGGTGGACGGGCCTCCGGCGCCCCCACGCCAGCCGCTCGGGTGCAGCTTCAGGATGAAGGCGACGGTGGCGAGCTGCTCCGTCCCCGGCGCCGTGGACATGGAGCAGGGCTGGCTCCACGCGCACGTCAACCCCAACATGCTGCACGGAGGAGAGTCCGGCGAGCTTCATCTGCGCCTCTGTCTCACCAAGTTCCAGTGAATGAATTACCCCGGCCTCTCTTCTCTAACCTAATCATGATACGATGGCCATTATTGTCCTATAGCTGTACTATGATTTTATGTATGGATTTGCATGGTGCGCCTTCACTTGTTAATTAATTAATCTATGAATGATTTTATGGATGATTGGAATCTCTGCGTGCCCACGTTGTATTCTCTGTTTGTATGGGAGCAGGGATCACAAATGCATCATATTTTGCTCTTTTGTTGCAAGATCATCGGCAGCCTCACAAGGCCACGCACATGCGCAAGCCCTCACCCACCGCTTCCAAAAGAAACCTCTCCTCTACCGCTACGATCTCACCACTCGACTGCCCATACCATTGCTACACCTACAGATTTTTCTTACATCCGGCTGAGTAGCATTTTTGAGCAATATTCATTTTTAAGTTCCATGACATTTTTAAATTTTCGAAACATTATCCGAAATTATTTAACATTTTCCAAAATTCGGGAAATACGGAAAATCTTTTAAATTCTATATTTTCTAAAAAATCTTATATTAGTGTAAATCCATGAACCTTAATTAAATTAAGGAACATTTTTTTGTAAATCCAAAATATCGGAATTGTTTTTTGCGAACATTTTTCGAAACCCCGAGAGTAGTTCTTTTAGTGTCATGTAGTAGTTGGCTTTGTATTAAGAAATTACTCAAAAATCTTGTGGCAGTAGCACGGCCGAGACGTGCCAAAATCGCTGACAGGCCGGCCCATGGAGAGAGCGGCTGGGCTGGGGGTGTGGTGTCTGGAACAATCGCTAACACTCTCAGTCACGCCACGCCACACACTCGAGCCGATGTTATGTTATTTTTGAAGAACTACATTTTTACTTGGCAATGCACTACTAAGCCTTTAGGTGTACGTGTCGATACCCGAGCTTGCTCTGGAGCGTCTCGACACATCTTCGACGACCCCGTTGGCTTCCGCAACTTTCTATTTGGCAGACGACCATATCATCTTCACCGTCATGGCTGATGATGGTGCTACGTACATTGGAGTTCTTAGGTGAGTTGTATGTTCTGAACCTCTTTCTATTGGTATGCGATCTTGGTACATAGGCAAATATGCTAGGTCTTTTTAGTGTGCCTTACATGATTTGCTCTGTCAACACACTTGTTATATTACTAGATTGGATTAAGCTTAACCAAAAATTGCTTAATTAACAAATCCAACAAACCTTATATATTTAGTCAATATTTGTTCAAAGCCTTTTGTTACCGCTCTGAAACCCAAGTTCATCAATGTGAACATTTTCATGAAGGAATTATTGTAACTCGGATGTTTTGTTACCATGTTCATGTGCCATTCTGCGATACTAATGTCTCACAGGCTGCTGCTTCGAATTAAGTATCTCGAAACGATTATGAACTTGTCAGTTTTCTCATGCACATTACTGACTGTTTTTTTTTTGTGCGTGCTTGGAAAAGACGCACGACTGCTGTTACTCGGGACTGGCAAAAACTGCCTAATGCGTCTTGCCGTCCTGAGATGTAGCCAACCAGCAATAAGTTGAAATTTGTGAAAGCAACTACACTTATAAATTTGTGGAAAACGTATGTTTGTTACATGAAGGCTGGAGCTATATTTTGGGTTTGTTCACCGATGAACTGACAAATGTGGAGGCTGAACAACATTAGTCAGTGGGGAAACGTCATAGTTCTGTTGATTGATGTTGTCTGAAATCATTGCATCTTGTCCAAATAGTTCAGAACAGCACTAGCATATAGCTCAAGTTATTTAGAGCAAGAAGTGTTCCTGATATGGTACGAAAAAGAAAAGGAAAATCTAACGCCAGCTCACTAAGATGCATGGATATAAGAAAGAACCGCCAGTAGCAGATGCATTAAAAACTGAAAAATAACAGGGATGGAAGTGTTGTTAAATGGCAAGGTTACTTGCTTGAAACTCTGGCCTCGAGCATGACCTGGTAACAACGTTGTACTTACATGATGTGTAATAATATCTTCACCGAGGCAGCAAGATGCTCGAAAAAGAGAGCAATGGAACATGGAGGAGGCATACAATGTCACACCACACACCAGCCCACCACGGGGCGGAGCTAAAGGTGCCTCTGCTTGCCTCTGATTCTGAAAGATAGTAGCGCACAGGACGAGGATGCGACGGGGACGGAGGTAAAGGTGCCCCTTCCAGAACCGGGCTGGTTCAGAGTCTGCAGACGGGCTGCCAGTCGGGCATGCGTCCAGCACCTTGCACCAAAACGGCAAGCCATGGGTGGGTACTCGGTACTGGCTACTGGTTAGTGCTGAGTGCAGTGTGTGTGCAGTGTGCAGGAGCAGCAAAAATGTAGATGTAAACTGCTACGTAGTTTCACATCGAATTTCACGGAGGTAATTACATTAGTGGTGCCTCAACTTACCATTATTGTTAACCTTGGTGCATGAACTTGAAGAATACGCTGAATTGGTGCTAAATCTTGACTTTATGATGCAAATACGGTTCAAAACATGTTTTCGTACATCCATTCTGCTGACTAGGATGACAACGTGCCTTCCGGACCCATCGTCAGCGAGTGCGACCGAACGGGGTTGGGTTAAAATTTGCGGACAATTCCTTTCTTTTCTTATTTCTACAAAGAAGCTCCCAGAAATCACGTCGTATCCTATCATCCCGGAGGCCAGTTCGATCGTGCATGTTCTTCTGCCTCGAGTCTTCTCCTCGAGTTCGAACGTTCGGAGCCACTTGTCGTCGTTTTCTCACGACAGATGCCATGGGTAGGCTTATCGAAGGCGGTTGGGGCCGAAGGACGCAGACGGGCTCCGGAAGCGGGATTGGGCACAAGCGATGATGGAGACACGATGTACCTAGGTTCAGGGTCCTCCGTGGGAGGTAATACCCCTAGTCATGCTTGGTCTAGTTTGATAGATGGATGTGATTACAATGGTGCTGCTTGAGTTGTTGTCTAGAGGTGGAAGAAGGAGCAGCCGGCTCCTCTCCCTTTGCTACGTAAGTGGATGTGGGGGGAAGTGTTTCCGCGTGTGCGTCTCCTCCTGCATGGGGGGGGGGCTCGGTTTTTTTTATAGGCCAACCCCCGGGTTACAATATCTCTAAAGTACTGGTTGTGGGGCCTGGTTGGCAGCCTCTCCGGCTGGCCAGGGGGACCTCCCGCTGAGCCGTCTTGTCGTCGGTAGGGTCCGCCGGCTGTGTGGTCCCATCACCCCCTGGGGCCCGCCGACCAGCTCCGCGATTGGCCCGAGCTCACCTGCCACGACACGGGCCACCTCAAGTGGCGTTGCCTACCGCTAGCAGTCTGAGGTCTCCCGTACGGCCGGCAGTGCTGTAGCCATGTGAGGGCAGGTAATGGAGTAGGTTGAGGCGTGCTGACACTGTTTCCCTGCTCGGTCGCGGTCAGATGAGGTCAACGGTACGACCGGCTAGACTGTAGCCATGCGTGCCCGCGTGTCAGCGGCCACTGTGGCCACGCTGGGGTCCATCGTGGGGATCTTGTCTTGTCATCGTACTTGCGCGCAGAGGGATGGGACAGGAGCTTGTCCGTCCGAAGGTCAACGAAAGAGCCGGCCTAGAGACAGCCGGCCGCACTCAGGCCGGGGGTCGGACGACCGGCTCCTTGACCAGACGGCCATGAGCCAGCCGGCAACGAGCCTACCGGACATGCGCCAGCCGGCCGAGAGGCAGCCGACAGTGCACCAGCCGGCCATGGCCCGGCCGGCCAAAGACGAGCCGACGACATAGTTTTTCTTGAAGCGGGGGGAGATCCCCTTAGCTTTGGCCTACCTAGGGGTAATAATCCTATCACCGCCACTAGGGGATCGTGACGACACCATTGATTGTCACGGGCGTGGATGGCGGAGCCTCGCCGGCGAGCTCCCAACGATGTTGTCCCTTCATACTGTGAGAATTACCTCGCCTCCGCTTTTCCTCTGTACCCTGTTTCGTGTTGGAAATATGCCCTAGAGGCAATAATAAATTAGTTATTATCATATTTCCTTGTTCATGATAATCGTTCATTATCCATGCTATAATTGTATTGATCGGAAACTCACATACATGTGTGGATACATAGACAACACCATGTCCCTAGTATGCCTCTAATAGACTAGCTCGTTGATTAAAGATGGCTAAGGTTTCCTAGCCATTGACATGAGATGTCATTTGATAACGGGATCGCATCATTAGGAGAATGATGAGATGGACAAGACCCAAACTACAAACATAGCATATGATCATGTCAGTTTATTGCTACTGTTTTCTGCATGTCAAGTATCTGTTCCTATGACCATGAGATCATGCAACTCACTGACACCGGAGGAGTGCCTTGTGTGTATCAAACGTCGTAACATAACTGGGTGACTATAAAGGTACTCTACAGGTATCTCCGAGGGTGTTTGTTGGGTTGGCATGGATCAAGACTGGGATTTGTTACTCCATGTGACGGAGAGGTATCTCAGGGCCCACTCGGTAATACAACATCACAACAAGCCTTGCAAGCAATGTGACTAAGTGTTAGTCACGGGATCTTATATTACAGAACGATTAAAGAGACTTGCCGGTAACGAGGTTGAACTAGGTATGGAGATACCGACGATCAAATCTCGGGCAAGTAACATACCGAAGAACAAAAGGAACATCAAACGGGATAAAGATCTTCGTAGAATATGTAGGAACCAATATGGGCATCTAGGTCCCGCTATTGGTTATTGACCGTAGAGGTGTCTCGGTCATGTCTACATAGTTCTCGAACCCGCAGGGTCTGCACACTTAAGGTTCGGTGACGTTTCGGTAGTATAGAGTTATGTATGGTGGTTACCGAAGGTTGTTCGGAGTCCCGGATGAGATCTCGTACGTCAAGAGGAGCTCCGGAATGGTTCGGAGGTAAAGATTGATATATAGGAAGTCCTATGTTGGTCGCCGAAAAAGTTTCGGGCTCATCGGTAGTGTACCGGGAGTGCCGGTAGTGTACCGAGAGACCATCGGGAGGGGTATTTCGACCCAAGAGTCTACATGGGCTGTGGGAGAGTGAATACCAGCCCTTAGTGGGCTGGTGGAAGTCCCACACAAGGCCCATGCGGCTGGGAGAGAAAATCCCAAAGAGAAAAGGTGGAAAAAGGCAAAAAAAAGGCAAAAAGGAAGGAGTCCTAGTCCTACTAGGATTGGAGGAGGATTCCTCCTCTCCTCCTTGGTTCGGCTGAAGCCTAGGGCTGGCCCCTTGAGGGCCAAGCCTCCTCCTCTCTTCCTCTTGTATATACTAGAGGTTTTAGGGTTTTTGCACTAGATTTTCTGCCACGTGCTACCCTCTCCTCTAGTGCATAGTTTTTCCTCTAGATCGGTTTTCTGCAGTGCTTAGGCAAAGCCCTGCCAGAATAGCTCCACCACCATCGCTGCAGTGCCGTAGCGCTACCGAAGAACTCTTCTACCTCTCCGCTCCCTCTTGCTGGATCAAGAAGGCGGAGATCGTCATCGAGCTATACGTGTGTTGAACGCGGAGGTGTCGTCCATTCGGTGCTAGATCGGAAGGACCGTGATCAAGATCATGAGATGGATCGTGATGAGATCGCGAGACGGATCGTGATGAGTTCGCGGGACAGATCGTGATTGGATCGCGAGACGGATCGTGATGAGATCGTGGGATGCTCGGCGTTTTGGATCACGAAGACGTCCAACTACACAAACCACGTTTCTTAACACTTCCCGCTTAGCGATCTATAAGGGTATGTAGATCCACTCTCCCTCTCGTAGATGCTCATCACCATGGATAGATCTTGCGTGTGCGTAGGAAATTTTTGTTTCCCATGCAACGTTCCCCAACAGTGGCATCATGAGCTAGGTCTATGTGTAGATGAGATCTCGAGTAGAACACAAAGAGTTTGTGGGCGTTGATGCTTAGATTGCTTCCTCCCTTGGTCGTGTTTTGGTTCAGCGTTATTGTGGGATGAAGCGGCCCGGACCAACCTTACTCATACACTTATGAGAGACCGCTTTCATCAACTGACGTGTAACCTCGTTGCACAAAGATGGCTGGCGGGTGCCTGTTTCTCTTACTTTAGTTGGATCGGATTCGACAAAGGCGGTCCTTGAGATGGTTGAAAAGAAACTTATGTATCACCGTTGTGGTTTATGCGTAGGTGAGGATTGTTCTTGCTAGATACCCGTAGCAGAACATACAACAACAATTAGAGGACGTCTAACTTGTTTTTGCAAGGTATGTTGTGATGTGATATGGCCAATTACATGATGTGATATATGTGATGTATGAGATTATCATGCATTGTATAGAATATCACGAACTGCATGTCGATGAGTACGGCAAACGGTAGGAGCCATAGGGTTGTCTTTAATTATTGTATGACCTGCGTGGCAATCATTAAGCGCTATGTAATTCTTTACTTTATCGCTAAACGGTAGCAACAGTAGTAGAAGCATGATGGGCGCGACAACCCCGATGGAGACACGTTGATGGAGATCATGGTGTCGTGCTGGTGACGATGCAGATCATACCAGTATTTTCAAGATGGAGATCAAAAGCACAACTTCATGGCCATATCATGTCAATTATGATTTGCATGTGATGTTAATCCTTTTATGCACCTTGTTTTGCTTAGGACGACAGTAGCATTATAAGGTGATCCCTCACTTAATTTCAAGATAAATTGTGTTCTCCCCGAGTGTGCACCATTGCGAAAGTTCGTCGTGTCGAGACACCACGTGATGATCGGGTGTGATAGACTCTACGTTCACATACAACGGGTGCAAGCCAGTGTTGCACATGCAGAACACTCGGGTTAAACTTGACGAGCCTAGCATGTACAGACATGGCCACGGAACACAAGAGACCGAAAGGTCGAACATGAGTCATAAGTAGATATGATCAACATGATGATGTTCACCATTGAAACCACCTCAACTCACGTGATGATCATACTTGAGTAGGTGAATTTCGATCATGTATCACTCGAATGACCGGAGGGATGTCAATTTGAGTGGGAGTTCCTCAGTAATATGATTAATTGAACTCATTATCATGAACATAGTCAGTAGTGTCTTCGCAAATTATGTTGTAGATTACTTGCTCGCTCTGTAGCTCCCTTGAATTTTTATATGTTCCTAGAGAAATAGAGTCGAAAGATGATGGTAGCAATGTTGCGGACTTGGTCCGTGATCTGAGGATTGTCCTCATTGCTGCACAGAAGCCTTATGTCCTTAATGCACCGCTCAGTGCGCCAACCCCTCTAGCGTCGTCTGTAGATCATGTGAACATCTGAGAGGCACGTTCTGATGACTACTTGATAGTTTAGTGCGTCATGCATTACGTCTTAGAATTGAGGCTCCGAAACATTTTGAATGTCATGGAACATATGAGATGTTCCAAGAGCTGAAATTAGGATCTCACGCTCGTGCCCGTGTTGCGAGACATGAGATCACCAACAAGATTCTTTGCCTGCAAAATGAAAGAGAATAGCTCAATCGTTGAGCATGTCCTCAGATTGTCTGGGTGCTACAATCGCTTGAATCGAGTGGGAGTTGATCTTCTAGATAAGATAGTGATTGATATAGTTCTCCAAGTCACTATCACTAAGCTACTAGAACTTGGTGATGAACTATAAAATGCCAGGGATAGAAATAATGATCCCTGAGCTGTTCGCGATGTTTGACACCGTAGAGGTAGAAATCGAGAGGGAGCATCAAGTGTTGATGGTTGGTCGAACCACTAGTTTCGAGAAGGGCAAGAGCAAGGAGGGAAACTTGATGGATAGCAAGTCAGTTGCTGCTCCACTGAAGCAACCCAAAGTTGAACCCAAACCCGAGACTAAGTGCTTCGATTATGAGGAGAGCGGGCTTTGAAGCGGAACAACCCTAGATACTTGGTAGATAAGAAGGCTGGCAATGTTGACAGAAGTATATGTGATATACGTGTTAATGATGTGTACCTTGTGAGTACTCCTAGTAGCACCTGGGTATTGGATACCAGTTCGGTTGCTAAATGTTAGTAACTTGAAATAAAATCTATGGAATAAACGAAGAACTAGCTAAGGGTGAGGTGACGATGTGTGTTGGAAATGTCTCCAAGGTTGATGTGATCAACATCGCACGCTCTCTCTACATTCGGGATTAGTGACAAACCTAAATAAATGTTATTTGGTGTTTTGCGTTGAGCATGAACTTGATTAGATCGTGTTTATTGCAACACGGTTATTCATTTAAGTTAGAGAATAATGGTTATTCTGTTTACATGAATGATACCTTCAATGGTCATGCACCCAGTGAGAATGGTTTGTTGAATCTTGATCGTAGTAATATACATGTTCATAACATTGATGCCAAAAGATACAAAGTTAATAATGATAGTACCACATACTTGTGGCACTGCCGCTAAATGTCATATTGGTATAAAGCACATGAAGAAACTCCATGCTTATGGATCTTTGGACTCATTCGATTTCGAATCGGTTGAGACATGCGAACCATGCCTCTTGGGCAAGATGACTAAGGACCCCGTTTTCCGGTTTGATGGAGCAGGCAAGTGATTTATTGGAAATGATACATGTTGATGTATGCAATCCAATGAGTCTTGTAGCATGCGATGGATATCGTTATTTTCTTACCTTCACTAATGATTTGAGTATATAATAGTGTATGTTAACTTAATGAAACGCAAGTCTAAATCATTTGAAAAAGTTCAAGCAAATTTAGAGTGAAGTTTAAGATCATCGTGACAAGAAGATAAAATGTCCGCGATATGATCGTGGAGGTGAATACCTGAGTTACGAGTTCGGCATACATAGACAAAACCATGTCCCTAGTATGTCTCTAATAGACTAGCTCGTTGATCAAAGATGGTTAAGGTTTCCTAGCCATGGACATGAGATGTCATGTGATAACAGGATCACATCATTAGGAGAATGGTGTGATGGACTAGACCGAAACTACAAACGTAGCATATGATCGTGTCAATTTATTGCTACCGTTTTTTGTATGTCAAGTATCTATTCCTATGACCATGAGATCATGCAACTCACTGACACCAGAAGAGTGCCTTGTGTGTATCAAATGTCGCAATGTAACTGGGTCACTATAAAGGTACTCTACAGGTATCTCTGAGGGTGTCTGTTGGGTTGGCATGGATCAAGACTGGGATTTGTTACTCCGTGTGACGGAGAGGTATCTCAGAGCCCACTCGGTAATACAACATCACAACAAGCCTTGCAAGCAATGTGACTAAGTGTTAGTCACGGGATCTTGTATTATGAAACGAGTAAAGTGACTTGCCAGTAACGAGGTTATAGAGATACCGACGATCGAATCTCGGGCAAGTAACATACCGAAGAACAAAGGGAACATCATACGGGATTAACTGAATCCTTGACATAGAGGTTCAACCGATAAAGATCTTTGTAGAATATGTAGGAACCAATATGGGCATCCAAGTCCCGCTATTGGTTATTGATCGTAGAGGTGTCTCGGTCATGTCTACATAGTTCTCGAACCCGCAAGGTCTGCACACTTAACGTTCGGTAACGTTTCGGTAGTATAGAGTTATGTATGTTGGTGACGGAAGGTTGTTTGGAGTCCCGAATGAGATCCCGGATGTAACGAGGAGCTCTGGGATGGTCCGGAGGTAAAGATTGATATATAGGAAGTCCTGTTTTGGCCGCTGGAAAAGTTTTGGGCTCATCGGCAGTGTACCGGGAGTGCCCGTAGTGTACCGGGGGACCATCGGGAGAGGTATTTCGACCCAAGAGGCTACATGGGCTGTGGGAGGAGGTAAACAGCCCCTGGTGGGCTTGCCGAAGCCTCCTCTAAGGGCCCATGCGGCTGGAATGGTTTGAGAAGGAAAAAAAATCCAAAGGTGGAGAGGTGGAAAGAGTTTCCAAGTGGAAAGGAGGAATCCTACTCCTAATAGGATTGGAGTAGGACTCCTCCACCTCCAATTTCAACCAAACCTTGAGGGTTTGAGGCTGCCTCCTCCGCTCCCTCCCTCCTATATATACTAGAGGATTTATAGGAAAAAGCTAACCCTAATAGCCATGTGCTACCTCTCCTCTAGATCGCGGTTTCTCCTCTAGATCGGTTTTCAGCAGTGCTTAGGCAAAGCCCTGCTGGAATAGCTCCAGCACCATCGCCGCAATGCCGTCGTGCTGCCGGAGAACTCATATACCTCTCCGCTACCTCTTGCTGGATCAAGAAGCCAGAGATCGTCATCGAGCTGTACGTGTGTTGAACGCGGAGGTGTCGTCCGTTCGGCGCTAGATCGGAAGGACCGTGATCAAGATCGCGAGACGGATCGTGATGAGATCGCGGGACGGATCGTGATGAGTTCGCGGGACGGATCATGATTGGATCGCGGGACGGATCATGATGAGATTGTGGGATGCTCGGCGATTTGGATCGCGAAGACGTTCGACTACACCAACCGTGTTTCTTAACGCTTCCCGCTTAGTGATCCACAAGAGTATGTAGATCCACTCTCCCTCTCGTAGATGCTCATCACCATGGATAGATCTTGCGTGTGCATAGGAAATTTGTTGTTTCCCATGCAACGTTCCCCAACAGTGGCATCATGAGCCAGGGTTATATGTAGATGAGATCTCGAGCAAAACACAAAGAGTTTGTGGGCGTTGATGCTTAGATTGCTTCCTCCCTTGGTCTTGTTTTGGTTCAGCGGTATTGTGGGATGAAGCGGCCCGTACCAACCTTACTCGTACGCTTATGAGAGACCGGTTTCATCGACTGACATGTAACTTCGTTGCACAAAGATGGTTGGCGGGTGTCTATTTCTCCTACTTTAGTTGGATTGGATTCGACTAAGGCGGTCCTTGAGAAGGTTGAAAAGCAACTTATGTATCACCGTTGTGGTTTATGCGTAGGTGAGAATTGTTCTTGCTAGATACCCGTAGCAGCCACGTAAAACATGCAACAACAATTAGAGGACGTCTAACTTGTTTTTGCAGGGTATGTTGTGATGTGATATGGCCAATTACATGATGAGATATATGTGATGTATGAGATGATCATGTGTTGTATAGAATATCATGACTTGCATGTGAGTACCGCAACCGGCATGAGCCATAGGGTTGTCTTTAATTATTGTATGACCTGCGTGTCAATCATTAAGCGCTATGTAATGCTTTACTTTATCGCTAAATGGTAGAAATAGTAGTAGAAGCATGGTGGGCGCGACAACCACGATGGCGACACGTTGATGGAGATCAAGATGATGAAGATCATGGTGTCATGCCGGTGATGATGGAGATCATGTCGGTGCTTTCAAGATGGAGGTAAAAAGCACAAATTCATGGCCATATCATGTCAATTATGATTTGCATGTGATGTTAATCCTTTTATGTACCTTGTTTTGCTTAGGACGACGGTAGCATTATAAGGTTATCCCTCACTTAAATTTCAAGATAAATTGTGTTCTCCCCGAGTGTGCACCATTGCGAAAGTTCATCGTGTCGAGACACCACGTGATGATCGGGTGTGATAGACTCTACGTTCACATACAATGGGTGCAAGCTAGCGTTGCACATGCGGAACACTCAGGTTAAACTTGACGAGCCTAGCATGTACAGACATGGCCTCGGAACACAAGAGACCGAAAGGTCGAACATGAGTCATATAGTAGATATGATCAACATGATGATGTTCACCATTGAAACCAACTCAACTCACGTGATGATCGGACTTGAGTTGGTGAATTTGGATCATGTATCACTCGAATGACCAGAGGGATGTCAATTTGAGTGGGAGTTCCTCAGTAATATGATTAGTTGAACTCATTATCATGAACATAGTCAGTAGTGTCGTTGCAAATTATGTTGTAGATTACTAGCTCACGTTGTAGCTCCCTTGAATTTTTTATATGTTCCTAGAGAAATAGAGTTGAAAGATGATGTTAGCAATATTGTGGACTGGGTCCGTGATTTGAGGATTGTCCTCATTGTCGCATAGAAGGCTTATGTCCTTAATGCATCGCTCGGTGCGCCACCCCCTCTAGTGCCATCTGTAGATGTTGTGAACATCTGACAGGCATGTTCCGATGACTACTTGATAGCTATGTGCGTCATGCATTACGGCTTAGAATTGAGGCTCCAAAACGTTTTGAACGTCACGGAACGTATGAGATGTTCTAAGAGCTGAAGTTGGGATCTCAGGCTCATGCCCATGTTGTGAGATATGAGATCTCCAACAAGATTCTTTGCCTGCAAGATGAAGGAGAATAGCTCAATCGTTGAGCATGTGCTCAGATTGTCTGGGTGCTACAATCGCTTGAATCGAGTGGGAGTTGATCTTCTAGATAAGATAGTGATTGATATAGTTCTCTGAGTCACTATCACTAAGTTACCAGAACTTCGTGATGAACTGTAATTATGCCAGGGATGGAAATGATGATCCCTGAGCTGTTCGTGATGTTTGACACCGCAAAGGTAGAAATCAAGAAGGGGCATCTAGTGTTGATGGTTAGTAAAACCACTAGTTTCGAGAAGGGCAAGGGGAAGGAGGGAAACTTCATGGATGGCAAGTCAGTTGCTGCTCCTGTGAAGCAACCCAAAGTTGTACCCAAACCCGAGACTAAGTGCTTCTATTATGAGGAGAGCGGTCGCTGAAGCGGAACAACCCTAGATACTTGGTAGATAAGAAGGCTGGCAACATCGATAGAAGTATCTTTGATATATGTGTTACTGATGTGTACCTTGCTAGTACTCCTAGTAGCACCTGGGTATTGGATACCGGATCGGTTGCTACATGTTAGTAACTTGAAATAAAAGTTACTGAATAAACGAAGAACTAGCTAAGCGTGAGGTGATGATGTGTGTTGGAAATGTTTCCAAAGTTGATGTGATCAACATCGCATGCTCTTTCTACCTTTGGCATTAGTGACAAACCTAAATAAATATAATTTGGTGTTTGCGTTAAGCATGAACATGATTAGATCGTGTTTATTGCAACATGGTTATTCATTTAAGTTAGAGAATAATGGTTATTCTGTTTACATGAATAATACCTTCAATGGTGATGCACCCAGTGACAATGGTTTGTTGAATCTTGATCGTAGTAATACACATGTTCATAACATTGATGCCAAAAGATACAAAGTTAATAATGATAGTACCACATACTTGTGGCTCTGCCGCTAAATGTCATATTGGTATAAATCGCATGAAGAAACTCCATGTTGATGGATCTTTGGACTCATTCAATTTTGAATCTGTTACATGTGGACCATGCCTCTTGGACAAGATGACTAAAACCCCGTTTTCCGGAACGGGCAATTGACTTATTGGAAATGATACATGTTGATGCATACGGTCCAATGAGTGTTGTAGCGTGCAATGGATATTGTTATTTTCTTGCCTTCACTGATGATTTGAGTATATATGAATATATTTACTTAATAAAACACAATTCTGAATCGTTTGAAAAGTTCAAACAAATTCAGAGTGAAGTTTAAGATCATCGTGACAAGAAGATAAAAATGTCTATGATATGATCGTGGAGATGAATATCTGAGTTACGAGTTTGGCATACAACTTTAGTCAATGTGAAAATTGTTTCACAACTCACGCCACCTGGAACACCATAGTGTGATGGTGTGTCCGAACGTCATAGTCGTGATCTATTGGATATGGTGCATGCTATGATGTCTCTTATCGTTTTGCTACTATAGTTTTGGGGTTATGCGTTAAAGACAACTACATTCACTTTAAATAGGGCACCATCTAAATCCGTTGAGATGACATCATCTGAACTATGGTTTGATAGAAACATAAGCTGTCATTTCTTATTGTTTGGGGCCGCGATGCTTATGTGAAAAAAGGTTTTCACCTAATGAGCTCGAACCCAAAGCTGAAAAATGCATCTTCATAGAATACCCTAAGAACAGTTGGGTATACCTTCTATCTCAGATGCAAGTGCAAAGTGTTTGTTGCTAAAACGGGTCCTTTCCCGAGAAAAAGTTTCTCTCGAAAGAATTGAGTGGGAGGAAGATAGAACTTGATGAGGTTGTTGAACGTTTGTTTCAACCAGAGAGTAGCGCAGCGCAGAAAGATGTTTCTATGGAACCTACGTTAGTTGAAGAGGAAGTAAATGATGATGATCATGAAGCTTCGGATCAAGTTACTATCGAACCTCGTAGGTCAACAAGGATGCGTACTCCTCCTGAGTGGTACGACAACCCTGTCTTGGAGGTCATGTTGTTGGACAACGATGAACCTACGAGATATGGAGAAGCAATGATGGGCTCGGGTTCTGACAAATGGTTAGAGGCCATGAAATCCGAGAAAGGATCCATGTATGAAAACCAAGTATAGACTTTGGTAGACTTGCTCGTTGGACGGCAGGTCATCGAGTACAAATGGACCTTTGAGATGAAGACATACCCTGATGGTAAATGTCACCATTTATAAAGCTCGACTTGTCACAAAGAAGTTTCCGACAAGTTCAAAGAGTCGACTGTGATGAGACTTTCTCACTCGTAGCGATGCTAAAGTCTGTTGGAATTATGTTAGCAGTTGCTGCATTTTTCAATTATGAAATCTGGTAGATGGATGACAAAACATCGTTTCCTTAACAGTTTACTTGAGGAAAGGTTGTATATGATACAACCAGAAGGTTTTGTCAGATCTAAGGATGCTAAAAGGTGTGTGAGCTCCAGCAATCCATCTAAGGGCTGGAGCAAGCATCTCGGAGTTGGAATATACACTTTGATGAGGTGATCAAAGTTTTGTAGTTTATACAAAGTTTACGAGAAACTTGTATTTACAATAAAGTGAGTGGGAGCACTATAGAATTTCTGAGAAGTATATGTGGATGACATATTGTTGATCGGAAATAATGTAGAATTTCTGGAAAGCATAAACGGTTGTTTGAAAAGTGATTTTCAAAGGAAGACCTGGATAAAGCTACCTAATTGTTGAGCATCAAGATCTATAGAGATAGATCAAGATTCTTGATGAGACTTTCAATGGGTACATACCTTGACAAGCTTTTGAAAGAGTTCAAAATGGATCAGTCATAGAAATAGTTCTCGCCTAATTTGTAAGGTGTGAAGTTGAGTGAGACTCAAAGCTCGACAACAGCAGAGGAAAGAGAAAGGACGAACGTCGTCCCCTATGCCTTAGCCATAGGCTCAGTATAGTATGTCATGCTGTGTACCGCACCTGTGTGTGCCTTGCCATGAGTCCGTCAAGGGGAACAAGAGTGATCCACGAGTGGATCACTGGACAACGGTCAAGATTATCCTTGGTAACTAAAAGACTAAGGAGATGTTTCTCGATTATGGAGATGATAAAGAGTTCATCGTAAAGAGTTACGTCGATGCAAGCTTTAACACCAATCCGGATGACTCGTAGTAGCAATCTGGACATGTATAGTGGAGCAGCCATTTAGAATAGTACCAGGTGGAGTGTGGTAGCAGTGTTTACAGTTTGACATAGAGATTTGCAAAGTACACACGGATCTGAATGTCGCAGACCCGTTGACTATAAGACCTTTCTCACATGCAAAGCATGATCGGGCCCCCAAACTCGTTGGGTGTTAGATTCATAACAATGCGAATCACATGGTGATGCGAACTAGATTATTGACTCTAGTGCAAGTGGGAGACTGTTGGAAATATGCCCTAGAGGCAATAATAAATTAGTTATTATCATATTTCCTTGTTCATGATAATCGTTTGTTATCTATGCTATAATTGTATTGATCGGAGACTTAGATGCATGTGTGGATACATAGATAAACCTTGGTCTGATGACTACTTGATAGTTTAGTGCATCATAGATTACGGCTTAGAATTGAGGCTCCAAAACATTTTGAACGTCACGGAACATATGAGATGTTCCGAGACCTGAAATTAGGATCTCACGCTCGTGCCCGTGTTGCGAGATATGAGATCTCCAACAAGATTATTTGCTTGCAAAATGAAAGAGAATAGCTCAATCGTTGAGCATGTGCTCAGATTGTCTGGGTGCTAAAATGCTTGAATCGAGTGGGAGTTGATCTTCCAGATAAGATAGTGAATGATATAGTTCTCCAAGTCACTCTCACTAAGATACTAGAACTTGGTGATGAACTATAAAATGCCAGGGATAGAATAATGATCCCTGAGCTGTTCACGATGTTTGACACCGCAAAGGTAGAAATCAAGAAGGAGCATCAAGTGTTGATGGTTGGTCGAACCACTAGTTTCGAGAAGGGCAAGAACAAGGAGGGAAACTTCATGGATAGCAAGTCAGTTGCTGCTCCAATGAAGCAACCCAAAGTTGAACCCAAACCCGAGACTAAGTGTTTTGATTATGAGGAGAGCGGTCGCTGAAGCAGAACAACCCTAGATACTTGGTAGATAAGAAGGCTGGCAACGTTCACAGAAGTATATGTGATATACGTGTTAATGATGTGTACCTTGTGAGTACTCCTAGGTTCACCTGGGTATTGGATACCGGTTCAGTTGCTAAATGTTAGTAACTTGAAATAAAAGCTACGGGATAAACGAAGAACTAGCTAAGGGTGAGGTGACGATGTGTGTTGGAAATGTTTCCAAGGTTGTTGTGATCAACATCGCGCGCTCTCTCTACATTCGGGATTAGTGACGAACCTAAATAAATGTTATTTGGTGTTTTGTGTTGAGCATGAACGTGATTAGATCGTGTTTATTGCAACACGGTTATTCATTTAAGTTAGAGAATAATGGTTATTCTGTTTACATGAATGATACCTTCAATGGTCATGCACCCAGTGAGAATGGTTTGTTGAATCTTGATCGTAGTAATACACATGTTCATAACATTGATGCCAAAAGATACAAAGTTAATAATGATAGTACCACATGCTTGTGGCACTGCCGCTAAATGTCATATTGGTATAAAGCGCATGAAGAAACTCCATGCTTATGGATCTTTGGACTCATTCGATTTCGAGTCGGTTGAGACATGGGAACCATGCCTCTTGGGCAAGATGACTAAGGACCCCGTTTTCCGGTTTGATGGAGCGGGCAAGTGATTTATTGGAAATGATACATGTTGATGTATGCAATCCAATGAGTCTTGTAGCATGCGATGGATATCGTTATTTTCTTACCTTCACTAATGATTTGAGTATATAATAGTGTATGTTTACTTAATGAAACGCAAGTCTAAATCGTTCGAAAAAGTTCAAGCAAATTTAGAGTGAGGTTTAAGATCATCGTGACAAGAAGATAAAATGTCCGCGATATGATCGTGGAGGTGAATACCTGAGTTACGAGTTTGGCATACAAATTTAGACAATGTGAAAGTTGTTTCACAACTCACGCCACCTGGAACACCATAGTGTGATGGTGTGTCCGAACGTCATAGTCGTGCTCTATTGGATATGGTGCGTGCTATGATGTCTCTTATCTTTTTGCTACTACAATTTTGGGGTTATGCATTAGAGACCGTTGGAAATATGCCCTAGAGGCAATAATAAATTAGTTATTATCATATTTCCTTGTTCATGATAATCGTTTATTATCCATGCTATAATTGTATTGATCGGAGACTTAGATGCATGTGTGGATACATAGACAAAACCATGTCCCTAGTATGTCTCTAATAGACTAGCTCGTTGATCAAAGATGGTTAAGGTTTCCTAGCCATGGACATGAGATATCATGTGATAACAGGATCACATCATTATTAGAATGGTGTGATGGACTAGACTGAAACTACAAACGTAGCATATGATCGTGTCAATTTATTGCTACTGTTTTTTGTATGTCAAGTATCTATTCCTATGACCATGAGATCATGCAACCCACTGACACCAGAAGCGTGCCTTGTGTGTATCAAATGTCGCAATGTAACTAGGTGACTATAAAGGTACTCTACAGGTATCTCCGAGGGTGTCTGTTGGGTTGGCATGGATCAAGACTGGGATTTGTTACTCCGTGTGACGGAGAGGTATCTCAGGGCCCACTCGGTAATACAACATCACAACAAGCCTTGCAAGCAATGTGACTAAGTGTTAGTCACGGGATCTTGTATTACGAAACGAGTAAAGAGACTTGCCAGTAACGAGGTTGAACTAGTTATAGAGATACCGACGATCGAATCTTGGGCAAGTAACATACCGAAGAACAAAGGGAACATCATACGGGATTAACTGAATCCTTGACAAAGAGGTTCAACCGATAAAGATCTTTGTAGAATATGTAGGAACTAATATGGGCATCCAAGTCCCGCTATTGGTTATTGATCGTAGAGGTGTTTTGGTCATGTCTCCATAGTTCTCGAACCCGCAGGGTCTGCACACTTAAGGTTCGGTAACGTTTCGGTAGTATAGAGTTATGTATGGTGGTGACCTAAGGTTGTTTGGAGTCCCGGATGAGATCCCGGACGTAACGAGGAGCTCTGGAATGGTCCGGAGGTAAAGATTGATATATAGGAAGTCCTGGTTTGGTTGCTGGAAAAGTTTTGCGCTCATCGGCAGTGTACCGGGAGTGCCCGTAGTGTACCGGGGGACCATCGGGAGAGGTATTTCGACCCAAGAGGCTACATGGGCTGTGGGAGGAGGTAAACATCCCCTGGTGGGCTGGCCGAAGCCTCCTCTAAGGGCCCATGCGGCTGGAGTGGTTTGAGAAGGAAAAAAAATCCAAAGGTGGAGAGGTGGAAAGAGTTTCCAAGTGGAAAGGAGGAATCCTACTCCTAATAGGATTGGAGTAGGACTCCTCCACCTCCAATTTCAACCAAACCTTGAGGGTTTGAGGCTGCCTCCTCCGCTCCCTCCCTCCTATATATATACTAGAGGATTTATAGGAAAAAGCTAACCCTAATAGCCACGTGCTACCTCTCCTCTAGATCGCAGTTTGTCCTCTAGATCGGTTTTCAGCAGTGCTTAGGCAAAGCCCTGCTGGAGTAGCTCCACTACCATCGCCGCAACGCCGTCGTGCTGCCGGAGAACTCATATACCTCTCTGCTACCTCTTGCAGGATCAAGAAGCCAGAGATCGTCATCGAGCTGTACGTGTGTTGAACGCGGAGGTGTCGTCCGTTCGGCGCTAGATCGGAAGGACCATGATCAAGATCGCGAGACGGATCGTGATGAGATTGCGGGACGGATCGTGATGAGTTCGCGGGATGGATCATGATTGGATTGTGGGATGGATCATGATGAGATTGTGGGATGCTCGGCGATTTGGATCGCGAAGACGTTCGACTACACCAACCGTGTTTCTTAACGCTTCCCGCTTAGTGATATACAAGGGTATGTAGATCCACTCTCCCTCTCGTAGATGCTCATCACCATGGATAGATCTTGCGTGTGCGTAGAAAAATTGTTGTTTCCCATGCAACGTTCCCCAACAGTGGCATCATGAGCCAGGTTTATGTGTAGATGAGATCTCGAGCAGAACACAAAGAGTTTGTGGGCGTTGATGATTAGATTGCTTCCTCCCTTGGTCTTGTTTTGGTTCAGCGGTATTGTGGGATGAAGCGGCCCGTACCAACCTTACTCGTACGCTTATGAGAGACCGGTTTCATCGACTGACATGTAACTTCGTTGCACGAAGATGGTTGGCGGGTGTCTATTTCTCCTACTTTAGTTGGATCGGATTCGACTAAGGCGGTCCTTGAGAAGGTTGAAAAGCAACTTATGTATCACCGTTGTGGTTTATGCGTAGGTGAGAATTGTTCTTGCTAGATACCCATAGCAGCCACGTAAAACATTCAACAACAATTAGAGGACGTCTAACTTGTTTTTGCAGGTTATGTTGTGATGTGATATGGCCAATTACATGATGAGATATATGTGATGTATGAGATGATCATGTGTTGTATAGAATATCATGACTTGCTTGTGAGTACCGCAACCGGCATGAGCCATAGGGTTGTCTTTAATTATTGTATGACCTGCGTGTCAATCATTAAGCGCTATGTAATGCTTTACTTTATCGCTAAATGGTAGCAATAGTAGTAGAATCATGGTGGGCGCGACAACCACGATGGCGACACGTTGATGGAGATCAAGATGATGAAGATCATGGTGTCATGCCGGTGATGATGGAGATCATGTCGGTGCTTTCAAGATGGAGATAAAAAGCACAAATTCATGGCCATATCATGTCACTTATGATTTGCATGTGATTTTAATCCTTTTATGTACCTTGTTTTGCTTAGGACGATGGTAGCATTATAAGGTGATCCCTCACTTAAATTTCAAGATAAATTGTGTTCTCCCCGAGTGTGCACCATTGCGAAAGTTCATCGTGTCGAGACACCACGTGATGATCGGGTGTGATAGACTCTACGTTCACATACAATGGGTGCAAGCTAGCGTTGCACATGCGGAACACTCAGGTTAAACTTGACGAGCCTAGCATGTACAGACATGGCCTCGGAACACAAGAGACCGAAAGGTCGAACATGAGTCATATAGTAGATATGATCAACATGATGATGTTCACCATTGAAACCACCTCAACTCACGTGATGATCGGACTTGAGTTGGTGAATTTGGATCATGTATCACTCGAATGACCAGAGGGATGTCAATTTGAGTGGGAGTTCCTCATTAATATGATTAGTTGAACTCATTATCATGAACATAGTCAGTAGTGTCTTTGCAAATTATGTTGTAGATTACTAGCTCACGTTGTAGCTCCCTTGAATTTTTTATATGTTCCTAGAGAAATAGAGTTGAAAGATGATGTTAGCAATATTGCGGACTGGGTCCGTGATCTGAGGATTGTCCTCATTGTTGCATAGAAGGCTTATGTCCTTAATGCATCCCTCGGTGCGCCACCCCCTCTAGTGCCATCTGTAGATGTTGTGAACATCTGACAGGCATGTTTCGATGACTACTTGATAGCTATGTGTGTCATGCATTATGGCTTAGAATTGAGACTCCAAAACGTTTTGAACGTCACGGAATGTATGAGATGTTCTAAGAGCTGAAGTTGGGATCTCAGGCTCGTCCCCATGTTGTGAGATATGAGATCTCCAACAAGATTCTTTGCCTGCAAGATGAAGGAGAATAGCTCAATCGTTGAGCATGTGCTCAGATCGTCTGGGTGCTACGATCGCTTGAATCGAGTGGGAGTTGATCTTCTAGATAAGATAGTGATTGATATAGTTCTCTGAGTCACTATCACTAAGTTACCAGAACTTCGTGATGAACTGTAATTATGCCAGGGATGGAAATGATGATCCCTGAGCTATTCGCGATGTTTGACACCGCAAAGGTAGAAATCAAGAAGGGGCATCAAGTGTTGATGGTTAGTAAAACCACTAGTTTCGAGAAGGGCAAGGGGAAGGAGGGAAACTTCATGGATGGCAAGTCAGTTGCTGCTCCAGTGAAGCAACCGAAAGTTGAACCCAAACCCGAGACTAAGTGCTTCTATTATGAGGAGAGCGGTCGCTGAAGCGGAACAACCCTAGATACTTGGTAGATAAGAAGGTTGGCAACGTCGATAGAAGTATCTTTGATATATGTGTTACTGATGTGTACCTTGCTAGTACTCCTAGTAGCACCTGGGTATTGGATACCGGATCGGTTGCTACATGTTAGTAACTTGAAATAAAATCTACGGAATAAACGAGGAACTAGCTAAGCGTGAGGTGATGATGTGTGTTGGAAATGTTTCCAAAGTTGATGTGATCAACATCGCATGCTCTTTCTACCTTTGGGATTAGTGACAAACCTAAATAAATGTAATTTGGTGTTTGCGTTAAGCATGAACATGATTAGATCGTGTTTATTGCAACACGGTTATTCATTTAAGTTAGAGAATAATGGTTATTCTGTTTACATGAATAATACCTTCAATGGTGATGCACCCAGTGACAATGGTTTGTTGAATCTTGATCGTAGTAATACACATGTTCATAACATTGATGCCAAAAGATACAAAGTTAATAATGATAGTACCACATACTTGTGGCACTGCCGCTAAATGTCATATTGGTATAAATCGCATGAAGAAACTCCATGTTGATGGATCTTTGGACTCATTCAATTTTGAATCTGTTACATGCGGACCATGCCTCTTGGACAAGATGACTAAAACCCCGTTTTCCGGAACGGGCAATTGACTTATTGGAAATGATACATGTTGATGTATACGGTCCAATGAGTGTTGTAGCGTGCAATGGATATTGTTATTCTCTTGCCTTCACTGATGATTTGAGTATATATGAGTATATTTACTTAATTAAACACAATTCTGAATCGTTTGAAAAGTTCAACCAAATTCAGAGTGAAGTTTAAGATCATCGTGACAAGAAGATAAAAATGTCTACGATATGATCGTGGAGATGAATATCTGAGTTACGAGTTTGGCATACAACTTTAGTCAATGTGAAAATTGTTTCACAACTCACGCCACCTGGAACACCATAGTGTGATGGTGTGTCCGAACGTCATAGTCGTGATCTATTGGATATGGTGCATGCTATGATGTCTCTTATCGTTTTGCTACTATAGTTTTGGGGTTATGCGTTAAAGACAACTACATTCACTTTAAATAGGGCACCATCTAAATCCGTTGAGATGACATCATCTGAACTATGGTTTGATAGAAACATAAGTTGTCATTTCTTATTGTTTGGGGCCGTGACGCTTATGTGAAAAAAAGGTTTTCACCTAATGAGCTCGAACCCAAAGCGGAAAAATGCATCTTCATAGAATACCCTAAGAACAGTTGGGTATACCTTCTATCTCAGATCCAAGTGCAAAGTGTTTGTTGCTAAAACGGGTCCTTTCCCGAGAAAAAGTTTCTCTCGAAAGAATTGAGTGGGAGGAAGATAGAACTTGATGAGGTTGTTGAACGTTTGTTTCAACCAGAGAGTAGCGCAGCGCAGAAAGATGTTTCTATGGAACCTACGTTAGTTGAAGAGGAAGTAAATGATGATGATCATGAAGCTTCGGATCAAGTTACTATCGAACCTCGTAGGTCAACAAGGATGCGTACTCCTCCTGAGTGGTACGACAACCCTGTCTTGGAGGTCATGTTGTTGGACAACGATGAACCTACGAGATATGGAGAAGCAATGATGGGCTCGGATTCTGACAAATGGTTAGAGGCCATGAAATCCGAGAAAGGATCCATGTATGAAAACCAAGTATAGACTTTGGTAGACTTGCTCGTTGGACGGCAGGTCATCGAGTACAAATGGACCTTTGAGATGAAGACATACGCTGATGGTAAATGTCACCATTTATAAAGCTTGACTTGTCACAAAGAAGTTTCCGACAAGTTCAAAGAGTTGACTGTGATGAGACTTTCTCACTCGTAGCGATGCTAAAGTCTGTTGGAATTATGTTAGCAGTTGCTGCATTTTTCAATTATGAAATCTGGCAGATGGATGACAAAACATCGTTTCCTTAACAGTTTACTTGAGGAAAGGTTGTATATGATACAACCAGAAGGTTTTGTCAGTCCTAAGGATGCTAAAAGGTGTGTGAGCTCCAGCAATCCATCTAAGGGCTGGAGCAAGCATCTCGGAGTTGGAATATACACTTTGATGAGGTGATCAAAGTTTTGTAGTTTATACAAAGTTTACGAGAAACTTGTATTTACAATAAAGTGAGTGGGAGCACTATAGAATTTCTGATAAGTATATGTGGATGACATATTGTTGATCGGAAATAATGTAGAATTTCTGGAAAGCATAAACGATTGTTTGAAAAGTGATTTTCAAAGGAAGACCTGGAGAAAGCTACCTAATTGTTGAGCATCAAGATCTATAGAGATAGATCAAGATTCTTGATGAGACTTTCAATGAGCACATACCTTGACAAGATTTTGAAAGAGTTCAAAATGGATCAGTCATAGAAAGAGTTCTCGCCTGATTTGTAAGGTGTGAAGTTGAGTGAGACTCAAAGCTCGACAACAGCAGAAGAAAGAGAAAGGACGAACGTCGTCCCCTATGCCTTAGCCATAGGCTCAGTATAGTATGTCATGCTATGTACCGCACCTGTGTGTGCCTTGCCATGAGTCCGTCAAGGGGAACAAGAGTGGTCCAGGAGTGGATCACTGGACAACGGTCAAGATTATCCTTAGTAACTAAAAGACTAAGGAGATGTTTCTGGATTATGGAGGTGATAAAGAGCTCGTCGTAAAGAGTTACGTCGATGCAATCTTTAACACCAATCCGGATGACTCGTAGTAGCAATCTGGACATGTATAGTGGAGCAGCCATTTAGAATAGTACCAAGTGGAGTGTGGTAGCAGTGTTTACAGTTTGACATAGAGATTTGCAAAGTACACACGGATCTGAATGTCGCAGACCCGTTGACTATACGACCTTTCTCACATGCAAAGCATGATCGGGCCCCAGAACTCATTGGGTGTTAGATTCATAATAATGCGAATCACATGGTGATGTGAACTAGATTATTGACTCTAGTGCAAGTGGGAGACTGTTGGAAATATGCCCTAGAGGCAATAATAAATTAGTTATTATCATATTTCCTTGTTCATGATAATCGTTTGTTATCCATGCTATAATTGTATTGATCGGAGACTTAGATGCATGTGTGGATACACAGACAAAACCACGGTCTGATGACTACTTGATAGTTTAGTGCATCATAGATTACGGCTTAGAATTGAGGCTCCGAAACATTTTGAACGTCACGGAACATATGAGATGTTCCAAGGGCTGAAATTAGGATCTCACGCTCGTGCCCGTGTTGCGAGATATGAGATCTCCAACAAGATTCTTTGCTTGCAAAATGAAAGAGAATAGCTCAATCGTTGAGCATGTGCTCAGATTGTCTGGGTGCTAAAACGCTTGAATCGAGTGGGAGTTGATCTTCCAGATAAGATAGTGAATGATATAGTTCTCCAAGTCACTGTCACTAAGCTACTAGAACTTGGTGATGAACTATAAAACGCCAGGGATAGAAATAATGATCCCTGAGCTGTTCGCGATGTTTGACACCGCAAAGGTAGAAATCAAGAAGGAGCATCAAGTGTTGATGGTTGGTCGAACCACTAATTTCGAGAAGGGCAAGAGCAAGGAGGGAAACTTCATGGATAGCAAGTCAGTTGCTGCTCCAGTGAAGCAACCCAAAGTTGAACCCAAACCCGAGACTAAGTGCTTCTATTATGAGGAGAGCGGTCGCTGAAGCGGAACAACCCTAGATACTTGGTAGATAAGAAGGCTGGCAACTTCGATAGAAGTATCTTTGATATATGTGTTACTGATGTGTACCTTGCTAGTACTCCTAGTAGCACCTGGGTATTGGATACCGGTTCAGTTGCTAAATGTTAGTAACTTGAAATAAAAGCTACGGGATAAACGAAGAACTAGCTAAGGGTGAGGTGACGATGTGTGTTGGAAATGTTTCCAAGGTTGATGTGATCTACATCGCGCGCTCTCTCTACATTCGGGATTAGTGACGAACCTAAATAAATGTTATTTGGTGTTTTGCGTTGAGCATGAACATGATTAGATCGTGTTTATTGCAACACGGTTATTCATTTAAGTTAGAGAATAATGGTTATTCTGTTTACATGAATGATACCTTCAATGGTCATGCACCCAGTGAGAATGGTTTGTTGAATCTTGATCGTAGTAATACACATGTTCATAACATTGATGCCAAAAGATACAAAGTTAATAATGATAGTACCACATACTTGTGGCACTGCCGCTAAATGTCATATTGGTATAAAGCGCATGAAGAAAATCCATGCTTATGGATCTTTGGACTCATTCGATTTCGAATCGGTTGAGACATGCGAACCATGCCTCTTGGGCAAGATGACTAAGGACCCCGTTTTCTGGTTTGATGGAGCAGGCAAGTGATTTATTGGAAATGATACATGTTGATGTATGCAATCCAATGAGTCTTGTAGCATGCGATGGATATCGTTATATTCTTACCTTCGCTAATGATTTGAGTATATAATAGTGTATGTTTACTTAATGAAACACAAGTCTAAATGGTTTGAAAAAGTTCAAGCAAATTTAGAGTGACGTTTAAGATCATCGTGACAAGAAGATAAAATGTCCGCGATATGATCGTGGAGGTGAATACCTGAGTTACGAGTTCGGCATACAAATTTAGACAATGTAAAAGTTGTTTCACAACTCACGCCACCTGGAACACCATAGTGTGATGGTGTGTCCAAACGTCATAGTCGTGCTCTATTGGATATGGTGCGTGCTATGAAGTCTCTTATCGTTTTGCTACTATAATTTTGGGGTTATGCATTAGAGACCGTTGGAAATATGCACTAGAGGCAATAATAAATTAGTTATTATCATATTTCCTTGTTCATGATAATCGTTTATTATCCATGCTATAATTGTATTGATCGGAGACTTAGATGCATGTGTGGATACATAGACAAAACCATGTCCCTAGTATGTCTCTAATAGACTAGCTCGTTGATGAAAGATGGTTAAGGTTTCCTAGCCATGGACATGAGATGTCATGTGATAACAGGATCACATCATTAGGAGAATGGTGTGATGGACTAGACTGAAACTACAAACGTAGCATATGATCGTGCCAATTTATTGCTACTGTTTTTTGTATGTCAAGTATCTATTCCTATGACCATGAGATCATGCAACCCACTGACACAAAAAGAGTGCCTTGTGTGTATCAAATGTCGCAATGTAACTAGGTGACTATAAAGGTACTCTACAGGTATCTCCGAGGGTGCTGTTGGGTTGGCATGGATCAAGACTGGGATTTGTTACTCCGTGTGACGGAGAGGTATCTCAGGGCCCACTCGGTAATAAAACATCACAACAAGCCTTGCAAGCAATGTGACTAAGTGTTAGTCACGGGATGTTGTATTACGAAACGAGTAAAGACACTTGCCAGTAACGAGGTTGAACTAGTTATAGAGATACCGACGATCGAATCTCGGGCAAGTAACATACCGAAGAACAAAGGGAACATCATACGGGATTAACTGAATCCTTGACATAGAGGTTCAACCGATAAAGATCTTTGTAGAATATTTAGGAACCAATATGGGCATCCAAGTCCCGCTATTGGTTATTGATCGTAGAGGTGTCTTGGTCATGTCTACATAGTTCTCGAACCCGCAGGGTCTGCACACTTAAGGTTCGGTAACGTTTCGGTAGTATAGAGTTATGTATGGTGGTGACCGAAGGTTGTTTGGAGTCCCGGATGAGATCCCGGACGTAACGAGGAGCTCTGGAATGGTCCGGAGGTAAAGATTGATATATAGGAAGTCCTGGTTTGGTGGCTGGAAAGTTTTGGGCTCATCGGCAATGTACCGGGAGTGCCCGTAGTGTACCGGGGGACCATCAGGAGAGGTATTTCGACCCAAGAGGCTACATGGGCTGTGGGAGGAGGTAAACAGCCCCTGGTGGGCTGGCCTAAGCCTCCTCTAAGGGCCCATGCGGCTGGAGTGGTTTGAGAAGGAAAAAAATTCCAAAGGTGGAGAGGTGGAAAGAGTTTCCAAGTGGAAAGGAGGAATCCTACTCCTGATAGGATTGGAGTAGGACTCCTCCACCTCCAATTTCAACCAAACCTTGAGGGTTTGAGGCTGCCTCCTCCGCTCCCTCCCTCCTATATATACTAGAGGATTTATAGGAAAAAGCTAACCCTAATAGCCACGTGCTACCTCTCCTCTAGATCGCAGTTTCTCCTCTAGATCGGTTTTCAGCAGTGCTTAGGCAAAGCCCTGCTGGAATAGCTCCACCACCATCGCCGCAACGCCGTCGTGCTGCCGGAGAACTCATATAACTCTCCGCTACCTCTTGCTGGATCAAGAAGCCGGAGATCGTCATCGAGCTGTACGTGTGTTGAACGCGGAGGTGTCGTCCGTTCGGCGCTAGATCGGAAGGACCGTGATCAAGATCGCGAGACGGGTCGTGATGAGATCGCGGGACGGATCGTGATGAGTTCGCGGGACGGATCATGATTGGATCGCGGGACGGATCATGATGAGATTGTGGGATGCTCGGCGATTTGGATCGCGAAGACGTTCGACTACACCAACCGTGTTTCTTAACGCTTCCCGCTTAGTGATCTACAAGGGTATGTAGATCCACTCTCCCTCTCGTAGATGCTCATCACCATGGATAGATCTTGCGTGTGCGTAGGAAATTTGTTGTTTCCCATGCAACGTTTCCCAACAGTGGCATCATGAGCCAGGTTTATGTGTAGATGAGATCTCGAGCAGAACACAAAGAGTTTGTGGGCGTTGATGCTTAGATTGCTTCCTCCCTTGGTCTTGTTTTGGTTCAGCGGTATTGTGGGATGAAGCGGCCCGTACCAATCTTACTCGTACGCTTATGAGAGACCGGTTTCATCGACTGACATGTAACTTCGTTGCACAAAGATGGTTGGCGGGTGTCTATTTCTCCTACTTTAGTTGGATCGGATTCGACTAAGGCGGTCCTTGAGAAGGTTGAAAAGCAACTTATGTATCACCGTTGTGGTTTATGCGTAGGTGAGAATTGTTCCTGCTAGATACCCATAGCAGCCACGTAAAACATGCAACAACAATTAGAGGACGTCTAACTTGTTTTTGCAGGGTATGTTGTGATGTGATATGGCCAATTACATGATGAGATATATGTGATGTATGAGATGATCATGTGTTGTATAGAATATCATGACTTGCTTGTGAGTACCGCAACCGGCATGAGCCATAGGGTTGTCTTTAATTATTGTATGACCTGCGTGTCAATCATTAAGCGCTATGTAATGCTTTACTTTATCGCTAAATGGTAGCAATAGTAGTAGAATCATGGTGGGCGCGACAACCACGATGGCGACACGTTGATGGAGATCAAGATGATGAAGATCATGGTGTCATGCCGGTGATGATGGAGATCATGTCGGTGCTTTCAAGATGGAGATAAAAAGCACAAATTCATGGCCATATCATGTCACTTATGATTTGCATGTGATGTTAATCCTTTTATGTACCTTGTTTTGCTTAGGACGATGGTAGCATTATAAGGTGATCCCTCACTTAAATTTCAAGATAAATTGTGTTCTCCCCGAGTGTGCACCATTGCGAAAGTTCATCGTGTCGAGACACCACGTGATGATCGGGTGTGATAGACTCTACGTTCACATACAATGGGTGCAAGCTAGCGTTGCACATGCGAAACACTCAGGTTAAACTTGACGAGCCTAGCATGTACAGACATGGCCTCGGAACACAAGAGACCGAAAGGTCGAACATGAGTCATATAGTAGATATGATCAACATGATGATGTTCACCATTGAAACCACCTCAACTCACGTGATGATCGGACTTGAGTTGGTGAATTTGGATCATGTATCACTCGAATGACCAGAGGGATGTCAATTTGAGTGGGAGTTCCTCATTAATATGATTAGTTGAACTCATTATCATGAACATAGTCAATAGTGTCTTTGCAAATTATGTTGTAGATTACTAGCTCACGTTGTAGCTCCCTTGAATTTTTTATATGTTCCTAGAGAAATAGAGTTGAAAGATGATGTTAGCAATATTGCGGACTGGGTCCGTGATCTGAGGATTGTCCTCATTGTTGCATAGAAGGCTTATGTCCTTAATGCATCCCTCGGTGCGCCACCCCCTCTAGTGCCATCTGTAGATGTTGTGAACATCTGACAGGCATGTTTCAATGACTACTTGATAGCTATGTGTGTCATGCATTACGGCTTAGAATTGAGACTCCAAAACGTTTTGAACGTCACGGAATGTATGAGATGTTCTAAGAGCTGAAGTTGGGATCTCAGGCTCGTCCCCATGTTGTGAGATATGAGATCTCCAACAAGATTCTTTGCCTGCAAGATGAAGGAGAATAGCTCAATCGTTGAGCATGTGCTCAGATTGTCTGGGTGCTACGATCGCTTGAATCGAGTGGGAGTTGATCTTCTAGATAAGATAGTGATTGATATAGTTCTCTGAGTCACTATCACTAAGTTACCAGAACTTCGTGATGAACTGTAATTATGCCAGGGATGGAAATGATGATCCCTGAGCTGTTCGCGATGTTTGACACCGCAAAGGTAGAAATCAAGAAGGGGCATCAAGTGTTGATGGTTAGTAAAACCACTAGTTTCGAGAAGGGCAAGGGGAAGGAGGGAAACTTCATGGATGGCAAGTCAGTTGCTGCTCCAGTGAAGCAACCGAAAGTTGAACCCAAACCCGAGACTAAGTGCTTCTATTATGAGGAGAGCGGTCGCTGAAGCGGAACAACCCTAGATACTTGGTAGATAAGAAGGCTGGCAACGTCGATAGAAGTATCTTTGATATATGTGTTACTGATGTGTACCTTGCTAGTACTCCTAGTAGCACCTGGGTATTGGATACCGGATCGGTTGCTACATGTTAGTAACTTGAAATAAAATCTACGGAATAAACGAGGAACTAGCTAAGCGTGAGGTGATGATGTGTGTTGGAAATGTTTCCAAAGTTGATGTGATCAACATCGCATGCTCTTTCTACCTTTGGGATTAGTGACAAACCTAAATAAATGTAATTTGGTGTGTGCGTTAAGCATGAACATGATTAGATCGTGTTTATTGCAACACGGTTATTCATTTAAGTTAGAGAATAATGGTTATTCTGTTTACATGAATAATACCTTCAATGGTGATGCACCCAGTGACAATGGTTTGTTGAATCTTGATCGTAGTAATACACATGTTCATAACATTGATGCCAAAAGATACAAAGTTAATAATGATAGTACCACATACTTGTGGCACTGCCACTAAATGTCATATTGGTATAAATCGCATGAAGAAACTCCATGTTGATGGATCTTTGGACTCATTCAATTTTGAATCAGTTACATGCGGACCATGCCTCTTGGACAAGATGACTAAAACCCTGTTTTCCGGAACGGGCAATTGACTTATTGGAAATGATACATGTTGATGTATACGGTCCAATGAGTGTTGTAGCGTGCAACGAATATTGTTATTTTCTTGCCTTCACTGATGATTTGAGTATATATGAGTATATTTACTTAATTAAACACAATTCTGAATCGTTTGAAAAGTTCAAACAAATTCAGAGTGAAGTTTAAGATCATCGTGACAAGAAGATAAAAATGTCTACGATATGATCGTGGAGATGAATATCTGAGTTACGAGTTTGGCATACAACTTTAGTCAATGTGAAAATTGTTTCACAACTCACGCCACCTGGAACACCATAGTGTGATGGTGTGTCCGAACGTCATAGTCGTGATCTATTGGATATGGTGCATGCTATGATGTCTCTTATCGTTTTGCTACTATAGTTTTGGGGTTATGCGTTAAAGACAACTACATTCACTTTAAATAGGGCACCATCTAAATCCGTTGAGATGACATCATCTGAACTATGGTTCGATAGAAACATAAGCTGTTATTTCTTATTGTTTGGGGCCGCGACGCTTATGTGAAAAAAAGGTTTTCACCTAATGAGCTCGAACCCAAAGCGGAAAAATGCATCTTCATAGAATACCCTAAGAACAGTTGGGTATACCTTCTATCTCAGATCCAAGTGCAAAGTGTTTGTTTGTAAAACAGGTCCTTTCACGAGAAAAAGGTTCTCTCGAAAGAATTGAGTGGGAGGAAGATAGAACTTGATGAGGTTGTTGAACGTTTGTTTCAACTAGAGAGTAGCGCAGCGTAGAAAGATGTTTCTATGGAACCTACGTTAGTTGAAGAGGAAGTAAATGATGATGATCATGAAGCTTCGGATCAAGTTACTATCAAACCTCGTAGGTCAACAAGGATGCGTACTCCTCCTGAGTGGTACGACAACCCTGTCTTGGAGGTCATGTTGTTGGACAACGATGAACCTACGAGATATGGAGAAGCAATGATGGGCTCGAATTCTGACAAATGGTTAGAGGCCATGAAATCCGAGAAAGGATCCATGTATGAAAACCAAGTATAGACTTTGGTAGACTTGCTCGTTGGACGGTAGGTCATCGAGTACAAATGGACCTTTGAGATGAAGACATAAGCTGATGGTAAATGTCACCATTTATAAAGCTCGACTTGTCACAAAGAAGTTTCCGACAAGTTCAAAGAGTTGACTGTGATGAGACTTTTTCACTCGTAGCGATGCTAAAGTCTGTTGGAATTATGTTAGCAGTTGCTGCATTTTTCAATTATGAAATCTGGCACATGGATGACAAAATATCGTTTCCTTAACAGTTTACTTGAGGAAAGGTTGTATATGATACAACTAGAAGGTTTTGTCAGTCCAAAGGATGCTAAAAGGTGTGTGAGCTCCAGCAATCCATCTAAGGGCTGGAGCAAGCATCTCGGAGTTGGAATATACAATTTGATGAGGTGATCAAAGTTTTGTAGTTTATACAAAGTTTACGAGAAACTTGTATTTACAATAAAGTGAGTGGGAGCACTATAGAATTTCTGATAAGTATATGTGGATGACATATTGTTGATCAGAAATATTGTAGAATTTCTGGAAAGCATAAACGATTGTTTGAAAAGTGATTTTCAAAGGAAGACCTGGATAAAGCTACCTAATTGTTGAGCATCAAGATCTATAGAGATAGATCAAGATTCTTGATGAGACTTTCAATGAGTACATACCTTGACAAGATTTTGAAAGAGTTCAAAATGGATCAGTCATAGAAAGAGTTCTCGCCTGATTTGTAAGGTGTGAAGTTGAGTGAGACTCAAAGCTCGACAACAGCAGAAGAAAGAGAAAGGACGAACGTCGTCCCCTATGCCTTAGCCATAGGCTGAGTATAGTATGTCATGCTATGTACCGCACCTGTGTGTGCCTTGCCATGAGTCCGTCAAGGGGAACAAGAGTGATCCAGGAGTGGATCACTGGACAACGGTCAAGATTATCCTTAGTAACTAAAAGACTAAGGAGATGTTTCTCGATTATCGAGATGATAAAGAGTTCGTCGTAAAGAGTTACGTCGATGCAAGCTTTAACACCAATCCGGATGACTCGTAGTAGCAATCTGGACATGTATAGTGGAGCAGCCATTTAGAATAGTACCAAGTGGAGTGTGGTAGCAGTGTTTACAGTTTGACATAGAGATTTGCAAAGTACACACGGATCTGAATGTCGCAGACCCGTTGACTATAAGACCTTTCTCACATGCAAAGCATGATCGGGCCCCAGAACTCATTGGGTGTTAGATGCATAACAACGCGAATCACATGGTGATGTGAACTAGATTATTGACTCTAGTGCAAGTGGGAGACTGTTGGAAATATGCCCTAGAGGCAATAATAAATTAGTTATTATCATATTTCCTTGTTCATGATAATCGTTTGTTATCCGTGCTATAATTCTATTGATCAGAGACTTAGATGCATGTGTGGATACATAGACAAAACCATGGTCTGATGACTACTTGATAGTTTAGTGCATCATAGATTACGGCTTAGAATTGAGGCTTCGAACATTTTGAACGTCACGGAACATATGAGATGTTCCAAGAGCTGAAATTAGGATCTCACGCTCGTGCCCGTGTTGCGAGATATGAGATCTCCAACAAGATTCTTTGCTTGCAAAATGAAAGAGAATAGCTCAATCGTTGAGCATGTGCTCAGATTGTCTGGGTGCTAAAACGCTTGAATCGAGTGGGAGTTGATCTTCCAGATAAGATAGTGAATGATATAGTTCTCCAAGTCACTGTCACTAAGCTACTAGAACTTGGTGATGAACTATAAAACGCCAGGGATAGAAATAATGATCCCTGAGCTGTTCGCGATGTTTGACACTGCAAAGGTAGAAATCAAGAAGGAGCATCAAGTGTTGATGGTTGGTCGAACCACTAGTTTCGAGAAGGGCAAGAGCAAGGAGAGAAACTTCATGGATAGCAAGTCAGTTGCTGCTCAAGTGAAGCAACCCAAAGTTGAACCCAAACCCGAGACTAAGTGTTTTGATTATGAGGAGAGCGGTCGCTGAAGCAGAACAACCCTAGATACTTGGTAGATAAGAAGGCTGGCAACGTTCACAGAAGTATATGTGATATACGTGTTAATGATGTGTACCTTGTGAGTACTCCTAGTAGCACCTGGGTATTGGATACCGGTTCAGTTGCTAAATGTTAGTAACTTGAAATAAAAGCTACGGGATAAACGAAGAACTAGCTAAGGGTGAGGTGACGATGTGTGTTGGAAATGTTTCCAAGGTTGATGTGATCAACATCGCGCGCTCTCTCTACATTCGGGATTAGTGACGAACCTAAATAAATGTTATTTGGTGTTTTGCGTTGAGCATGAACGTGATTAGATCGTGTTTATTGCAACACGGATATTCATTTAAGTTAGATAATAATGGTTATTCTGTTTACATGAATGATACCTTCAATGGTCATGCACCCAGTGAGAATGGTTTGTTGAATCTTGATCGTAGTAATACACATGTTCATAACATTGATGCCAAAAGATACAAAGTTAATAATGATAGTACCACATACTTGTGGCACTGCCGCTAAATGTCATATTGGTATAAAGCGCATGAAGAAACTCCATGCTTATGGATCTTTGGACTCATTCGATTTCGAATCGGTTGAGACATGCGAACCATGCCTCTTGGGCAAGATGACTAAGGACCCCGTTTTCCGGTTTGATGGAGCGGGCAAGTGATTTATTGGAAATGATACATGTTGATGTATGCAATCCAATGAGTCTTGTAGCATGCGATGGATATCGTTATTTTCTTACCTTCACTAATGATTTGAGTATATAATAGTGTATGTTTACTTAATGAAACGCAAGTCTAAATCGTTCGAAAAAGTTCAAGCAAATTTAGAGTGAGGTTTAAGATCATCGTGACAAGAAGATAAAATGTCCGCGATATGATCGTGGAGGTGAATACCTGAGTTACGAGTTCGGCATAAAAATTTAGACAATGTGAAAGTTGTTTCACAACTCACGCCACCTGGAACACCATAGTGTGATGGTGTGTCCGAACGTCATAGTCGTGCTCTATTGGATATGGTGCGTGCTATGATGTCTCTTATCGTTTTGCTACTACAATTTTGGGGTTATGCATTAGAGACCGTTGGAAATATGCCCTAGAGGCAATAATAAATTAGTTATTATCATATTTACTTGTTCATCATAATCGTTTATTATCCATGCTATAATTGTATTGATCGGAGACTTAGATGCATGTGTGGATACATAGACAAAACCATGTCCCTAGTATGTCTCTAATAGACTAGCTTGTTGATCAAATATGGTTAAGGTTTCCTAGCCATGGACATGAGATGTCATGTGATAACAGGATCACAT
Source organism: Hordeum marinum (assembly GCA_022496015.1). Classification (NCBI taxonomy): domain Eukaryota; kingdom Viridiplantae; phylum Streptophyta; class Magnoliopsida; order Poales; family Poaceae; genus Hordeum; species Hordeum marinum. The sequence goes on from JAAAWK010001186.1 coordinate 1,164,572, forward strand.
CATTAGGAGAATGGTGTGATGGACTAGACTGAAACTACAAACGTAGCATATGATCGTGTCAATTTATTGCTACTGTTTTTTGTATGTCAAGTATCTATTCCTATGACCATGAGATCATGCAACCCACTGACACCAGAAGAGTGCCTTGTGTGTATCAAATGTCGCAATGTAACTAGGTGACTATAAAGGTACTCTACGGGTATCTTCGAGGGTGTCTGTTGGGTTGGCATGGATCAAGACTGGGATTTGTTACTCCGTGTGACGGAGAGGTATCTCAGGGCCCACTCGGTAATACAACATCACAACAAGCCTTGCAAGCAATGTGACTAAGTGTTAGTCACGGGATCTTGTATTACGAAACGAGTAAAGACACTTGCCAGTAACGAGGTTGAGCTAGTTATAGAGATACCGACGATCGAATCTCGGGCAAGTAACATACCGAAGAACAAAGGGAACATCATACGGGATTAACTGAATCCTTGACATAGACGTTCAAACCGATAAAGATCTTTGTAGAATATGTAGGAACCAATATGGGCATCCAAGTCCCGCTATTGGTTATTGATCGTAGAGGTGTCTCGGTCATGTCTACATAGTTCTCGAACCCGCAGGGTCTGCACACTTAAGGTTCGGTAACGTTTCGGTAGTATAGAGTTATGTATGGTGGTGACCGAAGGTTGTTTGGAGTCCCGAATGAGATCCCGGACGTAACGAGGAGCTCTGGAATGGTCTGGAGGTAAAGATTGATATATAGGAAGTCCTGTTTTGGTCGCTGGAAAAGTTTTGGGCTCATCGGTAGTGTACCGGGAGTGCCCGTAGTGTACCGGGGGACCATCAGGAGAGGTATTTCGACCCAAGAGGCTACATGGGCTGTGGGAGGAGGTAAACAGCCCCTGGTGGGCTGGCCGAAGCCTCCTCTAAGGGCCCATGCGGCTGGAGTGGTTTGAGAAGGAAAAAAATTCCAAAGGTGGAGAGGTGGAAAGAGTTTCCAAGTGAAAGGAGATCCTACTCCTATAGGGATTGGAGTAGGACTCCTCCACCTCCAATTCAAACCAAACCTTGAGGGTTTGAGGCTGCCTCCTCTGCTCGCCCTCCCTCCTATATATACTAGAGGAGTTTATAGAAAAAGCTAACACCTATAGCCACGTGCTACCCTCTCCTCTAGATCGCAGTTTCTCCTCTAGATCGGTTTCAGCAGTGCTTAGGCAAAGCCCTGCTGGAATAGCTCCACCACCATCGCCGCAAACGCCGTCGTGCTGCCGGAGAACTCATATACCTCTCCGCTGCCTCTTGATGGATCAAGAAGCCGGAGATCGTCATCGAGCTATCGTGTGTTGAACGCGGAGGTGTCGTCCGTATTCGGCGCTAGATCGGAAGGACCGTGATCAAGATCGCGAGACCGGATCGTGATGAGATCGCGGGACGGATCGTGATGAGTTCACGGGACGGATCGGATTGGGATCGCGGGATGGATCATGATGAGATTGTGGGGATGCTCGGCGATTTGGATCGCGAAGACGTTCGACTACACCAACCGTGTTTCTTAACGCTTCCCGCTTAGTGATCTACAAGGGTATGTAAGATCCACTCTCCCTCTCGTAGATGCTCATCACCATGGATAGATCTTGCGTGTGCGTAGGAAATTTGTTGTTTCCCATGCAACGTTTCCCAACAGTGGCATCATGAGCCAGGTTTATGTGTAGATGAGATCTCGAGCAGAACACAAAGAGTTTGTGGGCGTTGATGCTTAGATTGCTTCCTCCCTTGGTCTTGTTTTGGTTCAGCGGTATTGTGGGATGAAGCGGCCCGTACCAATCTTACTCGTACGCTTATGAGAGACCGGTTTCATCGACTGACATGTAACTTCGTTGCACAAAGATGGTTGGCGGGGGGTGTCTATTTCTCCTACTTTAGTTGGATCGGATTCGACTAAGGCGGTCCTTGAGAAGGTTGAAAAGCAACTTATGTATCACCGTTGTGGTTTATGCGTAGGTGAGAATTGTTCCTGCTAGATACCCATAGCAGCCACGTAAAACATGCAACAACAATTAGAGGACGTCTAACTTGTTTTTGCAGGGTATGTTGTGATGTGATATGGCCAATTACATGATGAGATATATGTGATGTATGAGATGATCATGTGTTGTATAGAATATCATGACTTGCTTGTGAGTACCGCAACCGGCATGAGCCATAGGGTTGTCTTTAATTATTGTATGACCTGCGTGTCAATCATTAAGCGCTATGTAATGCTTTACTTTATCGCTAAATGGTAGCAATAGTAGTAGAATCATGGTGGGCGCGACAACCACGATGGCGACACGTTGATGGAGATCAAGATGATGAAGATCATGGTGTCATGCCGGTGATGATGGAGATCATGTCGGTGCTTTCAAGATGGAGATAAAAAGCACAAATTCATGGCCATATCATGTCACTTATGATTTGCATGTGATGTTAATCCTTTATGTACCTTGTTTTGCTTAGGACGATGGTAGCATTATAAGGTGATCCCTCACTTAAATTTCAAAGATAAATTGTGTTCTCCCCGAGTGTGCACCATTGCGAAAGTTCATCGTGTCGAGACACCACGTGATGATCGGGTGTGATAGACTCTACGTTCACATACAATGGGTGCAAGCTAGCGTTGCACATGCGAAACACTCAGGTTAAACTTGACGAGCCTAGCATGTACAGACATGGCCTCGGAACACAAGAGACCGAAAGGTCGAACATGAGTCATATAGTAGATATGCAACATGATGATGTTCACCATTGAAACCACCTCAACTCACGTGATGATCGGACTTGAGTTGGTGAATTTGGATCATGTATCACTCGAATGACCAGAGGGATGTCAATTTGAGTGGGAGTTCCTCATTAATATGATTAGTTGAACTCATTATCATGAACATAGTCAATAGTGTCTTTGCAAATTATGTTGTAGATTACTAGCTCACGTTGTAGCTCCCTTGAATTTTTTATATGTTCCTAGAGAAATAGAGTTGAAAGATGATGTTAGCATATTGCGGACTGGGTCCGTGATCTGAGGATTGTCCTCATTGTTGCATAGAAGGCTTATGTCCTTAATGCATCCCTCGGTGCGCCCCCTCTAGTGCCATCTGTAGATGTTGTGAACATCTGACAGGCATGTTTCAATGACTACTTGATAGCTATGTGTGTCATGCATTACGGCTTAGAATTGAGACTCCAAAACGTTTTGAACGTCACGGAATGTATGAGATGTTCTAAGAGCTGAAGTTGGGATCTCAGGCTCGTCCCCATGTTGTGAGATATGAGATCTCCAACAAGATTCTTTGCCTGCAAGATGAAGGAGAATAGCTCAATCGTTGAGCATGTGCTCAGATGTCTGGGTGCTACGATCGCTTGAATCGAGTGGGAGTTGATCTTCTAGATAAGATAGTGATTGATATAGTTCTCTGAGTCACTATCACTAAGTTACCAGAACTTCGTGATGAACTGTAATTATGCCAGGGATGGAAATGATGATCCCTGAGCTGTTCGCGATGTTGACACCGCAAAGGTAGAAATCAAGAAGGGGCATCAAGTGTTGATGGTTAGTAAAACCACTAGTTTCGAGAAGGGCAAGGGGAAGGAGGGAAACTTCATGGATGGCAAGTCAGTTGCTGCTCCAGTGAAGCAACCGAAAGTTGAACCCAAACCCGAGACTAAGTGCTTCTATTATGAGGAGAGCGGTCGCTGAAGCGGAACAACCCTAGATACTTGGTAGATAAGAAGGTGGCAACGTCGATAGAAGTATCTTTGATATAGTGTTACTGATGTGTACCTTGCTAGTACTCCTAGTAGCACCTGGGTATTGGATACCGGATCGGTTGCTACATGTTAGTAACTTGAAATAAATCTACGGAATAAACGAGGAACTAGCTAAGCGTGAGGTGATGATGTGTGTTGGAAATGTTTCCAAAGTTGATGTGATCAACATCGCATGCTCTTTCTACCTTTGGGATTAGTGACAAACCTAAATAAATGTAATTTGGTGTGTGCGTTAAGCATGAACATGATTAGATCGTGTTTATTGCAACACGGTTATTCATTTAAGTTAGAGAATAATGGTTATTCTGTTTACATGAATAATACCTTCAATGGTGATGCACCCAGTGACAATGGTTTGTTGAATCTTGATCGTAGTAATACACATGTTCATAACATTGATGCCAAAAGATACAAAGTTAATAATGATAGTACCACATACTTGTGGCACTGCCACTAAATGTCATATTGGTATAAATCGCATGAAGAAACTCCATGTTGATGGATCTTTGGACTCATTCAATTTTGAATCAGTTACATGCGGACCATGCCTCTTGGACAAGATGACTAAAACCCTGTTTCCGGAACGGGCAATTGACTTATTGGAAATGATACATGTTGATGTATACGGTCCAATGAGTGTTGTAGCGTGCAACGAATAGTTATTTTCTTGCCTTCACTGATGATTTGAGTATATATGAGTATATTTACTTAATTAAACACAATTCTGAATCGTTTGAAAAGTTCAAACAAATTCAGAGTGAAGTTTAAGATCATCGTGACAAGAAGATAAAAATGTCTACGATATGATCGTGGAGATGAATATCTGAGTTACGAGTTTGGCATACAACTTTAGTCAATGTGAAAATTGTTTCACAACTCACGCCACCTGGAACACCATAGTGTGATGGTGTGTCCGAACGTCATAGTCGTGATCTATTGGATATGGTGCATGCTATGATGTCTCTTATCGTTTTGCTACTATAGTTTTGGGGTTATGCGTTAAAGACAACTACATTCACTTTAAATAGGGCACCATCTAAATCCGTTGAGATGACATCATCTGAACTATGGTTCGATAGAAACATAAGCTGTTATTTCTTATTGTTTGGGGCCGCGACGCTTATGTGAAAAAAAGGTTTTCACCTAATGAGCTCGAACCCAAAGCGGAAAAATGCATCTTCATAGAATACCCTAAGAACAGTTGGGTATACCTTCTATCTCAGATCCAAGTGCAAAGTGTTTGTTTGTAAAACAGGTCCTTTCACGAGAAAAAGGTTCTCTCGAAAGAATTGAGTGGGAGGAAGATAGAACTTGATGAGGTTGTTGAACGTTTGTTTCAACTAGAGAGTAGCGCAGCGTAGAAAGATGTTTCTATGGAACCTACGTTAGTTGAAGAGGAAGTAAATGATGATGATCATGAAGCTTCGGATCAAGTTACTATCAAACCTCGTAGGTCAACAAGGATGCGTACTCCTCCTGAGTGGTACGACAACCCTGTCTTGGAGGTCATGTTGTTGGACAACGATGAACCTACGAGATATGGAGAAGCAATGATGGGCTCGAATTCTGACAAATGGTTAGAGGCCATGAAATCCGAGAAAGGATCCATGTATGAAAACCAAGTATAGACTTTGGTAGACTTGCTAGTTGGACGGTAGGTCATCGAGTACAAATGGACCTTTGAGATGAAGACATAAGCTGATGGTAAATGTCACCATTTATAAAGCTCGACTTGTCACAAAGAAGTTTCCGACAAGTTCAAAGAGTTGACTGTGATGAGACTTTTTCACTCGTAGCGATGCTAAAGTCTGTTGGAATTATGTTAGCAGTTGCTGCATTTTTCAATTATGAAATCTGGCACATGGATGACAAAATATCGTTTCCTTAACAGTTTACTTGAGGAAAGGTTGTATATGATACAACTAGAAGGTTTTGTCAGTCCAAAGGATGCTAAAAGGTGTGTGAGCTCCAGCAATCCATCTAAGGGCTGGAGCAAGCATCTCGGAGTTGGAATATACAATTTGATGAGGTGATCAAAGTTTTGTAGTTATACAAAGTTTACGAGAAACTTGTATTTACAATAAAGTGAGTGGGAGCACTATAGAATTTCTGATAGTATATGTGGATGACATATTGTTGATCAGAAATATTGTAGAATTTCTGGAAAGCATAAACGATTGTTTGAAAAGTGATTTCAAAGGAAGACCTGGATAAAGCTACCTAATTGTTGAGCATCAAGATCTATAGAGATAGATCAAGATTCTTGATGAGATTTCAATGAGTACATACCTTGACAAGATTTTGAAAGAGTTCAAAATGGATCAGTCATAGAAAGAGTTCTCGCCTGATTTGTAAGGTGTGAAGTTGAGTGAGACTCAAAGCTCGACAACAGCAGAAGAAAGAGAAAGGACGAACGTCGTCCCCTATGCCTTAGCCATAGGCTGAGTATAGTATGTCATGCTATGTACCGCACCTGTGTGCCTTGCCATGAGTCCGTCAAGGGGAACAAGAGTGATCCAGGAGTGGATCACTGGACAACGGTCAAGATTATCCTTAGTAACTAAAAGACTAAGGGAGATGTTTCTCGATTATCGAGATGATAAAGAGTTCGTCGTAAAGAGTTACGTCGATGCAAGCTTTAACACCATCCGGATGACTCGTAGTAGCAATCTGGACATGTATAGTGGAGCAGCCATTTAGAATAGTACCAAGTGGAGTGTGGTAGCAGTGTTTACAGTTTGACATAGAGATTTGCAAAGTACACACGGATCTGAATGTCGCAGACCCGTTGACTATAAGACCTTTCTCACATGCAAAGCATGATCGGGCCCCAGAACTCATGGGTGTTAGATGCATAACAACGCGAATCACATGGTGATGTGAACTAGATTATTGACTCTAGTGCAAGTGGGAGACTGTTGGAAATATGCCCTAGAGGCAATAATAAATTAGTTATTATCATATTTCCTTGTTCATGATAATCGTTTGTTATCCGTGCTATAATTCTATTGATCAGAGACTTAGATGCGTGTGGATACATAGACACAAAACCATGGTCTGATGACTACTTGATAGTTTAGTGCATCATAGATTACGGCTTAGAATTGAGGCTTCGAAACATTTGAACGTCACGGAACATATGAGATGTTCCAAGAGCTGAAATAGGATCTCACGCTCGTGCCCGTGTTGCGAGATATGAGATCTCAACAAGATTCTTTGCTTGCAAAATGAAAGAGAATAGCTCAATCGTTGAGCATGTGCTCAGATTGTCTGGGTGCTAAAACGCTTGAATCGAGTGGGAGTGATCTTCCAGATAAGATAGTGAATGATATAGTTCTCCAAGTCACTGTCACTAAGCTACTAGAACTTGGTGATGAACTATAAAACGCCAGGGATAGAAATAATGATCCTGAGCTGTTCGCGATGTTTGACACACTGCAAAGGTAGAAATCAAGAAGGGCATCAAGTGTTGATGGTTGGTCGAACCACTAGTTTCGAAAGGGCAAGAGCAAGGAGGAGAGAAACTCATGGATAGCAAGTCAGTTGCTGCTCAAGTGAAGCAACCCAAAGTTGAACCCAAAACCCGAGATGAGATAAGTGTTTGATTTGAGGAGAGCGTCGCTGAGAGAACAACCCTAGATACTTTGGTAGATAAGAAGGCTGGCAACGTTCACAGAAGTATATGATAATACGTGTTAATGATGTGTACCTTGTGAGTACTCCTAGTAGCACCTGGGTATTGGATACCGGTTCAGTTGCTAAATGTTAGTAACTTGAAATAAAAGCTACGGGATAAACGAAGAACTAGCTAAGGGTGAGGTGACGATGTGTGTTGGAAATGTTTCCAAGGTTGTTGTGATCAACATCGCGCGCTCTCTCTACATTCGGGATTAGTGACGAACCTAAATAAATGTTATTTGGTGTTTTGTGTTGAGCATGAACGTGATTAGATCGTGTTTATTGCAACACGGTTATTCATTTAAGTTAGAGAATAATGGTTATTCTGTTTACATGAATGATACCTTCAATGGTCATGCACCCAGTGAGAATGGTTTGTTGAATCTTGATCGTAGTAATACACATGTTCATAACATTGATGCCAAAAGATACAAAGTTAATAATGATAGTACCACATGCTTGTGGCACTGCCGCTAAATGTCATATTGGTATAAAGCGCATGAAGAAACTCCATGCTTATGGATCTTTGGACTCATTCGATTTCGAGTCGGTTGAGACATGGGAACCATGCCTCTTGGGCAAGATGACTAAGGACCCCGTTTTCCGGTTTGATGGAGCGGGCAAGTGATTTATTGGAAATGATACATGTTGATGTATGCAATCCAATGAGTCTTGTAGCATGCGATGGATATCGTTATTTTCTTACCTTCACTAATGATTTGAGTATATAATAGTGTATGTTTACTTAATGAAACGCAAGTCTAAATCGTTCGAAAAAGTTCAAGCAAATTTAGAGTGAGGTTTAAGATCATCGTGACAAGAAGATAAAATGTCCGCGATATGATCGTGGAGGTGAATACCTGAGTTACGAGTTTGGCATACAAATTTAGACAATGTGAAAGTTGTTTCACAACTCACGCCACCTGGAACACCATAGTGTGATGGTGTGTCCGAACGTCATAGTCGTGCTCTATTGGATATGGTGCGTGCTATGATGTCTCTTATCTTTTTGCTACTACAATTTTGGGGTTATGCATTAGAGACCGTTGGAAATATGCCCTAGAGGCAATAATAAATTAGTTATTATCATATTTCCTTGTTCATGATAATCGTTTATTATCCATGCTATAATTGTATTGATCGGAGACTTAGATGCATGTGTGGATACATAGACAAAACCATGTCCCTAGTATGTCTCTAATAGACTAGCTCGTTGATCAAAGATGGTTAAGGTTTCCTAGCCATGGACATGAGATCATGTGATAACAGGATCACATCATTATTAGAATGGTGTGATGGACTAGACTGAAACTACAAACGTAGCATATGATCGTGTCAATTTATTGCTACTGTTTTTTGTATGTCAAGTATCTATTCCTATGACCATGAGATCATGCAACCCACTGACACCAGAAGCGTGCCTTGTGTGTATCAAATGTCGCAATGTAACTAGGTGACTATAAAGGTACTCTACAGGTATCTCCGAGGGTGTCTGTTGGGTTGGCATGGATCAAGACTGGGATTTGTTACTCCGTGTGACGGAGAGGTATCTCAGGGCCCACTCGGTAATAAACATCACAACAAGCCTTGCAAGCAATGTGACTAAGTGTTAGTCACGGGATCTTGTATTACGAAACGAGTAAAGAGACTTGCCAGTAACGAGGTTGAACTAGTTATAGAGATACCGACGATCGAATCTTGGGCAAGTAACATACCGAAGAACAAAGGGAACATCATACGGGATTAACTGAATCCTTGACAAGAGGTTCAACCGATAAAGATCTTTGTAGAATATGTAGGAACTAATATGGGCATCCAAGTCCCGCTATTGGTTATTGATCGTAGAGGTGTTTGGTCATGTCTCCATAGTTCTCGAACCCGCAGGGTCTGCACACTTAAGGTTCGGTAACGTTTCGGTAGTATAGAGTTATGTATGGTGGTGACCTAAGGTTGTTTGGAGTCCCGGATGAGATCCCGGACGTAACGAGGAGCTCTGGAATGGTCCGGAGGTAAAGATTGATATATAGGAAGTCCTGGTTTGGTTGCTGGAAAAGTTTTGCGCTCATCGGCAGTGTACCGGGAGTGCCCGTAGTGTACCGGGGGACCATCGGGAGAGGTATTTCGACCCAAGAGGCTACATGGGCTGTGGGAGGAGGTAAACATCCCCTGGTGGGCTGGCCGAAGCCTCCTCTAAGGGCCCATGCGGCTGGAGTGGTTTGAGAAGGAAAAAAATCCAAAGGTGGAGAGGTGGAAAGAGTTTCCAAGTGGAAAGGAGGAATCCTACTCCTAATAGGATTGGAGTAGGACTCCTCCACCTCCAATTTCAACCAAACCTTGAGGGTTTGAGGCTGCCTCCTCCGCTCCCTCCCTCCTATATATACTAGAGGATTTATAGGAAAAAGCTAACCCTAATAGCCACGTGCTACCTCTCCTCTAGATCGCAGTTTGTCCTCTAGATCGGTTTTCAGCAGTGCTTAGGCAAAGCCCTGCTGGAGTAGCTCCACTACCATCGCCGCAACGCCGTCGTGCTGCCGGAAGAACTCCATATACCTCTCTGCTACCTCTTGCAGGATCAAGAAGCCAGAGGATCGTCACGAAGCTGTACGTGTTGTTGAACGCGGAGGAGGTGTCGTCCGTTCGGCGCTAGATCGGGAAGGAACCATGATCAAGATCGCGAGGACGAGGATCGTGCTGAGAATTGCGGGACGGATCGTGATAGAGTTCGGGGATGGATCATGATTGGATTGGGGGATGGATCTCATGATTGAGATTGTGGGATAAAGCATATGCTCGGCGATTGGATCGCGAGACGTTCGACTACACCAACCGTGTTTCTTAACGCTTCCCGCTTAGTGATATACAAGGGTATGTAGATCCACTCTCCCTCTCGTAGATGCTCATCACCATGGATAGATCTTGCGTGTGCGTAGAAAAATTGTTGTTTCCCATGCAACGTTCCCCAACAGTGGCATCATGAGCCAGGTTTATGTGTAGATGAGATCTCGAGCAGAACACAAAGAGTTTGTGGGCGTTGATGATTAGATTGCTTCCTCCCTTGGTCTTGTTTTGGTTCAGCGGTATTGTGGGATGAAGCGGCCCGTACCACCTTACTCGTACGCTTTATGAGAGACCGGTTTCATCGACTGACATGTAACTTCGTTGCACGAAGATGGTTGGCGGGTGTCTATTTCTCCTACTTTAGTTGGATCGGATTCGACTAAGGCGGTCCTTGAGAAGGTTGAAAAGCAACTTATGTATCACCGTGTGGTTTATGCGTAGGTGAGAATTGTTCTTGCTAGATACCCATAGCAGCCACGTAAAACATTCAACAACAATTAGAGGACGTCTAACTTGTTTTGCAGGTTATGTTGTGATGTGATATGGCCAATTACATGATGAGATATATGTGATGTATGAGATGATCATGTGTTGTATAGAATATCATGACTTGCTTGTGAGTACCGCAACCGGCATGAGCCATAGGGTTGTCTTTAATTATTGTATGACCTGCGTGTCAATCATTAAGCGCTATGTAATGCTTTACTTTATCGCTAAATGGTAGCAATAGTAGTAGAATCATGGTGGGCGCGACAACCACGATGGCGACACGTTGATGGAGATCAAGATGATGAAGATCATGGTGTCATGCCGGTGATGATGGAGATCATGTCGGTGCTTTCAAGATGGAGATAAAAAGCACAAATTCATGGCCATATCATGTCACTTATGATTTGCATGTGATTTTAATCCTTTTATGTACCTGTTTTGCTTAGGACGATGGTAGCATTATAAGGTGATCCCTCACTTAAATTTCAAGATAAATTGTGTTCTCCCCGAGTGTGCACCATTGCGAAAGTTCATCGTGTCGAGACACCACGTGATGATCGGGTGTGATAGACTCTACGTTCACATACAATGGGTGCAAGCTAGCGTTGCACATGCGGAACACTCAGGTTAAACTTGACGAGCCTAGCATGTACAGACATGGCCTCGGAACACAAGAGACCGAAAGGTCGAACATGAGTCATATAGTAGATATGATCAACATGATGATGTTCACCATTGAAAACCACCTCAACTCACGTGATGATCGGACTTGAGTTGGTGAATTGGATCATGTATCACTCGAATGACCAGAGGGATGTCAATTTGAGTGGGAGTTCCTCATTAATATGATTAGTTGAACTCATTATCATGAACATAGTCAGTAGTGTCTTTGCAAATTATGTTGTAGATTACTAGCTCACGTTGTAGCTCCCTTGAATTTTTTATATGTTCCTAGAGAAATAGAGTTGAAAGATGATGTTAGCAATATTGCGGACTGGGTCCGTGATCTGAGGATTGTCCTCATTGTTGCATAGAAGGCTTATGTCCTTAATGCATCCCTCGGTGCGCCACCACCCTCTAGTGCCATCTGTAGATGTTGTGAAACATCTGACAGGCATGTTCGATGACTACTTGATAGCTATGTGTGTCATGCATTATGGCTTAGAATTGAGACTCCAAAACGTTTTGAACGTCACGGAATGTATGAGATGTTCTAAGAGCTGAAGTTGGGATCTCAGGCTCGTCCCCATGTTGTGAGATATGAGATCTCCAACAAGATTCTTTGCCTGCAAGATGAAGGAGAATAGCTCAATCGTTGAGCATGTGCTCAGATCGTCTGGGTGCTACGATCGCTTGAATCGAGTGGGAGTTGATCTTCTAGATAAGATAGTGATTGATATAGTTCTCTGAGTCACTATCACTAAGTTACCAGAACTTCGTGATGAACTGTAATTATGCCAGGGATGGAAATGATGATCCCTGAGCTATTCGCGATGTTTGACACCGCAAAGGTAGAAATCAAGAAGGGGCATCAAGTGTTGATGGTTAGTAAAACCACTAGTTTCGAGAAGGGCAAGGGGAAGGAGGGAAACTTCATGGATGGCAAGTCAGTTGCTGCTCCAGTGAAGCAACCGAAAGTTGAACCCAAACCCGAGACTAAGTGCTTCTATTATGAGGAGAGCGGTCGCTGAAGCGGAACAACCCTAGATACTTGGTAGATAAGAAGGTTGGCACGTCGATAGAAGTATCTTTGATATATGTGTTACTGATGTGTACCTTGCTAGTACTCCTAGTAGCACCTGGGTATTGGATACCGGATCGGTTGCTACATGTTAGTAACTTGAAATAAATCTACGGAATAAACGAGGAACTAGCTAAGCGTGAGGTGATGATGTGTGTTGGAAATGTTTCCAAAGTTGATGTGATCAACATCGCATGCTCTTTCTACCTTTGGGATTAGTGACAAACCTAAATAAATGTAATTTGGTGTTTGCGTTAAGCATGAACATGATTAGATCGTGTTTATTGCCAACACGGTTATTCATTTAAGTTAGAGACTAATGGTTATTCTGTTTACATGAATAATACCTTCAATGGTGATGCACCCAGTGACAATGGTTTGTTGAATCTTGATCGTAGTAATACACATGTTCATAACATTGATGCCAAAAGATACAAGTTAATAATGATAGTACCACATACTTGTGGCACTGCCGCTAAATGTCATATTGGTATAAATCGCATGAAGAAACTCCATGTTGATGGATCTTTGGACTCATTCAATTTTGAATCTGTTACATGCGGACCATGCCTCTTGGACAAGATGACTAAAACCCCGTTTTCCGGAACGGGCAATTGACTTATTGGAAATGATACATGTTGATGTATACGGTCCAATGAGTGTTGTAGCGTTGCAATGGATATTGTTATTCTCTTGCCTTCACTGATGATTTGAGTATATATGAGTATATTTACTTAATTAAACACAATTCTGAATCGTTTTGAAAAGTTCAACCAAATTCAGAGTGAAGTTTAAGATCATCGTGACAAGAAGATAAAATGTCTACGATATGATCGTGGAGATGAATATCTGAGTTACGAGTTTGGCATACAACTTTAGTCAATGTGAAAATTGTTTCACAACTCACGCCACCTGGAACACCATAGTGTGATGGTGTGTCCGAACGTCATAGTCGTGATCTATTGGATATGGTGCATGCTATGATGTCTCTTATCGTTTTGCTACTATAGTTTTGGGGTTATGCGTTAAAGACAACTACATTCACTTTAAATAGGGCACCATCTAAATCCGTTGAGATGACATCATCTGAACTATGGTTTGATAGAAACATAAGTTGTCATTTCTTATTGTTTGGGGCCGTGACGCTTATGTGAAAAAAAGGTTTTCACCTAATGAGCTCGAACCCAAAGCGGAAAAATGCATCTTCATAGAATACCCTAAGAACAGTTGGGTATACCTTCTATCTCAGATCCAAGTGCAAAGTGTTTGTTGCTAAAACGGGTCCTTTCCCGAGAAAAAGTTTCTCTCGAAAGAATTGAGTGGGAGGAAGATAGAACTTGATGAGGTTGTTGAACGTTTGTTTCAACCAGAGAGTAGCGCAGCGCAGAAAGATGTTTCTATGGAACCTACGTTAGTTGAAGAGGAAGTAAATGATGATGATCATGAAGCTTCGGATCAAGTTACTATCGAACCTCGTAGGTCAACAAGGATGCGTACTCCTCCTGAGTGGTACGACAACCCTGTCTTGGAGGTCATGTTGTTGGACAACGATGAACCTACGAGATATGGAGAAGCAATGATGGGCTCGGATTCTGACAAATGGTTAGAGGCCATGAAATCCGAGAAAGGATCCATGTATGAAAACCAAGTATAGACTTTGGTAGACTTGCTCGTTGGACGGCAGGTCATCGAGTACAAATGGACCTTTGAGATGAAGACATACGCTGATGGTAAATGTCACCATTTATAAAGCTTGACTTGTCACAAAGAAGTTTCCGACAAGTTCAAAGAGTTGACTGTGATGAGACTTTCTCACTCGTAGCGATGCTAAAGTCTGTTGGAATTATGTTAGCAGTTGCTGCATTTTTCAATTATGAAATCTGGCAGATGGATGACAAAACATCGTTTCCTTAACAGTTTACTTGAGGAAAGGTTGTATATGATACAACCAGAAGGTTTTGTCAGTCCTAAGGATGCTAAAAGGTGTGTGAGCTCCAGCAATCCATCTAAGGGCTGGAGCAAGCATCTCGGAGTTGGAATATACACTTTGATGAGGTGATCAAAGTTTTGTAGTTTATACAAAGTTTACGAGAAACTTGTATTTACAATAAAGTGAGTGGGAGCACTATAGAATTTCTGATAAGTATATGTGGATGACATATTGTTGATCGGAAATAATGTAGAATTTCTGGAAAGCATAAACGATTGTTTGAAAAGTGATTTTCAAAGGAAGACCTGGAGAAAGCTACCTAATTGTTGAGCATCAAGATCTATAGAGATAGATCAAGATTCTTGATGAGACTTTCAATGAGCACATACCTTGACAAGATTTTGAAAGAGTTCAAAATGGATCAGTCATAGAAAGAGTTCTCGCCTGATTTGTAAGGTGTGAAGTTGAGTGAGACTCAAAGCTCGACAACAGCAGAAGAAAGAGAAAGGACGAACGTCGTCCCCTATGCCTTAGCCATAGGCTCAGTATAGTATGTCATGCTATGTACCGCACCTGTGTGTGCCTTGCCATGAGTCCGTCAAGGGGAACAAGAGTGGTCCAGGAGTGGATCACTGGACAACGGTCAAGATTATCCTTAGTAACTAAAAGACTAAGGAGATGTTTCTGGATTATGGAGGTGATAAAGAGCTCGTCGTAAAGAGTTACGTCGATGCAATCTTTAACACCAATCCGGATGACTCGTAGTAGCAATCTGGACATGTATAGTGGAGCAGCCATTTAGAATAGTACCAAGTGGAGTGTGGTAGCAGTGTTTACAGTTTGACATAGAGATTTGCAAAGTACACACGGATCTGAATGTCGCAGACCCGTTGACTATACGACCTTTCTCACATGCAAAGCATGATCGGGCCCCAGAACTCATTGGGTGTTAGATTCATAATAATGCGAATCACATGGTGATGTGAACTAGATTATTGACTCTAGTGCAAGTGGGAGACTGTTGGAAATATGCCCTAGAGGCAATAATAAATTAGTTATTATCATATTTCCTTGTTCATGATAATCGTTTGTTATCCATGCTATAATTGTATTGATCGGAGACTTAGATGCATGTGTGGATACACAGACAAAACCACGGTCTGATGACTACTTGATAGTTTAGTGCATCATAGATTACGGCTTAGAATTGAGGCTCCGAAACATTTTGAACGTCACGGAACATATGAGATGTTCCAAGGGCTGAAATTAGGATCTCACGCTCGTGCCCGTGTTGCGAGATATGAGATCTCCAACAAGATTCTTTGCTTGCAAAATGAAAGAGAATAGCTCAATCGTTGAGCATGTGCTCAGATTGTCTGGGTGCTAAAACGCTTGAATCGAGTGGGAGTTGATCTTCCAGATAAGATAGTGAATGATATAGTTCTCCAAGTCACTGTCACTAAGCTACTAGAACTTGGTGATGAACTATAAAACGCCAGGGATAGAAATAATGATCCCTGAGCTGTTCGCGATGTTTGACACCGCAAAGGTAGAAATCAAGAAGGAGCATCAAGTGTTGATGGTTGGTCGAACCACTAATTTCGAGAAGGGCAAGAGCAAGGAGGGAAACTTCATGGATAGCAAGTCAGTTGCTGCTCCAGTGAAGCAACCCAAAGTTGAACCCAAACCCGAGACTAAGTGCTTCTATTATGAGGAGAGCGGTCGCTGAAGCGGAACAACCCTAGATACTTGGTAGATAAGAAGGCTGGCAACTTCGATAGAAGTATCTTTGATATATGTGTTACTGATGTGTACCTTGCTAGTACTCCTAGTAGCACCTGGGTATTGGATACCGGTTCAGTTGCTAAATGTTAGTAACTTGAAATAAAAGCTACGGGATAAACGAAGAACTAGCTAAGGGTGAGGTGACGATGTGTGTTGGAAATGTTTCCAAGGTTGATGTGATCTACATCGCGCGCTCTCTCTACATTCGGGATTAGTGACGAACCTAAATAAATGTTATTTGGTGTTTTGCGTTGAGCATGAACATGATTAGATCGTGTTTATTGCAACACGGTTATTCATTTAAGTTAGAGAATAATGGTTATTCTGTTTACATGAATGATACCTTCAATGGTCATGCACCCAGTGAGAATGGTTTGTTGAATCTTGATCGTAGTAATACACATGTTCATAACATTGATGCCAAAAGATACAAAGTTAATAATGATAGTACCACATACTTGTGGCACTGCCGCTAAATGTCATATTGGTATAAAGCGCATGAAGAAAATCCATGCTTATGGATCTTTGGACTCATTCGATTTCGAATCGGTTGAGACATGCGAACCATGCCTCTTGGGCAAGATGACTAAGGACCCCGTTTTCTGGTTTGATGGAGCAGGCAAGTGATTTATTGGAAATGATACATGTTGATGTATGCAATCCAATGAGTCTTGTAGCATGCGATGGATATCGTTATATTCTTACCTTCGCTAATGATTTGAGTATATAATAGTGTATGTTTACTTAATGAAACACAAGTCTAAATGGTTTGAAAAAGTTCAAGCAAATTTAGAGTGACGTTTAAGATCATCGTGACAAGAAGATAAAATGTCCGCGATATGATCGTGGAGGTGAATACCTGAGTTACGAGTTCGGCATACAAATTTAGACAATGTAAAAGTTGTTTCACAACTCACGCCACCTGGAACACCATAGTGTGATGGTGTGTCCAAACGTCATAGTCGTGCTCTATTGGATATGGTGCGTGCTATGAAGTCTCTTATCGTTTTGCTACTATAATTTTGGGGTTATGCATTAGAGACCGTTGGAAATATGCACTAGAGGCAATAATAAATTAGTTATTATCATATTTCCTTGTTCATGATAATCGTTTATTATCCATGCTATAATTGTATTGATCGGAGACTTAGATGCATGTGTGGATACATAGACAAAACCATGTCCCTAGTATGTCTCTAATAGACTAGCTCGTTGATGAAAGATGGTTAAGGTTTCCTAGCCATGGACATGAGATGTCATGTGATAACAGGATCACATCATTAGGAGAATGGTGTGATGGACTAGACTGAAACTACAAACGTAGCATATGATCGTGCCAATTTATTGCTACTGTTTTTTGTATGTCAAGTATCTATTCCTATGACCATGAGATCATGCAACCCACTGACACAAAAGAGTGCCTTGTGTGTATCAAATGTCGCAATGTAACTAGGTGACTATAAAGGTACTCTACAGGTATCTCCGAGGGTGCTGTTGGGTTGGCATGGATCAAGACTGGGATTTGTTACTCCGTGTGACGGAGAGGTATCTCAGGGCCCACTCGGTAATAAAACATCACAACAAGCCTTGCAAGCAATGTGACTAAGTGTTAGTCACGGGATGTTGTATTACGAAACGAGTAAAGACACTTGCCAGTAACGAGGTTGAACTAGTTATAGAGATACCGACGATCGAATCTCGGGCAAGTAACATACCGAAGAACAAAGGGAACATCATACGGGATTAACTGAATCCTTGACATAGAGGTTCAACCGATAAAGATCTTTGTAGAATATTTAGGAACCAATATGGGCATCCAAGTCCCGCTATTGGTTATTGATCGTAGAGGTGTCTTGGTCATGTCTACATAGTTCTCGAACCCGCAGGGTCTGCACACTTAAGGTTCGGTAACGTTTCGGTAGTATAGAGTTATGTATGGTGGTGACCGAAGGTTGTTTGGAGTCCCGGATGAGATCCCGGACGTAACGAGGAGCTCTGGAATGGTCCGGAGGTAAAGATTGATATATAGGAAGTCCTGGTTTGGTGGCTGGAAAAGTTTTGGGCTCATCGGCAAGTGTACCGGGAGTGCCCGTAGTGTACCGGGGGACCATCAGGAGAGGTATTTCGACCCAAGAGGCTACATGGGCTGTGGGAGGAGGTAAACATCCCCTGGTGGGCTGGCCTAAGCCTCCTCTAAGGGCCCATGCGGCTGGAGTGGTTTGAGAAGGAAAAAAAATCCAAAGGTGGAGAGGTGGAAAGAGTTTCCAAGTGGAAAGGAGGAATCCTACTCCTGATAGGATTGGAGTAGGACTCCTCCACCTCCAATTTCAACCAAACCTTGAGGGTTTGAGGCTGCCTCCTCCGCTCCCTCCCTCCTATATATACTAGAGGATTTATAGGAAAAAGCTAACCCTAATAGCCACGTGCTACCTCTCCTCTAGATCGCAGTTTCTCCTCTAGATCGGTTTTCAGCAGTGCTTAGGCAAAGCCCTGCTGGAATAGCTCCACCACCATCGCCGCAACGCCGTCGTGCTGCCGGAGAACTCATATAACTCTCGCTACCTCTTGCTGGATCAAGAAGCCGGAGATCGTCATCGAGCTGTACGTGTGTTGAACGCGGAGGTGTCGTCCGTTCGGCGCTAGATCGGAAGGACCGTGATCAAGATCGCGAGACGGGTCGTGATGAGATCGCGGGACGGATCGTGATGAGTTCGCGGGACGGATCATGATTGGATCGCGGGACGGATCATGATGAGATTGTGGGATGCTCGGCGATTTGGATCGCGAAGACGTTCGACTACACCAACCGTGTTTCTTAACGCTTCCCGCTTAGTGATCTACAAGGGTATGTAGATCCACTCTCCCTCTCGTAGATGCTCATCACCATGGATAGATCTTGCGTGTGCGTAGGAAAATTTGTTGTTTCCCATGCAACGTTTCCCCAACAGTGGCATCATGAGCCAGGTTTATGTGTAGATGAGATCTCGAGCAGAACACAAAGAGTTTGTGGGCGTTGATGCTTAGATTGCTTCCTCCCTTGGTCTTGTTTTGGTTCAGCGGTATTGTGGGATGAAGCGGCCCGTACCAATCTTACTCGTACGCTTATGAGAGACCGGTTTCATCGACTGACATGTAACTTCGTTGCACAAGATGGTTGGCGGGTGTCTATTTCTCCTACTTTAGTTGGATCGGATTCGACTAAGGCGGTCCTTGAGAAGGTTGAAAAGCAACTTATGTATCACCGTTGTGGTTTATGCGTAGGTGAGAATTGTTCCTGCTAGATACCCATAGCAGCCACGTAAAACATGCAACAACAATTAGAGGACGTCTAACTTGTTTTTGCAGGTTATGTTGTGATGTGATATGGCCAATTACATGATGAGATATATGTGATGTATGAGATGATCATGTGTTGTATAGAATATCATGACTTGCTTGTGAGTACCGCAACCGGCATGAGCCATAGGGTTGTCTTTAATTATTGTATGACCTGCGTGTCAATCATTAAGCGCTATGTAATGCTTTACTTTATCGCTAAATGGTAGCAATAGTAGTAGAATCATGGTGGGCGCGACAACCACGATGGCGACACGTTGATGGAGATCAAGATGATGAAGATCATGGTGTCATGCCGGTGATGATGGAGATCATGTCGGTGCTTTCAAGATGGAGATAAAAAGCACAAATTCATGGCCATATCATGTCACTTATGATTTGCATGTGATGTTAATCCTTTTATGTACCTTGTTTTGCTTAGGACGATGGTAGCATTATAAGGTGATCCCTCACTTAAATTTCAAGATAAATTGTGTTCTCCCCGAGTGTGCACCATTGCGAAAGTTCATCGTGTCGAGACACCACGTGATGATCGGGTGTGATAGACTCTACGTTCACATACAATGGGTGCAAGCTAGCGTTGCACATGCGGAACACTCAGGTTAAACTTGACGAGCCTAGCATGTACAGACATGGCCTCGGAACACAAGAGACCGAAAGGTCGAACATGAGTCATATAGTAGATATGATCAACATGATGATGTTCACCATTGAAACCACCTCAACTCACGTGATGATCGGACTTGAGTTGGTGAATTTGGATCATGTATCACTCGAATGACCAGAGGGATGTCAATTTGAGTGGGAGTTCCTCATTAATATGATTAGTTGAACTCATTATCATGAACATAGTCAGTAGTGTCTTTGCAAATTATGTTGTAGATTACTAGCTCACGTTGTAGCTCCCTTGAATTTTTTATATGTTCCTAGAGAAATAGAGTTGAAAGATGATGTTAGCAATATTGCGGACTGGGTCCGTGATCTGAGGATTGTCCTCATTGTTGCATAGAAGGCTTATGTCCTTAATGCATCCCTCGGTGCGCCACCCCCTCTAGTGCCATCTGTAGATGTTGTGAACATCTGACAGGCATGTTTCGAATGACTACTTGATAGCTATGTGTGTCATGCATTACGGCTTAGAATTGAGACTCCAAAACGTTTTGAACGTCACGGAATGTATGAGATGTTCTAAGAGCTGAAGTTGGGATCTCAGGCTCGTCCCCATGTTGTGAGATATGAGATCTCCAACAAGATTCTTTGCCTGCAAGATGAAGGAGAATAGCTCAATCGTTGAGCATGTGCTCAGATCTGTCTGGGTGCTACGATCGCTTGAATCGAGTGGGAGTTGATCTTCTAGATAAGATAGTGATTGATATAGTTCTCTGAGTCACTATCACTAAGTTACCAGAACTTCGTGATGAACTGTAATTATGCCAGGGATGGAAATGATGATCCCTGAGCTAGTTCGCGATGTTTGACACCGCAAAGGTAGAAATCAAGAAGGGGCATCAAGTGTTGATGGTTAGTAAAACCACTAGTTTCGAGAAGGGCAAGGGGAAGGAGGGAAACTTCATGGATGGCAAGTCAGTTGCTGCTCCAGTGAAGCAACCGAAAGTTGAACCCAAACCCGAGACTAAGTGCTTCTATTATGAGGAGAGCGGTCGCTGAAGCGGAACAACCCTAGATACTTGGTAGATAAGAAGGCTGGCAACGTCGATAGAAGTATCTTTGATATATGTGTTACTGATGTGTACCTTGCTAGTACTCCTAGTAGCACCTGGGTATTGGATACCGGATCGGTTGCTACATGTTAGTAACTTGAAATAAAATCTACGGAATAAACGAGGAACTAGCTAAGCGTGAGGTGATGATGTGTGTTGGAAATGTTTCCAAAGTTGATGTGATCAACATCGCATGCTCTTTCTACCTTTGGGATTAGTGACAAACCTAAATAAATGTAATTTGGTGTGTTGCGTTAAGCATGAACATGATTAGATCGTGTTTATTGCAACACGGTTATTCATTTAAGTTAGAGAATAATGGTTATTCTGTTTACATGAATAATACCTTCAATGGTGATGCACCCAGTGACAATGGTTTGTTGAATCTTGATCGTAGTAATACACATGTTCATAACATTGATGCCAAAAGATACAAAGTTAATAATGATAGTACCACATACTTGTGGCACTGCCGCTAAATGTCATATTGGTATAAATCGCATGAAGAAACTCCATGTTGATGGATCTTTGGACTCATTCAATTTTGAATCTGTTACATGCGGACCATGCCTCTTGGACAAGATGACTAAAACCCCGTTTTCCGGAACGGGCAATTGACTTATTGGAAATGATACATGTTGATGTATACGGTCCAATGAGTGTTGTAGCGTGCAATGGATATTGTTATTCTCTTGCCTTCACTGATGATTTGAGTATATATGAGTATATTTACTTAATTAAACACAATTCTGAATCGTTTGAAAAGTTCAAACCAAATTCAGAGTGAAGTTTAAGATCATCGTGACAAGAAGATAAAAATGTCTACGATATGATCGTGGAGATGAATATCTGAGTTACGAGTTTGGCATACAACTTTAGTCAATGTGAAAATTGTTTCACAACTCACGCCACCTGGAACACCATAGTGTGATGGTGTGTCCGAACGTCATAGTCGTGATCTATTGGATATGGTGCATGCTATGATGTCTCTTATCGTTTTGCTACTATAGTTTTGGGGTTATGCGTTAAAGACAACTACATTCACTTTAAATAGGGCACCATCTAAATCCGTTGAGATGACATCATCTGAACTATGGTTTGATAGAAACATAAGTTGTCATTTCTTATTGTTTGGGGCCGCTGACGCTTATGTGAAAAAAAGGTTTTCACCTAATGAGCTCGAACCCAAAGCGGAAAAATGCATCTTCATAGAATACCCTAAGAACAGTTGGGTATACCTTCTATCTCAGATCCAAGTGCAAAGTGTTTGTTTGCTAAAACAGGGTCCTTTCCCGAGAAAAAGTTTCTCTCGAAAGAATTGAGTGGGAGGAAGATAGAACTTGATGAGGTTGTTGAACGTTTGTTTCAACCTAGAGAGTAGCGCAGCGCAGAAAGATGTTTCTATGGAACCTACGTTAGTTGAAGAGGAAGTAAATGATGATGATCATGAAGCTTCGGATCAAGTTACTATCGAACCTCGTAGGTCAACAAGGATGCGTACTCCTCCTGAGTGGTACGACAACCCTGTCTTGGAGGTCATGTTGTTGGACAACGATGAACCTACGAGATATGGAGAAGCAATGATGGGCTCGGATTCTGACAAATGGTTAGAGGCCATGAAATCCGAGAAAGGATCCATGTATGAAAACCAAGTATAGACTTTGGTAGACTTGCTCGTTGGACGGCAGGTCATCGAGTACAAATGGACCTTTGAGATGAAGACATACGCTGATGGTAAATGTCACCATTATAAAGCTTGACTTGTCACAAAGAAGTTTCCGACAAGTTCAAAGAGTTGACTGTGATGAGACTTTCTCACTCGTAGCGATGCTAAAGTCTGTTGGAATTATGTTAGCAGTTGCTGCATTTTTCAATTATGAAATCTGGCAGATGGATGACAAAACATCGTTTCCTTAACAGTTTACTTGAGGAAAGGTTGTATATGATACAACCAGAAGGTTTTGTCAGTCCTAAGGATGCTAAAAGGTGTGTGAGCTCCAGCAATCCATCTAAGGGCTGGAGCAAGCATCTCGGAGTTGGAATATACACTTTGATGAGGTGATCAAAGTTTTGTAGTTTATACAAAGTTTACGAGAAACTTGTATTTACAATAAAGTGAGTGGGAGCACTATAGAATTTCTGATAAGTATATGTGGATGACATATTGTTGATCGGAAATAATGTAGAATTTCTGGAAAGCATAAACGATTGTTTGAAAAGTGATTTTCAAAGGAAGACCTGGAGAAAGCTACCTAATTGTTGAGCATCAAGATCTATAGAGATAGATCAAGATTCTTGATGAGACTTTCAATGAGCACATACCTTGACAAGATTTTGAAAGAGTTCAAAATGGATCAGTCATAGAAAGAGTTCTCGCCTGATTTGTAAGGTGTGAAGTTGAGTGAGACTCAAAGCTCGACAACAGCAGAAGAAAGAGAAAGGACGAACGTCGTCCCCTATGCCTTAGCCATAGGCTCAGTATAGTATGTCATGCTATGTACCGCACCTGTGTGTGCCTTGCCATGAGTCCGTCAAGGGGAACAAGAGTGGTCCAGGAGTGGATCACTGGACAACGGTCAAGATTATCCTTAGTAACTAAAAGACTAAGGAGATGTTTCTGGATTATGGAGGTGATAAAGAGCTCGTCGTAAAGAGTTACGTCGATGCAATCTTTAACACCAATCCGGATGACTCGTAGTAGCAATCTGGACATGTATAGTGGAGCAGCCATTTAGAATAGTACCAAGTGGAGTGTGGTAGCAGTGTTTACAGTTTGACATAGAGATTTGCAAAGTACACACGGATCTGAATGTCGCAGACCCGTTGACTATACGACCTTTCTCACATGCAAAGCATGATCGGGCCCCAGAACTCATTGGGTGTTAGATTCATAATAATGCGAATCACATGGTGATGTGAACTAGATTATTGACTCTAGTGCAAGTGGGAGACTGTTGGAAATATGCCCTAGAGGCAATAATAAATTAGTTATTATCATATTTCCTTGTTCATGATAATCGTTTGTTATCCATGCTATAATTGTATTGATCGGAGACTTAGATGCATGTGTGGATACACAGACAAAACCACGGTCTGATGACTACTTGATAGTTTAGTGCATCATAGATTACGGCTTAGAATTGAGGCTCCGAAACATTTTGAACGTCACGGAACATATGAGATGTTCCAAGGGCTGAAATTAGGATCTCACGCTCGTGCCCGTGTTGCGAGATATGAGATCTCCAACAAGATTCTTTGCTTGCAAAATGAAAGAGAATAGCTCAATCGTTGAGCATGTGCTCAGATTGTCTGGGTGCTAAAACGCTTGAATCGAGTGGGAGTTGATCTTCCAGATAAGATAGTGAATGATATAGTTCTCCAAGTCACTGTCACTAAGCTACTAGAACTTGGTGATGAACTATAAAACGCCAGGGATAGAAATAATGATCCCTGAGCTGTTCGCGATGTTTGACACCGCAAAGGTAGAAATCAAGAAGGAGCATCAAGTGTTGATGGTTGGTCGAACCACTAATTTCGAGAAGGGCAAGAGCAAGGAGGGAAACTTCATGGATAGCAAGTCAGTTGCTGCTCCAGTGAAGCAACCCAAAGTTGAACCCAAACCCGAGACTAAGTGCTTCTATTATGAGGAGAGCGGTCGCTGAAGCGGAACAACCCTAGATACTTGGTAGATAAGAAGGCTGGCAACTTCGATAGAAGTATCTTTGATATATGTGTTACTGATGTGTACCTTGCTAGTACTCCTAGTAGCACCTGGGTATTGGATACCGGTTCAGTTGCTAAATGTTAGTAACTTGAAATAAAAGCTACGGGATAAACGAAGAACTAGCTAAGGGTGAGGTGACGATGTGTGTTGGAAATGTTTCCAAGGTTGATGTGATCTACATCGCGCGCTCTCTCTACATTCGGGATTAGTGACGAACCTAAATAAATGTTATTTGGTGTTTTGCGTTGAGCATGAACATGATTAGATCGTGTTTATTGCAACACGGTTATTCATTTAAGTTAGAGAATAATGGTTATTCTGTTTACATGAATGATACCTTCAATGGTCATGCACCCAGTGAGAATGGTTTGTTGAATCTTGATCGTAGTAATACACATGTTCATAACATTGATGCCAAAAGATACAAAGTTAATAATGATA
Source organism: Hordeum marinum (assembly GCA_022496015.1). Taxonomy (NCBI): domain Eukaryota; kingdom Viridiplantae; phylum Streptophyta; class Magnoliopsida; order Poales; family Poaceae; genus Hordeum; species Hordeum marinum. Next base: position 1,190,050 of record JAAAWK010001186.1, read on the forward strand.
GTACCACATACTTGTGGCACTGCCGCTAAATGTCATATTGGTATAAAGCGCATGAAGAAAATCCATGCTTATGGATCTTTGGACTCATTCGATTTCGAATCGGTTGAGACATGCGAACCATGCCTCTTGGGCAAGATGACTAAGGACCCCGTTTTCTGGTTTGATGGAGCAGGCAAGTGATTTATTGGAAATGATACATGTTGATGTATGCAATCCAATGAGTCTTGTAGCATGCGATGGATATCGTTATATTCTTACCTTCGCTAATGATTTGAGTATATAATAGTGTATGTTTACTTAATGAAACACAAGTCTAAATGGTTTGAAAAAGTTCAAGCAAATTTAGAGTGACGTTTAAGATCATCGTGACAAGAAGATAAAATGTCCGCGATATGATCGTGGAGGTGAATACCTGAGTTACGAGTTCGGCATACAAATTTAGACAATGTAAAAGTTGTTTCACAACTCACGCCACCTGGAACACCATAGTGTGATGGTGTGTCCAAACGTCATAGTCGTGCTCTATTGGATATGGTGCGTGCTATGAAGTCTCTTATCGTTTTGCTACTATAATTTTGGGGTTATGCATTAGAGACCGTTGGAAATATGCACTAGAGGCAATAATAAATTAGTTATTATCATATTTCCTTGTTCATGATAATCGTTTATTATCCATGCTATAATTGTATTGATCGGAGACTTAGATGCATGTGTGGATACATAGACAAAACCATGTCCCTAGTATGTCTCTAATAGACTAGCTCGTTGATGAAAGATGGTTAAGGTTTCCTAGCCATGGACATGAGATGTCATGTGATAACAGGATCACATCATTAGGAGAATGGTGTGATGGACTAGACTGAAACTACAAACGTAGCATATGATCGTGCCAATTTATTGCTACTGTTTTTTGTATGTCAAGTATCTATTCCTATGACCATGAGATCATGCAACCCACTGACACAAAAAGAGTGCCTTGTGTGTATCAAATGTCGCAATGTAACTAGGTGACTATAAAGGTACTCTACAGGTATCTCCGAGGGTGCTGTTGGGTTGGCATGGATCAAGACTGGGATTTGTTACTCCGTGTGACGGAGAGGTATCTCAGGGCCCACTCGGTAATAAAACATCACAACAAGCCTTGCAAGCAATGTGACTAAGTGTTAGTCACGGGATGTTGTATTACGAAACGAGTAAAGACACTTGCCAGTAACGAGGTTGAACTAGTTATAGAGATACCGACGATCGAATCTCGGGCAAGTAACATACCGAAGAACAAAGGGAACATCATACGGGATTAACTGAATCCTTGACATAGAGGTTCAACCGATAAAGATCTTTGTAGAATATTTAGGAACCAATATGGGCATCCAAGTCCCGCTATTGGTTATTGATCGTAGAGGTGTCTTGGTCATGTCTACATAGTTCTCGAACCCGCAGGGTCTGCACACTTAAGGTTCGGTAACGTTTCGGTAGTATAGAGTTATGTATGGTGGTGACCGAAGGTTGTTTGGAGTCCCGGATGAGATCCCGGACGTAACGAGGAGCTCTGGAATGGTCCGGAGGTAAAGATTGATATATAGGAAGTCCTGGTTTGGTGGCTGGAAAAGTTTTGGGCTCATCGGCAATGTACCGGGAGTGCCCGTAGTGTACCGGGGGACCATCAGGAGAGGTATTTCGACCCAAGAGGCTACATGGGCTGTGGGAGGAGGTAAACAGCCCCTGGTGGGCTGGCCTAAGCCTCCTCTAAGGGCCCATGCGGCTGGAGTGGTTTGAGAAGGAAAAAAATTCCAAAGGTGGAGAGGTGGAAAGAGTTTCCAAGTGGAAAGGAGGAATCCTACTCCTGATAGGATTGGAGTAGGACTCCTCCACCTCCAATTTCAACCAAACCTTGAGGGTTTGAGGCTGCCTCCTCCGCTCCCTCCCTCCTATATATACTAGAGGATTTATAGGAAAAAGCTAACCCTAATAGCCACGTGCTACCTCTCCTCTAGATCGCAGTTTCTCCTCTAGATCGGTTTTCAGCAGTGCTTAGGCAAAGCCCTGCTGGAATAGCTCCACCACCATCGCCGCAACGCCGTCGTGCTGCCGGAGAACTCATATAACTCTCCGCTACCTCTTGCTGGATCAAGAAGCCGGAGATCGTCATCGAGCTGTACGTGTGTTGAACGCGGAGGTGTCGTCCGTTCGGCGCTAGATCGGAAGGACCGTGATCAAGATCGCGAGACGGGTCGTGATGAGATCGCGGGACGGATCGTGATGAGTTCGCGGGACGGATCATGATTGGATCGCGGGACGGATCATGATGAGATTGTGGGATGCTCGGCGATTTGGATCGCGAAGACGTTCGACTACACCAACCGTGTTTCTTAACGCTTCCCGCTTAGTGATCTACAAGGGTATGTAGATCCACTCTCCCTCTCGTAGATGCTCATCACCATGGATAGATCTTGCGTGTGCGTAGGAAATTTGTTGTTTCCCATGCAACGTTTCCCAACAGTGGCATCATGAGCCAGGTTTATGTGTAGATGAGATCTCGAGCAGAACACAAAGAGTTTGTGGGCGTTGATGCTTAGATTGCTTCCTCCCTTGGTCTTGTTTTGGTTCAGCGGTATTGTGGGATGAAGCGGCCCGTACCAATCTTACTCGTACGCTTATGAGAGACCGGTTTCATCGACTGACATGTAACTTCGTTGCACAAAGATGGTTGGCGGGTGTCTATTTCTCCTACTTTAGTTGGATCGGATTCGACTAAGGCGGTCCTTGAGAAGGTTGAAAAGCAACTTATGTATCACCGTTGTGGTTTATGCGTAGGTGAGAATTGTTCCTGCTAGATACCCATAGCAGCCACGTAAAACATGCAACAACAATTAGAGGACGTCTAACTTGTTTTTGCAGGGTATGTTGTGATGTGATATGGCCAATTACATGATGAGATATATGTGATGTATGAGATGATCATGTGTTGTATAGAATATCATGACTTGCTTGTGAGTACCGCAACCGGCATGAGCCATAGGGTTGTCTTTAATTATTGTATGACCTGCGTGTCAATCATTAAGCGCTATGTAATGCTTTACTTTATCGCTAAATGGTAGCAATAGTAGTAGAATCATGGTGGGCGCGACAACCACGATGGCGACACGTTGATGGAGATCAAGATGATGAAGATCATGGTGTCATGCCGGTGATGATGGAGATCATGTCGGTGCTTTCAAGATGGAGATAAAAAGCACAAATTCATGGCCATATCATGTCACTTATGATTTGCATGTGATGTTAATCCTTTTATGTACCTTGTTTTGCTTAGGACGATGGTAGCATTATAAGGTGATCCCTCACTTAAATTTCAAGATAAATTGTGTTCTCCCCGAGTGTGCACCATTGCGAAAGTTCATCGTGTCGAGACACCACGTGATGATCGGGTGTGATAGACTCTACGTTCACATACAATGGGTGCAAGCTAGCGTTGCACATGCGAAACACTCAGGTTAAACTTGACGAGCCTAGCATGTACAGACATGGCCTCGGAACACAAGAGACCGAAAGGTCGAACATGAGTCATATAGTAGATATGATCAACATGATGATGTTCACCATTGAAACCACCTCAACTCACGTGATGATCGGACTTGAGTTGGTGAATTTGGATCATGTATCACTCGAATGACCAGAGGGATGTCAATTTGAGTGGGAGTTCCTCATTAATATGATTAGTTGAACTCATTATCATGAACATAGTCAATAGTGTCTTTGCAAATTATGTTGTAGATTACTAGCTCACGTTGTAGCTCCCTTGAATTTTTTATATGTTCCTAGAGAAATAGAGTTGAAAGATGATGTTAGCAATATTGCGGACTGGGTCCGTGATCTGAGGATTGTCCTCATTGTTGCATAGAAGGCTTATGTCCTTAATGCATCCCTCGGTGCGCCACCCCCTCTAGTGCCATCTGTAGATGTTGTGAACATCTGACAGGCATGTTTCAATGACTACTTGATAGCTATGTGTGTCATGCATTACGGCTTAGAATTGAGACTCCAAAACGTTTTGAACGTCACGGAATGTATGAGATGTTCTAAGAGCTGAAGTTGGGATCTCAGGCTCGTCCCCATGTTGTGAGATATGAGATCTCCAACAAGATTCTTTGCCTGCAAGATGAAGGAGAATAGCTCAATCGTTGAGCATGTGCTCAGATTGTCTGGGTGCTACGATCGCTTGAATCGAGTGGGAGTTGATCTTCTAGATAAGATAGTGATTGATATAGTTCTCTGAGTCACTATCACTAAGTTACCAGAACTTCGTGATGAACTGTAATTATGCCAGGGATGGAAATGATGATCCCTGAGCTGTTCGCGATGTTTGACACCGCAAAGGTAGAAATCAAGAAGGGGCATCAAGTGTTGATGGTTAGTAAAACCACTAGTTTCGAGAAGGGCAAGGGGAAGGAGGGAAACTTCATGGATGGCAAGTCAGTTGCTGCTCCAGTGAAGCAACCGAAAGTTGAACCCAAACCCGAGACTAAGTGCTTCTATTATGAGGAGAGCGGTCGCTGAAGCGGAACAACCCTAGATACTTGGTAGATAAGAAGGCTGGCAACGTCGATAGAAGTATCTTTGATATATGTGTTACTGATGTGTACCTTGCTAGTACTCCTAGTAGCACCTGGGTATTGGATACCGGATCGGTTGCTACATGTTAGTAACTTGAAATAAAATCTACGGAATAAACGAGGAACTAGCTAAGCGTGAGGTGATGATGTGTGTTGGAAATGTTTCCAAAGTTGATGTGATCAACATCGCATGCTCTTTCTACCTTTGGGATTAGTGACAAACCTAAATAAATGTAATTTGGTGTGTGCGTTAAGCATGAACATGATTAGATCGTGTTTATTGCAACACGGTTATTCATTTAAGTTAGAGAATAATGGTTATTCTGTTTACATGAATAATACCTTCAATGGTGATGCACCCAGTGACAATGGTTTGTTGAATCTTGATCGTAGTAATACACATGTTCATAACATTGATGCCAAAAGATACAAAGTTAATAATGATAGTACCACATACTTGTGGCACTGCCACTAAATGTCATATTGGTATAAATCGCATGAAGAAACTCCATGTTGATGGATCTTTGGACTCATTCAATTTTGAATCAGTTACATGCGGACCATGCCTCTTGGACAAGATGACTAAAACCCTGTTTTCCGGAACGGGCAATTGACTTATTGGAAATGATACATGTTGATGTATACGGTCCAATGAGTGTTGTAGCGTGCAACGAATATTGTTATTTTCTTGCCTTCACTGATGATTTGAGTATATATGAGTATATTTACTTAATTAAACACAATTCTGAATCGTTTGAAAAGTTCAAACAAATTCAGAGTGAAGTTTAAGATCATCGTGACAAGAAGATAAAAATGTCTACGATATGATCGTGGAGATGAATATCTGAGTTACGAGTTTGGCATACAACTTTAGTCAATGTGAAAATTGTTTCACAACTCACGCCACCTGGAACACCATAGTGTGATGGTGTGTCCGAACGTCATAGTCGTGATCTATTGGATATGGTGCATGCTATGATGTCTCTTATCGTTTTGCTACTATAGTTTTGGGGTTATGCGTTAAAGACAACTACATTCACTTTAAATAGGGCACCATCTAAATCCGTTGAGATGACATCATCTGAACTATGGTTCGATAGAAACATAAGCTGTTATTTCTTATTGTTTGGGGCCGCGACGCTTATGTGAAAAAAAGGTTTTCACCTAATGAGCTCGAACCCAAAGCGGAAAAATGCATCTTCATAGAATACCCTAAGAACAGTTGGGTATACCTTCTATCTCAGATCCAAGTGCAAAGTGTTTGTTTGTAAAACAGGTCCTTTCACGAGAAAAAGGTTCTCTCGAAAGAATTGAGTGGGAGGAAGATAGAACTTGATGAGGTTGTTGAACGTTTGTTTCAACTAGAGAGTAGCGCAGCGTAGAAAGATGTTTCTATGGAACCTACGTTAGTTGAAGAGGAAGTAAATGATGATGATCATGAAGCTTCGGATCAAGTTACTATCAAACCTCGTAGGTCAACAAGGATGCGTACTCCTCCTGAGTGGTACGACAACCCTGTCTTGGAGGTCATGTTGTTGGACAACGATGAACCTACGAGATATGGAGAAGCAATGATGGGCTCGAATTCTGACAAATGGTTAGAGGCCATGAAATCCGAGAAAGGATCCATGTATGAAAACCAAGTATAGACTTTGGTAGACTTGCTCGTTGGACGGTAGGTCATCGAGTACAAATGGACCTTTGAGATGAAGACATAAGCTGATGGTAAATGTCACCATTTATAAAGCTCGACTTGTCACAAAGAAGTTTCCGACAAGTTCAAAGAGTTGACTGTGATGAGACTTTTTCACTCGTAGCGATGCTAAAGTCTGTTGGAATTATGTTAGCAGTTGCTGCATTTTTCAATTATGAAATCTGGCACATGGATGACAAAATATCGTTTCCTTAACAGTTTACTTGAGGAAAGGTTGTATATGATACAACTAGAAGGTTTTGTCAGTCCAAAGGATGCTAAAAGGTGTGTGAGCTCCAGCAATCCATCTAAGGGCTGGAGCAAGCATCTCGGAGTTGGAATATACAATTTGATGAGGTGATCAAAGTTTTGTAGTTTATACAAAGTTTACGAGAAACTTGTATTTACAATAAAGTGAGTGGGAGCACTATAGAATTTCTGATAAGTATATGTGGATGACATATTGTTGATCAGAAATATTGTAGAATTTCTGGAAAGCATAAACGATTGTTTGAAAAGTGATTTTCAAAGGAAGACCTGGATAAAGCTACCTAATTGTTGAGCATCAAGATCTATAGAGATAGATCAAGATTCTTGATGAGACTTTCAATGAGTACATACCTTGACAAGATTTTGAAAGAGTTCAAAATGGATCAGTCATAGAAAGAGTTCTCGCCTGATTTGTAAGGTGTGAAGTTGAGTGAGACTCAAAGCTCGACAACAGCAGAAGAAAGAGAAAGGACGAACGTCGTCCCCTATGCCTTAGCCATAGGCTGAGTATAGTATGTCATGCTATGTACCGCACCTGTGTGTGCCTTGCCATGAGTCCGTCAAGGGGAACAAGAGTGATCCAGGAGTGGATCACTGGACAACGGTCAAGATTATCCTTAGTAACTAAAAGACTAAGGAGATGTTTCTCGATTATCGAGATGATAAAGAGTTCGTCGTAAAGAGTTACGTCGATGCAAGCTTTAACACCAATCCGGATGACTCGTAGTAGCAATCTGGACATGTATAGTGGAGCAGCCATTTAGAATAGTACCAAGTGGAGTGTGGTAGCAGTGTTTACAGTTTGACATAGAGATTTGCAAAGTACACACGGATCTGAATGTCGCAGACCCGTTGACTATAAGACCTTTCTCACATGCAAAGCATGATCGGGCCCCAGAACTCATTGGGTGTTAGATGCATAACAACGCGAATCACATGGTGATGTGAACTAGATTATTGACTCTAGTGCAAGTGGGAGACTGTTGGAAATATGCCCTAGAGGCAATAATAAATTAGTTATTATCATATTTCCTTGTTCATGATAATCGTTTGTTATCCGTGCTATAATTCTATTGATCAGAGACTTAGATGCATGTGTGGATACATAGACAAAACCATGGTCTGATGACTACTTGATAGTTTAGTGCATCATAGATTACGGCTTAGAATTGAGGCTTCGAAACATTTTGAACGTCACGGAACATATGAGATGTTCCAAGAGCTGAAATTAGGATCTCACGCTCGTGCCCGTGTTGCGAGATATGAGATCTCCAACAAGATTCTTTGCTTGCAAAATGAAAGAGAATAGCTCAATCGTTGAGCATGTGCTCAGATTGTCTGGGTGCTAAAACGCTTGAATCGAGTGGGAGTTGATCTTCCAGATAAGATAGTGAATGATATAGTTCTCCAAGTCACTGTCACTAAGCTACTAGAACTTGGTGATGAACTATAAAACGCCAGGGATAGAAATAATGATCCCTGAGCTGTTCGCGATGTTTGACACTGCAAAGGTAGAAATCAAGAAGGAGCATCAAGTGTTGATGGTTGGTCGAACCACTAGTTTCGAGAAGGGCAAGAGCAAGGAGAGAAACTTCATGGATAGCAAGTCAGTTGCTGCTCAAGTGAAGCAACCCAAAGTTGAACCCAAACCCGAGACTAAGTGTTTTGATTATGAGGAGAGCGGTCGCTGAAGCAGAACAACCCTAGATACTTGGTAGATAAGAAGGCTGGCAACGTTCACAGAAGTATATGTGATATACGTGTTAATGATGTGTACCTTGTGAGTACTCCTAGTAGCACCTGGGTATTGGATACCGGTTCAGTTGCTAAATGTTAGTAACTTGAAATAAAAGCTACGGGATAAACGAAGAACTAGCTAAGGGTGAGGTGACGATGTGTGTTGGAAATGTTTCCAAGGTTGATGTGATCAACATCGCGCGCTCTCTCTACATTCGGGATTAGTGACGAACCTAAATAAATGTTATTTGGTGTTTTGCGTTGAGCATGAACGTGATTAGATCGTGTTTATTGCAACACGGATATTCATTTAAGTTAGATAATAATGGTTATTCTGTTTACATGAATGATACCTTCAATGGTCATGCACCCAGTGAGAATGGTTTGTTGAATCTTGATCGTAGTAATACACATGTTCATAACATTGATGCCAAAAGATACAAAGTTAATAATGATAGTACCACATACTTGTGGCACTGCCGCTAAATGTCATATTGGTATAAAGCGCATGAAGAAACTCCATGCTTATGGATCTTTGGACTCATTCGATTTCGAATCGGTTGAGACATGCGAACCATGCCTCTTGGGCAAGATGACTAAGGACCCCGTTTTCCGGTTTGATGGAGCGGGCAAGTGATTTATTGGAAATGATACATGTTGATGTATGCAATCCAATGAGTCTTGTAGCATGCGATGGATATCGTTATTTTCTTACCTTCACTAATGATTTGAGTATATAATAGTGTATGTTTACTTAATGAAACGCAAGTCTAAATCGTTCGAAAAAGTTCAAGCAAATTTAGAGTGAGGTTTAAGATCATCGTGACAAGAAGATAAAATGTCCGCGATATGATCGTGGAGGTGAATACCTGAGTTACGAGTTCGGCATAAAAATTTAGACAATGTGAAAGTTGTTTCACAACTCACGCCACCTGGAACACCATAGTGTGATGGTGTGTCCGAACGTCATAGTCGTGCTCTATTGGATATGGTGCGTGCTATGATGTCTCTTATCGTTTTGCTACTACAATTTTGGGGTTATGCATTAGAGACCGTTGGAAATATGCCCTAGAGGCAATAATAAATTAGTTATTATCATATTTACTTGTTCATCATAATCGTTTATTATCCATGCTATAATTGTATTGATCGGAGACTTAGATGCATGTGTGGATACATAGACAAAACCATGTCCCTAGTATGTCTCTAATAGACTAGCTTGTTGATCAAATATGGTTAAGGTTTCCTAGCCATGGACATGAGATGTCATGTGATAACAGGATCACATCATTAGGAGAATGGTGTGATGGACTAGACTGAAACTACAAACGTAGCATATGATCGTGTCAATTTATTGCTACTGTTTTTTGTATGTCAAGTATCTATTCCTATGACCATGAGATCATGCAACCCACTGACACCAGAAGAGTGCCTTGTGTGTATCAAATGTCGCAATGTAACTAGGTGACTATAAAGGTACTCTACGGGTATCTTCGAGGGTGTCTGTTGGGTTGGCATGGATCAAGACTGGGATTTGTTACTCCGTGTGACGGAGAGGTATCTCAGGGCCCACTCGGTAATACAACATCACAACAAGCCTTGCAAGCAATGTGACTAAGTGTTAGTCACGGGATCTTGTAT